>OZ024834.1:32010126-32672350 GCA_964016985.1 Anodontia alba
GCCTAATAAACTGGTAAAACATACACAATATCAGTTTTTATTAGTGAACTGCCTTCAATTGTGTTGGTGAGCTTTTTCCAATTATGTCAGTGAAATGTCTCCAAAATAGGAGCCAGTGTACTAACACCCGCACTCCCCCCACCCCCACCCCCACCCCACCCTCAACCCCCCCCCCACCCACACCCACCCACACAAAGAATTTGTCTCCATGTCTCGTTTTGCATACCCCTTGGTGAAAGAGTTCATCATTCAATATATCACTGTTATCAATTCAGTGTGAATGGCAGTAAACCCCACTGGCTCTTAAGCCTCAGACTTTGAATAAATATATTGAATACACCATCTGTATATCACCTTAAAATGAACCTTAAAATGTATGAAAACATAGGAAAAATCAATTTTACAATGACAGTTCCCATTTCTCTAAGTATAAATATGGACATGGTCTTGAAATGTAAATTGAGTCACCTCGTTCCAATGGATTTTTCCAAATTCAAACAAATTATTTTCCTTCAACCCGATTATCATTCAAAAGTGGAGTGCTTATGCAATCTAGGGATATAGGCCACGACTTTGAAAGACGGGAGAAAATTTGACGTTATATACTTTTCTCACAAGTGCACATTATTCAACACTTCCGCTTTCTTCTTCTTCCCGTTCGAAGTCAGGAGTCTTCTCAGACTGTAAAATTGACCTTTTAGAGGGATGAGACAACCATCATCTTCCAAAATTTAAGAATTCCGGTATTTACAATTTAAAACTATATACATGGCCTGGTAGCTCAATGGTACATGGAGGAGGCTGCCATGTGATCATCCAGGGCGAATCTTGAATGTTTCAAGGTTGATCTGTCAGTGACGACTGTCGCCAGGGAATTCCACTGGCTTATAGTTCTGGGGTAGAATGAGAATTTGTAGACATTCTGGGAGGCTGCTGGTTGGTATAATCGGTGAGCACCTCAGGTTCTTTGATCACTTTGTCGTAGAACGTCTCCTGGCACCATGTCTACGAGCCCATGCTGTATCTTGAAGAGCATTATAAGATGGAAGTTGCGTCTTCTATCTTCAAGGGCAGAGTTCTCACTAGGATTTTTAAAGCAGGAGTTTAAGAATCCATCTCTGAGAAAAGTTGGAGTTAAAATTGAAAAATAGGAGTTTGACCTAGAAAACTTGGAGTTTTTGGCTAAATATAAAAACTTAATATTTAAGGACATTGTCTGGACAACTTCATTTTTCAACATAGTTAACCTTGACCACTGAGTGTCTGGTAAGGATCCAAAAACTTTTGGGGCTTAGGAAATAGTGACAGGACTTCCATTAACTTCCAGACTCAGGAAGTCCCAGACTTCCTACCCCTCAGTTGGAAGTCCCACAGGAAAATCTAGGAAGTCCCTCTTTTTTCCCTGCTGCGGCAGTCTGCCCATTCTTTAGTAGAACAGAGGTTCTTAATTCAGTGTCACACAGAATCATCATGATATACACTTCTTTTAGATGTGTTTTAAACATATCCTTATCGCTTATTAAAATTCGATTGCATCTTTTTGGAAAGCCTGTACTTGTATGTTGGACCTTAGAGAAAGCATCAACATTGGTCCAACTTCACGTTCGTTTCAAAGCACAGAGAAAGAAAAAAAGAAAAGAAAATACATGAGAGAAAACACCCAAAACATGTTTTCTTAAAAACAAACTATGCTGAAATTATTTTGCAGAAATGTATTTAATGAAATATTTGCTCGGATTGAAGCTGATCAACATGAGCGAGCGAGTTGCTTACTTCACAAAAAATGCGGGAAAACGGCGCCGACTCGCGCAACAACAAACAAATAAAAGACAGCTCTCGATGAGTTACCAACAGCAATACGTTCGTTCGCGGAGAATAGCAAGCAAAACCATCGCAATTCACCTATATTTAAACTTACTTTGCGTCTTTTCCGCACTGGTAAACAGCCCAGCCGGAACAAGGCTACGAATTTAGAAACGGGTTTTCCGAAAATTTTGACGAAAAATATGTTTTCTTCTCATTTGAAAAATTGCTTTTGTTGTCATGACAAACATAAGCTTCTAAATTCGAACAGATTTAAATTTGCGTTCTGTGCATAATTGTTATTTATTTATTTAATTTCACTCGGTAACTCCCGGAAGTGTTGAGGTGTTTTCAGACGACACACATTCTTAGCAAAATAATAATTTAAGATTTTAAGACGTGATTATTTAAAAATAATAATGACTTCATATAATTTCACCGAATATTTTCGGGTGTCGCAGAAGAAAGTTTAATTATACAAACTTCAATTAATCAACTCAGCACGCGTGACAAATACACACAGGGATCACGCAGCCATCAAAAGGGTGCCGCGACGCTTGACACCGATGTCAATAAAACTCGCGCAAGCGGAAAGTGGGACGTCCTTAAAGCTCAGTCAACACAGGTAGCGAATTTCCAATAAG
Organism: Anodontia alba; assembly: GCA_964016985.1. NCBI lineage: Eukaryota > Metazoa > Mollusca > Bivalvia > Lucinida > Lucinidae > Anodontia > Anodontia alba. The sequence continues at coordinate 32,012,574 of OZ024834.1, forward strand.
TAGGCGGGGCAAACATCATACAACACGTTAAAAGTGGGCGGGCTTTTTGACAATTTTTCGGACATCTCGGGTATCGATTTCGACGGACAAAAGAAATTTCGGAAGTCCGCGGTACGTCTTTGAAGTTCAGTTTGGACGTCCGGTGGCAATAGAGCGTAAATGAGAATCCTCGGAAGGAAATTTTACGCGTACAAAAGCAAAAATAGGCGTAAAAATACGCCGGATTCGGCGTTTCTGAGAACTCTGCAAGGGTCTGCCAACCAAGATCCCCGACCATTTTAGTGACAAAGCTAGGCGTTCTCTCCCAGTAATTGTTGTGGACATAGCAGGCTCCTCTTCGCTGGACGTTCCAGTCTATTTATGTCTGAGCTGAGGAATGGGTCCCATACGGTGGCCACATATTCAAGGTTTGGGAGGACAAATGTGTTGTAGGTCCACTCTCTGACTTCTTTGGTGCAGTTGATGAGGTTGCGTCTCAGAAAACCAAGAGTATTTGAGGCTTTGGCTGCTGTCTTGTCAACATGGGTCTTCCAGGAAAGGTCGTCACAGACGTTGACTCTTGTTCTTAGCGCTGTCCACTGCCTCAAACACATGTCCATGTATTGTATAAGTAGGCTGTCTTTGGTGCCCCTTGTTCGTACAAATATGGACCACTTGGCACTTCTGAGGATTGAATCTCATCTGCCATCTCTCTTCCCATTCGCCAAGAGAATCTAGATCTTGCTATAGAAGGGATTCGTCCTTCGCGCTTCTAATTGGTCTGAAGAGAAGGGCATTATCAGCAAACCATCTTGTCTCACTAGTTGTGCATTCTAGGAGGTCACTCATGAATGCTAGGAAAAGTAGCGGTCCTAATAATAATAATCAATAATCGGTCACACGAATCACCGAAATACCGGAATACCCGTGAAAAATATAGGTATACCTGTGAAAGATACCTATTAAAGACACCAATATTGGCTTTAATTAATTAATTAATATTAAGTCAACCTAATGGAAAAGGGCATATATTTTAACCTCAAATAATTTGCAAATTCTCTTTAAAGTGTTTTTATTATTATTATTATTATTATTTGAAAACATTGTTGATAGTCCGCTAAATCAGAGTCGGAATACGACCGGAATACCCGTGAAAAACGTGAATTTCCTACACTTCAAACGAAAAGTACATACGACTTTTCGTATAAAACATTTATCAATTCAGTGAATAATTTAATCCGATTGATTTAGTTATGTATGATGTACATGTATATATAAAAAAAAAAAAAAAATATGGCCAGTAGTAAGTCTCAAACACGACTCTACGAAAGTTTATCATTTACGCATGTTTGAAACTTACGCAGATTAAACAACCAATGCAATCATGTTGAGTAACGTCATCCTTACATCCATGGAGCTTTTATGAATATTATTTTAAATATAATATAAATATATTAATATAAATAATGTGTTCCAGCAGCATGCCTTTATAAATATGAAAATCGTTGCATCAGTCTGTGTAAATATTACCCCGAATACATCGCGAAATTTTATATATACTGCTCTCCCCGCAAAAAAAAAAAAAACAACAAACAAAAAAAAAACAAAAAAAAAACACGTCTTACCTTAATCACCCAGTTTTAGTTTTGGATTAAGGGTGTGGTCGCCTGAGTCTTCCTATATTGATTGTGTTGGGGTTTAACGACACGTCAACCCTTGAGGGTCATTTTGTGTCGTCTCCCAGAGAAAGGGAGAAAAGAGATAGAAGAGAGAGTAGAGGAGATGAAAGAGAGGGACAGGGAAGAAAGAGGAACAGGAAAGAAAGTGAAGAAACAGAAGAAATAAAAACATTCCCCCTCTACCCTTACCCACTACAAGGATAGCAGGCCTTGCCCAACTGTAAGCCAATATCAGTTGGACGCCCCAGTGATGTAAGATACACAGCACCTTCGCACCACCCGACCACCCCCCGAGTCTTCCTATATTCACTTTACACGTGCTGCTGCTGCCAAGAAAATAGTTTGAACCCCCGAAGCACTGCTATAAATTCTAGAGGAGATGCCGATCTAACCATTAGGATGAACATTTCTTTTGAATCCAGCAGACGATTCACATATAATGTCACGCTTAATTTACACAGGAAAATAAGAAAAAGATGTAAATGCCGTCTGCTGAATATGCTAAGCGCTTCAAGGGTTAAAGTATGGATACATTTCATTTGACAAAGGAGACAAACGGACACGCTGGAATGTATCTACACTACTCGAATCGAGGCCTGGACGGTTGATGATTGGACCAGGGATACGACTGTCCATTTAAATCACCGTGACTTGGGTGTCTTATGTCTCTTTCAACAACGACAAAAAAAAAAAAAAAAAAAGAAAGAAAAAAAGTCATTTGGAGATAATAGAACGCGGCGTCTGGTCCGGTATTCACTGTTTGCAGAAACAGTTTAGCCATTTTTCTAGGAATAACCAAATCTCATAGCTAGATGTACCTAAAATGGACCAGCCAGAATCTGACAAGTTTTGCAAACTCTCTCTCTCTCTCTCTCGTTTTACCCTCATATAAATATGGCATGTCTCCTTTCGAGCTATAAGTTGTTTGCACTGACTTTATTGGAAAAATGATATCGCACCGGCGGAAATCGAACACGATTCGATCCCCACTTATCATGAAACACATTTGCTACGGTCATTCGCTCTTCCATTGCTTCAAGATTGGCAGTTACAAGTTTCTGGAGTTACCTCTCTTAAAAGAGTAAAAACCCTGCAGTGTGAGGACGTTACCCCGCATTTACCAGGGTACAAATGAATATTGTTATGTTATTCTCTTACAATATATACATTAATAACAAAATCTTTATTGGCTTATAGAGCAATCTTCAAAACTTTCGTTTCCATGTAAAGTGTTCTGTTTTTGTGTCTTCAACATTTGATATGCAAAACCAAGATCGTAATTTAGTTAACGAGTAAAATAGACGCATGTATAAAACTAGCATCGGCAGGAAAGCATCTTCAAAATGCTATTTGGTCATACATGTATTGGCATATGCCCTCACAGGCATTCTAGTCTTCCTGGGTAGAAACCAATACTAAGATATGCGGATAAAGTGTCCTGCTCAAAGACACAACACTTGGTGCTCGCGGGTATCGAATTACACTATCTGGGCTAATTCAGCAGACGGCAAAAAAAAAAAAAAAAAAAAAATCGTTATTTGTTTTATTACCAAGAAAACAGGATTTGACATTTCATACAATGGAGACAATTTGCATGAATGCAAATCCTGTTTTCTTAGAAGAATGGAAAAATATTTCAAAATGTCGTCTGTTGAAAACTTTACCCAGAATGTTAAGCGTTATGGTCTGCAAAAACAAATGCGCATGGGTCAAAGCATGGCAAAACCGACAATAAAACTTGTACGAAGAGACGAATCAGCCTGCACACTCTGAGCCTGCACATCAGTAGTCAGATCAGAGCCTTCGCTAATCGTATGTACCTCCTACAATCTATGGGTTTAACAAAACGTCTTGTGCGACAAGCGAAGACTCGGGTCAATCTGCGCAACTGCATATTCTGATCAGAGTATTCGTATTTAATTTCGATAGCCGGGCTGTCCAAACCGGGATAACCAGTGTGACATTCTGATCAGACCCTTCGCTGATCGTACAGTATGCACCTTCTTCAGACTCCGGACTATCCAAGAAGCTTGCTTTATATAGTGGGTCGATGCACAGACTGACCTGAGTCTTTGCTGGTCGCACGTACATAGTACTATAGTACGTTTTGTCGTCCAGTTCATCAAGCCTTTCATACGGGACTTTAAACAAAGGTCCACATTTCTCTGACCTAGCTGTTACTGGGACGTAAAAACTTACTCATTTGAATTGTCATTAGCCTCTATTGCCCTTGTGTGCATAAAGTGTGTTTTTGTGTGACAGACACTCTTTTCACATGGGCTGTCTTATTGATTCAATGCCTCTTTGATAGCAGAAGCGCCCCTTTAAGTAAATTTATATTGACACGTGCAGTTGCTGCACGCGAGTGAGACTTTCCCGGTCTTTTACCATACGTCATTTATACTGAGCGCGTGCGGTTGTTGCATGGGAAAAGGCAGTTACAGGAATACCAACTATAAATACGTATCTCGTCGATTGGGGGAAGATGTTTGATTCTTTTTGTGTTTTTTTTGTGATTTCCATGTGTTTGTTTTGTTTCCTACGGCATATTAAGTAAAAATGACCATGCCGGACCCACTTATGTGGCCGGAGTAGACTAAGCCAAAGAATCCGGTACAAGGCAGCACTGGTTAATATTTTAAGAAAACAAGGGAACCTAATTTAGGTGGATCGGAATGCGGAAATTTGGAAAACACTTTTGGGATAATTAGACCTTTGCTACCAGCGACTCAGATCAACCTGCGCATCCGCATGAGCGTGGACGATATAACCTTCGCGCAGACTGTACTATATGGTAGAAAAATAAATACATGTATATAAATAGATAAATATATTTATTAAAGATATATCTAAATAAATTTATTTATTAAATAAATAAAAAAGGACAGGTATTTAGTGAAATTACGCAGAGGAATTTCGCATCGGTTTGATTCCCAGTGTTTTTGGGAAGTCCGCAAAACGCTGATATTCGGGGTAGAGAGTTTTTTTTTTTGTTTTTTTTTTCTGTGTGTGTGTGTGTTTGAAGTGTAGGTAATTCACGTTTTTCACGGGTATTCCGGCTCAGATTTAGCAGACTATCAACAATGTTTTCAAATAAAAAAAAAACACACTTCAAAGACAATTTGCAAATTATTTGTGGTTAAAGTATTATCCCTTTTCCTTTAGGTTGACATAATATTACTTAATTAATTAAAGCCAATATTGGTGTCTTTAATAGGTATCTTTCACAGGTATACCTATATTTTTCACGGGTATTCCGGTATTTCGGTAGTATTCCGGTATTTCGGTGATTCGTGTGACCCTCAATAATAATAATGGACCTTATTTATAGAGGGTAACACATTTAGTAATCTAGTACTAATCTTCCATGTGGCCCTCTTTTTTCCTGGGTAGAAACCAGTACTAAGCAATGTGGATAAAGTCTCTTGCTCAAGGAAACAACACTTGCTGTTAGTGGGGATCGAACCCGGTACCTCTCGATCTCGAGTCCGACGCTTTACCACTGCACCACAGCGCTCCTAGCACCGTATCTGGAGGCACTCCTGATATTACATCGGCTTGTGAAAATGTGGTTCCATCCAGAAGGACTCGTTTTTCCTTCGCCCTAGAAAAGACTGGATCCAGGTGAGGGTTTTGTCTCGCACACTGTAATAATCCAACTTATGCAGGAGTCTCCGATGAGGAACTTTGTCAAAAGCTTTCAAGAAATCAAGTTTGTTTGTGTTGAGGTTTCACGGCCCAGTCAACCCAATGAGGTCATGTCGAGTACGGTCAGTTTACCTAACCACATGTTACTGGGCAGGCGTAGTCCTCTAAGCGGTTAACCAGTATTGTGCACATTCTTTTGCAGAAACTGACAACTGCCCTTCTTGAATCAGCGGAAGGGAGAGAATGACCACAGAAAATATTTCATGATCAATCTCCACGAAAGAATGTTGCCGACCTCGGAGGGGATTGAACCCGCGACCTCCTGGTCTCCCGTCGGACGGCGCATCCAACTGAGCCACCGAGGCCGGCTTCAAGAAATCAAGTAGTATTACATCTACGTGATCTCTCCCTGTTTGTTTGTGTTGAGGTTTTACGGTACAGTCAACCCAATGGGGTCATGTCGAGTGCGGTCAGTTTACCTAACCAAATGTTTACTGGGCAGGCTTAGTCCTCTAAGCGGTTAACCAGTATTGTGCACATTCTTTCGCCAGAAACTGACATCTGTCCTTCTTGAATCAGCGGAAGGGAGAAGTTAGCTGGCAATTCCCTGAATTGTTGTGATAAGCTCAGTCTCGCAAGAGCACCTGGCCCTGAAACCATGTTGATTATCACAGAGTATCTCATATCCAGAAAGCGGTTGATTATGTTGCTGTGCACTATATGTTCAAGAATCTTGCAGGCCACTGATGTAAGAGAAACAGGGCGATAATTTGAAGCCAAATGTTTATCTTCTTTCTTGAACAAAGGAACAATGTGTGCTTCTCTCCAATCATCAGGAATTTCACCGGTGTCCAAAGATATCTGAAATATCTTGGTGAGTACAGGTGCTAATTCTTCTGCTGCAACTTTGAGTATATACATCGGTATTGAGTCAGGCACAGCAGCTTTTTGTGGTTTAAGATCTCTCAGTAGCTTGGTAACTCCATTTACACCAATCTTAATTCTTGGCATAGCTGGGTGTGGACTGGGACCTTTACCAGGCATAGAGCTGGTCTGTTCTAGTGTATATTCCGACTGAAACTGTTCATTCAGGATGTCTGCCTTCTTGGAGCTGTCACTCTGTTGGAAGCCGTCTTTATTCATAAGTGGAGACACCCCTTCAGCTTCTTGTTTCCTGCTCTTAACATAGGTGAAGAATCGTTTTGGATTGGTCTTCGTATCTTCACTTACAACATCCTGCATGTATGATTTCTCAAGTACTTTCGCTTTCATGTTTTGTTTTGAGCATTCTGATTGGCGAAAATTTTCAAATACAAACTGCCAGTCCATGACACAAGAAAATTACAACCAATCAGATCACTCATAACAAAACACGAAAACGAAAGTACAAGAAAGCATAAGTGTCTAGAATGTTGAATAATGTGCGTTTGTGATAAAAGTAAATAATGTAAAAAGTCCTGACCTATATCCTAGACAGAGTAAGCAATCAACTATTGAATGATAGTCGGGTTGAAGGAAAAATAAATTGTTTGAATTGGAAATTCCGTCAGAACCAGGTTACCCAATTTACACTGCAACACCATGTCCATATTTATACTTAGAGAAATGGGAACTATCATTGTAAAATTGATTCTCTTTTCAATATTTTCATACATTTAGAGGTTCAATGATAAATAGATGGTGTATTCAATCTATTTATTCAAGGTCTGAGGCTCATGTGCCAGTGGTAAACCCCTCAACATGCCACACAGTAGAAAATGTCCGAAATTAAGTTCATTGCGAATATCATTCCTTAATGCTTTTGATAATAACTCTTTTACAGAGTTCTTCAGACTAAGTTCATCGAAAGCGATACGCAGAATAATTAAGTTGAATTATATTACCATTTAAACCAACTGCAAAGCATGGTTACACGTTAATAAACCGTGTAGAATTCTGAAATCTCTGACCGTGTTGGACCGCAAATGCGCCAAACAAAAACAATGGACTGGTTGTCCACAGATCGTAGTTGGTTCCCAGCTCTAAGGTAGTTTGACATCGAGTTGTAGAGAACCAATTATTTCTATTTGTGACCAGTCTTGGGCAGAGGGAGGTGTTTTCCGGTGCCAAAAAACTGTCAAAATTTCGCGCTGGTAAAACTTTTGACAGAGAAGACGGGATAAGCAAAAGCAAACGGTTTAACAGGTAACAGCATAATATACCTTGTCACAACAGTTTATTATGCAATGCGAGAAAAGAAACACAAATGGTCCTAAAAGCATTCTTTCTCGGTATAGTCCACAACTTGGACCTCAGAGACTTGGACTATCATTGTCACATTTTCTCATAGAGTAAGTAATGAATCATCGAACAACGAAAGGGCTGAGTCAGGGCTCAAGAAAATGTCGGTCTGAGACCAGTTTTTGAAGCCCTGGACCGATTTTTACTTCAAAAGGGCATTACAAAATCAGTCCGTTTTCTAATTTATAATCAACTTATATATTAACATATTAACACCTTATCTGGAGATATAAAATAAACTAAACCTTTTGTCAACACATAACTCTAACCATGTACCAATAATTTACACGCGGGTGAAGAGGTATTGCAATAATGAGCAGATAGCAGATCGCTGCTATCTTCATTATTGCAACACCGCTTCACCCGCCTGTCAAAAATAAGTAACTGCTCATTTGATTGACGTGTGAAAAAATCAAAACCAGCTGTTATTTTTTCATCTTAAATATTGGGACACCTTAATGCCATACCATACTTGTCCTAAAATTTGAAAAAGTCTATTTTACTACAATTTTTATATTGCTGGATGAGTGGTAGACAGTGTAGATGATGATCAGAAGCCAGGTGTTTTGAGGCATCTGATCTGGGTCTACACTGTTTGCTCAGACCTATCTGTCCCAACACCTGGGGTTATTACAGTAATTATAAAAGCGACAAAGGTTTAACCTGCTTGATCGCGCATTAACAACAACATTCTCACTAGTGTTAATTTGTTTATTAAATTTAATTTTAAAATAATCTAATACTTTAGCCTGCCATAATCTCGAAATTGGATGTGCTGGACCTTGACGCGGCATTAGGATGGACATGGCATTTGGATGAATCATTTTTTTTTTTTAACTGGTCCATAGAAAGAAAGGAAAGTGAAGAGTGGCTGGCTGCAGTACAGTGCGAACACAAAAACGTGATTTGCCACGATGCGAAGAGATTCCGGTTGTTTCTCTTTTGCGCTCTTCACCGACTGAATGCTTGGTTGTTGTGAAATGAAAGTAGATTAAATCGCACATGTCTGATAATACTAAGCTATATTGCCATATATAATCATGATACTTATGCACAGGTAAGTTCAGCAAGTGTAATCAATGTTGGTATATCATCATGTTAATAATAAAACCAGCATCTGCGTTTGGAAATTGCAATACAGAAATTCTTCAACAATGATTTTGGAAAATACCGAAATCTCCGCTTGATAAACTCCGTAAATGTGACCAAAAATGATTCGGTAAACTCCGTAAATGTGGCCAGAAATGACTGGACTGATGGGCAATTTTCAGTTTCTCGAGCCCTGGTAAGAGTGACCATGTGGTTAGCACTCCCAACTTCTGATCACAAGGTCCCGGGTCCAAATCCGACTGGAGGCAAAATTCAGTTCAAGACTAAACAGCACTCTCCATTGCACACAGCTTTTCAGTTCATCATCTATCTAGTAGTACTGCACCCCACACCCCAGCGAGGATTACATGCAGGATGACTACATTGTCTCAATGTGACTGAAATAATGTTGAAAGGGCTGTAAAATGTCAAATCATCATTATCATGTAGACTTCATGCTTAGCACTGTAAAATTTTTAGCAAACAGCATTGAAATATTTTTTCTTATTTTTCCCAGAAAACAGGAGTTGACATTTCATGCAAATTGGAGACAGTTTGCATGAAATATCATATCCTGTTTTCTGGGAAAAATAAGAAAAATGTCACCAATTTGTCAACTGCTGAATTAGCCCAGAGAGTGGTAAAGGTTAAGCACCATCATATGACTCAAGATTGTGAAAATATGGTTGCTATTACGTACATTTCTTTGCGCTGGAAAGAGGAAAGGTATTTGTGTACTTTGAACATTTTTTTCTGGTTTTGTTTTGATTTTGTTTATATCAGAAAGCTATCCAACCTTAGGGCTTACCCAGCAGGCTTTTTTGAACAATATCTTCACCTGTTTTGTGACTGTGCCTGAAAATTTCAGCAGTGAAAACATCAAAATATGTTGCCTAGGGACATTGTGCCTCCATCACAATGGGCCGGCCTCGGTGGCGCAGTTGGATGCGCGTCTGACTGGAGACCAGGAGGTCGCGGGTTCGACCCCCGCCGAGGTCGGCAACATTCTTTCGTGGAGATTGATCATGAAATATTTTCTATGGTCATTCTCTCCCTTCCCCCTGATTCAAGAAGGGCAGTTGTCAGTTTCTGGCGAAAGAATGTGCACAATACTGGTTAACCGCATAGAGGACTACGCCTGCCCAGTAAACGTGTGGTTAGGTAAACTGACCGCGCTCGACATGACTCCATTGGGTTGACTGGGCCGTAAAACCTCAACACAAACAAAATCCATCACAATGGCTTATAATAACACTATTAAACAGGATTTGGTCTATGTTGCATTTTCAATGAGCTGATGGCAAATTCTAGATGTTACCAGCTCGTTTTTGAAAATGCATTCACAGAATGCAAAAATGCAACTTTAGATTCTATTCAGACTTGACCAAGTATCCTCACGTAAATAATTTTGAGTGGTATAGTCAACCTAGATGCTTTTGATAAGTACCACAACCAGAGCTTGAGAAACTGAAAATTGCCAATTGGTCCAGTCATTTTAACTGCATGATACATTAACCGATTGATAATGTGCTATTCTATTCTGTTCTCATGCATTTACGGGGTTTGCCAAGTCATTTCGGTTGCATTTACGTAATTTACTGAGTGGAGATATCGACAGTTTCTGCAACCATTGTAAAAGATTTTCCATATTGCAATTTTCAAATGCAGATGCTGGTTTTATGACATCATAACAAATGATACACCAACATTGGTTACACTTGCTGAACTTACCTGCACATAAGTATCATGATTAGGGCTATCATGTGTAAACTTGTACCCGGAAGCATGTAGTGTTTGTGTAGAAAATGGTTACGAAAATGACAGTTCGTTTACACGAAGCACATGATTGACACATGATCAGTGATGACATCATCAATAAAATCTTACCTCATTCATTCGTCACTTCCTTCTTTCGTAGCAATTAGTCATTTGCATATCGAGAAAATCCTGGAAAGGTAGCATTAAAACTTTACACAGCCAGCTGTGTAATTACTTATTACTTTGAAGATGCCACTTTACTGTGTTTTGGAGTTACCCATTTCTGATTGGATCACATATTGAGGGGACGTCTCAGAAACAACATTTCATGATTGCATTATCGACAGAATAGAAATGCGGGTAGTTTGATAGAAGAAATAGAATAAAGTAAAACACTGAATTTTGCATCCAAACAATGTTTTTAAACACTTTATTTAATTCAGTAAAATAAATGTTCATTCAACTTTGATTCATTTTTGTTTTGACAAAAATATAGTTCCAGTGCTGCCTGGAGAGTATGAAAATCCTCAAATTTTGCTGCAATCAGAAAGCAGCTTTGTCAATACACAAATTTAGCGGTGTGATCAAAAGTAATTGTCAATTAGTACACACATTGTGACACACAAATGGATATTCGAGTCCTATAAAAATGGAGTGCCTTTGAATACAACATAGTTGTACATCCTCGGATAAAAAGATTTTGGAAACCACAACAGAAATATTCCTATCTGAGATGGAAATACAGCCTTACAGGTAAAGATTTGTTTATTTCATAATTTTTTCCTTGTAAACTGGTATGTAAAAGATTCCCGGTTAAACAAAATCAAATCCTTTCATTTTTTAAATTTCGTGTACACAGGTAGAGATTTCTGTACACGTGACAGGACTAAATTCATGAGTAATGATTAAACCACAATATAGCTCTTTTTTTTTATTTAATATATATATTTATTTATTCATATATTTATATCTTTAAGTAACTTGTTGTAACAAACATGTCAAATACCATTTAAAATTGAAGCCAGCTAATTATATAAACCAACTATAACACAAATTTGTATCTGGATACCCTTATGCTTTTTTTCAACCACAATATAGCTCAGTATTATCAGACATGCGTGGTTTAATCTACTTCCACTTTCACAGCAACAGAGCACTCAGTCAGTGAAGAGCACAAAAGGGAAACAACCGGAATCTCTTCATCTTGTGGCAAATCACGTTTTCGCGTTCACGTTGTGCTGCAGCTAGCCACTTATTATTTTTCTTTCTTACTATAGACCAGTAAAAAAAAAAAGTAGTGTTTCACCCTAATGTCACGTCAAGACCCAGCACATTCGACTTCGGCAGGCTGAGCTGTAAAATTACAATGAAGAACATAAAAGATAATTTTGAAATTAAATAACCAAATTAACAACAGCGAGAAAAACATCTTTTATCGTTGTAATGCGCTATCAAGCAGGTATGAAGCCCTGTCCCTTTTATACTTACTGTATTAACCCTAAGTGTTGGGACAGACAGGCCTGAGCTAACAGTGTAGACCCAGATCAGACACCACAAAACACATGGTTACAGATCCACATCTATACTGTCTACCACTGGTCCATCAATATAAAAGATGCAGTAAAACATACTTGTTCAAATTTTAGGACCAGTATGGCGTTAAGGTGTCTCAATACTTAGGTATATACGGTAACAGTCGATATTGATTTATCACACATCAATCAAATGGGCAGTTATTTATTTTTGACAGCAGATCAAGCGGGGTTGTGACGCTCAAGGCGATTTCCGGTACAGGGTTAGTATTATGTGTTGACAAAAGGTTTGTTTGTTTTTATAGTTCCAGATAAGGTGTAAATTTTAAAGTTGAATATAAGAAAATGTGAATTATTATGGACCTTTTTTCATACTGTCCTTCTGAAGTGAAAATTGGTCCACCGCTTCAAAAACCTGTCTCAGACCGAAGAACCTGCATTTTCTCGAACCCTGACCACAACATATGTTTTTAAGGAGAAATGGTAATCAATATTATGTTGATAGCCCCTCTTATCTGCAGTTGTGATGAAAGTATTAAATTATGGGGTTTTTAACCGTTGACATGCTAAATAAATTATGATGCCACGCCCACTTCTAATTTTCAGCCAGCCAGTCAGATTACTTGACCCAGGTTGATTTAAATTCTCATACTTGATCACAAACAGTGCAGATCCAGATCAGTTGGCTTCTAAAAAAGCCAACTGATCTGGATGTACACTGTTTGCAAACAGGGCTTCCATTAACTTCCAGACTCAGGAAGTCCCAGACTTCCTACCCCTCAAATTTGGAAGTCCCACAGGAAAATCTAGGAAGTCCCACTTTTTTTCCGTGCTGCGGCGGTCTGCCCATTCTTTAGTAGAACATAGGTTCTTATTTCAGTGTCACACAGAATCATCATGATATACGCTTCTCTTAGATGTGTTTTAAAAATGTCCTTATCGCTTATTAAAGTTTGATCGCATCTTTTTGGAAAGCCTGTACTTGTATGTCGGACCTTAGCGAAAGCATCAACATTGGTACAACTTCGCATTCGTTTCAAAGCCCAGAGAAAGAAAAAAGAAAAGAAAATACATGAGAGAAAACACCCAAAACATGTTTTCTTAAAAATAAACTATGCTGAAATTATTTTGCAGAAATGTATTTAATGAAATATTTGTTCAGATTGAAGCAGACACACGAGCGAACGAGTTGCTTACTTCACAAAAATTGCGAGAAAATGGCGCCGACTCGTGCAACAACAAACAAATTGAAGGCAGCTCTCAATGAAATACCAACAGCAAAAACATTCATTTGCGGAAAAAAGCAAGCAAAACCATCACAAATCGCCTATATTTAGACTTACTTTGCGTCTTTTCCGCGCTGGTAAACAGCACAACCAGAACAAGGCTACGTTTTTAGAAACGGGTTTTCCGAACATTTTGACGAAAAATATGTTTTCTTTTCATTTGAAAAATTGCTTTTGTTGTCCTTCTAAATTCGAATAGATTTCAATTTGCGTTCTGTGCATAATTGTTATTTATTTATTTATAGAATTTCACTCAGCAATTCCGGGAAGTGTTGCAGACGACACACGTTCTTAGCAAAATAATAATTTAAGATTTTAAGACGTGAATATTAAAAAATAATAATGACTTCATATAATTTCAGCGAATATTTTCGGGGTCGCAGTAGAAAATTTAATTATAAAAACATCAATTAATCAACTCAGCACGCGTGACAAATACACGCAGTGATCAAGCAGCCATCAAAAGGGTGCCGCGACGCTTGACACGGCTGTCAATAAAACTCCCACAAGCGGAAGTTGGGACGTCCTTAAAGCTCAGTCAACACAGGTAGCTAATTTCCGGTAAGTAGGCGGGGCAAACATCATACAACTGGTTAAAAGTGGGCAGGCCTTTTGACAATTTTTGGACGTCTCGGGTATCGATTTCGGACGGACAAAAGAAATTTCGGAAGTCCGCGGTACGTCTTTGAAGTTCAATTTGGACGTCCGGTGGCAATCTCAGGGCGTAATATACGTCGTACGTCCGCTTAACGGAAGCCCTGTGCAAAGGCAGGGCATATCTTGATCCAGGGTTAATCTGAGAATAAAGTTTCAGAACATCCCTTATGGAGTCAGAGAGAATTGAGAAAATGTCTGTTTGTATCAGCAAATGAAGAATTTATTTAGTTTTTAGTGCAGGGTACCATATTAAACCTTAGTATTGGAACAGCTGAACTTCTTACAATATATGTCATACAATTTCAAGAAGTCCATTTTACTACCTGTTGTTGAGTCTAACATCTGCTGGACTGAGTGGCAAACAATGTAGACCTTAATCAGATGCTGTGTTTTGCGGCATCTGTTCTGGGTGTACACTGATTGCGCAGAACTCTTTTCCCCAATACTTATGGCTCTGAAGGCAGTTTTCAGTGGACTGGTTAACCCCCAAAATTTTAAAACTTTTGGAAAATTGGCTAACATGTTTCTCTTATCAGGCGCCACATTCTGCACTGTTTGCCACTTACCTTTTTTGGTTCTCAAGACTAAAATGGGTTAACTAAGCTTGCTAGGTAAAAATTCTAAAAATTCAGCAGACGACAATTTGAAATATTTTTCTTATTTACCCAGAAATGTTAAAGTATATTTTCTGGGAAAAGTAAGGAAAATATCATTAGTTTGTCATCTGCTGAATCTGCCAAAAGTGTGGTAAATGATAATTCTGGGATACTTTTCTCGATTTCTTCATGAAAACATGTTATGCAGAGGACGTTAAGGAGGAGTACTTGGTGATAATTCTGGGATAATTTTCTCCAGTTCTCCATAAAAACATATGATGTGGGTACTCATTAGAAGCACCTCCATGAGGCACTTCTAATGAGTACCCACAACATATTTTTTTATGGATATGCTGAGATGCTTCTAATGAGTACCCACAACATATTTTTTTTATGGGTAAATAAGAAAGATTGTCCCAGAATTATCACCAAGTACTCCTCCTTAACAAGTCCTCTATTACGGATTCTCATTAGAAGTGCCTCACAGAAGCACTGCTCATGAGTACCCACAAAATACGTTTTTAAGGAAAGATAAAAATATATCAAAAAATCATCACTAGATGCTCTCCTTAACATGTCCTCTATTTTATATATTGAAACTACATTGATTTTCTGTTTTTGGAGACTGGAATCTATTACAGGACTGTGACCATTAATGGCATAACTCCAAATAAGCACGGGTATCATAATCCACATATTTTTCTTATTTCTTCACAAAAACATATGCAATGTAGTACTCATTAGAAGCCTTTCACCAAGGCACTTCTAATGAGTAAAGAATACCTAGGCCCAGTTGTTCAAAGCATCGTTAGCTTAACAAGCTCATTAGCGGTCAAAATGTTAACTTTTCTAGTAAATACAATATCTAATTCACGGGTATTTTTGCTGAAAAAATGTGAGTAGCTTTTGCAAATGCAAAAGCTGCTCACATTTTTTCAGCAAAAATATTAATAGCATATATGCCATATTTAATGATTAAAGTTTTAATGATATGTTAACTAACAACATCGATAGGCCCAGTACTTTTACACTTAAAAATATGCCATATCTTGAGCTATGAATGGTTCTAAGGCCAAATAAAAAAAAAATGTGTGTGTAGGGTAACATGTTAGGAACAAACAGGTTACTGGTAGGATATAGGTAGAGATTTTTTTTTTTTTAATGTAGAATTATACCATAATTTCCAAATATATTTGGACTTATCACCAGAATTCACATAAAAGTTTACGCCAAGTCTGTTTGACAACCATTTGATGTCTCTAAAAATACTGATAGAATGGCAGACAGTGCAGATCCAGATCAAACTGCTCCTATAGGAGCAGTTTGATCTGGGTCTACACTGTTTGCTCTGTCCTACTTATCTGACAATTAAAGCATAAATAGTTTATCCCAGTAACACCTACTATTTTTTATGGGTTTTAAAAGAAAACATGAAAAAAAAATATAGGTTTCACCAGGAAAATAAGGTAGTGTAGAGTTACCCTAAACACTATTTTTTTTTTTTTTTTTTTTTTTTTTATCAGGCCTAATGACAGGACATTAATAATTCCTATTGTCTATAATTGTGATGCTGCATTTAAAATGCTGGTTTACAGAAGATATTGTTCTTTCTTCCTTTTGTGTTTGATTGGTATATAGAATATAGACACGCAGGCAAGCACGATCTACATGTAATGGTTAAAATGGGCAGTTTCACCAGAAATTATAGTCTAAGGAAATGGGGGAGACTAAGATCATACTTCTCATCCAGTGTGATTTGTCCCTAGAGTGCAAATCGAGGGTTGAGCGCAAGACTAGCGTAAGTCAGATGGTTGTTTTTCCCCAAACCTAATCTCCTCACCATGAAGGTGTTATGAAGATTACAACATTTCTTTCTGTAAACAATGAAAATTTAGGTGCCATTGCTCATATGAGCAATGGCACCTAAATTTGCATTGTTTACAAACGGGTCCAAGTTGCCCCTAAACAAGGGTTTCAAAAATATGTTTGAGTTACTATAGTCTTGCGCTCAACCCTCGAAATGGTCCTACGGTACATTGGAAGTAATTCTAATATGAATATGGTCCAAGCAAACCAGGCAGACCCAGATTAAACAGTTCATTTGGACCAGTCTGCCCAAAAATTGCATAACAGCATAGCTCCAGATAAGAAGGGGTATCCACATATTTTTGTCATTAGAAGGTCCTCAGTACTGTGGCTCAATAAGTAGAGCATCCACTTTGTGGCCGGGAGTTTGTGGGTTCGAACCCCGGCTGAGTCATACCTGACTTTAAAAAAGGTACTAGCTGCACTTTACTCTGGCACTCGGCACTCGGCATTAAAAAAGTAGAGCTAGAACTGGTCAGCCTGGTGACATACCTCTATACATTTCTTGATACATGCAACTAGGTGGAATATCATCTCATGTGTCTGGGTCGTGATATTTCAGTGAGGCAGCACTATACTGAAGTGAGCACCCTGCCACATCCAGAGACTCATTTTTAAAAATCCGAAGAAAACAAACAATCAGTGAGGCTCTTGTAATGAGTATCCTCAGCATACATTTTCATGAAGAAATAAGAAAAAAAATCAGTACTTTTGGATGAAATGCATCTTATTTTGAGCTGTAGTAACCACAGAGACAATCCACTAGCCTGCAATGGAAGTTCTTAACTTCATGTAAGAGTTCTTCCCCTTAAATAATAAACACAATAAGACTGGTACAGATTGAGACACAAAAAATCTGAAATATACAAGAAAAAAAAAACTCTCACCATGCTGAATAAATAAAAATGCCACACTGGACACCCCCTTCTAATTGTCAGCCAATCAAATTACTTGATCCAGGTAGTTAATATAAATTCACATACTGAATGGCAAACAGTGCAGAAGAAGAAGCAAACTGATCTGGATATGAACTGTTTCTAAAGGCAGGGCATACCCTGCACCAGCAGGACCAGGGTTAACTTACAAGGACTTGATGCGATTCTGTATGCATAGCTACAGATAAGAGGGGGTATCCACATAATATGTTTCTTATTTCTTCATGAAAACATATGTTGTGGGTATTCGTTAGAAGCGGCTCGCTGAGCCGCTTCTAATGAGTACCCACAACATATGTTTTCATGAAGAAATAAGAAAGATATTGGCATTTTTGGGATGAAAAAAGAGCCTTATCTGTTGCTATGTGTATGGTAAAACTTCTAAAAGTCATCTTTCATCAGAACTTAACCCATTTACGCTTCTACCACACCTCTTTGGGCTGGTCTATTTCCAATAGCAGGGTGTCTGGCTAGTTTTTATTATTACTATCCTTTATATCTTTTATAGAAATTTAATTTTTATAGTTTTTATTATTACTATCTTTTATATCTTTTATAGAAATTCCTGTAGTTTATGTGAACAGTGTAGACTGTGATCATTCTGCGGCTGCTGATCTGGACTTGCACTGTTTGCCAATTACCCTTTTGAGGTCTCCAGACTAAAATGAGTTAAAAGTTGAAATTGCAGTTCCAGCATTAGAAGACCAGACATTTTTTTTCATTTCCCTAGAAATAGAATGTAGGTCTATTTGATAGTAGCATTTCTCTAGACATGTATAAGGTGTTTTGTTGTTTTTTTTTGTCTTTTTTTTTTTTTCACCTTAAAGTATTGGTATTTTTATGCCCCTCACCTTTAAAAAAATTCAGGGATGTATATTGCTTTTGCTAAAATGTTCACCCATTGGTTCATTCATTATTCCATTCGTCAAAATTTTCATTGTGTACAAGATATTTTTGAAGGTATTTGATTTAGGGCTTTGGCAGGCTTCTTGACGCTAAAGGAGTAGACCACCTGATACACTTTTGGAAAAAAAAAAGATTTTTTTAAGAGTTATGCCCCTTTTCAAGCTCAGTGTGTGGCATTTGCAGGGACAAGCAAATCATGGGGGGGAGGAGGGGTGGGGGAGGCGGTGTGGATAGTGTTTTACAAATACACTTTTCTAGTTCATATATCTCCACAAAAATATATGGTGTTGGTACTTGTGTTTTTGTGGTGAAATAAGAAAAATATTTATCTGGGTATTCCTCTTATCCAGAGCAATCTTAACGCTTAGCACTCTGGGTAAAAATTTCAGCAGGCGACATTTTAAAATATTTATTTATTTTTCCCAGAAAACAGGTTTTGATATTTCATGCAAATTGTTTGGAGACAATTTGCATGAAATATCAAAACTGTTTTCTGGGAAAAATAGGAAAAATATTGATTTGTCGTCTGCTGAATTGGCGCAGAGAGTGGTAACAGTTAAGTTGTCTGTAGTCTTAGAAGGTCTAATTGAGTATCAATAAAAGTTGAAAAACTAGTGTTTTAATTGAGTAATAAAAAAAAATGGGTTTGTGTGCTGCTGGGCATTTTGTATACATATAGCTAAATTAATGGTCTAAATTAAGTTAAGGTGACATTTAAGAATCCTTTATTTAGACAGATGGTTGAATGATTGTTATTGTCTGTTAATAATTTATGATGATTTATCTCAAAATCAATATTTACGCTTAGTATGCTGGGTAAAAGTACAGCAGACGACAGTTTGAAATAATTTTCTTAGTTTTCCCAGAAAATAGGCTTTGTCATTTCATGCTGATTGTCTCCTTAGGAGACACATTGCATGAAATGCCAAAGCATATTTTCTTCGAAAAAAAAAGAAAAATAGCCTTAGATTACTGTCTGCTGAATTTGCCCAGAGAGTGGTAAAGGTTAGGAGCAGACAGAAGGAGCCCTGCGATTAAGTGTTTTAGGGTCCAGAACAAAAAGCATTATTTCCCAACTGCTAGCATCATCAGTTTTTTTAGGAATGACCAAATATTCACACAGAATTTATTGGGACATTTAGGAGAAAAACAAAAATCAATACCTCATGAAAGTAAACATTCTCATTGTGGGTAAAAGGAGTTAATTAAGTTGCTATCTTCCTTCTGTATAGTGGATTTACTTGTTAGAAAAAGGAAAAGTCATCTGTAAGCAGTGTAAGTGGAGATTTTTGGAATTTTTCAAAGATTTTGGAACATGACCCACATTATGATGTCTTAAAATTAGCAGAAAATGTTTTGAAATATTTTTCTATTTTTCCATAAAAAGAAGTGTGTAAATCCTAAAGTGCGAATCACGAGTGCAGCAGATGATATTTTCATTTTTTTTTTATTCTTTAAAGAAAAAAATGTCTTGACATTTCATGTGAATTGTCTGTCAAGCAGAAGATTTACATGAAATGTTGAGACTTATTTTATCTGGGAAAAAAAAAAAAAAAGAATGTTGTCTGACAAAAGTTCTGCTTGGTGCTTTTAAGGGTTGAAATTAGCAGAATCTCAGTGTTTTGAACTTTTTTTTTTTTTCTGTGAAAATGCAGCTTAACATTTCATCATATTTACATATGATGAATGTTGAATAAAATGTATATAAAATATGAAGCCTGTGGGAAAAGGGGAAAAATACATGCATCAGTCATTTGCCTGTCTGCTAATATTTGGAAAAGATAAGAGGGGCTAACTCATTAGTTTTATCTTCCAGAAGCTAACTTCCAGAAATTCTCAAACCTGGAGGGTGTGTGTGAGTCATGTGTTTATAAACTCACACAACTCAGACATTTAAAGCTCTGCATGCTGTAGGTAAAATTTTCAGCATTTTGAAATATTTTTGTATTTTTCCCAGAAAATAGGCTTTGACAGTTTTTGAAATTTCATGCAAATTGTATCAATTTGCATGAAATGTCAAAGCCCATTTTCTGAGAAAAATAAGAAAAAATATCAGTTTTTTCGTCTGCTGAATTAGCCAAGAGAGTAGTAAAGGTCAAAACATTTTATATTAAGTATAAATATATAATAAATAGAATATATAAGCACATAGGCAGTATAAGTTGAGAACAAGGAAGGATAACAAGTTGAGGATTTCTGCTGAAAGGTATATTTATTGATTTTCTATTAAGTTTTATATGATTAGATTTTTTTTCTAACTTCCTTTGTTGTCTGGAGCACTCCATATGAGAATAGGACAGCACACTTCTTGGCTTCTGTTTACTTAATGCTTAGCATGCTGGTAATAATTCCAGCAGACGGCATTCTGAAATATTTTTTTGTATTTTTCCCAGAAAATAAGCGTTGACATTTTATGCAAATTGTCCAGACAATTTGCCCAGACAGTTTGCATGAAATGCCATAGCCCATTTTCTAAAGAACGATTTACATAAAATGCAAAAACTTATTTTCTAGGAAAATAAGAAAACTGTTTCAAAATGTCATGTGCTGAATTTTTTACTCAGCATACAGGGCATTAATCTATTTTAATGTTGCTATGGTGATTGCCAGGCAAGCCAACAAGACTGCCAGACTGCAGACTTCTGTGCCAAGGGTTTAGAGGTGTATAGGATCCTGAAGTGGCAAACTGTTCTTTGGTATTGTCTGTTACTGTCCCAGAGTTAAGAGCAGGGCTCGGGAAAACAGGAAAAATAGCCGGTCTGGACCGAAATTAAGAATTAAGGACAGATTTCAAACACCCCAAAACGCTAATAAATCGGTCCAACATTTCCCAAACCAACCAATTTTCACAAATCAATGATGTCTAAAAAATCACAAATGGTCAAGTCTTTCCAAACTGACAACGTCCGCGCACCTTTTAAATGCGATATTATGGTAGTTAAAAGGCTCTAAACGGTCATTTGACATGTATATTGGAGAGACAGCTGAATAACGGCAACCTACCCGCAGCACAAATCAATTACGTCATTATCCAAACGCTGTCAAAAAATCAACACTTCACTGACCTTTGTGCAGTAAACAAGCCATTAACACGAATCATCAGTAACGGTAGTCTGATAATTAATCCGTTTGTGTGACACGTGTAAATACACTGAGACTGCAAAACATCCAGGTGCAGTCGGTGTGTCCAAAAGATCAAAGGTCGCTTTACTGAGAGTGATAAAAGAATGCACCGCTTGAACGCACCCGTTTTCTTCCTCTTCTTTTTTGTTTTGATCAACACGGTTTGTCGGTCCCAGATTCGATAAATGAATTCCCAAACCGTGTACGTCCTGATCAGATGTCGCATACAACGGCGTCTGATCTGGCTATAATTGATTGCTTCTTTTTTTTTTTTTTTTTGTTGATTGCTGTAACACGCGAGTATAATTCAAGGTAGATTTCACTGTAAAAATAAGTAATGCACCACTTGCGCTAGGCAGGATTGGTCAGTGCTTACAATTTAAGCAGTCTGATTAAATCTTGAAACACTGAAAACTGCAGAACCGCCCGTGGCGCAGGCCTTTTTTATTAGACCTAATTAGGTCCATGAAAGTCGTTTCGTTCCGTCTCTCCTGTTTCCCGCCGTCTTCGCGCTTATCCAAAACGGGAATCAGTTGTTTATAAATAGTTTAGGAAAACCCTGCGGAGGTGGAAATAACAACAAAACGTTTTTTCTTTTTTTTTTTTTTTTTTATTCTTTCTTTTTACATACCTGACTGTATTTATTGATGACGCCAGCTTTGATCATGCTCGTTGTACCCGGACTTCCGTCATATAACGGAGCTGAGGTGTATTATTTAAAAGGAGTTATAGGACTGCCAATTGTCATTAGTTTTCGTGACAGGTGATATACACATATTTTTTTTTGGAAATGGGCTCATTGATGACGTCATCGTCATCGGCTGGACCGATTCAGATTTCAAAATTTCCAGAGCCCTGGTTAAGAGTGTTAAGTATTGTCTGTTACTGTCCCAGAATTTAGGGTGTCAGTTGCTATTGCCTGTTACTGTCCCAGAATTAAGGAGGTTTAATACTGTCCCTGTCCCAGAATTAAGGGTGTTTGGTATTTTCTGTTATTGTCCCAGAATTCGGGATGTTTGGTATTGTCTGTTTACTGTCCCTGTCTCCCAGAGTTAATGGCCTTTGGCATTGTCTGTTATTGTCCTAGTGTCAATGACGTTAGGCATTGTCTTTTACTGTCCCTGATGGCCTTTGGCATTGTCTGTTACAACTTACTGTCTCTGAGTAAATGACCTTTGGCATGGTCTGTTACTGTCCCAGAGTTAATGGCCTTTGGTATTGTATGTTACTGAGAGATATTGGCCTTTGGTATTGTCTCTTTCTGTTTGAGAGTTAATGGCCTTTGGTATTGTTTGTTATTGCTCCAGAGTTATAGGTGTTTGACATTGTCTATTAGACTATTACTGTCCCAGAATTAAAGATGTTTGGTATTGTTTGTTACTGTCACAGAATTAAGGGTGTTTGGTATTGTCTGTCTCTGTCTGAGAGTTGATGGCCTTTGGTATTGTCTGTTAAAGACAAGAGTTAAGAATGTTTGTTACTGTCCCAAAATTAAGGATGTTTGGTATTGTCTGGTACTGTCCCAGAATTAAGGGCATTTGGATTGTCTGTTACTGTCCCAGTGTCAATGACCTTAGGCATTTTCTGTTATTATACCCCCAGCATACGAAGTATGCCAAAGGGTATATAGTTTTCGTCCATTCCGTTAGTCTGTTTGTCTGTCCGTCCATCTGTTAGTCCGTCCTTCCGTCCAGATGTGATTCCGTCCATTAACCCTTTCTATAACCAAGTTTTACTTAGAAGTTTTTTGATTACTTACAATTCTGCAGCCACTGATCAAAAACTTTTCATATTTGGTATGGGGGTACCTTGGAGGGTTCTCTTCCATTCTACATCTATGAACCCCTGGATCATGCCCCAGGGCAGGGCTAGAGGTCAAAATCTAGGATACTCCAATAAAGTAGTATATTGCAGTTTGTTTATACAAACAACCTCTTTTTAAAGAAGGATGGGCATCAAACATGTTTATCACATTAACATTCAGTGTAATAAGGTCAAGGTCATTGTGACCTTTTTTTCATGCGTCAGTGATTTTGAAGCCTATTTCATGGATTAATGCTTTAATAAAGTAGTATGTTGCAGTTTGTTTATACAAACAACTTCTTAAAGAAGGATGGGCATTAGACATGTTTATCCCATCAACATTCAGTGTAGTAAGGTCATGCTCATTGTGGTCATATTTTCTTGCTCCAGCAATTTTGCCTTATATCTTGAAGACTATTTGATGGATTAATGTGATACTTGGAATATTGGTTCTTTGTGACACCACGATTGACAGAATAACAAATGTAGGTCACCTTGACCTATATTTGATGGTCCAGTAATTTTGCCTCATATCTTGAATGTTAATTGATGTATGAACATCATTATTTGGATTAGGAATTAGTATGATCCAACAGTTGACCTAAAAGTAAATGTAGGTCACTGTGACCTATATTTCATAGTCCAGTGATTTTATGTTACATCTTGAAGACAATTTGATGTATTACTATCATATTTTGGGATTATGTGACCTATATTTCATAGCCCTGTGATTTTGTCTTATATCTCCCACTATTTCATACCTAAATGTCATATTTACATATAATGACATAGTGTGACCCAAACTTTCACCTCAAAGTAAATATAAATCAGTATGACCTATATTTCATAATCTAGTGATTTTGCTTAAATCTTTTAAATTATTTAATGGATTAACATCATATTTGGTATAATGCATCTGTGTGACCATCAGATTATCTTCTCAAGTAAATGTAGGTCAGTGTCCTATATTTTATGGCCCAGTAAAATTTGCTTCCTGTCTTGAAGACTATTTACTCCAGGAAAGTTGTACTTGGGATGACAGATCAGTGTCACTCAGAGACTGACATTGTAAACTATATCTTGCCTTATATCATTGTCATTAACTTTAAAATATAATTAAGAAATGGCACCGGCCGGGGGTATTCGTGACCCTCTGGGCACTTGCTCTAGTTGTCCCTGAGTTAATGGCCTTTTGGTATTATCTGTTACTGTCCCTTAGTTAATGGCCTTTGGTATTGTCTGTTACTGTCCCTGGGTTAATGACCTTTGGCAATGTCTGTTACTCTCTCCGAGTTACTGTCCCTGAATTAATGACCTTTTGCATTGTCAGTTACTGTCCCTGAGTTAATGGTCTTTGGCATGTCTGTTACTGTCCCAGAGTTAATGGTCTATGGTATTGTCTGTTACAGACCCAATGGCCTTTGATACATATATAATGATATTGTCTGTTAATGTCTGAGATTTAATGGCCTTTGGCATTGTCTGATACTATCCCAGAGTTAAAGGTGTTTGGTATTGTCTGTTACTGTCCCAGTTTTTTTATGGCCTTTGATATTTCTGTTACTGTCCCAGAGTTAAGGTTATTTGATATTTTCTGTATTGTCTTAGAAATTGCATTTGTTATTGTCTGCTATGTCCCAGAATTGATGGCCTTTGTTACTGTTCTTGAATTAATGGACTTAGTATTGTCGATTACTGTCCTAGAATTAATGGCTTTTTGTATTGTCTGTTACTGCTCCATAATTAATGGCCTTGGTATTGTGTTAGTGGCCTTTTTCTCTAAGAATTACCCTGTAGCCTAGTGGATAGGAGTGTTGACTCTTAATCCAGTAGGTTTCTCACCGCTGCTGTGGTTCGATCGGTTCACATGTTGGAAAGCCAAGTTCTGCTTACGGATGGTCAGGTATTTTTTCCCCCCCGAGTTCTCCGGTTTTCGCCCACCTTTGATGAACGATTGGCTCAATATAAGTGAAATATTCTTGAAAGGGCTGTAAAAGCCAAATCAAAAAAAAAAAAAAAAAAAAAAAAAATAGCCATTGGAATGGACTGTTACTGTACCAGAGTTAATGACCTCTGCTGTTGTCTGTTACTATCCCAGATTTGGCGTTTGTTATTGTCTGCGACCTTCCAGAATTCACAGCCTTCATTACTGTCACAGAATTAATGGGCATTAGTATTGTCTCACTGTCATTGTCTGTTCTATCCTTGGTGGGGGAGGAGGGGGATGGGCGGGGGGAACTTCCTATATTATATGGCATAGTAGCGCTGTGCGTGCCGAATGGCCCCCTTTTTCAGCACTGCCAGGTGTATGATTAGCCCCCTTTTTTCAACAAAAAGTATATGACTGATCCAATTTTCCTTGAATCGTATGTGAAATTTAAAGGCCCCACTTTTCTGACATCTCGATATATGTGTAGATTTTTTGCTCAGAGATTTTTCGAGGCTGCTTGTTCTCTTGGTATTCGATGAATTGACTGCAATATTTGTCTAACTGCCAGCAATAAATGAGTATAAAAAATCAAAGGGCAAGATATGAATAGGTCAACATTTCAGAAGATCAGGTATATAAATGGATCTGTTTTTTCAAAGGTCAAGCATATGAATGGGGTAGGTTTTGAAATACTGGCTCGCATACTCGTACCACAGTCATAATTACCCCAAGTAGCCTTGGTGAGGAGCTTCTAATCAGTACCCACAACATATATTTTCTTGGAAAAATAAGAATGAGGAACATCTAATGAGTACCCACAACATATGTTTTTTTGTGGAGAAATAAGTGAAATATTAACCCTTGTCCTGCTGAACCTTGATATACTCTGCCTTTGAAAACAGTGTATATCCAGATTCTGAAGAAGCTAACTGATCTGGATCTGCACTGTTTGTCATTAAGTATGTGAATTTATATCAACAATCTGGATCAAGTTATCTGATTGGCTGAAAATTAGAAATGCGCATGGCATCTTAATTCATTCAGCATGACAAGGGTTAACTTAATACTACTTCCTATCTAGAGCTATGTCCCCCTTTGCTATGTACATGTAGCTTCCTAAGGTGTTACACTTGTACAGTAGAAGATTGATTTTTTATCATGTATTCTGAAGTTGAGGATTGGAAATTTGGAAGAGAGAGGGTCCAGCAGAGTTGAGAGATAGATGTGTGTGTGTGAAGTCAAAGTCACAAAGTTGTGGAGAGTTGCTATGGCATATCATCAGTTGTGCAGCATAATAAATTCTTGGATATAAATGTCTGGACAGTTGATAGCAAATAATCAATGAAAGTAAACTTTAAAGCCCTAAGCAAAATTTCAGTGGACAACATTCTGAAGGTTGTTTTTTTTAATTGGTTTCCAGAGAAAATGAGACTTGGCTTATCATGTGAATTGTCTGCTTACAATTCACATGAAATGTCTAGCCTTATTTTCTCTGAAAAAATAAATAAATAAAAAAAAAAGATCAAAGTCATCTGCTGCAGTTGTGATTAGCAGTTGAAGGATTAAGCGAGATGTGAAATTGGAGATCAAGTAATAATGACTGATGACCATTTCATGAATAATTTGTGCAGCCTTGTATGAGGAAACTTTTCCTCTGGCTTAGAACCAATTTAATTATTAAAGCAGCAGATTTTCAATAGTCCAATTCACAGGGTTCCAGATAAAACAGGTTTTCAATCTACACTTATTGGTACGCTGGAATCTCATATAAGATAGTTTTTTACTTTACATGTATTAAGTCAGTTTCGGTATAAGACAGATGGCATTTTGCAATATCTTTTCTTATTTTTCCCAGAAAATAGACGTTGACATTTCATGCAAATTGTCTCCTGAGGAGACAATTTGCATGAAATGTTGACGCCTATTTTCTAGAAAAAATAAGAAAAATCTTCCTAACTGTTGTCTGCTGAAATTATTACCCAGCACGCTAAGCATCAGTTGCCCTTTCAAAATAAATTGTTAGTTGCCTTTAACATCTTAACCCTTAATTAACCCTAGTCCTGCTGAACCCGGATATGTCCTGCCTTTGCAAACAGTGTAGATCTAGATCAGTTGGCTTCTTCAAAAGCCAACTGATCTGGCTCTGAACTGTTTGCCATTCAGTATGTGAATTTATATCAACAATCTGGATCAAGTAATCTGATTGGCTGAAAATTTGAAAAGAGTGTGGCATCTTAATTTATTCAGCAGGACAAGGGTTAAAGGGCCAAGCAAAGTCAGTAGCATTCTAAACTTTGCAATTTTCAGAGAAAATCAGTCTTGACACTTCATGTGAATTGTCTGCCAAGACTTGTTTTCTATGAAAGACAAAAAAAAAAAAATAATAATAAATAAATAAAATAAAATTGCTGCAGTTGTGATTGGCAACCCCTTTAAGGGGTTAAACCCTGTTTTATTTATTCATTGTTTAAGATCTGGGTGGGTAGGTGCATGTTGAAGTACTTAGACAGGTTTCTATTTTGATAGTATAACAGCATGATTGTGTTATTATGGAGCGATTAGATAAACAGTTTAGAATAATAAATTCCTGGAATGTTCTCACCTGAGAAGCACCTTGGTGTAAAAGCATGATGAATTGTTGTCTTAACCAGATAAAAACCTGGCAAACTGCTCCTCTAGTCTCATAATTAATCCTTAATACTAAGCACTCAGGGTAAAAATATCAGCAGATGACATTTTGAAATATATTTATTATTTTTTCAGAAAATTTTCTTTGAAAAATAAGAAAAATATTATTAAATAGAGCAGTAAATGTTTAAGTGCCATTCAAAATTGATGCATTCAACACTCAAATACGAATGTATTTCATGTTTTTAAGAGAAAATAAGTCTTAGATATTTCATGTTAATTCACATTTAATGTCAAGCCTTATTTTCTTTGGAGAAAAATAAAATCTATAAAAAAAAAAAAAAAAAAAAAGAATGTTATCCGCTGCTGTTGTGTCTGGCACTTTTAATCCATTGTAGACTAAATAGACTCCCCCACACTATATATTGGATGAGTCCAAATTCAATTTAAGGTATGTCAAGGCTATGAGAATTTGTTATTCCTAGAGAAAATTTTGGCTAAACTATTTGCAAACAGTGGAGACTCTGATCAGATGCCGCATTCTGCGGTGTCTGATCTGGGTCTGTACTGTTTGCCATTTACCCTTTTAGGGGTCTGCCGACTACGATGGGTTAAGGGTTAGGTTGTATCAGGGCTTGGGAAAACCGAATTTTTTTCGGTCCCAGACCAAAATTCAGAAATTGGGACCGATTGTAAACAGCCAAAAGCCCAAAAAATCGGTCCCTACTGGCCCAACCCTAAGGAAATTTTTCTCCGATTCTGTCAGATATTTAGGATAATCTCAAATAGCTCAGATGACAATCTTGACTAATCCAATAATCGCCCCGAGTCAAGTTGTGTAAACAAATTACCTGATCTCTCATAGTTCATTGCGTTATCTGGTATCTCGCGAGATTACAGTGGTCGTGTGAAAGCAATTTAGCTTCAGGCGCTATTACTGAAGTTTAAAGACTCCTTGATGCAGGGCTTTGGAAAACCGAACAATAGCCGGTCTGAAATTCAGAATTCTGGACTGGTTTCAAACACCCCAAAACGCTAAGAATTCGGTCCAACAGGTTTGTGCGAACCCCAATTTTTCCCCAACCAACCAATTTTCACAAATCAGTGTCTAAAAAATCAAAAAACGGTTATGTCTTCCCAAACTGACAACGTCCGTGCACTTTTAAATGCGATATTATGGTAGTTAAAAGGTTCTAAACGGTCATTTGACATGTATATTAGAGAGACAAATAACGGCAACCTACCGCAGCACAAATCAATTACGTCATTATCCAAACATTGTCAAAAAGTCAATACTTCACTGTCCTTTGTGCAGTAAACAAGCGATTAACACGAATCATCAGTAACAGTAGTCTGATAATAAATCCGTTTGTGTGACACGTGTGAATGCACTGAGACTGCAAAACACCAGGTGCAGTCGGCGTGTCCAAAAGATCAAATGTCGGTTTAAATGAGAGCTCGGACCTATTGTGTCCAAGATGAGGGTGATAAAGAACGCATCCGTTTTCTTCCTCTTCTTTTTTGTTTTGATCAACACGGTTTGTCGGTCCCAGATTTGATAAATTAATTCCCAAACCGTTTACGTCCTGATCAGATGTCGCATACAATGGAGTCTGATCTGGGTCTTATCGTTCGCTTTTTTTTTTTTTTTTTTTTTTTGTTGACGACTGTAATACTCGAGTATAATTCAAGGTAGATTTCATGGTAAAAATAAGTAATGCACGACTTGCGCTAAACAAGATTGATCAGTGCTTAAAATTTAAGCAGTCTGGTCAAATCTTGAAACATTGAAAACTGCAAAACTGCCTGTGGCGCAGGCCTTTAGACCTAATTAGGTCCATGAAAGTCGTTTTGTTCCGTCTCTCCTGTTTCTCGCCGTCTTCGCGTTTACACAAACCGGGAATCAGTTGCTTATAAATAGTTATATCTAGGAAAACCCTGCGGAGGTGGAAAATCGTCTTTTTTTTTTTCTTTCTTTCCTCTTACATGTATACCTGACTGTATTTATTGATGACACCAGCTTTGATCATGCTCGTATTACCCGGACTTCCATCATATAACGGAGCTGAAGTGTATTATTTAAAAGGAGTTATAGGACTGTCTATTGTCATTAGTTTTCGTAACAGGTGATATTATTATTATTTTCTCGGAATGGGTTCATTGATGACGTCGTCATCATCGGCTGGACCGATTCAGATTTCAGAATTTCCAGAGCCCTGGGTTGTATTGAGGTAATGATTAATCTCAAAAATAGGGCCAGTTAATCCATCTTAGTGCAAAAATGCTTGTTTTTTCATTGGTGGGCTACTTGACACCATGATCTCCAGAAATGAGGCATATCACTTAACTCTAAATTCTTCAACAATGGAGGGAATGCACTTGCAAATAAACCTGGGTATGCCTGCTTTCAAAGTCAGTCAGTGAAAATAATTTAGATATTCCTAGAGAAAAATGGCTAAACTATTTACAAATAGTGGAGACACTGATCAGATACCACATTCTGTGGCATGTGATCTGGGTCTGCACTGTTTCCCAATTACCCTTTACGGGTCCCCAGACTAAAGTGGGTTAATCCCTAAAATCACAATCAGATTTCACCTTTTTCTAATAGGCCATTTTTTCATCTCACCCAAAAGATCTGATAGGCTCCTGTGAGATCTGACCACTTGAACTCGCCCATAACAGCTTAACAACACACACACACACACACACACACACACACACAGACACACGCACGCACGCACGCACGCACGCACGCACACACACACACACACACACACACACATGAACTGCTGTTGAGATTTTATTAAAGGCTGACAAAGGGGTTTTTTTTTTAATGATTAGCACCTCCTAGAGTGTTGTTATTGGAATTCACCATAGTTAAACTGAATGTGTCTACTGGTTTGACAAAAATCAGGGACTGAATTAAGAGAGGACCAGTTGCTCATGGCACCTAAATATTGGCTAGACCTCTAAATATTGACAGCATTGAATGCCTTCTGTTATAAAATGTTGTGTTCACAGACAAATTTGCTTGCAAATTTCTGTGCCTCAAGACACATACAACCCAGAAAATAATTGTCTCCTTGTAAAGGTGTGTTGATTAGAACAAAATATTCTACTTCCTAATTTCTGACAGAGCCTATAACAGTGCAAGGAAACATAAAAGAAATGTTGATGATATTTATAATATATTCCATCAAAATGGGTCTACATTGCCATTTAACTGTAGCTTGTTTATTTAGATGCATCAACAATTACCGTATTCAACCTAATTACCGCACATAACCCTATAAGCGCACAGTCAAGACATTCCGTAGTCTTCAGATGGCAGTCAGTATACTTTTTGTTTACTTCTTTATAAAGGCTTATGTTGTGGGTACTCATTTGAATTGCATCGACTTGTCGATGCAATTCAAATGAGTACCCACAACATATGCCTTTATAAAGAAAATCAGACAAAATGGCATAGTCATCATCAAATAAGTTCTTTTCTGATCTTTTTTATTGTGTATCCTTAGTAGGTAGATACATATTTTACCACAAATGAGTGTTCTTAGTAATTTTGAAAAACCTGAGTGCACAGTGCGGTAATTAGGTCGAATACGGTAAGTAAAAATGACTTGTTCATAGTGTTGACTGGGCAGTAAAATTCCCCCCCATCCCCGCCACAGCACCCCCCACAAATGACTTTATAAGAAACAATTACTACTGGTTAGGAAATATATACTGAAGAGCATTAAAAACGCATCACATATTTTTTAAAAAATATTCCCCAGAAAAGATTTATGAATACAAAAACAATGTTAGAAATATTGATTTGCTTCACCGACTTTCATTAGTCGCACCGAACCACCCCATAATGTCACCCGTTATGTCCCACGAGCTACCCCTGCACGAAATCAATTTGACCACTTTGTGCACGGACTATTGATTTTCATTGAATGGTCAATACATGAAGTGGACATCTGATATCGGGGCTTAAAAGTTTTGTGTGATTTTTTGTTCTTACGAATACCGTTTATCATGCCGAGGCTGAATCCCGATTCCAGGGGACAGATTATTGGACT
Source organism: Anodontia alba (assembly GCA_964016985.1). Lineage (NCBI taxonomy): Eukaryota > Metazoa > Mollusca > Bivalvia > Lucinida > Lucinidae > Anodontia > Anodontia alba. Next base: position 32,044,339 of record OZ024834.1, read on the forward strand.
CTTGCAAGCTAACATCAGTCAGCGTCGGCTTGCTAGGCAGTTCAACGTTAGCCAGTCGACGATTTCTCGTTTAAGTAGAAAGTTTGCAGTTACCGGGAGCACAAAGGACCGTCCTAGACCCGGGGCTCCGCGTGTAACTACTCGACGTCAGGATAATTTCATTAGACAACGTCATTTACGTGATCGCTTCACAACCGCCGTTTCAACCGCTGCCGGTATGCGAGGACGTAGAGGGAGGAATATCAGTCGGTTCACAGTAAGCAGAAGACTAAAAGACTATGGAATTCGATGTCGCCGACCAGTAAAAGGACAGATTCTGACTCGACGTCATCGTCAGCTGCGTGTTAGATGGGCCACGGACATGCTACACGTTCGACGTCAAAACTGGAACAGGGTTGTCTTTTCCGATGAATCGCGGTTTACACTCAGCTTTGCTGATGGAAGACTCCGTGTTTATCGCCGAAGGCATGAACACTTTGCAGACAGCTGTGTTCTTGAACGTGACCGATTTGGCGGTGGCAGCGTCATGGTGTGGGGAGCCATTAGTTCCGGTTTCCGTTCGGATCTGATTATCGTGAATGGAACACTCACGGCCCGTCGATACATTGACGAAATTCTTGCCCCTGTCCTTGTTCCTCTTCTTTGACGTCAGGTTGGGAATCAGCAGTTGACGTTCCAGCAAGATAATGCGAGAGCGCACTCGGCTAGGCTTACGCAAGACTTCCTGAGGGCCCAAGGGGTGGATGTTATGGACTGGCCAGCGGTTTCACCAGACATGAACTGCATTGAACACATGTGGGATGAACTTGGTAGGAGACTACGTAAACGTCTGAACCAGCCAAATAACGTCGCCAAACTCGGCAGGGCTCTTCAGGAGGAATGGCGTAACATCCCCATGGCAACTGTACGACGTCTAGTCGGATCAATGAGACGACGATTGCAAACTGTCATCCAAAATAACGGTGGTCACTGTCGTTACTGAAAAGTGTGACATTTCACGTCGATACCCTTGTTTCATCATGTGACGTTACCTTCTCAATCGGCTCCTTGTTTTTTCATTATTTTTTGTTGTGAGACATTGTCCGGATGCTAATCACTGTTTCAGAAAATATTCAATGAAATATATACCTATATATATATATATTGAGATGAAGATTGTTTTGATAAATTTAGTGATGCGTTATTTATGCTCTTCAGTATAGTTTCTAAATGCTTAAAGCAAATACAGTACATTGCTAATCTCAACCCCTGTTTTCCAGTATGACTGACATTTTCAACCAAACACTGTTGATATTTTTCTTAGTTTTCCATGAAAACATATGTTGTGAGTACTCATTAGAAGCGCCTTGCTGAGAAGCTTCTAATGAGCACCCACAACATACATTTTTGTGGAAATAAGCAAATAATTCCTGATACCCCCTCTGATCTGGAGCTATGGTGCTGCACATTGCTTATCCAGCCCTGTTTTAACACTTACCATGTTATAGGCAAATTCAGCAGACGACATTTTGAAATATTTTTCCAAGAGAACAGGATTTGACATTTCTTGCAAATTGTCTCCAATGCAGACAATTTGCATGAAGTGTCAAATCCTGTTTTCTGGGAAAAGTAAAAAAAAAATATTTTAATATGTCATCTGATGAAAATTTTACCCAGAGTGTTAAAAATGTTAAATGTTGTGATTGACATGTTGGGGTTTGAAGTGATGAAGTGTTGTTTGATTCACCACTGATTAACACTATTTGGCTGCAGATTTTGGCTTATGTTGCCAACAAAGGAGAATTTCTGCCATTTTACTCACTGCATCCCTGCACAACTCCAGATAAGTGGTGTATCCAAATAATGACTTTTCTTATTTCTCCAAGGAAACTTTTGTTGTGGGTACTCATTTGAAGCACTCTGGCAAGGCCCTTCTAAATGAGTACCCACAACATACATATAATTATGTTTTCCTAGAGAAATAAGAAAAATATTTTTTTTGTTTGTCAAAAGATACCTTATCTAGAGTGATGAATTCCATTTTGGATCATATCAGATGAATGTGATTTTTATATCTTAGGCAGACAGTCTTGTACTACCATATTCGACCTAATTACCATGCTGCGCACTTAGGTTTTTAGGTAAGAAATTACTGGGAACACTCAGTTGTGGTAAAATATATGTATCTACCTGCTAAGGATACACTATAAAAAAGATCAGAAAAGGACTTATTTGATGATGATTATGCGATTTTTTCTGATTTTCTTTATAAAGGCATATGTTGTAGGTACTCATTTGAATTGCATTGACAAGTTGATACAATTTAAATGAGTACCACAACATACTTGTCTATTCGACCTAATTACCATGCTGCACGCTTAGGTTTTTCAAAATTACTGGGAACTCATTTGAATTGCATCGACAAGTAGATGCAATTCCTTTATAAAGAAGTAAAGAAAAAATACACTGGCTGTAATCTGAAGACTACGGAATTTCTTGACTGTGCTGTGACCAAAGGCTTCTCAATGTTGAGTTTGACTGGGACCCAGACTACCTGTCTTATCAACCACCAGTGGAAGGCCCGCCCATCCCAATCACCATTGATATGGTTAAGAAGGCTATCTCACAGATGAAGGCGGGCAAAGCACCGGGCCCATCAGGCATAGTGGCGGAGATGATACGAGCAGCCGGTGACATGGGCGCCTCCATGATCCGTGACCTCACAGCTGCAATCATTCGCGATGGCAAGGTACCCTCTGACTGGGAGCAGAGTTTCATTGTCTGCCTCTACAAGGGAAAGGGGGATGCATTGGAAAGGGGCAACTACCGCTGTCTCGAGCTAACAGAGCAGGTCATGAAAGTCCTGGGGAGGATTGTGGATGGCCTCATCAGACAGTTGGTGTCAATCGACAATTCCCAGCTTTCTACGGTCATTCTCTCCCTTCTGCTGATTCAAGAAGGGCAGTTGTCAGTTTCTGGCGAAAGAATGTGCACAATACTGGTTAACCGCTTAGAGGACTAAGCCTGCCCAGTAAACGTGTGGTTAGGTAAACTGACCTTCCGCTGATTCAAGAAGGGCAGTTGTCAGTTTCTGGCGAAAGAATGTGCACAATACTGGTTAACCGCTTAGAGGACTAAGCCTGCCCAGTAAACGTATGGTTAGGTAAACTGACCGCGCTCGACATGACCTCATTGGGTTGACTGGGCCGTAAAACCTCAACACAAACAAACAAAACAGTTTGGCTTCATCCCAGGCAGACGCGCAATCTTTGTTGTCAGGCAGCTGCAAGAGAAGTATCTAGCTGCCAACAAGAGACTCTGCATGGCTTTCGTAGACCTGGAGAAGGCTTTTGATCGAGTACCTCGGAAGGTCATCTGGTGGGTGCTGAGAAAACTTGGTGTGGAGGAGTGGATTGTACAACTGGTGCAGGGGATGTATGCAAATGCACGGACCCGTGTCCGAGTTGGTGAGGGGTACAGTGCTTGCAGTGAAGAATTTGAAGTGAAGGTCGGTGTTTACCAAGGCTCAGTACTCAGCCCGCTTCTCTTCATCATTGTGCTTGAAGCCTTATCACGAGAGTTCCGCTCTGGGGTCCCCAGGGAGGGCCTCTGTGCTGATGACCTTTTTATCATCGAGGAATGTGTCAGAAGGCTCTTGAAAGAAGCAATGGAAAAGAAAGGACTGAGAGTAAATGCAGGAAAGACGAAGATCATGATCTGCGGTACAGGCCTGGACCTCCTGCAGAGTTCAGGCGAGTTTCCATGTGCCGTCTGTCGCACTGGAGTGGGCAGCAACAGCATCTTCTGCAATGGCTGCAAGCACTGGGTGCACAAGAAATGCAGTGGGCTAAAGCGCTTGACAAAGGACCCTGGTTACAGATGGTGCCAGGGAACGGCACACCCCTTGGACGGCAGACCACAGAGTGAAGTCCAAGTCAGACCTGACAAGCTGGAGGTGGTAGCTTCCTTTTGCTACCTAGGAGACAGTCATGCTCTCAGCAGCAGGTGGTTGTGAACTTTCAACCACAACAAGTCTGAATACCGCCTGGAAGAAGTTCAAGGAGCTGCTACCAGTTCTTTCTTCACACCACCTCTCTTTCAAGACACGTGGCTGTGTGTACAGCTCTTGTGTGTGGAGCGCAATGCTCCATGCCAGTGAGACTTGGCCTTTGACAAAACCAAACCTCCAATCTCTGCAGCGGAATGACAGGGCAATGATCAGACAGATCTGCAATGTCAGGCGCAAGAGGTTGTCACCACCAGGTCCAGTGAACTACTTGCGCAGCTTGGCATTGAGGATCTGGACCTCATTCTGAAGGAGAGAAGGCTCCGCTGGTATGGACATGTGGAACGCTCCAATGGTGCAGTCAAGACAGCCTTTCACATACAGGTTGAGAGAAAGCGTGGGCCTGGGAGGCCCAAGATGACATGGAAGAGGTGACAGAGAGGGATTGCAGAGAGTGGAAGCTCGTGGCTATCAACCCTCATGACAGAAATATGTAGAGGTCTGGTGTGAGATCTGCCATGTGTGCAGCAAGCCAGCTATCTGGAAGGGGGCCCACTGATGTGGATGTTGCCCCTGTACCTTCACGTTAATCAAAAATCCAATTATGATATGTGATATGGTGAACTTATAGGGGTATGTGCGGTAATTAGATCGAATACGGTATTTGAGCTGCACCATGCAAAATTGGACTTTGACATGTAATGGGACCTCATAACTCCCGATTAGAGTGGGTATTCACATAATGATTTTCTTATTTCTCCATGAAAATGTATGTTGTTGGTACTCATGAGAAGCACCACATGGCGAGGTACTCCTAATGAGTACCCACAACATGTTTTCATAGAGAAATAAGAAAACTATTTGTACTTTTTGGCGGAAAAAAGCACCTTATCTGGAGCTATTTGGGGGACTCATTTGAGTTGCTTCTAATGAGTACCCACATGTGTTTTCATAGAAAAATAAAAAAAATTATGTGGATACCCACCTCTTAACTAGACCATTCTGCACTCAAACACTTATCAATTTGGATAAGTATGTTGACATTATTATGAAGAAGTTTCCAGCTATGAATTAGGTTTTATATATATATATATATATATATATATATATATATATATATATATATATATGTATAGTTCAGTAAGGGGTGAAGTGAGTCAGTTTGCATGTGGTAGTGGTTTGTTTCTTCTACAGGTTTCATATTTGTACATGGCAGACAGTTAACCGCCTGGTGAACGAGTGTGAAGCCGGTGGAGGAGATAGGATATTGTTGTGTGTGAATTGTTTTTTCCTACTTATTTATTGTGTGTACATGTACACGTGTACCTACACACATGTATATGTGTGTATGTATGTGTGCGTGCGTGCATGTGTGAACTTTGTCACTTGCTTTGTTCTTTATGTAGTTGTTTTTTGGTGTGTTTTTTTTCCTTCTCTTACACCTCCTGCGTGTGGCCTGAGAAGTAGTAGATTAATTGAGTTCTGTTCTCTTCTGTTCTATTCTGCAGTTTAGTTTGGGCCAGACAAAGATAGTGAAACTGCACAGAATGCAGATTAGCATGCCACGTTTGTATGTGGTATTGGCATTGGTTTTTCCTGTCACTGATGGCCACTGGGATCTGCTCAACTGTTATTGATCACTACTGAAATATCTTCTGCATTATCTCAATGCAGACACAGAGGGACTTAACTCTTCTCTTGCTGGGCACGACATGCCCTGTCTTAGCAAACAGTGTAGATCCAGATCAGTTGGCTTCTGAAGAAGCCAACTGATCTGGATCTGCACTGTTTGTCATTAAATATGCGAATTTCTTTCAAAAACTTGGATCAAGTAATCTGATTGGCTGCAAATTAGAAGTGGGTGTGGCATCTTAAATTATTCAGCATGACAAGGGTTAAACCCTTAATCTATGAAGTGCCAAGCAAATTTGTAGCAGATAACATTCTAATTTTTTATTGTCATTTTTCAGAGAAAATAAGACTAGACATTTCATGTGAATTGTCTGCTGGCACATGATTCACATGGAATGCCAACCTTATTTTCTCTGAAAAATATTAAAAACATCAAACTGTCATCTGCTGTGGTTGTAATTAGCACTTTAAGGGTTAAGTTAATTTGGTGAATATAAATGCAATGTACTTGTATTAGCACAACCATTTGAAATTGTTTTCTGTTTTTTCACTGAAAGTAATGCATCTACTTAGAGATCGAGATAAATCACATAAAATGCCAGACATTATTTTTGGTAAAAGTAAGATAAGCATAATTCATATGTCATTTTATGTCCCGCCACACGGTAGTGGCTTGATACTATGGTATCATGTTGGCTGTCTGTGTGTCCGTCAGTCTCTCGTATGTCCATCTGTACGTATTTTTGTTTCCGGACAATAAATTAAGTAAATGTCAATGGATTTTTACCAAACTTTGTGTACATGTATGCATTGATATTGTGGAGATTTGGTTTGGGATTGTTAATGGGCATATTTCTTCAATTTTTGACAGTTATCTGCCTGCGACAGGCCCATATTTTCATTTTCGGATGATAACTTTTGTAAATATCAATGGATTTTCGCCAAACTTGGTGTGTGCATTGATATTGTGTACTTCTGCTTTGGGATTGCTGATGGACAAATTTTGTCCATTTTTGAGAGTGTTATATCTACTATCAGTATTTTACTTTCAGGACAATAACTTGAATGAATCTCAATGGATTTTCACCAAATTTGATATGTGCATTGATATTGTAGACATCTACTTTGGGAGTGCCCATTGGCAAATTTCTTCAACATTTATCAGAGTTATCTGCCCGGGATGATAATGGCGGGATATTTTCATTTCATGTTTTATTTAATTTCTTCTTCAGTGTTCTAAGCGTTAACATTTAGCACGCTGCCAGTAATATTTCAGCAGACAACAATTTTTTTATTATTATTTTTCCCAGACTAATAGGGTTAGACATGCCATGCAAATTGTCTACTATAGAACAATAAAAAAAATATCAAACATTTTCTATATAGTAAACTTGCCCAGACAGAGTTAAGGTTAAATGCATTTGTACATTAACCATTATCCTGCCACATTTCCCAGTAAATTGGAAAATCAGAAAATGGTGAAGCTTAGTGTGGTTTTGAAGGATAACTTCATTGCTTGATCTAGAATAAGGATAAGCTTATTCCTGATTTTTGCATAAGTGAATTATCTCTCATAACCCTTATCATGTTGAATAAATTAAGAAGTCACACCCACTTCTAAATGTCAGCCAATCAGATTGCTAAATCAAGGTTGTTGAATCAAATTCACATACTTGACAAACAGTACAGATCCAGATCCCTTGGCTTCCTCAGAAGCCAGCTGATCTGGATCTACAGTTTGCAAAAATAGGGCATACAGTGTATTTGGGTTCAGCAGGACAAGGGTTAACAAACTCTAGGTAAGGGAAATAAACAGTTGTGCAAAAGGAGTATCTAAGCTTAATTCATTAGGTTTCTCACCACTGTGTTGAGCCTCACTTGGAGCCAAGTTCTGCTTACGGATGGTCAGGTGGTTTTTCCCCGGGTTCTCCAGTTTTCGCCCACTTTTGATAGTTGATCAGCTCTATATAAGTGAATATTCTTGAAAGGGCTGTAAAACCCAAATCAAAAAAAAAAAAAAAGGAGTATCTCTTGACCAATTAGTTATTTCCCTTTTCTAGATAGGTTAAGGGAGATATAAGGAGTGAATGTACTTGTTTAGATTAATTATGTTTTTTCAGTAGCCAGAATGGCTTATCAGTCAGTGACTCAGTGGAGTTAATCACAGACCAGCTGTTCCTGGCAGTTACCCATACATCAGACATCATAATGTAAACAGGAATGACTAGATACTATAATATCAGAAAACAACCTTATGATACAAGAGACAAGCATAGACCCAGATCAGACTTTGCATAAGCACAGTCTGATCAGGGTCTGCACTGATTGCTGAAATAATGTTTGGATCTTGTCATAATGTTTTGCCACCAGTATAGTCCCTGATCAGACTGCATGGATGCACAGGCTGATTTTGGTCTGTGATGGAAGGTCATTCTCTTTTTGGAGAAGCTTGGTTGAATTATACTAATAAACACTCAGAATGTTACCCTTTTACTTCTTCAGAGTGAGAGCCATCAGAGGTCCAGATAAGAGGGATAACAGATAAATGCCTTTTATTTTCCATATACAAAAACTTTTTTTAGTACTCCTTAGCTTTTACCACTTCCTGGACTAATTCAGTAGACGAATAATTATTGATATTTTTCTTATTTTCCCAGAAAACAGGTTTTGACATTTCATGCAAATTGGAGACAATTTGCAGGTAAAGTCAAAACTTGTTTCTGGAAAACAGATCTAGACATTTCATGCAAATTGTCTCCATGAAATGTCAGATCCTGTTTTCTGGGAAAAATAAGAAAATATTTTAAAATGTCTGAAAGTTTTTGCCCAGAGTGCTGCCTTGACTTCTATAGAGAAGTGACAGCCATCAGAGGTCTAGATAAGTGGGGTAACATTATATGTATCTTATTTTTTTCCTGAATACTCCATAGAACTGCCTTGGCTAGGAAATTCTTACTACTCACAGTATGGTAAAACCCTTGCTTATTGTCACCTCCCTTAAGAGCCACCTTCTTTGAAACTGAAAATGAGGCTTGACTATATAAATCGGCCTCTGTGACTCAGTTGGCTGCACGACCGACTGGAGATCAGGAGGCTGCAGGTTCGGCCCCCGGCGGGTCAGCAACATTCTTTTGTGGAGATTTGATCATGAAATATTTTCTATGGTCATCCTCTCCCTTCTACTGATTCAAGAAGGGCAGTTGTCGGTTTCTGGCGAAAGAATATGCGCAATCCTGGTTGACCACTTAGAGGTCACTAAGCCTGCCCAGTATAAGTGTGGTTAGATAAACAGACAGCACTCGGCATGACCCCATTGTGTTGATTTGGCCGTAAAACCTTGACACAAACAAACAAAAGGCTTGACTAGTCAGCTCAGTGGTTGCTCAAGATTTTACATAGTAACCACAGTGAATGAATGATTACTTAAGACAAGTTTAGAAATATTACAGTTCTTAGTCAAAATTGAAAAATGAAAAAAAAAAAAAAAAAAAAAAAAATTACCTGGTACTTGTGGTTTTTGAGTCATAAACATTTTCTCTATGATTTCTTGAGTAATTTGCAAAGAACATTATTAATTTTGTAGCACCAATGACTGGAATCAGTATTGTGTTTTTTTGTTTATTTGTTTTTTTTGTACTTTTGCACTAGAGTCACTGTGTAATGGTGCATGCTAATTCTTTGTCATTCAGGTTTTCCCTCATGAAGGTTTCCCACTCTCTGGGCAAAAAATTCAGCAGATGACAAATTGATGTTATTTTTCTTTTAGTTCCCAGAAAACAGGCTCTTACATTTCATGCATGAAATGTCATCCCCCTGTTTTCTAGGAAAAGTATAAAAAATATTTCATAGTTTAGTCTGCTGAAATGTTTACCCAGGATGCTCAGCGTTAAATCTTAAAGCGCCAACAACTGCAGCAGACGACAATTTTTTTTATTTTATTTTTTTATTTTTTCAGAGAAAACAAGTCTTGACATTTCATGTGAATTGTCTGCTTGGCAGACAATTCACATGAAATGTCAAGACTTGTTTTCTCTGAAAAATTAAAAAAAAAGAATTTTGAATGTCGTCTGCTACAAATTTTGCTTGGTGCTTTAAGGGTTAATTTTCCTTTCCTTCCACATCTCCATTAGTCATGATACAAAAGATGAGTTTTTGTGATGAATTAAGTTAAGGATATTTGCCTGATAACCAACATTTTCTGTTGTAAGAACAGAGAAAACCTAGGCACGTCTGCTTATACTGTCTGGAAAGGAATTGGGCATTATACATTCCACAAAAATGTCTAATTGTGTGTGCATTAAATGGTGTATACTTCTTACCAGCATCTCTCTATACCTTACTTGATGTTCACTGTTGTTAACTCTGTCGAAGCACTCTGGGTAAAATTTTCAACAGACAACTTTTTGAAATATTTTTTCTTATTCTTCCCAGAAAACAGGATTTGGCATTTTATGCGAATTGTCTCAAATGGAGGTAACTTTCATGAAATGTCAAATCCTGTTTTCATTTGAGGCAATTTGCAGATCTTATGAAATGTCAGATCTTATTTTCTGGAAAAAATAAGAAAAATGTCAATATGTTGTGTGCTGAATTACCCCAGAGAGTGGTAATGGTTAAAATGTCAGCTTTACTATAACACTCATTTTTATAGGGGTAAAAAAATGAACGTGTGTACGATCTGGCAAGCTAATTCATTCTGTAGTATTTTCAAGCAGCTGTTTCCTTCATATTGCCATATTTTTCCAAAATATTAGGACATCTATAGTCTTAACTATACATCTTCTGTTTTAACAACTCTGGCTACTGCAGATAATGTGCAGTTGATGGCAAACAGTGTAGACCCTGATCAGATGGTGCTTTCTTCATCTACGTTTTTTCTTTTTTTATATCATTTTATTTTTATGCCCCACTACAAAAAGTGGCAAGGTATTATACCATCCGAAATTTTGAGTGTCTGTTCGTCTGTCTGTCTGAAGGAAAGAATGTATACTTGTGTGTTTTAAAATTATGGTCACATACTTCAGTGTATTTCAATGAAATTTATTCTGTAGACACACAAGCCAATTGATTTTTGTGTTGAAAATTACAAAGTCCCCTTCTGTGTCTAATTTTTGACACACAAGGGTACTTTGATTGTAAGGAAGCACAGAAGTATACATCCTTCAAGATGTCCATTCATCCAGCTGTCAGTGCTTCATTGTTTTGTGTCCGCTCCATAACTCTGATACTGTTTGAGATATTTTCACGCAAACTTCACACCAAAGCAAAGCACCATGAGATGATGTGCAGAACACATGAACCGTAACTCTGGTTTACCTACTTACTGAGTGATTTTCCTTTCAGCGTTGAACATAGCCATTTCTACCATGTACTCATGTCTGCTCAGTAACTCTGATACAGTTTGATATTTTCACATAACTATACACAAATATAAAGCACTATTAGACAACATGCAGAACACATGAACCGTAACTCTGATTTGCCTACTTTTGGAGTTATTGCCCTTTAAACATTAAACATAGCCATTTCCACCTTGTACTCATGTTTGTTCTATAAGATGAAAACCGTTTGAGATTATTTTCTTGAAATCTCTCACAAATGTAAAGCACCATGAGACAATGTGCAGAACATAAGAACCATGACTCTGATTAAACTGCCTTTGGAGGAACTGCCCTTTGAACATCGTAAATATTGAAAATAGTCATTTCTACCGTGTACTAGTGTCTGCTCTGTAAGTTGGAAACCGTTTCAAATATTTTGATGAAACTTCACACAAATTTAAAGCTCTATGAGACGACATGCAGAACTCATGAACCGTAACTCTGGTTTGCCTACTTTTGGAGTTATTGCCCTTCGAACATTAAACATAGCCATTTCTACCATGTACTTGTGTCCACTTTGTAAGTTGAAAATCGGTTGAGATATTTTCATGAAATTTCTCACAAATGTAAAGCACCATGAGAGGATGTGCAGAACACACAAACAGGAGCTCTGGTTAACCTACTTTTAGAGATACCACCCTTATTTCTACCATGTACTTATGTCACCTCTGTAAGTTGGAAACGGTTTCAGATATTTTGATAAAATTCACAGAGATGTAAAGCATTATGAGGAGAGGTGCAGAACATAAGAACTCTAACTCTGCTTAGCCTACTTTTGGAGTTATGGCTCTTTGAATGTTGAAAATAGTGATTTCTGTAATATAGGTGTCTCCTCTGTTACTTGAAAACTGTTTGAGATATTTTCTTGAAATTTTATGCAGATGTATATCACCATGATAGGATGTGCAGAACACAAGAGCCATAACTGAAAATTATCTACTGTCCTTTGGACATTGTAAGTAGTGATCCCAGTCATATATTTGTGGACTTTCTATACCTTGAAATATGGTTTCAGAGTTTTTTTTGAAGCCTTGCAAAAATGTAAAGCAACATAAGATGACATGTAGAACTTAAGAACCATATGTTTGGCTTAATTGCTTTTTGAGTTATGGGTCTTTGAACATTGAAAATAACAGTTTGTGTGATATATACTTGTAAACGTTAAACGAATGTTAAGCATAATGAGGGGATCTTGGAAAATGAGTTTACTTACTTTTTGAGTAATGGCCCTTTGAACATTAAAAATAGTCATCTCAGTCATATATTCATGTCAACTTTATCTAGGGAAAGACTACTGCACCTTGATGTAAGTGCAGTGGCGGGCATGATGCAGTGCTTGCAGGGCTTTTATTAACTCATACAAGTTATAATAGTAAAAACAACTTTATACAAGTAAAGTTTCACAATTTCTTTCTCAATAAACAAGCTCTTAACCATACAGCATTATTAGACAATATTATACTAAAAAAATGAACTAACACTTAGTGTAATAGTATTTTAAAAAAAAAGTAGAGAAAGAGCATGGTCTACACAAAATAGTGTCTATGTTCAAAGAACCATGAGAAGGAAGAAGCTATCGTAATATTGTTTTATCATTCCATTAGTCAATCACCAAAAAAATTAGCATCCTATTATATTTCTATATCATGCTCATATAAAAAAATACAATCTACACTGTTTTCTTAGGCCTGTCTGTCGGAATATTTAGCATAAATACAGTATCCTGTGGAAGCAATTACAATGTTAGAATGTGTGTAAATTAGAAACAAGCATGAAACACACTTACTAAAAAAAAAAAAATGACTTATTCAGCATAAGATCAGCTGTTCCAGAAACAAATTGTGTCATTTAAACCTGGTATATTAATGCTTAGCATGCTGGGTTAAAATTTCAGCAGACGACATTATGCAATATTTTTCTTATTTATTTATTTTTTTTTTTTTTTTAGAAAATAGGTTTTGACTTTTCATGCAAATTGTCTCCTCAGGAAAATTTATAGAAATACAAAACAGTGTGGAAACTTTATAGAAATATAAAAAACTATGAGACAACATGCAGAACTTGAGAACAATAACTCTGGTTTTCCTATGTTCAGAGTTATGAACATAGTGAATAATGATTTCTGTCATATATTCATGTCTGCTCTGTAACTTGAAAGCTGTCAAGAGATGTTTTCATGAAACTCACAAAAATATGTAGCACCACAAGACAACATGCAGAACACAAGAATCTTAACTCTCGTTTACCTACTTTTGGAGTTATGGCCCATAGAACAATGTGAATAGTGATTCCTGTCGTATACTTGTGAACACTCTAACTTGAAAACTGTTTGAGATAATGAGGGCAGGTCAATAAGTAACCAGCCTGTCCTATTTCAAATTGACCGAGACACCCAAGATTTTCATGCCTTGTTTCAATACATGTTTTAGGCCTGAGGGCAAAATTGCACCCTTATCATGTCATTCACTCATAAGATATTGAATGTCAAACATGGCTAGCGATGCAAAAGTAAGCTTTTCATTAAAAGTTGAGTACCGTGCCGTAATTCGGTATTTGTATTTGAAAGGGAAAACAGGTCAGGAAATACATTGCGAGTTGACCAATGTTTATGGGTCTTCTGTACCATCGTGTGCACAAGTTAAATTCTGGGTTGGGGAATTCAAACGCAGTAGAAAATCTTTAGAAGACAAAACCAGGTCTGGACGCCATCAGATGCCACTGATGAAGAAATGTGTAACAAAGTACGGGATCTGGTGTATTCTGATAGGCGAATTAAGGTGGAAGAAATAGCGAATGCATTACACATTTCACATGGTAGCGTTTCAACAACTTTACATGATCACTTGGGTATGCACAAGCTAACAGCCCGTTGGGTCCCAAAATCCCTTATGGACGAGCAAATGGCAACCAGAGCATCAGTATACAGCACATTGTTGAAGCGGTTTAGGTCAAAGGAAGATGATTTCCTTTCACGTCTGGTGACTGTAGATGAGACCTGGGTCCATTATTATGAGCCAGAGAATAACGCTCAAAGGCGCCAGAGTGTAGGGCCGGGGTCTCCGAGGCCAAAGAAGTTCAAAACGCAGCCCTCTGCTGGCAAGGTAATGGCAACTGTATTTTGGGATGCACAAGGCGTTATTATGTTGGACTTTCTAGCAAAGAAAAGTACAATAACAGTTGCGTATTATGTAAATTTGCTCAACCAACTGAGAACTGTGATCCTTGAAAAATGCCGAGGTAAACTCTCCAAAGGGATTCTGCTCCAACAGGACAATGCGAGAGTCTACACTTGCAAAATTGCAATGGATGCTGTTGAGTCCTAGTGACTATTTCCTATTCCCAAACTTGAAAAAGGATATCCGTGGACGTCATTTCCAGTCCAACGAAGAAGTCATGGCGGCAGTTGAGGAGTGGGTCAGAGACAAGGACCCTGGCTTCTTCAGTTCTGGGCTGATGGCACTGGAACACCGTTGGTCCAAGTGCATCATTCTAGAGGGCAATTACGTCGAAAAAGAAGAGATTGATCTCACCCAGAAATAAGTTAGGCTGGTTTTTTATTGACTCGCCCTCGTATTACTAATGTTATATAGTTTCCTTGTATGATAATATTTAAATGTTTCAGATTACAAAACTAGAATACTATTCGACCTAATTACTGCACATACCTCTGTAAGCGCACAATTGTGTAGTCTTAAGATTACAGCCAGTGTACTTTTTGTCTACTTCTTTATAAAGGCATATGTTGTTGGTACCCGACTTATTGATGCAATTCAAATGAGTACCCACAACATATGCTTTTATAAAGAAAATCAGAAAAAGAAAGCACAAAAACATCACATAAACATCATTTGATAAGTCCTCGGCTGATCTTTATTTAAGTGTGCCCTTAGTATAAGTGGATACATATTTTACCACAAGTTTTCCCGTAATTTTGAAAAATCTAAGCTCATGGTGCGGTAATCAGGTTGAATACAGTATTCTAGTTTTGTAATCTGAAACATTTAAATATTATCATACAAGGAAACTATATAACTTTAGTGACATTGGGACCTAGTGAACTGCAGTCAGGAGTGCCAACCACTCAGCCACCTGGACTCTTCAGTTTTATTTTAGCCCCATCACGAAAACATGCCTATATAATTTTGACCACCTTAAACCCAACTTTTCTATAGTAAAAATGGGGTTTACAAGGGTATACATTATTTTTCTTATTGCTGCTCAAAAACTTGTATAGATTGTGGATACTCGTTAGAACCCTCTCATTGATGTGGCTCTAACGAGTACCCACAATCTGTTTTGAGCAGAAATATGAAAAATATCAGAATTTTTTTATCTGAAAATATTCATTTCTTGGTAGTAAAATTTTCAGTATATTTGAATAGGGATGTTTTCATAATGCTTTGTAAAGATGGCACTTTGGCATAGGTCTAGATAAGAGTGGGTATCTGGTAATTAGTTTTCTTATTTCTCAAGGAAAATATATGTTGTAGGTATTAGAGGCACCAGTTGGAGACAATTTGTATGAAATGTTTGGAGACAATTTGTATGAAATGTCAAATCTGTTTTGTTTTATTTTTTGTGTGGGGGGTGGGGGATGGGGGGGGGGGGTGGGGAACGAAAACTATTTCAAAATGTCTGCTGAAAATTTTGCCCATAGTTATTAAAAGTATGCACTGAAAAAGTGAACCATGTCCTGTTGCTAGGAGGGAAAAGTGACGGCTTCAGATTCATTTTAGAATGGTACCATTTTCAAGTGTAATATCATTATTGCTTCAGATAGCAGGATAGGACAATAGAATCACAACAGACACTGTTGAATTAATTATATTGATATGGAGAGAGACTCCTGGGGTTAGGCTGTCATTAGGAAAACTGATGCAGGTCTCATCTTGGACTAGCTCCTAGACCTTGATATCATCTTTTATCACACCTTACTATTAAAGCTGATTCAAATTTATGTACGATCTGATACAGTGTATTTGGTCCCTGATATCTGCTAGATATGTTGCTACAATCAAAGAGATGAGGCAAGCAATAGGCAGTAGATGGTCTTTAATTCATTAAGTAGATAACTCATTGATGAACATTATATTGATATCCATCTAGAAGCTAGTCTAGTCTCACCTTGCATGTTCAGTTTTTGCCCTGTACTGGCCTGGCCTGGCATTATGGGTACTGGATACACTGAGCAGATTATTCACTATTGTTTAAAAGGGAGACAACTTTTGTTACTTCAAGTTTTCTTTCCTGCACCCCACAAGTCCCTTCTGAAAAGAGTACTACTCTAAAAAGAAAGAATTTTGTTTCAAAGGAACAGTTCTTTCAAGGGGAGTAAATTCTTTCCTTTTATAGTAGAACGAAACATACTTATCCTGAAATGAATTAGCCAATTTTATTACCTGTTGATGTATCAAAAAATTTTTTGGATAAGGGGCAATTTAAAGGCTCCATATTCCTCAACAGTAGACATTTTTTATGCAAGAAAGGTTTTATAAATTGATGTATTATATGGTATTAATACAGTCATAAAATGTGGCATCTGACAGCCTGTAAAATTTCACTTAGTGTCTTGTTCTTGAACTGCATCAAAAATGAAATGATTTTTTTATTGTATCTCTGAATAAATGTTGGCAACATTAACCCTGGTCCTGCTGAACCCACTTATATGCCCTGCCTTTGCAAACCATGTAGATCCAGATCAGTTGGCTTCTGAAGAAGCCAACTGATTTGGATCTGCACTGTTTGTAATTCAGTACATGAATTTATATCAACAATCTAGATCAAATAATCTGATTGGCTGAAAATTAGAAGTGGGCATGGCATCTTAATTTATTCATCAGGACAAGGGTTAATTCTTAGGGTTCATACAGTATTTTCTGTTTAAACTTTACCACTCTGGGCTAATTCAACAGACAACAAATTGACAATATTTTTCTTATTTCTCCTAAGGAGACAATTTTATGAAATGTCAAAGCCTTTTTATTGAGAAAAATAAAAAAAAAAATATTTCAAAATGTCGTCTGCTGAAATTTTACTCAGCATTCAATGTGTTAACCCTTGTCCTGCTGAAGAAATTAAGATGCCACGCCCATTTCTAATTTTCAGCTAATCAGATTACTTGATCCAGATTGTTGATATAAATTCACATACTTAATGGCAAACAGTGCAGATCCAGACCAGTTGGCTTCTTCACAGATCTGGATCTACACCGTTTGCAAAGGCAGGACATATCCCGGTTTTACTGGACTAGGGTTAATTAATCTTGTATGAAGTATCTTTCTTGGAGAAAGTGTGAGAATAGCTTCAGATATTTGTGTAATGTTTTGGGATGGGAATAATTGAATAAAGGAGAATTTGAGAATTTAACTACGTCAGGCAAGAAGGGCTCTTATAGCACATGCAGATGGCAGTCTTATAACCTTTAAAAATGATAATCACAACTGCAGCAGATGACAGTTAGATTTATTTATTTATTTATTTTTTTTTTTTTTTTTGGCATTTTTTCTTTTTTTTTTCAGAGAAAATAAGGCTTGACATTTCATGCTTTGCAGATGATTCACATGAAATGACAAACCTTATTTTTTCTGAAAAAAAAAAAAAAAAAATTCAAAGTGTCTGATGCAGCTGTGATTTTAAGGGTTAACACATAGCATACTGAATAATAATTCAAGCAGATGACATTTTTATACCCCGCCACACAATAGTGGCGGGGTATTATGGTTTCACGTTGGATGTCCGTGTGTCCGTCCATCAGTCCATCCGTCCATCAATCATACGTCCGTCCGTCCGTTTTTTTATATTTATATCACCCACCAAAGGGGAAGGGGACATATTGTTAGCTTACCTGAGTATGAAGTGCTCATGGTGAGCTATTGTGATTGAGTGTGTAGTGCTGTGTCAATAATTTGCTTTAAATGACATCTCCTCCTATACCTTAGGGCCCATTGACTCAAAACTTGGTAGGAAGTGTTGGGATGAACAGCAGAAATGGTTGTGATGGGTAATCCCAAGATGGACGCCACAGCTGCCATCTTAACTTCTTTGCCTAACCTGAAAGGCCAATTGACTGGAAACTTGGTAGAAAGTATCGGAGGACTTGTAGAGCAAAAATAGCTAAAATCGTTTTGCTCAGAAATCCAAGATAGCCTCCATGGCAGCCATCTTGAAAACCTATTCTGAACTTCTCTTGAAACTAAAGGCCAGCTGATTCTAAATGTGGTAGGAAGCAGATCAAAAACAGCTTAAATCGTTGCGGTCGGAAATCTAAGATGACCATCATGGCAACTAACTCGAAAATTTATTTTGAACTTCTTCCCTTGAACCCAAAGCCGAATTGCCTTGAAACTTGGTAGGAAATATTGGGATGACTTGAAGATCAAAAATAACTAAAATCATTCCAGTCGGAAACCCAAGATGGCAGCCACGGCTGCCATTTTGAAAATCTGGTTTTAATATCTCCTTAAAGGCTCTATATTCTTCAAAAGTAGACTTTTTATTATCCGAGAAAGGTTAAATAAATTGAAATATGGTATTAATACAATCATAAAATGTGGCACCTGTCAGCCTGTAAAACTTCAATAAGTCCCTTGTTCTTGAAAGGAAATGATTTTTTATCATATCTAGTGAAATGATAGGGCAATGATCAGACAGATCTGCAATGTCAAGCTGCAAGACATTGTCACCACCAAATCCAGTGAGCTACTTGCGCAGCTTGGCATTGAGGATCTGGATCTCATTCTGAAGGAGAGAAGGCTCCACTGGTATGGATATGTGGAATGCTCCCATGGTGCAGTCAAGGCAGCCTTTGACCTACAGGTTGATGGAAAGCGTGGGCCTGGGAGGCCAAAGATGACATGGAAGCAGCTGACAGAGAGGGATTGCAGAGAGTGGAAGCTCTCGGCTATCGACCCTCCTGATAGACATACCGGGAAATCTGGTGTGAGATCTGCCATACATGCAGCAAGCCAGCTACCTTGAAGGGGGCCCACTGATGTGAATGTTGCCCCTGTACCTGCATGTTAATCAGAAATCCATTGATGATGATGATCTCTGAATTAATGTTGCCAACATTAATTCAGAGATATGATAAAAAAGATCATTTCATTTTTGACTAACTGAAATTTTGCAGGCTGTTAGATGCCATATTTTATGATTGTATTAATATTATATATTAATTTATTCAACCTTTCTTGGTTATAAAATGTCTACTTTTGAGCAATATGGAGCCTTTAATAGAAAGGCCAATTTACTTGAAACTTGACAGGATGCATCAGTCAACTTGTAGATCAACTTGTAGATCAAAAAAAAGCTAAAATTGTTTAGATGGGAAATCCAAGATAAACGCCACTGCCACCATCTTGAAAATGTGTTTCTAACTTCTCCTGAATGGAAAGGCTTGTTGACTTGAAACTTGGTAAGAAGTATAGAGGTAACTTTTCTATCAAAAATAGCAAAAATAGATCATTTTGAAAATCTGTTTTGAACTTCTTCTCCTGAACCGAAAGGCCAGTTGATTCAAAGCTAAGTGTCTGGTACTCAGGTGAATGATACAGGGCCATCTTGTTTTTGGTGTGGATCCAGATGGTGTCTGCACTTGCATTTAATGTCCCGAGGTTCCATAACTGATCAGATTCCGTATATTTTTGGCTTGCGCGTACGGGCGCAAGCCATTTAGAATGGAAAGCTCCTTCTGGTTTTAGTGTGTATTTGTCCTTGTTTTCATGGCTCAGTCATCTTTGGAAACAGGAATAGTCGGAAAACCCGTCTACTGCCGTCAAAAGCCATTGATACAATGGCCTTGTATACTCACACAGCTGCCGGGTGTATAAGGTGTCGGACAACCGGCAGACCGGTGAATAACCAGTGGCTGCTGTCACAGCAGCTGTATATGAAACATGCACTTTCACCAGTAGCTGAATTACTATATGGAATATTTTAATGAAAGTTTAAAGATGTATAGGATACTATAAGTTGTATATTCTGGTTTTTGAGTTATCTGCCCTTGGTATATGTGAAAAAAAAAATAATCAGTTTTGGCCAAAGTTCTTTTATGGAATATCTTAAATTTTATGCTGTAAAGAATACTAAGGCCAAAGGCCACAACTCTGGTCATTTAAGTTCTTATCTGCCCTTAATGTGTCTAGTAAATAGTTTTATTTCCTGTAGATTTACTAAATACTTCAAATATTTAAAAAGATGAAATACTATCAGCAACGTCATTGTATAACATGATGTTACATACATGTATTATACTTTTTTCTTTTCTCGTTGTTTTTTTCTATTCCATAATTATTTTTGTTACACAGTGTGTCCATTTCTATCATGTTTACAGCAGTAAAATCCATTACAGATCAACCAGAAGGCATGCTATCAGAAAAAGGAGAGTAGTGCCGGGGAATATCGGCCACCTTTCGAAAACCTTTCCCTTAGAACCTTTGCTTAATATTTTCAAGGTTTTGATGAGCTTAAACATTGTAAAGATAGATCGAATGCACCTGAAGAGACAAAGTTTTGATAATTGTTAATCCCAGAGCCGGTATATTGGCCGGTTTTATTGTGACGGTCATTGTAGGATGTATCGGACAGTCAAACAGATTCATTCAGCGGTATAAAATATCTCGACTTGGACATTCTGTTTGGATGAATTTCCGTCCTTTAACAACACAAGTGACATTCATTTACCCTTTTGCTATTCCACTATATCCTAAATAATAACAAGGAGATGCTTTGAAAAAAAATGGATGCCTAAGAATGACACAAGTGAAATTCTCCTCCTAGACCAGCCTGGTAACAACCAGCTTTGTCGCATAAGGACATTACTGGATGCAGTTTCTAAGGTCAAGTTTATGTAACTATAGGCATTGTCGGCCTCTGAAAGGATGACAGCATTTAAGGGCTGAAGCATTCAAGTAGTATTTCCGGCAAAACTGGCAAAATTTGGAATTAACGTGTAGCAAGGAGCCATAGCACAAAATGGCTGTTTACATGAAGTTCAGATTTATACTGGCAAATACAGGGGAGCAGAACGGGTGCTCGAGTGGTACAAAATCTGACAAACAAATAGAAAGGAAAATCTTACATGTGTATATGGATCTTTTTTTTTTTTTTTTTTTTGTTTTTTGTTTCTTCGAGTCCTGCTTTGTTTGAAAGCCCTCGCGGTGATAGGATTTACTGTCTTTGCACTGTACGTAGAAGTAGGAAAGGGATGTAAACTCTATCAGACTCAGAAATAGAGGTTGCGTTTTAATCATGCGGAAGGTAAATGGTATTGCAGTGGAATGGAAAGATTGTACCATTTCCACCAACTTCTTTGCATGAATGGGTTGAATTATGACATAACTTGTGACATCCCCTGGTAATATTTAGTTATATACTTTAAGATAGTTTGATGATATTTTGAATGTATGTAGGACAAACCAAGTGTCATGTTCAAAAATATTAATTCACATTGCCTTAGTTTTCGAGTTACTTTCCCTTGGAATGTTTAGTTATGAAATTATGTACACTCGATAACTGCAGTACACTTTGAGCTAGTTTGATGGTTCTTGGTTGGTATGTGGGACAGGTTAAATAGAACTAGGATCATGGTTTGTAGCATTTGCATTCCTATAAACATGCACAGAGAGAGGTCACCCATAAAACTTGGCAAGCCTTTCCTTTTGAAAAGAAACTTTATAAAAATGTAACAGGGATGATCTCAGTTGGAGGTTAGATTTTGGTGACTTGACCCAATTTTCAAGATCACCACAAGACTTAATAATGATTTGCTATTTAGTGCCATAATCAGTTGATGGATTCTGGCCAGACTTGCCACAATAAAGAAATGCTCCACTCCAGCACAATGCCAAGAAAAGAATGCATCATTGTATTTCTAGTTCACAGAATGTTCTTTTTCTCATTGTATCAGTGTGTGAATAATAATGCTATATAATTTAGGCATTTGAGCCATAATATTTCATGGATCTATCCATTCTGCCCATTTGATTATGCCAAAGAGTAATGTTTGCCATTTTCATTTCGATTTACAATGAATAAATTGACTTTTACTAACACATTCTTCTGTACAAGAAATTATGGATCCTTCATTTCAGTCCTTTCTAGCTCATAGCACTGGACCAGTATCCATGTCTTTGCCGTGTCTGCATGGTCAAGCAGTTAGTGCTCCTGACTGGTTCAAGAGGTCCTGGGTTTGAATCCTGCTAGAGGGTGAATTGAGCTTATGACTACAGGATGGATTCACTACACAAAACCTTTCAGTATCACCCCTTCATCATCTAGATATGACTTTAACCCTTGTCCTGCTGAACCCACATATACCCTGCCTTTGCAAACAGTGTAGATCCAGATCAGTTGGCTTCTGAAGCCAACTGATCTGGATCTTCACTGTTTGCCTTTCAGTATTTGAATTTGTATCAACAACCTGGTCAAGTGAACTGATTGGCTGAAAATGATAAGTGGGCGTGGCCTCTTAATTTGTTCAGCATGGCAAGGGTTACGGTAAATGTCTTAAAAATTCTAACACCAAAGTTTCTGACAAAATGACATATGCAAACAGTGCAGACCCAGATCAGACTGCTCCTGAAGGAGCAGTCTGATCAGGGTCTACACTGTTTGCCATTCCACTCAGTATTTTAAGAAACAGCTGCATTAAAAGCAAAATTTAGGCCAGAATAGTATGGAATAAAGTGTTCGAAATTTTAGGACAATTACCGTAATAAAGTTGAATGTGATGTACAATGAAATTAATGACTCGAACACTGATGGCTCATTTACACTGGCTGTTTCAAACTGGTTTTTGAGCCTACGAAATTCAAGAAATCAATTATTTAGGGATAATTTAGGAGGCTGCAATGAAGCATCGTACAGTCGTGAGCTGAATTCTGTACCGCGCTTCATTGCACAGAGCCTCCTCCTCCTCCTCATCATTATGTCTTTCTGATATATGCTTTATCAGCTTTCCTAAATATTCTTAATTTTCTATTTATCTGTCAGATCAGAGGACGTTTATATCTGTTTGGAGATGTCTTCTAAATAACTGGCCAGACCAGACATTGATACATGTATTTTGTCCATTATTGTGTATATTGCAAATCTGTCTGGAGACTCCAATAGCCATTCTGATAAATGAATATCATTTTGTCAATATTTTCATGTGTTTTATATAACACTGAGTTATTAAAGGAATGAAGTAATTGACTTGGTAACCATATTTACCCTAAGTATTGGGACACCTCAACTCCTTACCATACTTGTTTTAAAATTTGAACTAGTACAATTTACTGCCCACTGTTGTGTATAAAAATTGCTGAATGAGTGGCAAACAGCGTAGAACTTGATGGCCACATTCTGTATGGTGTTTCATCTGGGTCTACACTGTTTGGTCAGGCCTGTCTGTCCGAATACTTAGGATATATACAGTATCTTTTACAAGATACTGTATTTACCCTAAGTATTCTGACAGACCTGAGCAAACAGTGTGGACGCAGATCAAATGCTGCATTCTGCAGCATTTGATCTGTGTCTACACTGTTTGCTTTCATCCCGCTGTTTTTAGACATATCAAGAGGTAGTAAAACTGATTGGATAAGTATAGTAAGTAGTTAACGCCAAGCATGTTGGGTAAAATTTCAGCAGATGACATTTTTAAATGTTTATCCAAGCAATATAGGTAGCAGACAACATTCTAAATTCGTAAAATTATTTTTCAGACAAGTAAGGAATGACAAATCATGTGAATTATCTGCTAGAAATCTTCAGCCTAGCAGGAATCATCTGCTGAAATATCAAGCCTTACTTTCTCTGAACAAGGGTGACTGTAGAAAGCAAATACTACTAGTGGATCTGTTTACTTAAACAGATCTGAAGATGATGTTATTAATGAATTGATGGATTATTGCGCCAGGATAGTTTGTATCTGCATAATAAATAGGACCTAGAGGTCTCTATTCTTTTATTTACTCTAATCTCAGATATGGCACTTGGATTTCAGCTTATTCATGATGGAGAGGGAATGCTGAGTTGGTCTGAAACTTGAACTGTTGAAAACACTGTTTCAAGCAAAAATGTATAGATTAATTAATATATAGAAAAAAGACCAACAATAATGTTATAAAGAGGTTGTAATGTACTCACAATGGGTTGATCAGTCCTGATCCCTAGCTCTACTTTCTTAACCTTTACCACTCTCTGGGCAAATTCAGCAGACAACAAATTTATTATATTTTCTTGTTATCCCCAGAAAACAGGATTTGGTATTTCATGCATGAAATGTCAAGTCATGTTTTCTGGGAAAAATAAGAAAAATATCATGAATTTGCAATCTGCTGAAAGTTTTACTCAGAGTGCTAAGCATTAACCCTTGTCCTGCTGAATAATGTAATTTAAGAAGTTACCATTTCTGACTGTCAGCCAATCGGATTACATCATATAATGTTTTTGTTCAAATTCTGAATGACAAACAGTGTAGAGCCTGATCAGATGGCTTCTTCAGAAGCCATCTGATCTGGATTTACACTGTTTGCAAAGATAGGGGTTGCCGTGAACAGCAGGATAAGGGTTAAATCAGCGGCTAGTAGCATTTCCAATCCAAGAGAATTGTGTCACATAATATATCATCTGTTTCAGGTTGATCTTGGAAAAGCACCATGTCACAGTTTGACACCCTCCTAGATTTTGGTGACACTGGAACAACCGACACAACTAAACAATCAGCTGAGGACCCTTTTGACCCTTTTGCAGCACCAAAGTCTAATGCCAATGGAGGTGGCAGTGAAAATCTGCTAGATCTAGGATTTGATATGCAGGTATGTTGATTACCCACCCTTAGCTATGAATTATGCCATACATTTCACTCAGGTGAGCAAATAGTGGCTCATTGGTCTCTTGTTTATTGGAGGTTTTATGGTGTTAAACTATGCTATTTTTCATTTGTGGAACGTATTTGTACCCTGCAACTGCAAGTACATGTAGGAAGGCATTTAAGATAAACTGGATAAAAGTCAATAATTGTTGCGTGTCATAAAAAAAAAGCATGTTTAAGCAGACATTAAAGGCCCAGGCAGTTTGATTAGGGCCTTCATAGCTCACTTAACCCTTTCAGCTGGGCAGACTAAAACAGATACCTGTGCAAACAGTGTAGATCTAAATGAGACGGCTCATAATGAGCCGTCTCATCAGGATCTGTACTGTTTGCCATTGTGTTCTTGAGTTTAGACTGAAACCCATATTTGCATCAGTGGACATGTCCAAATTTAAAGATGGAAGAGTCCACTTCAGAAACTTGGAGTTGAAAGGGTTAATGAATAAGTAGATACTGTAGTATATATTGATGAACAGTGAAGGTCCTGATTTAGTTGAACATGATGCTTAAGCTGATCTTTGCCTTTGCTGCTTGCACTTGTAATAAGGGCAATTTTCTCATGTTGCACATCAATTAAAGAAAGCAGAAGCATTTTCTGAATATTCTGCCTTATCTCAGAGAAATTTTAATTTGACATGTTACATGTTAAAAGAATGAGTCAGCCGTTTTTTTAAAATGTATACCATATTTGTTCTAACAGACACCCTGAGGTCACTAGGTTTTCTCTAACAGATCCTAGGATCATTAGGTTTTCTTTAAAGCAGGCACTTAACAGACAGCTACAAAATCAGTTGAATTTTGAAGGTTGCCATTGCCCTGAATCAGCTGAATTTAAGAAGTTACCATTGTCAAGAGCAAAGTTCCATTGTCATGAACCGTCTGAGTTTTAGAATTTGCCATCAACTGAATTTAAGAGGTTACCATTGTTAATGACAAAGTTACCGTTGTTTCATTTAGAAGTTGCCATTGCCATGAATCAAATGAATATTAGAAATTACCATTGGCCAAAATAAAGTTACCATCGTCGTGAGCCATCTGAGTTTTAGAAGTTGTCCTTGCCATGAATCAATTAGATTTCATAAATTACCATTGTCAGTAACAAAGTTACCATTGTCATTAACCATCTGAGTTTTAGAATCAACTGAATTTTAGAAGTTACTATTGTCATGCATGAATCATCTGAGTTTCAGAAATTGCCATTGCCGTGAATCAGTTGAATTTTAGAAATTACTGTTGTCAGGAACCAAATTGTGTAAGTTGCCATCGTCAGTCCTGAGCCGTCAGTCTGAGTTTTAGAAGTCCTCATTTCCATGAATCAACTGAATTTTAGAAGGTAATATTGTCAAACACCTAAGTTACCATTGTCATGAAGCATCTTATTTTCATGATTCAACTGAATTGTAGAAGTTACCATTGACATAAAATAATTTTTGGAAGTTAAATTTGCCACGAACAACTGAATTTTATAACTTACCATTTTCATGAACAACTAAATTTTATAACTTACCATTTTCATGAACTACTGAATTTTATAGCTTAACATTTTCATGAACAACTGAATTTTATAGCTTAATATTTTCATGAACAACTGGATTTTATAGCTTAACATTTTCATGAACAACTGAATTTTATAGCTTAACATTTTCATGAACAACTGAATTTTATAGCTTAACATTTTCATGAACAACTGAATTTTATAGCTTAACATTTTCATGAACAACTGAATTTTATAGAACATTTTCATGAACAACTGAATTCTTTAGCTTAACATTTTCATGAATAACTGAATTTTATAGCTTAATATTTTCATGAACAACTGAATTTTATAGCTTAACATTTTCATGAACAACTGAATTTTAGATGCTACCGTTGTCATCAGTCAAAATTTAATGAATCAGCCATAGCTCCAAGTAAGGTGCATTTCTTCAACCAAAAAGTATTGATATAATTATGTTGCGGTACCCAGGTGCTTCTGATAAATACCCACAACATATGTTTTCAAGGAAAAATAAGAAAATCATTTGCCTAATGTCCCCTCTTATTTAGAGCTATGATCAGCTGAGTTTTAGAATTTTGTTAGTGAAGGTAAGAAAGCTGAAATTGTGCCAGTTGCCAGAAGAGACTAATTGATTGAAGGAGATGCATGTAAATGGAGTATGTATGGTACTGAAAGGAAAATGTGTAAAGCAACACATTTTTGCAGCTTGTTCTGATTTAATACAGTATAGGGTTTTTGACAGAGCTCTGTGTCGCAGCCTGAATAAATCATAATATTGCTTAGCACTCAACAAAATAAATGATACTAATTACAGCACTGTATGCTTAGGTTTTTCAAAATTACCATAATAACCAAGAGTATTGGGACAGATAGGCCTTTGCAAACAGTGTATATCCAGATCAGATGCAGCAGAATGCAGCATCTGCTCAGGGTCAGCACTGTTTGCCATACATACAGCAATATTTTAGACACATCAGGAGGTAGTAGAATGGACTATTTCAAATTTAGGACAAGTATGGCAAGTAGATAAGGTGTCCCAATACTTAGGTAAATACGGAGTCAGGGTTCATACACGTCAGGGAAATGTCAGGGAAATTTGATTTTTTTCAAGACCAGGAAATTGTAAGGGATTTCTGTGATGTGTCAGGGAAAAATGAAATTTTGCAAAAATGTCACGGAAATGTCAGGGAATTTTACATTTTAACCTGATGAAGCCTGAATGTTTCGTCCCGATGTATCTTTTTTTGCTAAATTCTTAAAATTTTCGGCTCCAGTACCATCAGGGAAATTTGAATTTGTGTCAGGGAAATGTCAGGGAATTTTGGTCAGTCCTAAATGTGTGAACCCTGGGAGTGCATTTTAATCAGAATAACCTTGAGGTGAATGGATACATCACGAAGGGAGATACATTTTTAAAACATGTTAATCTTTTGAACAAAATATAACTATTTTAATTTTTGAATTTGTCCAGTTTTATATTTTCATGCATAGTCGTACTTTGCTAGTTATGCCCCCGCCTATTCGAAGAATAGCGGAAGAGCATTAAATGTTACCCTTGTCCGTCCCGTACATACGTCCGTCCCAATTCGTGTCTGGGCCATAATTCTTAAACCATATGGAATATATTTATGAAACTTCACAGGTGCATGCATGACATTGAGACGATATGTCTTGAAAAAGGAAGACAACTCTTGCTTGTTTGGTTTTTGAATTATCTGCCCTTGACTTAGTTCCATATAGTAAACCGTGTCCGGGCCATAACTCCTAAACTGTATGGAATATATTTATGAAACTTTACAGGTGCATGCATGACATTGAGACGGTGTCTCTTGAAAAAGGAAGACAACTCTTGCTTGTTTTGTTTTTGAATTATCTGCCTTTGACTTAGTTCCATATAGTAAACAGTGTCCGGGCCATAACTCCTAAACCGTATGAAAAATATATTTATGAAACTTGACTGGTGCATGCATGTTATTGAGACGATGTGTCATGAAAAAGGAAGACAACTCTTGCTTGTTTGGTTTTTGAATTATCTGCCCTTGACTAAGTTCCATATAGAAAACCGTGTGTTGGCCATAACTCTTAAACTGAATGGAATATATTTATGAAACTTTACAGGTGCATGCAGAAAATTGAGACAGTGTGTCGTGAAAAAAGAAGGCAACTCTTGCTTGTGTGGTTTTTGATTATCTGCCCTTGACTTTGTTCCATATAGTAAACTGTGTCAGGGCCATAGCTTCTAAACCATATGGAATATATTTATGAAACTTTACAGCTGCATGCATGATATTGAGACGATGTGTCGTGAAAAGGAAGACAACTCTTGCTTGTTTGGTTTTTGAATTATCTGCCCTTGACTTAGTTCCATACAGTAAACCATGTGTGGGCCATAACTCCTAAACCATATAGAATACATTTATGAAACTTTACAGGTGTATGCATGACATTGAGATAATGTATCCTGAAAAAGGAAGACAACTCGTGCTTGTTTGGTTTTTTAATTATCTGCCCTTGACTTAGTTCCATATAGTAAACCCTGTGTGGGCCATAACTCCTGAACCATATGGAATATGTTTATGAAAATTTACAGATGCATGCATGACATTGAGGCGATGTGTAATGAACAGGGAAGACAACTCTTGCTTATTTGGTTTATGAATTATCTGCCCTTGACTACATATGTAACCTTTTTTTGAATGGCATTTTGGCGGGGGCATCTGTGTCTATGGACACTTTTTCTACTGTCCTTTCGACATCTCTTGGAAAGATGTTTTTTGCTTTGCGTTTTCTCTTAAATGAAAATATTTTGTTCTGATAGACCATATCTTATCAGAAACCATTTGTCTCTTCTGTTTCTGTGTTTTGTCCTCAAATATGTACCCTAAAATTAAATTTATCGCAAAAAATTGGTCTGACCTATGCAATTTCTATAATAGGGTGATTTTTTGGAATTTTTGTCTAAGAAAATATTTTTAGTTTTCTTTGCTGAATTGGAATTATTGATGTTTCACAACAATATTGTGAAAATTTCAGAAAAATTGAATAAGCAGAACTTGTTGAAAGTCTGCTTCCAAGTTACCTACCCAACAAATTTCTGCATAATTTGCATTCATTTTTACTATGGGGAAAAAGTGAAAATATTTGATTTTTTCAAAGCCATTGACTAGAATAAAACTTTTTATGCATAGGTAGTTACGACAAATGGTTTCGCATTAAATCATGACAGAAGTTTGCAAATTTTACTTCGTCTGTGTAAAGCGCCAAGCAAAAAACGACTTTCTGAAAGATGTTGAAAGCACAGTAGTTATTATTATAGCCGTTTCAGTACCAAACCAAATTAATATACCATTTTGACGCAAAAGACCCTCATGGGTTGATACATCGTTAAACCTAAATTCATCAACATCATCATCATCATCATCATCATCATCATCATCATCATCGTCAAAGGGAGGTCACTCTGATCTAAAAGTATTTGCCTCCCTTCTCAAATGGGACTATTCGTAAAGGAAATAGTCTGCTGTCCTTTGAGTTTTCTCCCCTGTGGGAGTTCCCATGTGTAAGTTCATGACTTCCTTCAGCGTTTGCTCTAAATAACTGAAACCTATTTTTATGCCGTAATTAAATAAGTGTCCCAATTGTACTTGCTGCTATAAAAGTTCTACAGGCATTCATGCTATTGATTATTTGGAAATAATTGTCCATCAGATGCTATATGTAGGAGCATTAATCCTCACATGCTGAATTTAAACATCACAGACAATATTTGGAACATTTGTGTTAGTTTACCCATAAAATAGGGCTTGATATTTCATGCGTCATCTAAGCATTGAGGCAGTTTGCTTGAAATATCAAGCCCCGTTTTCGGGAAAGTACGAGAAATGGAAACAATTTGTCAAAATTATAGTTAGCGTTGAAATCTATTTGAGAGCAGCATTGCTTTTCTTTGGTATTGCTTTTGATGTACAGTGCAATGGAAAGGTCATTATGACATGCAAAAGTATAATGTGATTTAGTTAGTTAGGGTCCCCCGCACCCACCCCCCCCCCCCCCCCCCAGCCCCCGCCCCCACCCCACATCTTTTCAGTGCTGCAGCTATATTGTTCAGTGATTGTCATAGCTCCATAAAAGGCACTGTTTTTGTTTGTTTTTTTTTCTCAACCAAAAATTATTGATATTTTTCTTATTTCTCTATGAAAATGTATGTTGTGGGTACTCATTAGAAGGCCTCAGTGAGGCTCAACATATGTTTTTTGTGGAGAAATAAGAAAAACATTTATCTGGATATGTTTATCTAGAGCTATGGGTTATGTAAGCTGGCAGCAATGACTCTGATCAGACTTTGACTGCATTTGCAATAAGAACCCCTTTTCTGTTGCCCTTTACCATATTAATCATAGTCCTGCTGAACCCGGATATGCCCTGACTTTGCAAACACACACCTGGTAATCTTGTAAGAGGTAGCCGCTAGTTATGCACTCAAAATCCTTACACAAACTTCCAGCCATGACTTACGAGACATCCAGATATCAACAAACGGAGAAATTCTCCTGCTTTATTGATTTTTAGTAAATTTCGTAGACATATTTTGAAAAATCGGACAATGCTGTTCCCAACAACTTTCATTTCTGCGTCGGAAAAGATAGTTGTGGGTTTGAAAAAACAAGTGGCTAATTTTTTAATTTCAATTTCACCCGGAGAAGGGTAGTCCAATATTCTTGTTTTGGCTTTTTTTACCAATGCAAAATGAAGGTATTTTCAGCTGGGCTGTGAAATACTTATTCAACATATCAGATAAGACGTACTGCAACCCACGTCCACTTTAAAATACATAGGTTGCTTAATTTCTCCAAGCATTTGTTCCGGGGACTGAAATATTTGTGCCGAATATGACTTACAAGGCAGACTACCCCTTACAGGAGCATTAAGCCTTACCAAGACAAGAAAGCCTATACATCACAGTGATTTTTACGGCAGTATAACAAAACTTTTATATGATTTTGCTCAATTGAGAGTTTCAGATATATGCAAATATGGCATATCAAGACCTTATTGATACATGCTGTCTCATTTGCAAAACCTTTCATGGTATTTGATTGTTTATATGTAGTGGAACATTTTGAAACTGGTTTGGTCTAAAATCTCCATGTTTTTAAATGCGGGCATTCTGATAATGACTAATGTTCCCATAAGGGATAATCAGGCCTTGTAATCAAACATCTGACATTTGGCTTTCTTGGCCCCGTAAGAGCAAATGCCCCGTAAGGGATAGTCGGCCTCATAAGTCATATTCGGCACAAATATTTCAGTCCCCTGAACAAATGCTTGGGAAATTTAGCATCTTACGTATTTCAGTGTAGACGTAGATTGCAGTACATCTTATTTGATGTGTTAAATAAGTATTTCAAAGTCCAGATATCTGAAAATACCTTCATATTGCACTGGAAAAGAAGTCAAAACAGGAATACCGGACTATCCATCTCCGGGTGAAATTGAAATAAAAAATAGCCACTTGTTTTTCCACCCCAACACCTATCTTTTCCGACGTAGAAATGAAAGTTGCTGGGAATAGCATTGTCCGATTTTTCAAAATATGTCTACGAAATTGACGAAAATCAATAAACCAGGAGAACTTACCCGTTCGTTGACATTTGGATGTCTCGTAAGTCATGGCCGGAAGTTAACGTAAGGATTTTGAGTGCATAACCATCGGCTACCCCTTAAGAGATTACCAGGTGTGAAACAGTGTAGATCCAGATCAGTTGGCTTCTCCTAAAATTTGAACAAGTCAATGTTGCTATGTGTTGATATGGCAAAAAACTGCTGGACTGAGTGGCAAATATGTAGGCACTGATCAGACACAACATTCTGTGTGCAGGATTCCTATAACAGATCTCTGTTCCTCCAGCTTAGAGTCCATGGTAGCCATAGCACCTACCTTGTTCAAATGCTCAAAACTTTGTGTATACATACTTCTCATTGAAAATAAACTGACCAATTTATAGGCAATAAAATGTAGTTTAATTTCTCTCATGTATAACATGTGTAGTAGCTGCACATGGAAAAATAGGAGCACGAAAAGTCTGCATATTTTCAGACCGCCCCTCATAAACACACATGGCCAACAATGTGACTGAAGCACTGTTGAAAGGCCAGAAAAACTGGGCAAATAAAGCAGACAACAAATTGATAAATATTTTCTCAGAAAATAGGCTTTGATATTTCATGCAAATTCTCTAGATATTTTGCATGAAAGATCAATACCTGTTTTCTGGGAAAAATAAGAAAAGTACAGTTGACTCTCGCTATCTCGAACTCGCTTATCTCAAATATCTGCTTATCTCGAAGTGAAAATCTGGTTCCTGCCTAAATATGAAAATCTAACAACATGTAAAAATATTTTGGAAAAGAAGAGAAATTGCTCCTGAGGAGCAATTTCTCCTCTTTTCCACAATATTTTCAATATATCTCTAGTTACTTATATATTTGTTAAATGTAGTTAATCGAATTAGTTTTTCCTCAATAAATCTGATATGTCGAAGTACGGATAACGAGAGCCGACTGTATGTCAAAATGTTGTCTGCATATATTTCATTCCTGATTTAAAGCATTAATATTTTGTTACTGAAAAGATGTTGTTTTATTTACACCAGGTGTTATCTTAACACTTTGCATGCTGGGTAAAAATTTCAGCAGATGACATTTTGGAACTTTTTTCTTATTGTTCCTGGAAAATACGCTTTAGCCTTTTTATGCAAATTATGAGACAATTTGCATAAAGTTTCAGATCTTATTTTCTAGGAAAATAAGAAAAATATCTTTAATTTGTCATGTGCTGAATTTGTCCATAGCATGGTAAGAGTAATCTATAGATAGTAATAATGAAATGCAAATACACATAGATTTATAAAAATCTTAACATTTGACCCTGAAGTAACTTTACCTGACAAAGTCTTGTTTCTCAATTTACATAAAAATGTCACAACCTCTCATATAATAATATGTCATATTTTCATCTGGTTGCATTCAAATGAAGATGTGACCTTCATTTTATACAATAGCAGCAGTATCATCTGTTACAAAACTGCAGTGTAAAGACACATTAAAGCATTTGCACAGGCCAGAGGATTTATTGGAGAGGAGTATTCCGTGATAATTCTGGGATAATTTTCTCTGTAAAAGTATAAGTTGTGGGTACTCATTAGGTTTGATAAGGAGTTAATTGTGTTCCAATATTAAGGGTAATTATGGTACTTTATGTATTCTGTCCCTCTCTAACCCATTTTAGTCTGAATTTATTCCCCCACACAATATATTGGAAGAGTCCAGTTTCAATTGTAGGTATGTCAGGCTATGTGAAATATATATTCCTAGAGAAAAATGGCTATACTATTTGCAAACAATGGAGACCTTGATCAGATGGCGCATAATGCGGCACTGATCGGGGTCTGCACTGCTTGCCAGTTGCCCTTTTGCGGGGCTCCAGACTAAAATGGGATAATTTGTATATCTTCTCTAGGGCCCCCCACAAAAAAGTATTAGATTCTCAGACACTGCTGCATCTGTCCAAAAGGTCCCACATATATGATTTTTTTCAGTGGTAAGTTTTTTTTCTGACCCACGAAAATATGTGACACTGGATCTGAGAATCATTTCTAACCAAATTGCAATCTAGACCACAAACATATGGCATTCTTTCTTACTTGCAAAGAAAATTGGTAAGTTACCATCTGTTTATGTTGTTTGAGACTTTAAACTTGCTGCCTTGCAGATAGATAGATTTTAGATACTTCCGGTCACCAAGATTTTCAAGATGGTCGCCATTTTGTAGATCAAAAATAGCTAAAATCGTTCCGATCCGAAATCCAAGTTGGCCGCCATGGCGGCCATCTTGAAAATCTATTTTTCGCTTTTTCTCCTGAACCAAAAGGCCAACTGACTCGTAACTTGGTAGGAAGCATCGGGGTGACTTGTAGATAAAAAATAACTAAAATCATTCTGATCGGAAATCCAAGATGGCGGCCATCTTGAAAACCTATTTTTCACTTCTTCTCCTGCGAACAGACAGGCCAATTGACTCGGAACTTGGTAGGAAGCATCAGGGTAATTTGTAGATCAAAAATAGCTAAAACAGTTGCTTCTTCTCTTTAACCAAAAGGCTAATGGACTTGAAACTTGGTAGGAAGCACAGGAGTGATTGGTAGATCAAAAATAGCTAAAATTGTTCCGATTGTAAATCCAAGATGGCCGCCATGGCGGCTATCTTGAAAATCTATTTTCACTTCCTCTCCTGAACCAAAAGGCCAATTGACTTGAAACTTGATAAGAATCATTGAGGTGACTTGTAGATCAAAAATAGTTAAAATCCTTCCGATCAGAAATACAAGATGGCAGCCACAGTTGCTGGCTTGAAAATCTATTTTTCATTTCTTCTCCTGAACCGAAAGGCCCATTGACTAGAAATTTGATAGGAAGTATCGGGGTGACTTGTAGATCAAAAATAGCTAAAATCATTCTGATCGGAAATCCAAGATGGTTGCCCTAGCAGCCATGTTGAAAATCTGTTTTGAACTTTTTCTTCTGAACCAAAAGGGCAATTGACTCAAACTTCATTGGAAGTATCAAGGTGACTTGTAGATCAGCAGTAGCTAAAATCCTTCTGATTGGAAATCCAAGATGGCCACCACCTTGAAAATCAATATTGAACTTCTTCTCTTGAACCGAAAGGCCAATTGACTCAAACGTCTGCTAATCAGGTGAGCGATACAGGGCCATCTTGGCCCTCTTGTTAAAAGAAACTTTTGATGCCTTCACTTTGTCCTCCCACTAGAGGTTGAGTGGGACATAATGTTTTCAGACTGGATCCCATCGACATTTGCATTAAATTAGCATTGGCATGACAGTTTCTTGTGTGTCTCTTGCACCTTTTGTTGGATTTTCATCAAACTTGCTGGGATATATGATAGGATATGCTTAAGTTGTCATTAGATTTTGATTACCTTGACCTCATTTTCAAAGTCATAGCATGCCACTCTATCTATGAATGGATTTAGGTCAAACTTGCATTGATACATCACTGGGACATTGTGAATATTTATGTAAATTTTGGTGACCTTGATCTCTTTTTGAAGGTCAACATGTGACCTAGAATGTTGTAGGCTGGGGGTCATATGTTTTCTCTGAAAACAAATTTCTAGTTTATCATTTATTTGGCATAGCTCACAGTTTGGCTTGGTATTTGGAAAAATTTTTTTTTTTTTTTTTGAACACAGCTAACTTAGTTACAAAAATATCTGGATATATCATCAACATTAAACCGTGACGGAGAACTTTGACTTATTTTAATTTTCTTTACATGCTGGGTGAAAATTTCAGCAGACAACATTTTTTTTTTTTTTTTTCTTATTTTTCCAGAAAACAGGCTTTTACTTTTCATGCAAATTGTCTCCTAAGGAGACAATATGCGTGAAAGTCCAAAGCCAATTTTCTGGAAAAAATAAGAAAATATCATCAGTTTGACGTCTACTGAATTTGCCCAAGAGTAGTAAAGGTTAAACACATTCACACTTAAATACTGGGGAGATACCAAAAGAAATGTCTTCAGTTTAATTACATGCTGATATATATCGTTTTTCACTTGACAAATTTTCAAAAGATTTTTCAATTTCATCTAGATATGGGACTTGAATAATCTAATGATGAGAGTTTTATTAAAACATTGATTATATATCTAGGTCATATATCGACAGTTTTATGGGCTGCAAGACAAGAAAATGTACCTTCAGAGATGTGCTCCTGGCGAAGACTCAGATCAGTGAGCACATACCCGCACTTTAATCAGAGTCCATACTGCACATTCTATAATGGATAGCCAAACAACCAATGGTTCTCATAGCTCCAGATAAGAGGGGGTATCCACATAACATTTTTCTTATTTCCCCATAAAAACATACGTTGTGGGTACTCGTTAGAAGCACCTCACTGAGGCGCTTCTAATGAGTACCCTCAACATATATTTTTGTGGAGAAATAAGACAAATATCAGTGCTTTTCAGTTGAAAAAATGCACATCATCTGGAGCTATGGTTCTTTAGACAGAATGCGTGGATGGGAGGCTGATCTGAATCTGAATCTTCACTGGTCACAGCCTTTATCATTTTGACTAACTTCCTTGCTCTTACCTGAAAACTTTTACATGGATGACTGATTTAGTTGGAAATTTTATGGCCCATGAACAAGTATTTTTATCAGTCCAGAGCAAGGGTAAAATTCTCATATTGAAATATTTTTCTCAGAAAAACAGGTCAGCATTTCCTGCAAATTGTCCCCAGAGCAGGTGTGCAACAAAGGTCTGTTTCCATACTGACCAACAGATAATGAGACACTTCAGTAGAGGGTATACGCATTCCTGTCTGTAATTGTAGCAAGAAAGGTACTTCAGTCTTGGCAAAAGGCGCACTTACAAGATCCTGTCTTTCTATATTTAGCTCAGGATGAAATATAGTTATCACTATCAATCCATCATGCAGCCATTTCTGATCCATTCATAAGCACTTTTAAACAACCACTCCTGCAAAATACTGAAATGTCAAATCCAGTATTCTGGGGAAAAATAAGAAAAATATTTATTTGTGATGTGCTGAATTAGGCGAGAATAGGGTAAAGGTTAAAACAGCTAAAATTATGCTGATCCACTGAGTGGTGCTGATGAGTTTGGTTGGGCAACCATCTTCTCCATAACCAGTTTGAGTTTGAGTCAAGACTGTTAAAGTCATGTTACCGTATTCGATCTAATTACCACACATACCCCTATAAGCGCACACTCATGAAATTCCGTAGTCTTCAGATTACAGCCAGTGTACTTTTTATTTACTTTTTTATAAAGGCATATGTTGTGGGTTCTCATTTGAATTGCATCGACTTGTTGATGCAATTCAAATGAGTACCCACAACATATGCCTTTATAAAGAAAATCAGAAAAAAAAAAAATCGCATAATCATCATCAAATAAGTCCTTTTCTGATCTTTTTATAGTGTATCCTTAATAGGTATAGGTACATATTTTATCACATCTGAGTGTTCCCAGTAATTTTGAAAAACCTAAGCGCACAGTGCGGTAATTAGGTCGAATACGGTAAGTGATTCAGCTAACCTTCTCAGACTTTCCAGGGCAGGTTTAGTGTCTATTACTATACTACTTGTTATTGTGTTACATCATTTTACTCATTGCACCTTTATTTCTTTTTTTTCCCATTAATGTCAAAGAGCATTAACACATAGCAGGCATCTGGCCAAATTCAGCAGAGGACAAATTTATGACATTGTTCTTATTTCTGGCAAACACTGGTTTGACATTTCATGCAAGGTGTCTCCGCAGGAGATAATTTGTATGAATTGTCAAATGCTGTTTTCCGGGAAATATAAGAAGAAAATGTCAAAATGTTGTCTATTGAAATATTTACCCAGTATGCTGTGCATTAATTGATGACCCTTAGTAATACGAAATGCACATACAGTGTTTGTTATATTTCCACTCTAAGTTTTGTGTACAGAAGTTACAAAGTTAGCATTGCCCTTTGAAAGTAAACATTTACAATGTCTCCGCTGTGACCTCATATGACCTCAGACCAGGACAAAACAGGGCTGCTTCACAGCCCATTCATATTACCTATAAAATTTCCTCAGCCATAACCTTCATAGCTCCGGATAAGTGGGGTATCCACATAATATTTTTCTTGTTTCTCCATTAAACCATATATTGTGGGTACTCATTAGAAGCGCCTCAATGAGGCGCTTCTAATGAGTACCACAATCTATGGTTTTATTGAGAAAGAAGAAAAATATCACAACTTTTTGGTTGAAAATGGACCTTATCTGGAGGTATGGCCTTGTGCACCTTGAATGAACATGAATGGGATGTCTTGTGTATTCTGTCATATAGTTTATCTTCTTATCACCAGGATTATTATTTTCCTTTGATTTGTTGCAAAGCTGTTAAATCTTTACTTATTGTTATAATCGGTGATCTGTGATTTATTATCGGCCAGACAACGCCCTCTAGGACAGATAGACTTTTTTTCTACACCTTGAAATTTATCCGATCAGTGTTTGGAACTGTTGTTGAATGTTTAAATTTAGCAGGTATGACTAATAGTATTTTGTTTAAAATTACCTGTAAATGATATGTTCCTTGTGTTGCAAACTTCTAAAACTACATATAAAAAATAGCAAAGTTTGCAGTTTGCCGAGTTTGTCAGGTAGATATTGGTAGATTTGTTAAAGGCAAGGATTGACAGTGATCAATTATTGATAATTGGACAACAAGGAAAAACCAATCAGGACAGGTAAATTTGTGTTTTACGAGACATGTTAAACATTTGACAGGTGTAATGAGTGCACACACCGGTGTTTTACAATACATGTATTTAGCATGGTTGAACCCATTTAATCTTACCGCTTGTGTTTATATTTTACGAATTTAAAGGCTTAACTAAATTACATTCACATACAGTTACATTGTAAAAGGGTTTTAACTGGCATTTGGTAAGTACAGATTTGTTTTCTGATCATGCTTAGTTTTTTATGTTCAAGACAGGCATGTATTATTTGCTGGCTCGCATGCTGTTAACCCTAGTCCTGCTGAACCCGGATATACCCTGCCTTTGCACACAGTGTAGATCCAGATCAGTTGTCTTCTAAAGAAGCCAACTGATCTGGATCTGCACTGTTTGTCATTAAGTATTTGAATTCACAGCAACGATCCAGATCAAATAATCTGATTGGCTGAAAATTAGAAGTGGGCATGGCAATTTAATTTATTCAGCAGGACAAGGGTTTCAAAATACACTGGAACCTCTTTATAAGACAGTTCATTGTAAGATGCTTTGAATATAAGATGACTTAACCTCAAAAGTGTTGTAGCCAAACAAAAATGTATAGATTATATAGAAAAATGACAATTTATGGTCATTTTTCTATATGTTTGAGACATATTTTATTATGATACAACATGTTTGTTTAACTAATAAGGTTCTCACTTTGGATTGCAGCAGTCATGTTATTAAGAGGTTGTGGTGTGTTTTTCTGCTGAATAGACACAAATGTATATATGTTTTCAGAAAGTAAGGTATACATAGCTTACTTTGTATAGACGTAAAAATTAGTAATATAATTTGCCAGCGAAAAACACCACTTCACTGCAAAACAACAATATATATTGTAAACACTTTAGCATCTTCTGCAATGGCTGCAAGCACTGGGTGCACAAGAAATGCAGTGGGCTCAAGCACTTGACAGAGAACCCTGATTACAGGTGTACACAGTGCCGGGGAACTGCAATCCCTTTGACGGCAGACCACAGAGGGCAGTTAAAGTTGGACTGACAAGCTGGAGGTGATAGCTTCCTTTTGCTACCTAGGAGACATGCTCTCAGCAGCCGATGGCTGTGAACTTTCAACCACAACACATGTGAAAACCAGTTGGAAGAAGTTCAAGGAGCTGCTACCAGTTCTATCTTCCCCCCACCTCTCTTTCAAGACATGTGGCCGCACATACAGCTCTAGGTGTGTGGAGCACAATGCTCCATGCCAGTGAGACTTGGCCATTGACAAAGTCAAACCTCCAACATCTTCAGCCGAATGACAAGGCAGTGATCAGACAGCTGCAATGTTAAGCTGCAAGACATTGTCACCATCAGGTCCAATGAGCTACTTGTGCTTGGCATTGAAGACCTGGACCTCTTCCTGAAGGAGAGAAGGCTGTGCTGGTATGGACCTGTGGAACCGTGCAGTGAAGTCAGCTTGTGACATACAGGTTGATGGAAAGCATGGGCCTGGGAGACCCAAGGTGATATGGAAGCAGCTGACAGAGGGATCGCAGAGTGGAAGCTCTCAGCTATAGACCGTCATGATAGACACACCTGAGGTCTGGTGTAAGATCTGCCATGCATGCAGTAAGCCAGCTTCTTGGAAGGGGGTGTTCCCCCTGGACCTGCATGTTAATCAAAATGGTTATACATAGTGCCAGATGAGGCATTTTTTTTTTGTTGTTGATGTTGTTGTTGTTTTTTCAACCAAAAAGTAGTAATATTTATAGCTCACCTGAGCAATTGCTCAGGGTGAGCTATTTTGATCATCCTCTCTCAGTCGTCAACAACTAATTTGTTAACAGTTTAGAGGTCACAGTTTGATCCAAAATTAATGAAACTTGCTCAGAATGTTTGCTTCTATGAAATCTAGGTCAAATTTTAAACTAGGTATCTTGGGGTCAAATCAAAGGAAAACCTTGTTAACATTCTAGAGGTCACAATTTTTGAAGCAATCGCCATAAGTCATCCTCAAAATGTTTGTCGTGATGATTTATAGGTCAAGTTCGAAACTGGGTCACTTAGGGTCAAAAACTAGGACACTAGGATATATAAAAGGAAAACCATGTTAACACTCTAGAGGTCATATTTTTAAATATCATCATGAATCTTGCTCAAAGTGTTTATCTTGATGATTGCTAGGTCATGGTTGAAACTGAGTCACAAATTAGGTCAACAGACCAAATCAAAGGAAAATGTTGTTAACACTCTAGAAGTCACATTTTTAAAGTAATCATCATGATGTTTGCTTGATGATTTCTAGTTCAAGTTCAAAACTGGGTCATTTGGGTCAAAAACTAGGTCACCAGACCAAATCAAAGGAAAACCTTGTTTATCTAGAGGTCACATTTTTGAAGTAATCATTATGAATCTTGCTCAAAATATTTGACTTGATGATATCTAGGTCAGGATTAAAACTGGGTCACTAGGGTTAAAAACTTGGTCATGACAAATCAAAAGAAAACCTTGTTAACAGTCTAGAAATCACACTTTTAAAGTAATCTTCATGCATCTTACTCAAAAAGTTTTTCTTGATGATTTCTAGGTCAAATTCAAAACTGGGTTGCTTATGACATATTTCATGGTCCAGTAACTTTGATAAGTTTTTCCATATAGGTCAATTTTTCAGTAACTATTGGTCCTTCAGCAGTGATACTTTGCACTTGCATACATCTCAGCATGGCCTCTTGAATGCAGTCATCCATATTGACATATTTCAAGATCCACCGACTTTGTTAGGTCAGTTTCTCAGTAACTATTGGTCCTACAGCCAGTGATAAACCCATGCACACACATGATCTCTTGAGTGCAGTCATCCATATTTGACCATGACGTATATTTTTTGTTTCTCCACAAAAATATGTGTTGTGGGTACTCATTAGAAGTGCCAGTGAGGCACTTCTGATGAGTACCCACAACATAGGATTTCGTGAAGAAATAAGAAAGATATTTTCCTGGTATTATATGAATGATGGTGACATAAATTTTGGTTGATATAAATAAAGATACAACTTGAAACTGTAAAGAACACTTCAGAGACACTTAAATTTTAGTTTGATCTAATAAAACTGCTTTTATCTCCAGTTTGTAGGTTCATAGTAGCATCTTGACCTTTATGCAAATTTGTTCTCAAGCTTCCTTCACAGATCATTCAGCCTGTAGTTAATTCACTATCTGTTTGTCTGTATCAATCCATGTCTGCTCATTTATCCTGCTGTTGCTCACCTATCCATCCACTGATATCCATCCATTCTAACCTTTACCACTCTTGGCAAATTTAGCAGACCACAAATTGATGATATTTTTCTTATGTTTTGCAGAAAATAGGATTTGACATCGAAACCTATTTTCTGTAGGCCGTCCTCAGTCGGCTCAGTTGGATGAGAATCTAACTGGTGTTCAGGAGGTTGCAGGTTCAATTCTCACCAGATCCAGCAACATTCTTTCTTGGAGACCAAGAGGTCGCAGGTCCACCCCCGCCGAGGTCGGCAACATTCTTTCGTGGAGATTGATCATGAAATATTTTCTATGGTCATTCTCTCTTTCCGCTGATTCAAGAAGGGCAGTTGTCAGTTTCTGGCGAATGAATGTGCAGGCAGGCATGCTTGTGCATATGTGTCAGATCTTCATGTACTTATCAGTGGAATATCATACTGTAAAATTTCATGTCTTAACCCTTAAAGCGCCAAGAAAAACTGCATCTGAAAATGTTGTCTGTTTATGTCATCTGCTGAATATTCTTGCAGACTTTTCAAACCTATTTTTGCATACAGGCAAACAGTGTGGACCCTGATCAGACTGCTCCTAAAGGAGCAGTCTGATCTGGGTCCACACTGTTTGCAAAAATGACTTTTAAAATCACAAGCAGATGACAAAGCAGACGACAGTAGTTGTGGTTGGCGCTTTAAGGGTTAAGGTGTGTGTTTGTTTGTGGTTGTTTTACATTGAAGTTTGGATTATTTGGCCATCTTGAGGCTTAGCATACTGGGTAAAATTTTCAGCAGACGACATATTGAAACATTTTTTTCTTATTTTTCCCAGAAAACAGGATTTGACATTTCATGCAAATTGTCTCCTAAGGAGACAATGTGCATGAAATGTCAAATCCTGTTTTCTGGAAAAAAAATAAGAAAAATATCCATTTGTGGTCTTCTGAATTTGCCCAGAGAATGGTACAGGTTAAAGACAATGCTTGCATTGAAATCATGACATTGATTAGCGCAACATTGGCTTAGATTATGCTGTAATGCATAAAATATTTTTATTGATGAGCACTAACCCAGTCAGTATCTATTTCCGATTTGGTATTTTTTGTTGGAATTCATACCAGCTCAACATGAGAAAATGTTCCTTCTGACGCCTGCCTAGCGAAGACTTAAACCAGACTGCACATCTGCACTGTCTGATCTTGGTTGTCTGCAGTAAAACACTTTGCATCCTTGGCTTTCCAAAATATCCCCAGTGAAGATTCTGATCAGACTGAATGTGCAGGCTGATCTGAATCTTTGCTGGGTGTACATGTTCAACCCAGCTAGCATTCTACGTAAATCTACATCGGGCCGTCATCGGCCCGTCAGCTACCCTGACGGGTCGATGACGGCCCGATATAGATTTACGTAGAATTTTGACTGGGTATGGACAAGAAGAAACTTTGCATCTTTGGCTTTCCAAAATGTATCTAGTGAAGATTCTGATCAGACTGTGTAAATGTGCAGTCTGATTTGAATCTTCGCTGGGTGTACATGTCCAAAGATACGTTTTCTGATGTTGGGTCTCGCATAAAAAAATGTATACTTGGTCTGTCAGAAGTACAAAATGCTTGTGTGTTAGTAAGAATACCGTAATAACCCTAAGTATAGGGACAGATAGGCCTTTG
Organism: Anodontia alba; assembly: GCA_964016985.1. NCBI lineage: Eukaryota > Metazoa > Mollusca > Bivalvia > Lucinida > Lucinidae > Anodontia > Anodontia alba. Next base: position 32,087,932 of record OZ024834.1, read on the forward strand.
CAAACTGTAGACCCTGAGCAGATGCTGCAGAATGTGGTGTTTTTTCAGGGTCTACAATGTTAACCACTCATTCAGCACTACTTATCAACTGGTAATGAAATAGACTTTCAAATTTTAGGACAAGTATGGTAAGAGGTTAAAGCTTCCCCAATACTTAGGACAAATATGCGGTATGATTTGACTGACCCGTTTTGTATGTTACCGAAGTGTGGCTATCTTATTTCTCAGTCTGTCTATTGTATTTCTTCAATAAACTCAGCAGAGATATCTTTGTTGTTGATACTGAAAGAGGAAGAAGACATTGATAACTCATGAAGAATAAGACAATTTGATGTACAATGTAGCATGATACCTAAATGTGGGTTCTGTATTTACCCTAAGTGTTTGGACAGGCAGGCCTGAGCAAACCGTGTAGACACAAATCAGACTGCAATTTTTAGACACATCAGCAGGTGCTAATAAACTAACCCTTAACCCTTAAAGTGCCAATCACAACAATTGTCATCTGCTTTGTCATCTGCCGGTTACTTTAAAAGTCATTGTTGCAAACAGTGTGGACCCAGATCAGACTGCTCCTTTAGCAGTCTGATCTGGGTCCACACTGTTTGCCTATATGCAAAATGTAAGTTTGAAAAGTTTGCAAGAAGATGCAGCAGACGACATAAGCAGACAACATTTTCAGATGCAGATTTTCTTGGCGCTTTGAGGGTTAAACTGCCAATCACAACAATTGTTGTCTGCTTTATCATCTGCTTGCAATTTTTAAAGACATTTGCGGGTAATCGCCATTTTTGTGTAATCCTCAAAAATGGAAGTTGAGCCAGAGTAAAAACGTTGCTGTTATTTGGTACAAAACTGCATGAGTAAATTTAGTAAATAAGGAATTGATTTTTCCTTTGTCAAATTTGGCTTCAAATTTGAGGAAAATAATGAAAATTACATGTTTGGAATTTTTTAATGTTTTTCCTTTATTCAAGATCTGATAAAGCTGAATTGGTTCAGCCTTTCTTAAATGATTTATTTCAACGTACAGTATCCCCTGTGTTAGTATACAAGTAGAATCCGCCATATCAACAAAGGATAATGCATCCTTTTGGGGGATTTTATGTATATTTTACTTCCTGAATTTATATGGGGGTAGGGGTAGGTTTTTTTCCCTTAAAAATGAAATAAGCACGATGACCCACACTTTTCTTTTAATTTTCTGTTGTATATTACCCCCCTCCAAAGAATAAACTGTGTTTTGTGAAATTTCCAGTGCAGCAATTTTCTGTAAGGTCCATAATATGGAAGAAATGGATTTATATTAAGGATTTTTAGGAAGTGTGGAAAATTTGCATTGCAGATTCCTGTCTCACTTGAGCTGTCTCATCTTGACAAATGAGCAGCAGATGTGTATCAATATTATTTCCTGTATGGTTCTGCTCAAAATTTTAAAATTAAAAGTAAGGCGAATGCTATTTTTGTCATATAATCAACTAACAGAATTATTTGCACATATTTTCGGGAAAACTGTAGAGGGTGGTGTCATTCCAGGTCAGATTGTAAAAGACTTAGCACGATGACGTGTCATTTTTATTTTAAAAATAGTGAGCCAGTATATGAAACTGAATATATGCAAATTAAGTCTTAAGCAGTTTGCAGTGCAGGAAGCATTTCCCACATGTGTCCTTAAAGTCATTTTTGCAAACATTGTGGACCCAGATCAGACTGCTGAGCAGTCTGATCAGGGTCCACACTGTTTGCCTGTATGCAAAATAGGTTTGAAAAATTTGCAAGAATATTTAGCAGATGACGTAAACAGAGTGCATTTTCAGATGCAGGTTTTCTTGGCATTTTAATAAGGGTTAATATAGATTTGTTTACCCTTTTCCTGCTGAATAAATTGCCACACCCACTTCTAATTTTCAGCCATTCAGATTACTTGATCTGAATTGTTGCTATAAATTTGCATACTTAATGGCAAACAGTGAGATCCAGATCAGTTGGCTTCTTCTCAGAAGCCACTGATCTGGATCTACACTGTTTGCAAAGGCAGAGTATATCTGGGTTCAGCAGGACAAGGATTAAAATTTTAGGATATATATGGAAAGGAGTTAACCCTTGTCATGCTGAATAAATGAAGATGCCATGTCCACTTCTAAAAATATATTTTGATATGCCATGCTAATTGTCCCCTGAAACATTCTAAGGTGACAATTTACATGAATTGTCACAGCCTGTTTCCTCAGAAAAAAAAAAAAAAGAATTATAGTTTAAAATGTCATCTGCTGAATTTGCCCCCAGAGTGTTAAAGGTTAAGGAGACTGTTTGTGGTAATGGGATTATTTTGCCATCCTAAACACTATTTTATGTATTTGTAGTTTTTGTTGAAAGTCATGAAGAATGAAAAAGTTGAACAAGAGCTATTGTGAAAAGATGTATTGGAAGTAGTTTTGAATGATTAAGTCTGGGGTATTATTGTCATTTGTGGTATATTTTATGGTAAAAAATCAATGATTAGTATTGTTGACCAAGGTCTGACATATGATCTCATTGTCTGCAGAATGTCGCAAGTCCACCTAGGATAGGGTTGGTCTTTTTTAACCCATTCAGCCCACTAAAGCCCTGCATTTGCAACATTATAGGTCCAGATCAGTTGGCTTCTGAAGATGCCATTTGGTCTGGATCTACACTGTTGTCATTAAGTATGTGGGTTTGTATCAACAATCTGGATCAAGTAATCTGATTGGCTGAAATTAAAAGTGGGTGTGGCATCTTAATTTATTCAGCATGGCAAGGTTTAATGCACATATAGTATGTTCCAATATATAGATTTGCACACATTTTAGAATAAGTATGGTAAATAGTTATATTGTCTGAATACCGAATATAAGATAGTTACAACAGATTAGACTCAACCCAACTAGCATTCTACTTGAATCTGTATTTGACCATTATTGGCCCTAAACAGGATTCCTGTGGGGCCCAGTAACAGTCTGTATATAGTTCCAGATAAGGTGTCCTTTTTAACCAAAAAACAATGATGTTTTTCTTATTTCTCCACGGAAACATATGTTGTGGTACTCATTAGAAGGGCCTCATAGAGGTGCTTTTAAAGAGTCTACACAACATATGTTTTCATGGAGAAATAAGAAAAATATTTTGTGGATACCCCATCTTATCTGGAGCTTTGAGTCAGTACTATATAGATTGAAGTAGAATGTTAGCTGGGAATTTATGGAATAAAGTATGTTTTCCTGGGCCCAGTTGTTCAAAGCGTCGTTAGCTCAACGAGCTCGTTAAGGGTCATTTCGTTAACTGTTTTAGCGAATTCAATATACAATATTCTGATATTTTTTGCTGAAAAAATATGAGTAGCTTTTGCACTGCAAAAGCTACTCACATTTTTTCAGCAAAAAATTTCAGGATATTTGCGTATCACTCAATGTAAATTTTAATGTATCGTTAACTAACGATGTCATTAGCTTTGAACAGCTGGGCCCTGGTCTTCATTTATTTAAACGGCCGGACATAACCTTAATAGTATTGACTGGGCCCTTAAACCCCAACCCAACCCAACCCAGTCTCCATCTATTTGCTGTTCTTTTGTACAATGCCCAGTTTGTTCTAGTTTTGACTGCATGAAGATTTACTCCTTATTTCAAATAATGAAGTTGTTTTCACTTGACAGAAATAATAAATATATCCATGAATCAAAACATTGGTATGGTAATTATTTGTGGTTTCCTAACACATATCAAGTAATAATGTAAATGAATTATACTGCTATAATATCTAAATGTGATGTTAAATGCCTTATGTTGTTAAATGCCTTAAGTGCTGGATTAACCCTTAAAGCACTAATCTCAACTTCAGCTGAAGGCTTCTTGATTTCTTTTTTTATTTTTCAGAGAAAATAAGACTTGACATTGCATGTGAATCATCTGCCTAGCAGATGACTCACATGCAGTGCCAAGTCTTATTTTCCCTGAAAAAGAATATTGAAAAAAAAAAAAAACATTTAGAATGTTGTCTGCTACAATTTTGCTTACTTAAGGGATAAAATTTCATTTTAGTTGCAATAAGTAAAGGTTAAAACAGTTTTAAATTTAGAGCGGTCATGCAATACAGTAAAACCTGTGTAAGAGAGCCATCCTTGAAATTGACCTTAGTGGTTGATGTGGAAAGGTGGTTGTCTAATAAAGGTACATGACATGTAATTTTGCCAGCAAAATTACATGACATGTACCTTTATAAGACAGACAACTTTTTCCACATCAACCACTATTTAAAGTCGTCTCGGTGGCTCTCTTACACAGGTTTTACTGTAACTGATTTGTCGCAATAACCCATTAGGACCATATCTCACAGATGCCATAATGAGACTGACCACTGTGTACACCGATCATGCATTTAATCAAGGATATCACATTTCATGGCTTATTGGGACAACACAGTGTAGTTTATTGAGTCAAGTGGAGCTACATCACAGATTCTGATCCCAGAAATCATATTCCCTATTTCAGAAAAGCTTATCTTCACTCACCCACTCTTGGAGTGACCTTGATTATCCTACTTAGTTACACCATGTCATCAGAGATACAGCGAGACTATGCATTTAGGACAGAATCATATCTGTGATGGTCAGTTCTGACAAAGCATTGAAGAGTCAGAGGTCTATAAACAAATTTATATATAGGATATTGGCTACGCCAAACGAAAAAGTGTCTTGGAACATGCATTAAATGCACAGATTCAGATTCATCCTGCGAATGCGCAGTCTCATCCGGGCCTTTGCTCTCCATTGATACATTCTATAATATCCAATGATTCTGTTAGCGGACAGTGAAAGCCCGTATCAGACTGTGTGGATACTATCTGCATATGCCTGAAGACACGTTTTCGCATGATGCAGCCCATATAGTACCATATGCCATATTTACCTTAAGTAGTGGGACACCTTAACTATTTACCATACTCCTTAATGTTGAAATAGTTCATTCTGCTACCTGTTTTTGTGTCTTTTGTTCTCAGTGAATTTGATCAACATTGCCAGTATTTTTTTCATACCAAACATCTGCAGTCCCTTCAGAGCTTGGATTTCAGTCTAAAATGGGTTAATCTGGACCATGCTCTTGCTGAAATTCCAACTCTGCTCTCAGCCTTTGTTCTCTTGATCTCGTGACCAATTTTATCCCAATCCATTGTCCCTAGCTAACTAATGTCAATGTAAACTGTCTAGCTTCATCCTCTCATCTGGCTTCATCCCTTCCACTTACACAGTTACAATAGCTGTGTTATGGATTGTGGGGTGGAGAGTCCAGACCAAGAAAAACAAGTGGTGAAAGGGAAGCTATCCAGTTCACGGAATGGCATATATTTTCATGCAAGCTGGGCGAGTTTTTCCCATTTTAAAGTGGAAACAGCTTATACTGGTTGGGATCAACTGGATTAGGATGGAACATTGCATTTCAGTTGTATGTGCATGATTCTATGTGTTTCTGTGGTCAAGTTTGTTTTTGTTACTTCTCAAATCCGATAGTTTCAGGAAAAAAATGTATCTGCTATGCTGTAAGTGAAGGTATTATTGTACATTGGACACATTTTTCGTTGGTCACCCAGTAGAGCTAATATGTTGCTGTCAAGACAGACTGCAAAGCTTGCTGGAATATAATTAATGCACAGTGCACATTGGATATTTGACTGGCAGCTAGATGTAGATAAAAAAAAGTAATTTTATCCCAGCCAGCCTGTAAACTACAGAATACTTCAAATTCCTGGCAGGCTCAGTGCTAGCAAGTATCATAGCTGTAGATAAGAGCGATAGACAGATAAATATTTTTCTTGCTTCTCCACAAAAACATATGTTGTGGGCACTCATTAGAAGCGCCTCAGTGAGGCACTTCTAATGAGTACCCACAACATATGTTTTTGTAGAGAAATAAGAAAAATATCAAAACATTTTCGTTTAAAAAAAAAATTATCTTGAGCTATGAAGTATATGAGCTGTAGCACAATAAAAGGGTTTTTACTCTGTCTGCTTGAAGCAGAAGGTCCAGGATGGTCTGTCTAGTTGACCAGTCTGTTTCGGGTCCTTACTGTTTTGTTACAGTATCAAGTGCGTTTGAAAGGAAGCAGTGAGTTTGGTTAATGATCAGATTGCAGTTTTGTAGGTTTTTGCTGGTCTTGATTATTAGGAATTATTATGGCTCAATTTTCCATGCTATAGCCAATATGAGAAGAAAGCTTCATAGCTCCAGATAAGGCACTTTTACAGCCAAATGTACAGATAATTTTCTTTTTCACCACCAAACCATAAGTTGTGGGTATGGCGAGATGCTTCTAATGAAAATGCATAACATACGTTTTCATGGAGAAGTCAGAAAAATATTATGTGGATACCCCCTCTTATCTGGAGCTATGAGCTATTTTGGATACAAGTTATTTTAGGAGTGGTATTCTGTCACAAAGGAATTTAATGTAAAAGTAAATGATCCACTTGATAAAAATTAATTTGATTTATAAAACTTTTTATGCCTTTTTTTTTTCATTTATTAGGAAACAATTAGGGTTTTTGTATTTTATGACCTGGGTAAATATGAGTACTGGCATTGTTTTTTCACCTGCACTGTAATTATGCATTGTGGTGAGAGTGGGTACATTGTGCCAATTACATTTATGCTGAGTGTGGGTCTTTGTATATTGGCTACAGTGTGCCAAGAGTAGGCATTATGCTGAGTGTGGGTCTTTGTAATTGGCTATAGTGTGCCAAGAGTAGGCATTATGCTGAGTGTGGGCTATAGACTATTCAGCAATTGGTTGCGTAGCACAAGAGTAGATCTTATTTCAGATGTGTGTGAGTGTGTGTGTGTTTTGTGTGTGTTTTGTGTGTGTTTTAAATAGCAACACCACATTATGCCAAACATAGACATTATGTTAATGTGTGGGGGTTTGTGATTGGCTATATTGTGCCAGGCAAAGGCATTATACAGTACTGTTTGTGGGCTTTGTGATTGACTACATCATGTCAAGAGTAGGCATTAGGCCAAAAAAAATTAATTATTAGATTCTCAGGCCATTTTTGGCAAAAACAGATGAGGCAGGCAGGATTTTTTTTTTTTTTTTTTTTTTACTCATGAAACAGGCGAGGGAACTTTTTTTTTATTACACGAACCCTTAAAAGGACTCGTTTCATGAAATGCATTTTATAGTAATATTACCATAAAAATACTTAATTTTTGGACACCTAGACATAGCTAAAGATAAGATGAAGTACTGAGGATAACTTTTTTATATGTACCTATTATTATTAAATATAAAGGATAGTCCCCTACCAGCTAAAGTTTAGTAAAGGAAAGTAATAAAATCAGTTTATGCAGCTCCAGTTTAAATTTCTACCAAAGGTTTATATACCTTTAGAGAGGGATGTGTTGACAGAAATTCTGTCGAATGTGTCTATTTTGGAGCGTCCGATCGACGCACTTACATCGTGGTTTGATAATTCATCCGGGAAGGACCAGAAGTCGATACTTCGGATCCCGATTTTATGCCGTTATACAACTCGGCAATTGTGCAGTCTTTTTCGTAACCGCCTATAATGTTCCAGGACAGATGCACCGTAGCCCCGGATGAAATCTGGGTGGATATTTGAGACATCTGCTTTGAAAACGAAGGAAACACAAGTTTTGTTTACACAACTTGCGCTTCGGCAGCCATTTTGATCAATGATGGTGCTAAAACGCTTACTCGCAATGTTCAATCCAATGAAAAAATCAATAATATAAGCGTTTACGTGACCGTGTATGCTTTGGTTGCATCTAAAACTAGGATTTTAAAAACCGCGACGCACCGGCATGCTGTATCAGACGCGGATGTGTTTTTTTTATTGGACACGGAAAAAAAGGCTTATGCGCAGACTTTTTGGTACATGCGGCGGGGCCTGAGAATCTAATGATTATTTTTTTTTGGCCTTATACTGATTTTTATAATCTACCATTGGCTGTCTATGATAGGCCACCATATGCCAACAGTAGGCTTTATGCTGAAAATGGGCTTTGTGATTGGCTACATTTTACCAAGAGTAGGCATTATGTTGACTGTAGGCTTTGTGACTTGCTACATTCTGTTGAGAGTAGGCATTATACTGATTTTATGGTCTGTTATTGGCTGTCTTTATGATGTGCCATGTGCCAACAGTAAGCATTATGCTGAGAATGGGTGTTTTTATTAGCTATACATTGTACCAAGAGATGGCATTATGCTGATTATGGGCTTTTTGATAAGCTACATTGTACCAAGAGAAGGCATTATGCTGATTATGGGATTTTTGATAAGCTACATTGTACCAAGATAAGGCATTATGCTGATTGTGGGCTTTTTTGATTATCTATTTTGTACCAAGAGAAGGCATTTTTGTGATTGTGGGCTTTTTGATTAGCTACATTGTACTAAGAGTAGGCAATATGTTGATGTTGGCTTTTTGATTAGTTACATTGTACCAAGAGTAGGTATTATGCTGATTGTGGGCTTTTCGATTAGCAACATAGTACCAAGAGTAGGTATTATGCTGATTGTGGGCTTTTTTGCAGAGTAGGTAGGTATTATGCTGAGAATGGGCTTTTGATTAGTACTAATAGACATTATGCTGATTGCGGGCTTTTTGATTACCTACATTCTACCAATAGGCATTATGCTGATTGTGGGCTTTTTGATTACCTACATTCTACCAAGAGTAGGCATTATGCTGATTGTAGGCTTTTGATTAGCCACATTGTACCAAGAGTAGGCATCATGCTGATTGTGGGCTTTTTGGTCAGCTACATTGTAACAAGAGAAGGCATTATGCTGATTGTGGGCTTTTTGATAAGCTACATTGTACCAAGAGTAGGCATTATGCTGATTGTGGGCTTTTTGATTAGCCACATTGTACCAAGAGTAGGCATTATGCTGATTGTGGGCTTTTTGATTAGCCACATTGTACCAAGAGTAGGCATCATGCTGATTGTGGGCTTTTTGATTAGCTACATTGTACCAAGAGAAGGCATTATGCTGATTGTGGGCTTTTTGATTAGCTACATTGTACCAAGAGTAGGCATCATGCTGATTGTGGGCTTTTTGATAAGCTACATTGTATCAAGAGTAGGCATCATGCTGATTGTGGGCTTTTTGATAAGCTACATTGTACCAAGAGAAGGCATTATGCTGATTGTGGGCTTTTTGATTAGCTACATTGTACCAAGAGAAGGCATTATGCTGATTGTAGGGGTTTCGATTGGCCACAAAGAGTTAGGATTATATCAAGTGAGGGGTCTGTCATTGTCTGGTCTTGTGATAGGCCACATTGTACCAAGTGTAGGCATTATGCTGTCTGTGGGATTTTAGATTGGCGACATTGTACCCAGAGAAGGAATTATGCTGATTATGGGCTTTTTGATTAGCTACATTGTACCAAGAGAAGGCATTATGCTGATTGTGGGCTTTTTGATGACTACTTTGTACCAAGAGAAGGCATTATGCTGATTATGGGCTTTTTGATTAGCCACATTGTACCAAGTGTAGGCATTATGCTGATTGTGGGCTTTTTATGAAGTTCATTGTATGAAGAAAAGACATTATGCTGATTGTGGGATTTTTTATTAGCTACATTGTACCAAGAGAATTAAGGCATTATGATGAGAATTGGCTTTGTGATTAGCTACATTGTACGAAGTGTAGGCATTATGCTGATTGTGGGCTTTTTGATTACCTTCATTGTACTAAGAGAAGGCATTATGCTGAGAGTTGGCTTTGTGATTGGCCACAATCTGCCAAGACAGGGCATTGTGCTGGGTGCTGGTTGTCTCATAATACTGAATGTGGGCTGTGTGATTGGCCACTCATCCACCTGTTTTTAGATACATCAGCAGGTAGCAAAATGAAATTGTTCAAATTTTAGAACAAATTTGGTAAGAAAATGAGGTATCTGAATACACAGAGTAAATATGGTATGTCTATATGTGAAATGTTTGAATTTATTGATGCAGATAATGTGCACCACTGTCTGCAAAGTGTCTAAAGCATCAATCAGATGTTGCATTCAGTCTGGCTTGCCAGAAGAGTTTCTGTATCTTGATACCATATTTATCCCAAATATTCAGACACCAATAAATCCATAGCGCCAGAGGGGGTATCCACATACCATATTTGACCTAATTACCAAAGTGTGCACTCAGGTTTTTCAAAACTACTGGGAACACTCATATTTGTGGTAAAATATGTATCTACCTATTCATTTATAAAGAAGTAGAGAAAAAGTACACTGGCTGTAATCTGAAGACTACAGAATTGCTTGACTGTGCACTTATAGGGATATGTGCGGTAATTAGATCGAATACGGTAATATTAATCTTATTTCTTCATGAAAACATATGTTGTGGTTACTCATAAGAAGTGCCTCGGCAAGGTGCTTCTAATGAGTACCAACAACATATGTTTTTGTGGAGAAATAAGAAAAAATATCAGTACTTTTCAGTTATAAAAACGCCTTTAAATATACCTGGAACTATGTAATCCTGACTGTACTTGTCATAGAATTTGAACAAAGTCCATTTGGCTGCCTGGGGATGTGTCTAGGAACAACTGGGCCCAGTTGTTCAAAGCGTCGTTAGCTTAACGAGCTCATTAAGGATCATTTTGTTAACTATTTTAACAGATTCAATACACAATATTCTGATATTTTTTGCTGAAAAAATGTGAGTAGCTTTTGCACTGCAAAAGCTACTCACATTTTTTCAGCAAAAAATATCAGTATATTTGCGTATTACTATAAATTTTAACGAATCGTTAACTAACGACATCGTTAGTTTTGAACAACTGGGCCCAGGATGAGTGGTAAACAGTCTAGTATCCCAGTGTAGATCTTGAATAGACTCCACTTTCTGTGGCATCTGATCTGATCTGGATTACTGTTTATTCAGGTCTGTCTTTACAAATACTTGGAGTAAATACTGTATACCAAATGTCAAAAATTACAGACTTATAAAAAAATGGAAAAATTCATACCAGAAGTTGTTTATATTTATCCCTGTCATAACACAGAGGCCAAGGACTTTCTGAGCTTTAGTGTTTTCATCACATCTGTGTGCAATTAAAATCTGGAGTGAGATATGAGCACATTTTATCTGATTGCAGTTGTAGTTTCCTCATTGAGGAGGAAAATGAATATACCCCATTTTAGAGACTTTGCAGCTAGAGGTCATGAGCCGGGAGATGTTGAAAGTATAGATTATGAACTAGGAGACTGCAGCCATAGGTTATGGACCAGTTCTTAAGGTTATGATTTAGGAGACTGCAACCACAGTTTGTGGACCAGTTCTTGAGGTTATGAACTAGGAGACTGCAACCACAGGTTGTGGACCAGTTCTTGAGCTGGGGGAATTTGCAGCTTTAAGTTATGAACCAGTTGTTAGCAAATTATAATGAGCTAGGAGACTTTGCAACTAGAAGTTATGAACTGGGAGTCTTTGCAAGTAGAAGTTATGAACCAGCTGTTATGAGCTAAGAGACTTTGCAGCTAGTGGTTTATAATGAGCTAGTTATAATGAGCTAGGAGACTTTGCAACTAGAAGTTATGAGCTGGGAATCTTTGCAAGTAGGAGTTATGAGCCAGTTGTTATGAGCTCAGACACTTTGCAACTAGTTGTTATGTCATGGGAGACTTTGCAACTTGAAGTTATGAGCTTGGAGACTTTGCAGCTGGAGATAATGTTGAACCCAAGCTTGCCTATCATATAAAAACTTTTCAAGTCATTCAAGGTCACAGAGTGGGTTTCACACTCTGACATACCATCAGTCCAAGCATCAACTAAATCAATCCAGTTGTTTAGAAAATACAGATCTTCAAGAACTTTCATGTAAAAATATATGTTTAGAGTATATGAAAAAATTCTAAGTCCATGACCATCACAAGGTCACTGAGGGAATTGGGGGGTGAGGCTTGTACTGAACTTAGGACCAGTATCTAATATCAGTCAGAGTATCCACTAAAGCTGTCCTGGCATTCAGGAGACATAGATCTGTAAAAACTTTGATGTAAAACTTCAGATTTTGAGTATGAAAAACTCCCTGTCTATGACCTTGACCTGAGTCACTGAGGGAGATCAGACTTTCACTGAACAAAACTTTGGATCAGTATCTAACAACAATCCAAGTATCAACTAAATATACCAGGCTTTCCATGTTTCATGAAATTCAGATCTTTAAAACCTTAATGTAAATGTGTAACATGAAAATTTTAAGTCTGTGACCTTGACCTCAAGGTTATTGATTGGAATGGTGAACCAGTTTCTAACATCTTACTGAGTATCAACTAAATCCATTCACACACTCAGGAAATCTTTAAAAACTTTAACCCTGGTCCTGCTGAACCCAGATAAGCCCTGCTTTTGCAAACAGAGTAGATCCAGATCAGTTGGCTTCTGAAACTGATCTTGATCTGCACTGTTTGCCATTAAGTATGTGAATTTGTCAGCAACCTGGATCAAGTTATTTGATTGGCTGAAAATCAGAAGTGGGCAGGGCATCTTAATTTATTCAGCATGGCAAGGGTTAACAAAGAAATGTGATATGAAAATTCTGTATGTTTGTGACCATGTTGGGCAGGGGTGATGGTGGTACTGCTTAAAACTGGGAACCAATAAGTACCAACATGCAAATTAAATCTATCAAAGGCTTTGGATAATATGACTTCTTAAAAATTTTATAATAAAACCATAACATCTGTGGATACCAAAGCCTTGGGTAGTGCAATAGTTCTTCGTCTTACAACTAGTCTTACCACTGTGCAGGTAAGCTAACTATTAACCCGTTGTAGTCGGGAGACCCCTAAAAGGGTAATTGGCAAACAGTGCAGACACAGATCAGATGCCACAGAATGTGGCATCTGATCAAGGTCTTCACTGTTTGCAAATAGTTTATCCATTTTTCTTTAGAAATATCTAAATCTCACAGCCGGATGTACCTAAAATTGAAATTGGACTCTTCCAATGAATAGTGTGGGTGAGTCTATTCAGTCTACAATGGGTTAAGTAATATGAAACCATTTCTTTTCAAAGGTTAAAATATGTATCTGATTTTGGTGATAATAAAGAATAATTTTCATTTTCCAAGGAATCATATATATTGTTGGGAATGAGGACCTATTAGAATTGCTTCATGTTTGTACCCACAAACATATGTATTCATGTAGAAGTAAAATGAGCCCTGCCCCATTCAGAATTGTTGCAAATTACATTCTCATTTTTAAGGGTTAACCTATTTTAGTCGTGGAAACCCCCAAGAAGGTAACTCGCAAACAGTGCAGACCCAGATCAGATGCTGCACAATGTAACATCTGATCAGGGTCCACACTGTTTGCATTAAAAATAGGAATTTCTATAAAAGATAGTAATTAATGATAAAAAGAAGCCAGACATCCTGCTATTGGAAATAGATCAGTCCAAAGAGTTGTGGTAGAAGGGTCCACTAGACATAAATGGGTTAATTAATTGTTGTGTTTTCAGATGATCCTCATTAATTATCAAGCCTCATTGTCCCAAAAAACTAAAAGTAAAAAAAAAAAGCAAAATGTCTTCTGCTGCTGTTTTGACTAGCACTTTAAAGGTTACCATCATAACCTTAACCCTTGTCATGCTGAATAAAATAAGATGCCATGCTCACTTCTAATTCTCAGCCAATCAGATTACTTGATCCAGGTTGTTGATACAAATTCACATACTTTATGGCAAACAGAGTAGATCCAGATCAGTTGGCTTCTTCAGAAGCCAACTGATCTGGATCTACAATGTTTGCAAAGGCATGACATATCCAGGTTCAGCAGGACAAGGGTTAAGTGTAATGGGACAGACAGGCCTGAGCATTCTTTTGTGGCAACTGATCTTGGTCTGCACTGTTTGCCACTCACCCAGCAGCTTTAAGACACATTAACTCTTGTCCTGCTGAACCGGGATATATCCTGCATTTCTGAAGAAGCCAACTGATCTGGATCTGCACTGTTTGCCGTTAAGTATGTGAATTTATATCAACAATCTAGATCAAGTAATTTGATTGGTTGAAAATTAGAAATGGGCATGGCATCTTAATTTATTCAGCATGACAAGGGCTGACAGGTAGTAAAATGGACATGTTCAAATTTTAGGACAAGGAAGAAATGAAGATGTCCCAATATTTAGGGTAAATAAGGTAATAATCTGTTGAATACCCATTTTTGTGAAGAAAGGAAGTGATCATGTTGGATGTGATAATTATGTGATCAGACAACATCAACAGGATGATACTATTCTTCAGTTTTGAATATAGATTCTGGAAGATCACTAATTAAGCACAAATGCACATTCAGCAAAGAATATTTTGCATAGCTCCAGTTATGAGACTTTTAACCCCAAAGTACTGATATTGTCCTTATTTCTGCACCAAAACATACATTGTGGGTACATTAGAAGCACCTCGCTGAGGCGTTTCTATTGAGTACCACAATGTATTTTTTCATGGAGAAATGAGCAAGAAATGTTTATTTATGTTGATATCCTCTTATCTGGACTTACGATACTGTGCATTATAACAAAATAAATTCCAGGGGATATGGAACTTTCCTTTTTGCCAGAAATTAAGTCTGTAAGAAGGTACCATTTCTTGATAACTGTAAATGTCCTAAAATTTTAACGTAATTTTTTTTACCTTGATTTTGCTTTATGCAGTTGTTTCTTAAAATACTAAGTAGACTAGCAAACAGTGTAGCCCCTGATCAGGCTGCTCCTGAAAGAGCAGTCTGATCTGGGTCTGCATTGTTTGCACAGTCCATTTTGTCAGAAACATTGATGTACGAAGATTCAGGACATTTACTGTACTGACTTTCTGCTGTGCTTTCATCAGCAGTATAGGAATATGGGGGGTACTCATTAGGAGCACCTTCGTTACTGTGGCACATCTAATGACACAACATGTTTTGGGGGAGAAATAATATAGAGGATAATTATTTACTCTTTTGTTGCGAATATCATAAATATTTTCATCAAGTGTAATGAAAACATCAGTACATTACGAAAACGCGCCTATTCAAATATATAGAAAATTTTACCTCCAAAAACTGAAAAAATTCAGATAAAAAACCCTGATATTTTTCATATTTCTGCTCAAAAGATAGATTGTGGGTACTTGTTAGAATCACCTCGGCGAGGCGGTTCTAACGAGTACCCACAATCTATCTTTTGAGCAGAAATATGAAAAATAATGTATACCCCTTTAAACCCCAGTTTTACAATATAAAAGTGGGGTTTAAGGGGGTCAAAACTATGTAGGCATGTTTTCGTGATGATTTCACGAGTACTAAGCACTAGTGAAAATTTGAATGTTTTCTTTGCGCGAGGTGAAAATTTTATGGTATTCATGAAAAAGAGTAAATTTTCTTTTTATTTTATTGTTTACACACCAGTGCGCATTTCTGACGTCATAACAAATGTGACACCAACAAAACACAAACGTCATGGCATCGACGTTCGGTGCAAGCATAGCATGTGAAGCGCTGGAGTAACAAAAACAAAAATTTCGGCAAAGCAAAATAATCTTATTACTAAAATGTTCTTTACATTCTAACTAAGAAAAAAATGCATACCAACACTTGATAATTTAGCTCAGAAACAAAGAAGTTAGAGGTGTTAAATATTCTGAAGTGGAGGTAACTTCCGTTTTTGAAACTAAAGAAAACCGAAGTCATCCAAAGCGAGGAGTGAAAAATATTAATCGTATCAGTCACTAGGGAAATGATACGATATCATTTCACTAGTGATTGATACCACTTGTATTTTCACTCCATATACTCTGATTTCACCACTAACAATAAAATAAAACATTTTTTTTTAATGACAAGAAATGTCTTATCTAGAGCTGTGCATTGTCTGGACCAGTTCTGACAGGGGTCTCTCTGTGTAACTGAGTCTGCTGCATCAGTAGAGCTGTGCTGTCTGGGGGCTTTTTATCTTGGCTGTATGGTAGATACATAGTACCTGATAAGGTGCTTCTTTAGACTGAAAATCACTATTATTTTTCTTATTTCTCCATGAAAACATGTGGTACTCATTAGAAGCACCTCAATGAGGCACTTCTAATGGGTACCCACAACATATGGAGAAATAAGAAAAATATGATATGGATACCCACACTCCCCTTTATCTGGAGCTATGCAGATATTTATCATATAAGTATCATTCAGTTCACAGGGTGAAGTTTAAAGTGCTTTTTACTGTTTCATTCATTAGGAAAGGAAAAGAGGAGAGTTTCTTACACATGCTCGCTTACATATTAACCTTTTGTTTCACAAATATTAGGTATTTTGGATGTGTGCAACTGGAGTCATTCAGTATTTAGTATTGGTGGGAAACAGACTTGTGTGAAATTCTGATTTAGTTTAACAGGAGTATTTAAAATAAAAATATTAAATAGCATTAAAATGGAAGTAAATGGAGAAATAGAGGTTAGTGTAAATAATATATATTTTTTTTTTTTAAACTCTGTCCCCACTAGTGGCGAATTTTGTTAACCTTTTGCAAATGGTTTGGACCCAGATCAGGCCCGACGTTTTAAAGTTTGGACCCAGATCAGGCCCGACAAAGGTCGGGCCTGATCTGGATCCAAACAGTTTGACACTCTGATGGTATTCCTGAAAGATTTTTTGGAAAAAGTTAATTTAAAATAAAACTCCACAGACGACAAAAAAGCATGCAAAATTACAGGTAGTAAAATTGACTGTTGAAGAGAAGTATCAGGTAAAGAGTAAGGGATGTGAATATCTAGGGTAAATATTAAGGCATCACAAATTTATCCAGAATTTCACATGAAAATAAAGAGGGGTTTGACTGAACCCCATGAACGTCCTCTGACTCTTCCCCTGCAGACATAATGCCATGGTAGCTGATCATGGTCAGCACTGCTCCCACATTCCTATCTGTCCAAATACTTAGGGTAAATAGTGTATAAGAAAACACATTTAACTTAGAGCCAGTTGCTTATATTAATATTTCCAGACTCCCTCCGGAAATATTGTCTGTTATAAATTGATCCTTTTCCAGCATTGTCACCCTTCCAAGAACTGACTTTCAATTAACAGGGACCATAGTTGTAGATAAGGCATTTTTTTTTTTTTTTTTTTTTTCAGCCGAAAACTATTGAATTTTTTTCTTATTGTTGTGGCTACTCATTAGAAGCGCCTCACTGAGGCACTTCTATTGAGAACCCACAACATGCTTTTGTTGAGAAATAAGAAAAAATACAAATCCCTCTTGTCTAGAGCTATGAACAGAGAATATTACACAAAGACTCCCACTCTGGCTGCGGCCCTGCAGCGTTAACCCTTAAAGCGCCAGTTACAACTATTGTCGTCTGCTTTGTCGTCTGCTTGTGATTTTAAAAGTCATTTTTGCAAACAGTGTGGACCCAGATCAGACTGCTCCTTTAGGAGCAGTCTGATCAGGGTCCACACTGTTTGCCTGTATGCAAAAATAGGTTTTAAAAGTCTGCAAGAATATTCAGCAGACGACATAAACAGACGACATTTTCAGATGCAGTTTTTCTAGGCGCTTTAAGGGTTAAATTTGTAACATTTGAATAATAAGATTTCATGACTATTCGAAATACATGTAGTGTATCTAATTGTAAAAGGGTTGCTGAAAGCATTTGTGAGCAGTGAAAGCCCTGATCTGTCTGTACAGCCATAAATATATTGTCTCATCTATTGTCTCATCATTGAGCAAGACCTTACAATCTGTCAGCCCCTGCATAACACTGTTGTAAAGGGTTGTATTAATGTCAGTTAGGGTTAGAATTTGGTTAGGTTTGGTTTGGCATTAGGTTAGGCTTAGGTGTGAATTTAGCGTTAGGTTAGTATTAATTTAGTATTACAGACTGATTAGGGTTAAGAGTATGTCTAGATTTAAGGGCAGACCAGATTGTATGAGAACTGCTGTTTTTGTATACTTCAAAATCTCACTTCTGCTTGATATCAATCACTTAACCCTTAAAGGGCCAATCACAACTGCAGTAGACAACATTTTGAATTATTTTAATTTTTCAAAGAAAACAAGTTTTGACATTTTATGTGAATCCTCTGCTTGGCAGATGATTCACATAAAATGTCAAGACTTGTTTTCTTTGAAAAATTAAAAAAAAAAAAAAAAAAAAAATTTTAGAATGTCGTCTGCTTCAAATTTTGCATGGCGCTTTAAGGGTTAAAAGGTAATTACCAACAGCCTAAATGACGGAATTTTTATAATTGTTTTAATTGATATTGCCCTTTGTTCAAATAACCGGGATATCCTGAGAAGTATTTTTATTATTTCTGCATGATAACAAATGATGTGGACATGTGGTTAGAAGTGCCATATTGAGATACTTCTAATGAGTATCCACAATATACATTTTCATGGAGAAATGTTAATGAAAAAATATAATCTGGAGCTTGATGACATTTAACCTTTACCACTCTCTGGGCTATTCAGCAGACAACAAATTGGTGATATTTTTCTTATCTTCCTCAGAAAACAGGATTTGACATTTCATGCAAATTGTCCCTTGCATGGAATGTCAGATCCTGTTTTCTGGGGAAAATCAGAAACTATTTCAAAATGTCGTCTGCTGAAAAATTTTACCCAGAGTGCATAGCCTTAATTCTGCATGTGCACCATTCTTCACAAGAGACTGTGTGTGTGTGTGCGTGCATGCGTGTGTGCGTGCGTGCGTGTGTGGTGTGTGTGTGTGTGTGTGTGTGTGTATGTGTGTGTGTGTGTGTGTGTGTGTGTGTGTGTGTGTGTGTAAACAGACAAATGTAGATAATCAGATACAGACACTGATATTTAGATGTTTATCAACTCTATATGGTAATTAAGAATGAGACTTCACAGTCCATATCAAGATAAATCCCCAGGGGAAGTCTGGGTTTAATCTCTCAGTAGGAAAGATAAAAGGTACATTAACACCTTATTTTCTATACAAATAGAACAGACCTGGGCAGCATGGACATTCACATAAGTCTACACAGTATTTAGACCTTCTGCAAAGATCTTATGCCTCAGGAGACATTGCATGAAATGTCAAAGCCTATTTTCTGGTATAAATAAGAAGTAATATTTCAAAATGCTATCTGCTGAAATTTTACCCAGCATGCAGAATGTTAAAACGTGGTCAGGCTAAAAGTCAAGGCTGATGATTACCATAGCTTCAGTCACATTACTGATGCAAAGCTGTCAGTTTGTTTTTAAATCTGGCCCATTTTCTTGTGCCACCAGATGAGAGTGTGCTGTCATCCTCAGTATTAAAGATTATTACTGTAACCAGCTGGGAAAGTCAGTCATCCTTCTCAACAGCCAACTTCCTCCTGACCTTATTTTTAAACAGTTTAAAACACTACATTATGATTAACTTTTACCACTCTTTTGGCTAATTCAGCAGACGGCAAACTGATGATGTGTTTCTTATTTTTCCTAGAAAACAGGATTTGACATTTCATGCAGATTGTCTCAAATTTGCATGAAATGTCAAATTTGTTTTCTGGGAAAAATAAGAAAAAATATTTCTGTGTGTTTTCTACTGAAAATTTTACCCAGAATGCTAAGCATTAATACTAAATTGTGAATTCTCAGGCTAAATGCTAAATTGTGAATTCTCCGGCTAAGATGCACATTTCATTATACTGTGGTTTCAGAGTTAACACACAGTTTAAAATAGACACTAAAAATGTTATATCTAAACAAAAATTTACATATGTACATAAATGGTCTTTTTTTATATTATCTTTACATTTTTGTTTGGACACAACAGGATTGTTTTTCTAACTGTTTTTGCTTTGAACCCTGTCAGCATGCCCTCAATCCAAGACTCCACTGCAGCACTCCACTTCATAAAATACAATATGCTTACACAGGGAAGGGCTATTAACACATTGTATTACTAATAGCAAGAGGCATGTTGAGTTATCTCAGCTTTGAGTCATACTAGGCTAGAAATCACCAGGGCCCAGTTGTTCAAAGTGTCGTTAGCTTAACGAGCTCGTTAAGGGTCATTTCGTTAACTGTTTTAGCGGATTCAATATACAATTCTCTGATATTTTTTGCTGAAAAAATGTGAGTAGCTTTTGCACTGCAAAAGCTACTCACATTTTTTCAGCAAAAAATTTCAGCATATTTGCGTATCACTCGATGTAAATTTTAACGAATCGTTAACTAACGACGTCGTTAGCTTTGAACAACTGGGCCCAGGTTGCATTTCACCTGCCAAACTTTAATTAAATGGAATGAGTATAATTACCTGCTTGCAAGGAAACCACAGAATTTCTTAAATATATAGTAGACAGAATTTAAGTTTTTAAACACCTTAGATTAACCTTTCCCACTCTCTGGGCAAATACAGCAGACAACAAACTGATATTTTTCTCAGAAAACAGGATTTTACTTTTCATGCAGATTGTCTCAAATTTGCATGAAATGTCAAATTTGTTTTCTGGGAAAAATAAGAAAAAATATTTCTGTGTGTTTTCTACTGAAAATTTTACCCAGAATGCTAAGCATTAATACTAAATTGTGAATTCTCAGGCTAAATGCTAAATTGTGAATTCTCCGGCTAAGATGCACATTTCATTATACTGTGGTTTCAGAGGTAACACACAGTTTAAAATAGACACTAAAAATGTTATATCCAAACAAAAAATTACATAATTATGTACATATATGGTATTTTTTTATATTATCTTTACATTTTTGTTTGGACACAACAGGATTGTTTTTCTAACTGTTTTTGCTTTGAACCCTGTCAGCATGTCCTCAATCCAAGACTCCACTGCAGCACTCCACTCCATAAAATACAATATGCTTACACAGGGAAGGGCTATTAACACATTGTATTACTAATAGCAAGAGGCATGTTGAGTTATCTCAGCTTTGAGTCATACTAGGCTAGAAATCACCAGGTTGCATTTCACCTGCCAAACTTTAATTAAATGGAATGAGCATAATTACCTGCTTGCAAGGAAACCACAGAATTTCTTAAATATATGGTAGACAGAATTTTTTAAACACCTTAGATTAACCTTTACCACTCTCTGGGCAAATTCAGCAGACAACAAACTGATATTTTTCTCAGAAAACAGGATTTTACTTTTCATGCAAATTGGAGACAATTTGCGTGAAATATCAAATCCTGTCTGCGGAAAATATGAAAAATGTTTCAAAATGTCTGCTGAAAATTTTACCTGGAGTGTTTGCACAAGCATTAAAAAGGTTTGTTCAGACAGGATGGAATATTACTTTTTGCCAGGATAGAACTTACACAGAATGATCAGGATGGTCAGGATTGTTCCTGTTTTTGTCAGTCATTCTGTAGGCAAATAGTTAAGGACAAGATTAGACTGCTTCCATATTTGTACATGAGGTATAAATAGATTAAAATGTAACAAAACAAAAAAATAGTCCTATTCAGTTCAGTTATTTCCTTAACTAGAGCTATATAAATTAGATAGGTATGTTGATATCACTTTGATCTAAAATCAGATAAAGAACTGCCTTGCCGTAAGTTGAAATTGATCAGGTACCAGTATTTGGTTGGTTTTAATTAGCTCACCTGAGCAAATGCTCAGGGTGAGCTATTGTTATACCCTCTGTTGTTTGACCGTCGTCATTCATCGTCAACAATTAATTTGTTAACACTCTAGAGGTCACAGTTTTGACCCAATCCTAATGAATCTTGCTCAGAATGTTTGCCTCTATAAAATCTAGGTCGGGTTCAAAACTGGGTCACTTTCGGTCAAAAACTAGGTCACCAGGCCAAATCAAAGTAAAACCTTATTAACACTGTAGAGGTAACAGTTTTGAAGTAATCATCATTAATCTTGCTCAAAATGTTTGTCTTGATTTCTAGGTCAAGTTCAAAACTGGGACACTTGGGTTTAAAAACCAGGTCACCATGCCAAATCAAGGGAAAACCTTGTTAACTCTCTAGAGGTCATATTTTTGAAGGAAGTAATCATCATGAATCTTACTCAAAATGTTTGCCTGATGATTTCTAGGACAAGTTCGAAACTGGGTCATTTATGACCTATATTTCACGGGCCAGTGACTTTGTTTTTTCCGTTTAGGTCAGTTTCTCAGTAACTATTGGTCTTACGGCAGTGATACTTGGCACTTGCATATGTCACAGCATGGTCTCTTGAATGCAGTCATCCATAATTGACCTTGACCTATATTTCATGGTCCACTGGTTTGTTGTTTTTATGTTTTAATAGGTCAGGTTCTCAGAAACTGCTGGTCCTACAGCCAGTGATACTTGGCACAGGCATACATTAGACATGCTACATTGTCTTAGTTTATGAAGTCATCATGAATCTTGGTCAGAATGTTTGTTTTGATCATTTGTAGGTCAGAATGCTTGTTCAAAAATTACTGATTATATCGTTTTTACACAAACTATTCACATGAGGGTACCCCAACTTTTTTTCCACATTATATTTGTCCACCTGAAGCAATATAGATTCCATGGCTATCCACAGAGTGGCCATGCTATCCTCAAAGTAGTCAGGCTATCCAGAGTAGCCAGACTGTTCACAGTGGCCTTGCTATACAAACTGGCCCGACTGTCCACAGACTGGCCCGGCTGTCCACAGTGGCTTGGCTATCTGCACAATGGACTGGCTACGGACAGAGTGGCCAGGCTATCCAAAGTGATGCTATTCACATAGTTGCAAGGCTATCCACAGAATAGCCAGGCTATCCACAGTGGCCAGGCTATCCACAGAGTAACCAGGCCTAGCTATCCACAGTGGCTTGGCTATCCACACAATGGCCTGGCTATCCACAGAGTGGCCAGGCTATCCCCAGAATGGCCAGGCTATCCACAGTGACCAAGCTGTCTACATAGCCTAGCTATCCACATTGGCCCAGCTATCCACAGAGTGGCAAGGCTATCTACAGAGTGGCCAGGCTGTATACAAAGTTGCATGGCTATCCACAAAGTGGCCAGAAAAGCTGTATGGATATGCAGGGTGATCTGGGTATTCATTGGGCACCTATTTTTTCACACTGCAGCTCAGATGTCAGTTAATGAAAGCCTTGTAGACAGCACAGAATGTTATCCTGTTCTGAGTTGTAGAAGCATCAGGGTGGTCAGAGCTCCCGACTTTTATCTGAAAAAAGAAGTGCTTGAGTAGCAAATGATGTCAACCCTGATTATTCTGCGGTGTCAGATCTGGGTTTGCACTGTTTGTTCAGGCCTGTCTGTCCCAATATTTAGGGTAAATAAGATTTTGACAAAATAAGACATTTTTGATGAAAATAAAGGAATGTTTCTATTTTTTATGAAATCATATGTAGGACCTCTTTTTCACATATAGCATGGTTTGGGCTATTATAACACAGCTTAACTTTAACTACTCTCAGGGCTAATTCAGTAGTCTCACTTCATATACTCATGATTTTCCTCTTGGACTCACAAATGTTATACGTGTGAGACCCTGGACTCATAAAATAAAGATGAAAACTGATGTAAAATAGGTTACTCATAATTCTATTATGGGACTCATTGAATTTCAATAACGTGAATCATTCGGACTCAGTAAAGTCCATCTGCAAAAAAAAAAACACTGAACTGGTGATATTTTTTCTTATTTCGCCCAGAAAAATAGTCTTTGACCTATCATGCAAATTGTCCTCTTTCCTGGGAAAAATAAGGAAAATATTTTCAAAATTCATCTGCCGAAATTTTTACCCAGCATGCTTAGCATTACAGCTGGATCCCAAAAAATGTTTTCTAAACAGAACTAGTTGTATCACATATGATACAAGAACACATTGCAAAGTATTGCTGTTCAAGGGACATAACCAATTATTAGTCTTAGAGGCGAGAGACCGTATGGTTGTTATTGGATAATAATCACTAGACCAAAACATATATAGGTGTCTGCGGTGACCCAAGGCAATTATTTTATTTGCACATCATGGTTCTAAAACGTGTTTTAAGTCATTTTTACGACATATTACATACCATCTTTAATACCTATGTGACAAGCAATCTTTCATGTCATGCCTGATGATTTTTTGTTGAAACCTTACTTTTTCAAGATATTCATTAAAATGCAGACATTTGAGTCTTATAGAATATGGCTGAGCATTCAGATGAAACTATTTTTCTTGTTTTTTAACCTTTTTAGACTGAATAAACTCCCCCACACTATATATTGGAACAGTCCAATTTCAATTCTAGGTATGTCAGGCTATGCAATTTATGCACCAGTCATTTGAAACTCCACCCATATAGAGCCAGGGAGTAGAAGGGCTTTTAAGTTTTAAGTTTGCAAAGTGCTGGTTAACACCCTGCACTGCAGGGATATATTTATGGTATTAAAAATCTCTACTAAAAGCCCTTGCTTAAGGTTAGGATTGTTACGCGTTAATTTTCACGAATTTACAACAGAGTTATGGCCCTTGATTATGGTCAGAACTTCGTTTCCGCTCAGTATCTTGAGTATCAGTATCTTGAGAATGAATTGATGGAATTAGACCAAATTTTTCATATACATTCGCAAAGTTACAACATGGTCATGGCTCTTGGTTGTTGTCAAAGTTTTGTTTCCTCTCAGTATCTTGTGAACCATTTGATAGAATTTGATCAAATTTTGCATAATAATTATATGCATTTGCATTAACCAGATCTAGGTTGGACCAGATCTAGGTTGGGACTGTTATGCATCAGTGTTTGCAAATTTTTAACATTATTGCACTTGATTTTATCAGAATTTTGTTTCTGCACAATAGCTTGAGAACAAATTGATGGAATTAGACCAAATTTTGCTTATGCATTGATGTAGACCAAATCTTCGATGGGATTGTTACAGGTCAATTTTCGAACATTTACAACAGCCTTTGATTATTGTCAAAATTTCATTTCTGCTCAATATCTTGCGATTTGATCATATTTTGCATATGCATTGACCATAACCAGATCTAGGTTTGGATTGTTACGTGTCAATTTTCACAAATTTATAACAGTTGTGGCCCTTGATTATCATCAGAATTTGGTTTCTGCTCAATTTCTTGAGAAGCATTGATGGAATGAAACCAAAAATTGCATATGCATTGATGCTGACCAGATCTAGGTTGTCTCTTGTTTTTGAAGTGGATCAAAAATGAAATGATTTTTTATCATATCTCTGAATTAATGTTTGAACTTTGAGACCCAGCTCAAGGCCCCGCTGTTTCTCTCAGCTATTTAAGCAAGAAACTAAAACCCTTGCACATCTAAGGCACTGCCGGGACTCATCAGAGGTTAAATCATGACACTGTAAGGCTCCATATTCGTCAGAAATAGACAATTTTTATCTAAGAAAGATTTAGTAAATTGATATATGGTATTAATACCATCATAAAATGTGGCACCTGGCAGCCCGTAAAATTTCAGTTTGTCTCTTGTTTTTGAAGTGGATCAAAAATAAAATGATTTTTTATCATGTCTCTGAATTAATGTTGGCAACTTTAATTCAGAGATATGATAGAAAGTCATTTCATTTCAAGAACAAGAGACTTAGTGAAATTTTACAGGCTGTCAGGTGCCACATTTCATGATTGTATTAATACCATATATCAATTTATGAAACCTTTCTTGGATAATAAAATGTCTATTTTTGGGGAATATGGAGCCGTTATGCCCGCTATGTCCCTGCTATCCCTGGCCTCATAGGTGGGGGAGTGAAGACCCTGATCTGAAATCGCATTCTGTGGCATCTTATCTTGATCTGCACTGTTTGCCATTTACCCTTTTTGGGGTCTCCAGAATAAATGGGTTATGGGGATTGGATACACTTGATGGATTTTCTACCATTTTTCATGGAGACAATATTTGTGACTTCCTATTCACGTTCCTGCGCACCAAGACCCTTCTGAAAAGGGGTCTACTCTTAACTCTTGTTCGGCTGAACCCTGATATATCCTACTTTTGCAAACAGTGTAGATCCAGATCAGTTGGCTTCTGAAGAATTTATATGAGTTTATATCAACAACCTGAATCAAGTATTAAATCTGATTTGCGGAAAACTGGAAGTGGGCATGGCATCTTAATTTATTCAGCAGGACAAGGGTTAAAAGAAAAAATATGCTCAATCGGAGCAAATTCTTTGCTTAAATAATAGACCCAGTCTGAACTTGGAAGAGAGGCAAACAAAAGTTGTCTCCCCTGAAATCATATCTATTCCCCTTTATATTCTAGCCCACAGGTTATAAAACTTTTTTCGTGCTCAACTCAGCTGAGCATGAAATTTTATCTCCTAATAAATATGAAAATGCCAACAATAAATGGCATTTTCATATTTAGTAGCAGAGAAATTTTCATGTTCAGCTATATTTAGCAAGAAAGAATTTGGCATTATTAGTAATTTGAGATTTATTAGCATGAAAACTTTCATGCTCAGCTGAGTTGAGCATGAAAAAAGTTTTATAACCTCGGGGCCTGGACTCAGTTGAGCTTCAGTATGCAGATTTGTACCTTCGAACATGCCTTAGAAAACCTGGGATCCTTGACCAGCCTAAGAGGCTCAGTTGGTAGAGATTCTGCCCTTGGATGCTGGTTGTGGGTTCGATCCCCAGCCAGGTCATACCTAAGACTTAATAAGATTGCACTAGTGGCACTATAAAAGGGCATCAGTTCCCATCATTACATTCAGACACCATCACGACATGACTGAAAGATTGCTGTCAGTGCTTTTACTGGAACTCAAACCTGCACCAGTGTAAACAGTAATGTTAAATCTCAACTCAAACAACTAAACAAAGCCCATGAATTTTGGCTATTCACAAGTGCCAAGTGAATTTTGATCAGACTGATGGCTGTGCAAACTGATCTAAGTCTTTGCTAGGGGGTCTTGTCAGATAAGCTACATTATCGTCTGTTGTGGCTCATTTCGTAAAACATTATACCTTATTAGATCTAGTATACTGAGATCCTATCACATTTTTATGAGGAAAGAAGTTTATTTCCAAATGCTGTATTTACCCTTAACCCATTTTAGACTAGGGGGTGGTCGGGTGGTGCGAAGGTGCTGTGTATCTTACATCACCGGGGCGTCCAACTGATATTGGCTTACAGTTGGGCAAGGCCTGCTATCCTTGTAGTGGGTAAGGGTAGAGGGGGAATGTTTTTATTTCTTCTGTTTCTTCACTTTCATTCCTGTTCCTCTTTCTTCCCTGTCCCTCTCTTTCATCTCCTCTACTCTCTCCTCTATCTCTTTTCTCCCTTTCTCTGGGAGACGACACAAAATGACCCTCAAGGGTTGACGTGTCGTTAAACCCCAACACAATCAAAAAACCCATTTTAGACTCCTTCACACTATATATTGGAAGAGTCCAATTTCAATTTTAGGTATGCCCGACTATGAGATTTAGACATTCTTAAAGAAAAATGGCTACACTGTTTGCAAACAGTGGGGACCCTGATCAGATGCCACATTCTGTGGCATCTGATCTGGGTCTGCACTGTTTGCCAGTTACCCTTTTAGGGGTCTCCCCAAACTACAATGGGTTAATGTTCTGACAGACATTGTTGAGTAAGCCTTGTAGTCAGGGATCGAACTGCAGGTAGATAGACAGGGATCAAACTGCAGGTAGACACAAAAGAATTCCTAGCTTACAGTTGACTTGCCACTGTTTAAAGTGGACAGAGGATTACTTGGTATCTGAAATTGGCCTTAAATGTGCATGGGTGATCGTGAAAGCAATGTTGTACATAAGTTTGTTCAGTACTTACTGTTAGCAGGGTATAAGTGAAATTTCTGTGTATAAGACCATAAACTTACCCTAACCCTTCTTACTTTGTAGACACAGCATTTGACATTATGTTCAAATGAGTGCCTGTGTTTTAGGGCAGTTATGCAGAGGACATGTTATTAACCCTTGTCCTGCTGAACCCGGATATGCCCTGCCTTTGCAAACAGTGTAGATCCAGATCAGAAGCCAACTGATCTGGATCTGCACTGTTTGCCATTCAGTATTTGAATTTACATCAACAACCTGGATCAAGTAATCTGATTGGCTGAAAATTAGAAGTGGGCATGGCATTCTAATTTATTCAGCATGACAAGGGTTAAGGAAGAATAGTTGATGATAATTCTGGGATATCTTGCTCTTATTTCTTCATTAAAAACATATATTGTAGATACTAATTAGAATTGCCTCACTAATGGGTTTCTAGTATGTACCCTCATGTTTATAGGGAGAAAAATGTGCTAGACTTATCATCAAGTACACAAGGGTGTGTGAAAGCTTGTCTGCCATGGGTCAGCCAAATGATTAAAATGTACATGAAATGTTTAGATTTTTTTGCCAGACCAAGCAAAATGTGTCTGGCGTGTCCAGTAGTCACACAAATTTCACATCGACTGAAGTACTCCTCCTTAACGTCTTCTGAATTTATTACATATGATTTTGTATTCTGCATAAGTGAGCCATCACGAAAAAATACCTATATAATTTTGACCCCCTTAAGCCCCACTTTTTTATAGTGAAACTGGGGTTTACAGGAGTATATATTAAGAAAATTGCTGCTCAAAAACATAGATTGTGGGTACTCCTTAGAACCACCTTGCTGAGGCAGTTCTAAAGAGTATCCACAATCTATGTTTTGAGCAGAAATATGAACAATATCAGAATTTTTATCTGAAAACTTTCAGTTTTTGGTGGTGAATTTTTCAATATATTTGAATAGGCATGTTTACGTAATGTTACTTTTTTTTCATTTTCTTTTTCAGGTTTCTTCACAGAATGGTAGTGGAAAAATAAGTGCAGAAGCAAACACAAACCCTCTGTACGAACTCAGTAACTCATCTGGAGATATTATGGCCAGTGAGCCCACCAATCCTTTATATGAAATATCAAATGATACTCAAAATCAAGATTTAAAGTCTGCCTCAGTAAATCCTCTGTATGACTTTGTTGAAAACGAAAAAGCTGTAGAAAACCAAACAAATGGACATTCAGAAGACTTACTAGGAACTACAGACACGAATGAAGTGGATTTATTAGGAGATTTGGGACCAATTACTAGTGACGATTCTGGAGTTACTATGGATACTAATAATCTTGATGGTACTCATGGGGAGGTTACTGAAGAGCAGAGAAGTGTTGAGAGCTCTGAGGACTCAGACACACAGGTATGCATTTTAATTTGTAGCTGTCAGAATGAAATACAACATAAATTATTTTTTGTGAATTTGTGTTATTAGAGGAGAAAATCAATTTGATCCACTGTAGCTGGTGTTTTTTCGGTTTACAAAAAATGTTTTAGACAGTGTAAGATGTATCACAATTATAGGTTTAATACATTGTTTTCATTTCTTTCTAGTTTTGAATTGATAGAACAGAACTATTGTGAAGTTTATACTGGTGGAAGTAGATTAAAAGAAATGTTTTTTCAGTTCTAGCAGTTAATTTGAATCATGATTGTTTGATATGTATTATTTATATAGGCTAGTATATTGATGTAAGCTAGACTGAACATTTTGTTAAATGTGATTGTATCAGTTTTACCACTTTTGCCCTTGAACTTTGAGTTAAACATGTGTTTGTTTAATATTTGATTTTTAAGTATTTTGATAGCAATTTGTTTTATTAATTAGTTTCTTTGTGATTTATTCATAAAGACTTGATATTTACACTTGTATGGTATTTTGGGTAAATAGGGAAAACCAAATGTGGATGCTGTTCATTTGGCTGAGAGAGAAGAAGCAGTTAATGGCACAGGTGAATCTATACTTAAGGACCAAATGGATAAGGGACCACTAGACAAGGAAGTCACATCTACTGATGACCAAGGTGCTGTGGAACAAGAAATAGAGGTTGAACAAGCTGAATCAAATGAAACCCCTCTCAGAACAGAACAAGAGCCAGTTGTTGCTGATGAAACTGTTGACGCTGAACCACAAACTCTAGCAGATAAAACAGAGGAAGAAGAAAATGAGAAAGAAGAAATGGTAGAAAGCAGGGAAATCCAGATACCTGTCCCTGAAGTTAAAAATGAATTTGTAGAAGAGACTGAAACAGCTCAACAGGACCCTGCAAGAGTTGAGCAAGAAGATCAGATAGAAAAACCAGACTCGGAACAAGCTCTAATAGAGCCTAAGGAAGATGAGCCCATTGGAGAACATGAGGGTGAAATTGCTGTAGAACCACTTCATGATGAGCAACAGGAATGTTTGGTTATTGAGAAGGGTATAGAACCAGCAATTGAAAGGCAAGAAGAAGCTGAAATAGAAACAAATGAACAGCCATTACAGGAAGAACAAACAGAACTAGGTTCTGCTGAGACACAAGTTATCAAAGAAACAGACCAAGAAACTGACAAAATAGATGTGCCCCCTCATGAGAAAGAATCTCAGTCGCAATCTGAAGAGCAAGAGGGATCAGCCGTCCATGATGATGTGGAAGTTGTATCAGAGCAGACTAATGAAGAACAGGTTCAGGTTATTGACCAGATAGATAGTCATGTCAGCAGTCAGACAGAGGATGAGATAAACCAATCAGTAGAGCAAGCTATCAATGTAGAAGATGTTACAGAGCAACAGATTGCCGTGACTGATACTCATGTAGACAGCTTAGTTGACAAGCAAGAGATTGAAGAATCTGAACTGATGCCAGATAAGACTGAAAGTGAACCTATTCCAGTTCAGGCTGAAAGTGAGCCTGTGCCATTGAGACAAGAACCACTGGAGCTGGTGGGTGTAACTGTTGTAGAATGCATGGAGCTATTTGTGGATTCTTATGGCTATATATCTTACCATAAAGACAGGGGTTTTAGGAGAAATGTTATGAAAAAGAACTGTCTTAATATTTGTAACTGTGTCATACCCTGAGAAAAGGTATCTTTAGGACATATGCAAGCAATAAAGATCAAGATCAACAGATGCACAGTCTAATCAGGGCTTTCGCTGTCCACATATGTCATGCAGGCACATTTTCACATGGTGTGGCTAATCTATAAATAAGAATAAACCCCAGTCAGTATGGTTAATTTAGAATATATTCTTATCATAACTCTGCATACTATGCATGTTTGCATGTTGGGGCATTGATTTCTAACTTTAATATTATTCTCTTGAAGCTGTGACAGGCTTAAAGATACCTATTTGCTGACGATTATTGCATAGATTGAGATTGGCCTGCTCAGAGTTTATGTCATGGGTTTTACAGAATCTAAAAGCCCAGAATAATCTGGTTCTGTGCATTTTGAATATACTGTACTAACCCTAAATATTTGAAAACCTTAACTACTTACCATATTTGTCCTAAAATTTGAACAAGCCTGTTTTACTACATGTTGATGTGTCTAAAAATTGCTGGATAAGTGGCAAACAGTGGAGACCCAGATCAGATGCTGCATTTAGCAGCATCTGATCAGGGTCTACACTGTTTGCACAGGCCTGTGTGTCCAAATACCTAGGGTAAATATGGTAAGGCATCATTTTGGGTGCAGTAAGGTAGAGTTTTGCTTGTCTTGGCTATAATACATGTAATTATTGTCTAATATTTCAGGCTACAGTATATTAATGAACTTGAGTATTTCCTTTGTCACATAATGCATACTGACTGGTTTTCATAGTGTGAAAATTTTGAACTTTTTAACTTACAGTGGTCCAGATAAGAGGGGTGGGATTTTTTTTTTTTTTTTTCTTTTTTTTTAATTTCAGTATAAAACCGTGTTGGTACCATCTTAAGTATCTGGATACTTCAACTCCCTTCCATACAAAACAAGTCCATTTTACTACCTGTTAAAATGTTGGACAAATGGCAAACAATATTGATCCTGATCAAATGTCACATTTTGTGACAGTTGATCTAGGTCTACACTGTTTACTCAGACATCAGAGGAGTTGTTAAGGAGGAGTAGTTGGTGATAAGTCTGGGATATTTTTTTCTTATTTCTCCATAAAAAACATATGTTGTGGATACTCATTAGTAATGAGTACTCACAACATTGGTTTTTATGGAGAACTGGAGAAAATTATCCCAGCATTATCACCAAATACTAAACTCCTTAATAATTCCTCTGGGCCTGTCACCCGGAAGTAACCAAGACGGAATAAAATGTGGCAAAATTAAAGCGCCCATTCTGCACCCGACTGGGCCTAGGTAGATCCCATGAGCCCATGAGCAGTTACTTTCTGGCTGGTCAAGGAACTTGTATTGTCTAAGGGAACTATATGCCTAGAACAGACGAAGCCCAGAAGTATGCAGGATGGATACTCACTATATTCATGCCAAGGTTAATCTAAACATATATGAGATGATTAAGTCAGTAGTGCATACATACATGCAGGTCATACCCACACAATCTTGCATGAAATATTTTCTACGGTCATTCTCTCCCTTCCGCTGATTCAAGAAGGGCAGTTGTCAGTTTCTGGCGAAAGAATGTACACAATACTGGTTAACCGCTTAGAGGACTAAGCCTGCCCAGTAAACGTATTGGCTAGGCAAATTGACCGCGCTCGACATGACCCCATTGGGTTGACTGAGCCGTAAAACCTCAACACAAACAAACACACAATCTTGCTATAAATAAACAAATTATTTATAGATACATTATTACCAGTTATTACTTCCAAACAGTCAAATGCGCAACCATACATTGCCTGCACCCTTGCAAAATCGGACCTAATCCAGGACAGAAGGCAAGTGGCGGAAACCAATGTCCAAATATCATGCACCCTGTCCTAAATACAGTATCCCTTTGATACATACATCATCTGAGCGATTTATAGGAGACCAACATACAAAACGTACAAATTACAGTATTAATTATAAAGTTTGTACAATAATAATAATAATAATAATAATGATAATAATAGTAATAATAAAATTTAAGCAACTATATGTAAAATACATTATTTGTAAAAGTAAGCATTACATTTATGTAAAATTTTAAAACAGGTTTTGGCACATATTTGAATCAGATCTTTATGACTGAATAAGACTTTCATTTTCTCATTAGAATTAAGATCAATAAAATTTGCAGAACCGAAATGGCCTTTGAAAATAAAATATCTCTAAGATCATTGTAAGCAGAGCATTCCAGTGTTACGTGGCTCTCATCCTCAATGGCATTACAAAAATGACACAATCGCTGACTAACATCAAGGTTTTCAAATCTTCCCGTTTCTAGTCTAATGGGAGCAACTCCGCATCTGAATTTTGTAAAAGCAGATCTGTGGCCAGTCCATAGATGAAACCTACAATAATTTTCAGCTTTTGTATTCCGATTTAAATAGTCTATATGTACGTAGTTTATTGCATCTGGGCTAGGTAGTCTAGTGGTTAGTGCACTCGATTTTCAAGTGGGATGTTGTGGGTTCGAATCTCGCTCATGTCGAGACAATTTTCAGACCATTAGTAAGCCTAGCATATACTCGACGTACCTGGGTTGAGTATAACGTGGACAGGGCGGCGCTTGGTGACCAAGTGTGCATGGGTGATCCATGAAAGCAAGGCTGTACAGATACATGTACATAACAATCACTGCTGCCTCTATGTGCCTCGGGTGCCTGGTAGCGTTAAAAATGGGCACAACAACAAGTTTATTGCGCCCATTCCCAGATTGGCCAGACTTGCTATTAATAACTGTGTGCCATTCTAAAACATAATTAGCCATCATAGTTTCTACTATATCAAATACAAATTTATTTCGGGAGCAAAATAGTTGTCATTATTTATACCTGTGAAAAACATGCCATATTGGCTATGTTTATAATTTGCTAACAATAGACATAGCCCAAAATAAGAGGGGGTGTCCACATAGTGTTTTTCTTATATCTCCACAAAAACTTATGGTATGGATACTCATTAGAAGTGCCTCGTTGAAGTGCCTTAACATATGTTTTCAAAGAGAAATAAGAAAAAAAATTGCCATATCTGGAATAAATAATGTAAAGTTTGGCCAAGGAATTAGATGACCCTAGACGCTTGTTATTTGAAGATACTAACACCAGTTTGTTAAATATAAATACTGTAAGTACAGATAATTCAATTTGTTATGTTTTCATTAAATTGTCAACATAAGCAGCTCATCTTTCAAAAACATTGAAGACAATGTTTAGTCAGTATTCGGAATATGATCTTGGTATATAAGTAAATGTGGTTTGGATCCTATGCCAAATAATGATATTGTGATAGCTAAGGAATACCAAAATGAAGTTAAAATAGTTTGACTTTTGGAATTATTTTCTGAACACTTTTTGCTGTGTATTTCCATGCACTTCATGGCCAAGATCAATTCCTCCACCATCAGGACTTCATTAATTGGGACAAATTGTAAATGTGACAAAGGAAACTATAAATGGGGCCCAGTGTTTCAGTTACCTGTTAGTCCCGAGACAGTTTCCCATATGTTTGCTCAAATGTCTCAAAATTTTCAGTGGTCTGAGACACAGGACCCATCAAAATTACAATGTTTCAGTAGAAAACAATGCTCAGGACTCATGACTTTTTGTCAGGACTCGCTGGATTAAGATTCTGTCAGTCCCCCAGACTGGTAATCACAAAATTATAAAATAACCTATGAATGCCTGATTTTATGTTAGGACTTGCTTGATTAGAATTCTATGAGTCCCCCGGACTGGTAATCACAAAGTTATAAAATAACCTTTGAATGCCTATGTTGCAGTATCCTCTGACGTTTAGATGACATAGTGCCTTTAATTGGTAAGGAATGTTACTTTGCATTTTACCCAGAAATTTTGTTGGCACAGTACCCATAACTCCCAAGGCAAATCACTTTGCATTTTACTCTGACATTTAGATTACATAGTGCCCATAACTCAAGGAATATCACTTTGCCTTTTACTCTGAGATTTTGATGACATAATGCCAATAACTAGCCAGGAGTATCAAATTACATTTTAGTCTGAGATTTTGATAATGTAGTGCCAATAACTAGCCAGAAATGTCCTGTTACATTTTACTCTGAGATTTTGATGACATAGTGCCAATAACTAGCCAGGAATATCACATTACATTATACTCTGAGATTTTGATGACATAGTGCCAATAACTAGCCAGAAGTATCACATTACATTTTATTCTGAGATTTTGATGACATAGTGCCAGTAACTATCTGTGAGTATCATAGTACAGTTAACTGAGATTTTAGTGGCATATAGTGCCAATAACTGGCCAGGAGTATCATGTTACAGTTTTCTTTGACATTTTGATGACATAGTGCCAGTAACTAACCAGGAATATCACAGTACATTTAATTCTGAGATGTTGATTACATAGTACCTGTAAATGGCAAGGAATATCACATTACATTTTACTCTGTGATTCTGATGACACAATGCATTTAAAGTTCAAAAACTTTCACAGTAATGCATTTTACCCCAAGTTTGTCTGTAACTAGCAAGGCATGACAGAGAATTTAATGACATAGGGCCTATAACTAGCAAGGAATGTCACATCGCATTTTACTCTTGAGATTTTTATGGCACAATGCATATATATAGCCAGGAATACATGCATCACATCAAATGTATTTTAGTCTGAGGTTTGATGACAGTGTGTGTATATGATCCAGATGTAAACCAGCTCTGGATAAGAGAAGTAACCAGATAATCATTTTTCTTATTTCTCAATGAAAACGTATGTTATGGGTGCTCATTGGAATTGCCTCATTTCTGACATGTACTCACAGTATATAGTTTTGAGGATAAAGAGGAAAAAAAATCCAAAAAAATTTTGTTGAGAAAAGGCCTGATATCTAGAGCTATGTACCATGAAATAATTACCGTATTTACCATATGTATTTGGACAGACAGACCTGAGCAAACAGTTTAGACCCAGATGAGACGCCGCAGAAAGCGGCATCTCATCTGGGTCTACACTGTTTGCCACTCATCCAGCAATTTTTAGACATAACATCGGGTAGTGAATTGTACTGGTTCAAATTTTAGAACATATATGGTAAGGAGTTGAGGTGTCTGAATACTTAGGGTAAATACGGTAATTTACTATCAAATGTCATAAGTAAGGTGATACATTCTTGGCTTTATCCAGATTACCTAAAATTACCTGCTGTGATATACAATTTGCCTGAAACTATCATCATTTATAGTGAGAATTATTCATAAACCTAGCCATTAATAGTGCAAGTTTGGTGTGTTTTGTTTATATATTCTGGTGGCTGCCTTTTTTTGACTTGGAAAGTTTATATGAAAGAAAGTACAGTAAAACCTTTGTAAGAGAGCCACCTTTGAGACTGACTTTAAATAGTAGTTGATGTGGAAAAAGTTGTCTGTCTTATAAAGGTAAATGTCGTGTAATTTTGCTAACAAAATTACATGACATGTACCTTTATAAGACAGCCACCTTTCCACATCAACCACTAAGGTCAATTTCAAAGGTGGCTGGCTTACACAGGTTTTACTGTATTCTGATGTTTGAATTGAGCAGTTCAGTTACCTGCTGCATTGCGATGCTATGGGTGGATTCAGCAGATGACAAATTGATGATATTTTTCTTATTTTTCCAGAAAGCAGGCTTTAACATCTCGTGCAAATTGTCTGGGAAAATACAAAAACTATTTCAAAATGTGGTCTGCTGAAATTTTAGTCCAACATGCTAAAGTGTTAAATTATGTTGATTAAAATGGAACAATAGAGATTTTGTAACTTAGGTACAGAGGAGGTATTTTCTTTCTGGATGGATGGCATATCATTTTAAAGTGAATAATTTTCATACAATGGGCATATTTTAATGCAATTGGCATTGATTGCATACTACTGGAGGGTTTTTATCAGGATTGTGATTTGCAGTAATCATTAGAGTACAATACCGTATTCGCTCTATTTACCGCGCTGTGCACCTAAGGTTTTTCAGAATCACCTGAAAAACCCGTTGTAAAATATCCAACTTATAAGAAGAAAAGAAAAATACTTTAAAAGATAGATCAGCAGAGTTCCTCAGGAGGGGTGTATTAAATGATGCTTACCTGATATTTTTTTTTCTTATTTTCTTTACAAATGCATATGTTGTGGGTGCTCATTTGAGTACCAACAACATATGCTTTTATAAAGAAGCAGATAAAAGTACGCCGGCCTCAGTGGCTCAGTTAGATGCACATATGACTGGTGATCAGGAGGTTGCAGGTTCAACCCCCGCAGGGTCGGCAACATTCTTTCGTGGAGATTAATCATGAAATATTTTCTACAGTCATTCTCTCCTTTCTGCTGATTCAAGAAGGGCAGTTGTTATTTCTGGCAAAAGAATGTGTACAATACAGGTTAACCGCTTAGACAACTAAGCCTGCCCAGTAAAAGTGTGGTTAGGTAAACTGACCACACTCAACATGACCCCACTGGGTTGACTGGGCCGTAAAACCTCAACATAAAAGATAAGAGTACAGGAGCTGTAATTTGAAAACTATGTAATTGCTTGACTGTGCGCTTTAAGGGTATGTAGGGTAATTAGGTTGAATAAGGTATTGTATGTTTTGTTTTTAGATTTTATGGAAAATTTAGGAAATATCAATCTGGATATCAGACATTGATCAAGATAGGTGGACCCCTGTTATCTAGAACTGTAATGATTGGCCTAGTCTCGTCTCCAGTGCCCATTGCAGACACTTCATCTGTTTCCTCCCTATAGGTCCCATTTGCTCAGGCTTGGCTGCCTGAATGTATTAGGGCAAATATGGTATCATTTGTCTGTCACCGCTCAGCATGCTGGGTAAAAATTTCAGCAGACGACAATTTGAAATATTTTTCTTATTTTTCCTATAAAATAGGCTTTAACATTTCATGCACAATTTGTATGAAATGTCTGAACCTGTGTTCCAGGAAAAATAAAAAAAAATATTTATATACCATATTCAACCTAATTACCGCACATACCCCTATAAGCGCACAGTCAAGAAATTCCGTAGTCTTCAGATTACAACCAGTGTACTTTTTTCTTTACTTCTTTACAAAGGCATATGTTGTGGGTACTCATTTGAATTGCATCGACAAGTCGATGCAATTCAAATGAGTACCCACAACATATGCCTTTGTAAAGAAAGCCAGAAAAATTTGCATAGTCATCATTAAATAAGTCCTTTTCTGATCTTTTTTAGCTCACCTGAGCTCTGCTCAGGATGAGCTATTGTGATCACTTTTCGTCCGCCGTCCATGCGTCTGTCCGTTAACATTTTCAAATGACTTCTCCTCTGAAGCCGCTGAGCCAATTTTGCTCAAATTTCATATGGAGCCTCCTTAGGGTGGGGGAACAAAAAATTGCTAAAATGGTCGTGGTCCATTGACCAAGATGGCCGCCATGCCCATATATGGTAAAAACCTTTAAAAATCTTCTCCTCCAGAACTGAGAATGCCTTGGGGCTGAACCTTTGCAGGAATCATCGGGGACAGGAGGTCTACCAAAATTGCTAAAAGAATTGTCGTAAGTTGATGTTTGACCTTTTTACGGCAAGGTCAAGTTTGCTTCCCTACGCATTTGTATGGGAAAAACCTTTAAAAATCTTCTTCTCCAAAACCCAGCATGCCTTATGGCTGAATCTTTGCATATATCTTTGGGAACAGGAGGGCTACCAAAATTGCTAAAATAATGGTCGCACATTGACATTTGACCTTTTTACGGTAAGGTCAATTTTGCTTCCTGATGCATTTGTATGGGAAAAATGTTCAGAATTTCAAACAACTTCTCTGGAGCCTCTGGGCCAATTTTGCTCAAATTTCATATGGAGCCTCCTTAGATAGGGGGAACAAAAGATTGCTAAAACGGTCACGGTTCGTTGACCAAGATGGCCGCCATGCCCATATATGGTAACAACCTTTAAAAATCTTCTTCTCTAGAACCGAGGATGCTTTGGGGCTGAATGTTTGCATAAATCATCGGGGACAGAGGGTCTACCAAAGTTGCTAAAATAATGGTCATACAATGACATTTGACCTTTTTACGGCGAGGTCAAGTTTGCTTCCTTATGCAGTTGTATGGGAAAAAACATTTAAAAATCTTATTCTCCAAAACCGAGGATGGCTTGTGGCTGAATCTTTGCATATATTATCTGGAACGGGCAGTCTACCAAAGTTGCTAAAATAATTGTCATACATTGACATTTAACCTTTTTATGGCGAGGTCAAGTTTGCTTCTGTATGCATTTGTATGGGCCCCATACATTTGTATGGAAAAAATGTTGATAATTTCAAATGACTTTTCCTCTGAAGCCTCCAGGCCAGTGTTGCTCAAATTTCATGCGGAGCCTCCGTGGGCAGGAGAATGAAAGATTGCTAAAATAGGTATGGTCCATTGATCAAAATGGCTGCCATGCCCATATTTGGTAAAAACCTTTAAAAATCTTCTCCTCCATAACCAAATAAGCCCTGGGTCTTAATCTTTGCACAAATTATGGGGGACAGGAGATCTACCAAAATTGCTAAAATGATGGTTCTATGTTGACATTTGACCTTTTTACCTCCAAGGTTAAATTTGCTTCCCCATTTGTATGGGCCATATACATTTATATTGAAAGTATCAAAGTGACTTGTAGATCAACAGTAGTTAAAATTGTTCTGATCGGAAATCTAAGCTGGCCATCATCTGGTTTATATTTATAATATTTGCCTGCCACTGTGCTGTTTACATGTATAAAATCATGATTCTTCAGAAACCACTTAGCCAATTTCCACCAAATTTCACATTGATCCTTCTGTTGAAATGCGATTGATAGTTTATTCAAATGATCATGCTCCATTGACTGTCAGGCCCATATATTCTTCTACAAAACTAAGAACTGCTCAAATGATGATATTTTCATTAGTTGCGATAATAGGATTGGAAAAATGTTGCATAACATCTGCATGTCTGCAGTGGCTATGTCACTCAGGTGAGCGAACCGTGGCCCATGGGCCTCTTGTTATAGTGTATCCTTAGTAGATAGATACATATTTGACCACAAATGAGTGTGTCCTGTAAGT
Organism: Anodontia alba; assembly: GCA_964016985.1. Taxonomy (NCBI): domain Eukaryota; kingdom Metazoa; phylum Mollusca; class Bivalvia; order Lucinida; family Lucinidae; genus Anodontia; species Anodontia alba. The sequence continues at coordinate 32,127,923 of OZ024834.1, forward strand.
TTGAAAAACCTAAGCGCACAGTGCGGTAATTAGGTCGAATACGGTATGCCATCAGATCATAATCATTGTGTCTGCTGCATGCTAAGCCTTAATATTACTCTCAGTTTACAAAAGACTTGGCTTGTATGGGCATTTACTGTCATTTGATGATCCCTTAATTGACTTGGCTTTATTACCTGATTGACATCATAATATAAATAACTTGGTTAATATCATAAGTGGTCCTTATTCAGTGAGCTACACTTTAACATAATGTGCATGATTTCGAAAATGATAATGTCATTGCTGCTAGTCTGCAAACTGATTGAAAACATTATTCTGGTGATATAACTAACATTAATATACCGGTAGCACCAAATAAGTTTTTTTTTTCTCTCAACCAATAATTAATGATATTTTTTCTTATTTCTCTACGAAAACATTGTGGTGGTATTCATTAGAAGTACCTCAGAGAGGCAGTTCTAATGAGTAACACAACATGTTTTCATGGAGAAATACAAAAAATATTAATCTAGGTACCACTCCAAATAAGGCATTTTTTTTAACTAGAAAGTATTGATATTTTTCTTATTTCTCCATGAAAACATATGTTATGAGTACTCATTAGAAGTGCCTCAGTGAGTTGCTTCTAATGAATATCAACAATCTGTTTTTGTGGCAAAATAAGAAAGCAAGGTGCTTCCAATGAGTACCTTATATGTTTTCATGGAATAAGAAAAATATTAATGTTGATACTGCTGTGACCTGGAGCTATGACAGATTTAGATTGGTGTTTTGTAGTTTTCATTCAAATTATAAAGTATATCTGTATAAACAGGTATTTTCATATCCTAGTTGGAGGAATAAGCTGTTGTTTACAGCATGTAATCCTTAGTCTTTATATGCATACCCTATTTACCCTAAATATCAGGACACCTCAACTCCTTACCATACTTGTGCTTTAATTTATAAAAGTCTGTTCCACTACGTACTGATGTGTTAAAAATATTGCTGGACGAGTGGCAGCAGTGTCGACCCTATCAGAAACTGCAGAATCTTGGTCTACACTGTTTGTTCAGGCCTGTCAGAACCAGTATTTAGGGTTATTACGGTAAATATAATTTATTACCTGCAATGCTTTGATTAAACAAATTGTGACATGAAGCGAAAATTGGTTGGTTTAATAATATTCATTCACTTACGATACGACTGAATGGGTTGTAACTTGGTTTGAGTCATTTGTGTTTACCATTAACTTTCGGAATGATAAATAACTGATGGGGTATTTAATAGATTCTTTCATGGTTGGTTTGAGCAAATACAGAAATTTAATAAACGTCAGTAGTGCAAGTAGGATGAAAATAAGAAAATATCTCTCATTTTATGGATGTTAGGTATAGTTCTTTTGGTTGACAATAGAACAGATGATGGGACTATTTTGTTGTCTTACTTTTGACATTTGAATATGGTGGATTGTTCATCTGACAGAATGAGCAGACATACAACATGACAAAATCTGAAAAGTTCAGAGGTCAAAAGACATTCTTGAAATGATGAACCTGTAACACTGTTTGAAAAAAGCTAAATTGGTACAGTTTAGAACTTAAAAAACTTTGGAAAGGTGACAGAAAAAATGTGACAGAAAAAATGTGATTGTAAAAAGTGAGAAAACTCAAAGAGAGCTGGATAAATATACGTTAAAAGAATAACAGCTTGATATGACTGAAATATTGTTGACAAGACTGTTAAATATTAACTCCAGCAAAATATGCAAAGGATTAAAAACCTGATATTCAGAGTCTTAAGAGCAATACAATATAAGTAACATGAAATTGAAGACCTGAACATGTGATAGTAATAATGACAAGATAATTATAGCACATTGGACATCATTTAAAACAAAAGGGAGGACATACATTTTTTTTTTTTTTTTTTTTTTTATTTTGTGAATTTAAACAATTCTGTCAATATTTTTATAGTCATGGATAACCTATATTATCTAAATGGTGATGATAGTGACAGTAGGAGTAGCAGCACTGACTTAGATGAGTATGATACAGCTGAAGAATTCCTAGACTGTAATGACAGTTTTGTCAGTTTTGATGATAGTTTGGATGGTGGATTAGATAATGATGACTATCCGGATATAAACTTTATAGATGAAGAAAACAATAATGTTGAGGTTACTGGATTTTTGAGTGAACAGCAGTCAACTCTCAAATCCTTTGAACACCATGGAGGTTTTCAAGAAAAGTTGGCTTTTTTTGAAGGCCGTGGGACAGTAGCTACACAAAATCATGAAGAATGCCTGTACTCTGACTACAAAGGAGATCAAAGTGTCAACAATGTGTCTAAAGCTCAGCCTGAAACAAACATTAAAACCATGGTTAGAGAAGACGGTATTAGTGCTGAAATACATAACACAGCTTACATGCAAAAAGAGACAAAGCTTACACAAGGCATTGGTAGTTTTGAAAACCTTATTACAGAACCAGTAAAACAAATTGAGAAAAGTCCTGACTTAACTCTTACTGATTTTGAAGACAGTTATGCTGGCACTGTACAGTTATTGAATAATGAAAAAGCATTTGAAGCACAATGTGATTTTCATGAGAGGTTGGCTTTTTTTGAGAGGCATGGAACAGAAATTGCTCAAAAACCTGAAAAAGACTTAAATGCTATCTTCATAGAAGGAGTTCAAAGTACCTGTGATGTTTTAAATACTCAGTTAGAAATAAATGCGGATACAGTTAGTGAATATCAGAGTGATAAAATCAATTACAATAATACAGCTCACATACAAAATGAGGAAAACTGTACAGAAGGAAGTAAGGATGTTAAAGAATCATTGGAAGCAACTAGAATATGCCCTGACTTACCATCCACTACTTTTGATAAAGATCATGGAAACTACATACATTTATTGAATGATCAAAAACAGTTAGAGATAGAAACAGGATTTCAAGGAAAGTTGGCCTTTTTTGAGAGTTGTAACACAAAACTTGCAAAAGAACTTGAAAAACTCCCTAGTGCAGATGACACAGAAAATGACAAATTTAGGGATGTTGCTTTAGAAAATCAGTCGGAGAGGAACATTAAGAATAAAGAAGTCATTAGAGAAGTTAATGTTGACTGTAAAAATGAACTAGAAAACACAGTTCCATTTCAAAATGTACAAGCCATTGAAAAGCTTGAAATAGATATTTCAGAGTCTGTTGATAAAAATGAAAAATGTTCTGTCATAAAACAAACTGCTTTTGGTAAAATCCATGGAAGCAGTGAGCAGTTCTCAGATAATCAAAAATCATCTGATGCACCCAAGGACTTTAAAAACAAGTTGGCTTTTTTTGAGGGTCGTTGGACAGACTCTAGGAAAAAACATAAAAAGAACAAAAGTGCTGGCCACACACAAGTACAAAGTACAAGTGATGTTTCAAATGGTCACCTTGAGAATAACATGAAAATAAAAGCAGTTGTAAGTGAAGATGACAGTAGTGATGAAACAGATGTTGCAGCTGCAAATGAAACATCTTATGAGGAGTTATTAGAATCTTTGCTGGAAACTGATAAATTAGAAAGTGTCTCCAGAAAAAGTAGTACTGGAAGTGAAGAATTAGAGGATATTGTTAAAACAATTCAGCCATGTCACGTGTCTGTTGATCATGACAATTTGGCAATTGATGATGATTTCAAAGACACTGAGTATTTTATTAGGAAAGAAGGTCTTGAAAAAGGTTCTGTAAATGGAACACCTTGTGGTGATTCTGTGAATTTAATAATTCCAGAATCAGAAGCTCAGACTAAAGAAGGAACATCTGTCAATCAATATAGTAAGGATGAAAAACATGCCGAACCCACTGTGAGATCAGTTGAACTTGGTGTTACTTGCTTGAATAAGATTTCACACCAGAAGCACTTATTTTGTGCCAAAATGGTTTATGCTGCAGCTGAAGCAAGAAAAGGAGATGTAATAAAACAAGAAACAAATGATAATTCTGTCAATATTAAAGTCACATGCACTGATTATGATGCTTCACCTTGTGACAACAACAGATATCAAAATGCAGTATGTTTGCTTCCTGTAAAGAATGAAATTGAAAGAAGTAATGCTTCTGAAAATATGATCAATAGACAAAGTTCTGTGATAAAGGAAAACCACTTAACAGAAATGCCTTTCACTGGTTATGCTGACTCTGAAATACTAGGTGACATAAATGGTTCTCAACAAAAAATAAAGAGTCCTACAAAAGAGGCAGAACCTACTCAAGAGGTTGCTGTACGATATGTTGAATTAGGCATTGCTTCCCTTCTTGAAGGATCTCATTTTAAAAATCTAAAATGTGCCAGAATTGTTAACCCTTTTATAACAAAGTCTGATACACAAAATGTAGCTGTTAATGCCAAAGGTAGTGTTTCTGAAAGCAATAGTATACATAATAATGTTGCTAATCTTGATAATATAAAGGATGAAACTTGTGTTAATGTATCCATACAAGAAAACATAATACCACTTATTGCAGATGGAGTTTTGTTACCTCCAAATTCTTTTGGAAAGACAAATGAAGTAAAAGAATCAGTTGAAACCAACGAAAATGAATATGATGATAATAGTTTTGATAGAAAGAGTAAAAGAAAATCAGGTGATTTCAGAAAAAGAGTAAGCAGGCGCAATGCAATTGTGTCTGATTATTCAAAAAACATTGAAAAATTAGGAAATTTGAAATATAGTGAAGTCACTACAAAAACAGACTCATTTGAAGAATTATCAGATAATAAAAAACAAGAAGTAGCTACTGTTGAGATAAGCACTCCTAAAAGAGAGGTTGCTAAAGACAGTGCTACAGGTCCGTTGGTTAGAACAGTTGAAATCGGAACTGCTTATCTTTATGAAATTCCACATCTGAAATACTTGCATTGTGCAAAAATTGTCAGTCGGTCATCTTAACCAATTTATACCGAGCATCCCCTGAAAAAGTACATTGGAAAACAGTATCACCCCAGATTTGATTCTACAGATTGCATCATCTGATCACTGTTTGCATTAAACACAGGATTTTCTCTAACCAGTTATAATGATGAAAACTAACAAGACCCCAGATTGGATCAACTAGAAAAGGAGCTGTCTGAATTATTGAGGTAGATGCCCACTGGTCATAAAATTAATGTGAAAAATAAGAAAACATAAAATTAGACTTTCTTAAAATCAAATGTGTGACATTAGCGAAATAAAAACAAATTAAAGGCACCTGAAGATATTCAAAGCAGATTACAGTATTTACCCTAAGTATTCGGACACCTAAAATTTGAACAAGTGCAATTTACTACCCGATGTTGTGTCTAAAAATCGACAGATGAGTGCTAAGAGTGTAGACCCGATGAGACACCATATTCTGTGACATCTCATCTGGATCTAAACTATTTGCTCAGGCCTGTCTGTCCGAATACATACAGTAAATATGGTATAAGTTGACTACACAAATAACAATTTTATATTATTATCAGTAAAGAAAACATTTGGGTTTGTTTTGAAACATTAAGTTAAAATAGTCCTGCATGCATTTGTTTTGAATGGTGACTGTTTGGCAAAAGATCCTACAATAAGAGGTAATAAATAAGTAGTCAGTTTGAAATTTTACTTAAAAACTTTGTAATTATTCTACCCAGCCACATGATAGTGGCAGGATATTATGGTTTCACATTGGTCCTGCATGTGTCCATCTGTCTGTCCATCCGTATTTTCGTTTCCAGACGATAACTTGAGTAAATGGATTTTCTCCAAACTTGTGGTGTGTATTGAAATTGTGGAGATCTGGTTTGGGATTGCTAATGGACAAATTTTGTCAATTTTTGACTGAGTTATCTGCCTGCTAAATGTCTGATTTTTCATTTCCAGACAATAACTTGAGTAAATATTTTTGTTTTCAGATGATAACTTGAGTAAATGTCAGTGGATTTTTGCCAAACTTGGTATGGGCTTTGATATTGTGGAGATCTGGTTCGCAATTGCTAATGAGCAAATTTCGTCAATTTTTGACAGAATTATCAGCCCTTGACATATGATATTTTCGTTTCAGGACAATAACTTGAGTAAATCTCAGTGGATTTTCACCAAACTTGATATGTGCATCGATATTGTGGATAGCTGGGTTGAGATTGTTATTGGGTATATTTCGTCAACTTTTGACATAGTTATCTCCCCTTGACACGACAATGGCCAGGTATTATTGTTTGATGTTTTTATTTTTCCTATTTGTTGCTAAGTCATAACATTTCTGAGAATAAAAATGTTTGCATTAAATTTTGCTTGCAAACCAAGTTGACACTTTTCAGATGATCATGATAATCTCACTATGTGAAATTGATCCTGCAATTAACAAATATCTTTTGGATCAGATACTTTTTTGGTCGATTGTTTACAATTGACCCAAAAGATACAGACACTAAAATTCCTTAAGGTTGTTTTCCATCTGATTATCATTGACCAATGAATTCAAACCATGCATTAGATGGACAACCAATTGTTTATGATATGAAACCCACAACCTGTTGTCTCCAATTCTGAACTCTGTTCCCAAACCGAACATTTTTATGTCCCCCCACCATGGGGTGTGTGTGTTGGGGGGGGGGGGCGGTGGGGGGGGCACATATTGTTTTTAGTGCGTATCCTGTCGGCATAGCCTCTTGTCCGCACTCTATCTCCTTATTTAGCCAAACTTACACAAATATATCATTGGGAGGGGGGAAATGCTGATTAGATTTTGGTGACCTTGACCCCATTTTCAAGGTCACAGGAGGGCTTAGATTGTTGGAAAATGGCTTGTCCGCATCCTATCTCTTGAAGGAATAAATAATTTTAACCAAACTTGCACATCTATATTGCTGGGACATGTAAAAGAACTGATTAGATTTTGGTGACCTTGACCCCATTTTCAAGGTCACAGGAGGGCTTAGATTGTTGGAAAATGGCTTGTCCGCACCCTATCTCTTGTAGGAATGAATAGATTTTGACCAAACTTGCACATCTACAATGCTGGGACATGTAAAAGAACTGATTAGATTTTGGTGACCTTGACCCCATTTTCAAGGTCACGGGAGGGCTTAGATTTGTTGGAAAATGGTTTGTATGCACCCTATCTCCTGAATGAATAAATGGATTTGACCAAACTTGTACAACTATATTGTTGAGACATGTAAAAGAACCGATTAGATTTTGGTGACCTTGATCCCATTTTCAAGGTCACAGTAAGGCTTAAATTGTTGGAAAATTGCTTGTCTGCACCTTATCTCCTAAATGAATGACTGGATTTTGACCAAACTTCTACATCTTAATTGTTGAGACATGGAAAAGAACTGATTAGATTTTGACAACATTGACCCCATTTTCAAGGTCACACTAAGGCTTAGATTGGTGGAAAATGGCTTGTCTGCACTTTGTCTCCTGAAGGAATGAATAGATTTCGACCAGACTTGCACAGCTATATTTTTGGGACATGGAAAAGAACTGATTGGATTTTGGTGACCTTGACCCCATTTTCAAGGTCACAGTAGGGCTTAGATTGTTGGAAAATGGCTTGTCTGCATTGTATCTCTTGAAGGAATGGATGGATTTAAACTAAACTTGCACAGACAAATTGTTGTGGCATCGAAAATAACTAGTATTATTTTGGTGACCTTGACCCCAATTTCCAGGTCGCAGGAGGGCTCAGATTGTTGGATAATAGCTTGTCTGCACGCTATCTGCTGAATGAATGGATGGATTTTGACCAAAATTGCACAGCTATATTGTTGAGACAGAGAGAAGAACTGATTAGATTTTTTGTGACCTTGATCCCATTTTCAAGATTACACAAGGGCTATGATATTAGAAAATGGCTTGTCAGCACCCTATCTCATTGAGGAATGGATGAATTTTGACCAAACTTACATATAGGTATATTGTGACCTTGAGTTTATTATAGATACAATCTATTTTAACAATATGTCTGTTCAAACTGGTGGGGGGACATACATTTTCCTCCGAAAACACTGTTCTAGTTCAAAACATTTTTTGGTCAACTCAAAGTTACTAAAGAATCTGAGTTATATTGCTATTGTCCAAGTGACTATTGCTGACCAATAAAGTTAATCCACTCAAATGGTCTTTGTACGAAATCTAGATAACAATTTTTTATAATGCCGCACTATTCTTGCTGCTGTGATGTCAGAGTGCTGTGTAAAGAGGGTTATCTGTAAAAAACCTGGACTGGCTTGGTGCTTGGATATAGGCAAATAGTGCTGACCCAGATTAGACGCTGCAGAATGTGGCATCTGATCAGGGTCTGCACTGTTTGCTTAAATTACAAGAAGTTAAAGACTAAATGAAACAGTCTTAAGCTCAGGACCATTTTCCCAGCCTACACTCAGAGACAATCGACCCACCAATGCTGTCAGTGCTTTAATTAAACCATTTACATTGAGTGGATTCCTCTGCCATAAAATAACTCTTTGGACTGATCTGTTTACAATAGTAGGGTGTCTACTTTTAGTTCTAGTTATGACTGTTTAATAGAAATTTCTGTATTTAATGCAAAGTGTAGGCTCTGATCCAGGGCTCTAGAAAACCGGAAAATAGCCGGTCTGGACCGAAAATAAGAATTCGGGACCAGTTTCAAACACCCCAAAATGCTAATAATTCGGTCAAACAGGTTTGTCACCATTTGTGCCTTGAACCCCGTTTTTCCCTAACCAACCAATTTTCACGAATCAATGATGTCTAAAAAATCACAAACAGTCAAGTCATCCCAAACTGATAACATCCGCGCACCTTTTAAATGCGATAATATGGTAGTTAAACGGTTCTAATTTGACATGTATATTGGAGAGACAGATGAATAACGGCAACCTACCACAATACAAATTAATTACGTCATTATCCAAACATTGTCAAAAAGTCATCACTTCACTGTCCTTTTGTTCGGTAAACAAGCGATTAACACGAATCATCAGTAATGGTAGTCTGATAATTAATCCATTTGTGTGACATGTGTGAATACACTGAGACTGCAGAACATCAGGTGCAGTCAGCGTGTCCAAAAGATCAAAGGTCGCTTTAATCCCAACTGAGAGTGATAAAAGAATGCACCGCTTGAACGCACCTGTTTTCTTCTTTTTTTTTTTTTTTCTTTTTTTTTGTTTGTTGTGTTGAACGCGGTTTGTCGGTCCCAGATTTGATAAATTAATTCTCAAACCATGTAGGTTCTGATCAGATGACGCATACAACGGCGTCTGATCTGGGTCTTATTGTTTGCTTCTTTTTTTTTTTTTTCCGACGGCCGTAACACACATGTATAATTCAAGGTAGATTTCACGATAAAAGTAAGTAATGCACCACTTGCGCTAGACAAAGATTGGTCAGTGCTTAAAATTTAAGCAGTCTGGTCAGATCTAGAAACATCGGAAACTGTAAAACCGCCCGTGGCGCAGGCCTTTTTAATCAGACCTGATTAGGTCCATACAAGTCGTTTCGTTCCATCTCTCCTGTTTCCCACCGTCTTTGTGCTTACACAAGACGGGAATCAGTTGATATAAATAGTCATCTAGGAAAATCCTGCGGAGGTAGAAATAACAACAAAATCATCCTTTTTTTTTATTCTTTCTTTCTTTTTACGTACCTGACTGCATTTATTGATGACTCCAGCTTTGATCATCCTCGTTATCTCCGACTTCCGTGATATAATGGAGTTGAGGTGTATTATTTAAAAGGAGTCACAGGACAGCCAATTGTCATTAGTTTTCGTGACAGGTGATATTATATTTTCACTTTGGAAATTGGCTCATTGATGACGTCATCGTCATAGGCTCATCAGCTGAACCGATTCAGATTTCAGAATTTCTAGAGCCCTGCTCTGATCAGATGCCACTTTTTGCAATGTCTGATCTGGATCTGCACTGTTTGCCAAATGCCCTTTTGGGGGTTTACCGGCTAACATGGGTTAAATTCATGGGTTTGCTAGTGCTGTTCACAGACAAAGTAAAATTTTCTTGTAAAAAAAAAAAAGTAAAATCGTTTTTTCATAAAAATTTACCTTCTGAACACCCACCCTTTTTATCACATCTTTGAAGAACTATTAGCGTATTTACCCTAAATATTTGGGCAGACAGGCTTCAGCTAAAAATGTAGACTACAGCATTAGACTGGCTCCAGTCTCCAGTGACTAAATATTTTTCTTGTAATCGTGTTTGATAATCCACTAAAATAAAACAAAAAAAAACAACAACAAAAATATATATCATGACTAGTGACCAGCGTTTATAATCATGATATTTTTTTGGTTTTATTTTCAGTGGATTATTAAACAGGATTATAAGAAAAAAGTATTTAGCCACTAGAGACTGGAGCCAATCTAAATACAGCATCTGTTCAGGGTCTTCACTGTTTGCTACTCATCCAGCAGTTTTTAGACAAATCAGTAGGCAGTAAAATAAACTTGTTGAAATATTAGAACAAGGAAAGTAATATGTTAAAGTGTAGAAATATTTACGGTAAATACGGTTTGTATATGACCTTCAAGTTGAAGCGCAGTTGTCTAAACATAATTTAATGAAGAGCTTTTAACTTTGCATTAACTGTATTAATTGTGGCAGACAACATTCTAATTTTTCTTAAATCACTTTTTTGAGAAAGTAAGATTTGGCACTTCATGTGAATCATCTGCCTTGTCTTATTTTCTTGGAAAAATAATATAAATGGAAAAAAAAAAAAAAAAAAAATAGAATGTCTTCTGCTACAGTTTCTGCTTTGCACTTTAAGGCTTAATTTATACTGTAAACATATGGTAATGAACAGACACCAACCAGTACAGATTTGTTGTGTCAGGTATTAAGCTTATTGCTCCATTACGAAAACACGCCTATTCAAATATATTGAAAATTTTACCACCAAAAAATGAAATTTTTCTGACAAAAATTCTAATATTTTTCAAATTTCTGCTCAAAACATAGATTGTGGGTACTCTTTAGAACCGCCTCGGCGAGGCAGTTCTAACGAGTACCCACAATCTATGTTTTTGAGTAGAAATAAGAAAATAATGTATGCCCCTGTAAACCCCAGTTTTACTATATAAAAGTGGGGTTCAAGGGGGTCAACATTATATAGGTATGTTCTCGTGATGCTCTGGGATAATTCAGCAGACAACAAATTGACATTTTCCTTATTTTTCCCAGAAAACAGGATTTGACATATCATGTTAATTGTTTCCATTAGAGACAACTTGCATGAAATGTCAAATCCTGTTGTCTGGGGAAAAAAATAATAAGGAAAATATTTCAATATGTCGTCTGCTGAAAATTTTGCCCAGAGTGCTGAGCCTGAAAATAAAAGAGCTGATGACCACCAGTCAGTATGCATTGCATAACAATAGGAGCTAGCTCAGCCATTTGTGAGTCAAGAAATTTTATGTGACTAAATTGGTTATCATATGAAATTTGAAAGCCACATTGCTCCTGATGAGGCATTTTCGACCATTATGAAAACATTCAAATATATTGAAAATTTCACCACCAAAAACTGAAAATTTTCAGAAAAAAAAAAAAAACTGATATTTTTCATACAGTATTTATGCTCAAAACATAGATTGTGGGTACTCATTAGAACTGCATCTCTGAGGTGGTTCTAAGGAGTACCCTCAATCTATGTTTTTAGCAGTTGGTGAGGCAGTTCTAATGAGTACCCACAATCTATATGTTTTTGAGTAAAAATAAGAAAAATAATGTATACCCCTGAAAACCCGAGTTTTACTATATAAAAATGGGGTTTAAGGGGGGCAAAATTATATAGGTATGTTTTCATGATGACAGAAAAGTTCTGATATTTTTTCCTTATTTGTCCATGAAAACATATTTTGTGGGTACTCATTAGAAGCACCTCAGTGCTCAAATAGATCATGTGGACACACTTCTTATCTGGAGCTATGAAGCCATTGTTCATTTGTTATCTTTGGCTGTCGGTTTTTAATGAAAAAAAAATCTTACATACTGTATTTACCATAAGTATTCAAAGAGATAGGCCTGAGCAAACAGTGTAGACCCTGATAAGACACCGGAGAATGCGGCATCACATCAGGGTCTACACTGTTTGCCACTCATCCAGCAATTTTTATACATATCAAGTAGTAAATTGTACTTGTTCAAATTTAAAAACAAGTATGGTAAGGAGTTGACGTGTCCGAATACATAGGGTAAATATAGTATATCAGGTTTTCTCTCTTCTTTAGATTCACTATCAATCCATGGCTTTTACAGATACATTTGCAAACAGTGCAGATCCTGATGAGACGGCTCATAATGAGCCGTCTCATCAGGATCTACACTGTTTGCCATTCTGTTGTAGAGTTTTGACTGAAACCCCTATTTGCAACAGTGGATGTATCCAAATTTGGAGATGGAAGAGTCCACCAGGAACTCAGGGGTGAAAGGGTTTTTAAAGATTCACCATCAGTCCATGGGTTTGATGTGTTTTAAGAATGTGATTACAAATGGCATGTTGATTATATAAACTTATATTTTTTTAATAATATTAAATGCCCAGATTCAAAAGAAAATCGGCTGTTTGATACCAGATTGTTAAAGTTAGGTATCAATTTACAGTTCATGTTTAGAATAATGGTATGAATACAGACCATTGTTTTTTGGTCTGCATTGCCAGATATTTGTAACCAGCAATATTTTCCTAGAATTTTGGCACAAAATAATAATAATTGTAAAAAATAATCACAGCAAATCTACAATGTGGGCAATTATTAGAGCTTTTCAGAGACCATATACTGTGTTCATATATCTGTAAAATATGTTGGGTGTGTATTATGCTATTTTTTGTAAGTGTATATTAATAATTGTACTTCCTAAACTTAAACACTGGAGGTATTGGATGAATCAACAAAATGTTTGTGGCAGTTCAAGCAGATCATCTGAATTTTCAGTGAAATCTTATCTGTGATTGGTTGATGAAGTTTCATCCCAAACTCCTTTCTCACATTTAGTAATAAGATTTTAATTCAAAATCTGAAGAAGAAAAAATGACACTGAACTGCAATTATTATTTTGTTGATATGCACTATACCACATGTCTTTCAGCTGCTGAAGATAATAATTCTGCTTTGGTCAAAGGGAGAAAACCATGATTTTTTTCTTCAGTAAACCATTCCATTTGCTATTCTTTGAATATATTTGTTATATCAGGCTCTTGTCATTTTTTCTGAAGAAGAAAAAAAAAAAGAAAAGAAAAAGAAGAGATATTCCATATCATCTGCTGATATATTTACTTAACATGCAAAGGTTATAATTACAAAAAAAAAAAAAAAAAAAAAAAGCCAAAGATGTTTGGAATCTTAGGACATACAGAGCTCTAGATAAGAGGAGCCCTCTCATTTCTCATAGGTCTAGATAATAGTGGGTATTAGGTAAATATTTTTCTTATTTCTCCACGAAAACATATGTTGTGGTACTCATTAGAAGCGCCTTGCCGAGGTGCTTGTACTGAGTACCAACAACATACATTTTCATGGAGAAATACCGTATTCGACCTAATTACCGCACATACCCCTATAAGCACACAGTCAAGAAATTCGGTAGTCTTCAGATTACAACCAGTGTACTTTTTTCTTTACTTCTTTACAAAGGCATATGTTGTGGGTACTCATTTGAATTGCATCGACAAGTTGATGCAATTCAAATGAGTACCCACAACATATGCCTTTGTAAAGAAAGTCAGAAGAATTTGCATAGTCATCATTAAATAAGTCCTTTTCTGATCTTTTTTATAGTGTATCCTTAGTAGATAGATACATATTTGACCACAAATGAGTGTGTCCTGTAAGTTTGAAAAACCTAAATGCACAGTGCGGTAATTAGGTCGAATACGGTAAGAGAAAAATATCAAAACTTTTTGACTGAAAAAAGCATCTAATCAAAAGCGATACATTTCTCCATGAAAGCATAATTATGTTGTTGGAACTTTTTAGAAGCTGCATATGTTTCTGTGGAGAAATAAGAAAAAATATCTTTTCATTTGAAAAAAAAAAAGGGTATTTATCTGGAGCTTTCCTCATGCCACAGATCCAATAAAAAGATGTCTATGTCATAGCGCAATTTTCATAACTCTCTACTTCTTAACTATGTTTTAAGTGAAAGGGTGAAATAGTTTTGCTTCAAGCTTATTATACTTTATCATAGATCTAGATAAGAGCTGGTACTGGCTATTTTTTTTTTCTTATTTCTACATGAAAACATAATATGTTGTAGGTACTCAGTTTTTGTGGAGAAATAAGAAAAAAAAAGCGCCTTATATGAAGCTATGTTTAAGCATTGTTAACCCTTGTCCTGCTGAATAAATTAAGATGCCACGACTACTTCTAATTTTCAGGCAATCACATGACTTGATCCTGATTGTTGCTATAAGTCCACATACTTCATGACAAACAGTGCAGATCCAGATCAGTTGGCTTCAGAACAGTTGGCTTCTTCAGAAGCCAACTGATCTGGATCTACACTGTTTGCAAAGGCAGGGTATATCCGGGCTCAGCAGGACAAGGGTTAAGTTTGAAGTCAAAACAGTTTTGCTAAACTCTTTTAAGTGCCAAGCAAAATTTGTGGCAGATGACATTCTAATGTTTTGTTTGCTATCACAGAAAATAAGTCTTGATATTTTGATATGAATTGTCTGCCAAGCATGCAGACAATTCACAGGAAATGTCAAAACTTATCTTCTATGGAAAAAAAACAACAACTTAAAAATGTCATCTGCTACAGTTGTGGTTGTGCATATAGGAAGTAATGAATTGTAATATTGATACATTCAGGTTACTTACAAGTCCACAAGCTTTTTACTGCTAAGTCCGAGCACACCAACTGCTTCAAATAGCAGATATGTTGGTTTTATAGAGGTAAAATCAGTTTCAACTAGTTGTCAGCACTTTATATCAGCCCTTTCAGATTGCTTATTACTTTTACATCAAAATAATCAATTAAATAATCAAACTGCAGAATTATTTAATACTTTTCTTTTTTATGAAAAAACAGAGGACTTGGTAACCCTTTCACTCCTGAGTTTCTGAAATGGACTATTCCATCTCTGAATTTGGACACATCCATTTGTGCAAATAGGGCTTCAGTCAAAATATCAATAACATAATACACCACAACCTCTTTATAACACTACTGTTGGGATCCATAGCATAAACTGTGTTAGTTAAACAACCGTGTTATATCCAAACAAAAATGTATAGATCTATACATTTTTGCGATCCATCTTTGAACCATGTTATATCCAAAACCGTGTTATAATGAACTGTGTTATAAAGAGGTTATAGTGTAGCAACAGTCTTGATCCTGATGAGATGACTTGTTACAAGCCATATTATCTGGATCTACACTGTTTGCAAAATTAATGTAGCCATTTGGGTCTATAGGGCTGAAAGGGTCGAAGAGTATTTGGTGATAATTCTGGGATCATGTTTTCTTAATTCTTCTTAAAAACCTTGTGGGTACACATTAGAAGTGCCTCGCTGAGGTGCTACTGAGTACCGACTGCTGTTTTTTGTGGAGAACTGGAGAAAATTATCACAGAATTATCATCAGAGATAAATACTCCTCTTTAACAAGTCTTCTAAAAAGAGATTGAAAATTACTTGTATTAACAACTATTTCATATTGCCCAGTAGACTGTCCAAGGCCTGTTGTCCTCATCTTGCAAAAATTTCCTTTTGAAGCTTGCATTAAAAATATCTTGAATTTGAAGAAATTGGTTTGGAAAATATACAGAGGTACTGCAATGCTGTCTGACCTGAAAATACAGAAAACTTATATATATGATAACTTTACCAAAAGAACTGTTATTTGCCATTTTCTTTTCTTCAAGCAATAGCTTGGTTGCCCATCTAATTTTTTAAAACTTGTGTAATATACGATACACCACAACCTCAATATAATCCCAGCTAGCATTCTACGTAAATCTACATCGGGCTGTCATCGGCCCGTCAGCTACCCTGACGGGCCGATGACGGCCCGATATAGATTTACGTAGAATGCTGATTGGGATACTATTGCTGGTATTCAAATCAAAAACAGTGTTGGCTAAACAACCATGTATGGTCATTTTTCTATATAATCTCTACTTTTTTGTATGGATGCAACATTTTTGGGGTCCACCTTTAAAATGTTTTATTCGAAACTGTCTAATAATGAGCCGCCTTATATAGAGGTTCCAGCCGGCCTCGGTGGTTCTGTTGGATTCATGTCCGACTGGTGATCAGGAGGTTGTGGATTCGACCCCAGTCAGGTCGGCAACATTTTTTCATGGTGATTGATCATGAAATATTTTCTACAGTCATTCTCTCCCTTCCACTGATTCAAGAAGGGCAGTTGTCTGGCAAAAGAATGTGCACAATACTGGTTAATCTCTTAAAGGACAGCCTGCCCAGTAAAAGTGTGGTTAGGTAAACTGACCGAGCTTGACATGACCCCAATAGGTTGACTGGGCCATAAAACTTCAACACAAACAAACAAATATATAGCGGTTCCATGTACTAAATGCTCAATTACAAAATTACTGACTTAGAAAAAATAAAAAGCTGATGTAAAGATGCTGACATCTGGCATTTATCCTTAAAATACCGTAAGCTAAAACTCTCTAATTGGTGATGTGGGTGACACTGAATATTCACAAAATAAACCAGAAATTTCACTCACTGTGTTGTGTTGGTCATTCATTTCCTAATACTTCCATCTTCACTATTTTGTCAACCATAATTATTATATAGTAGTCATCACCATGTTATTTCCTTGATTATAACAGGTAAAATTATCACTGCCAATCCAGGACTTGCAATGCTGTGTCAGAATTTCTAACAGACCTCCCTGGCTCCAGGAATGGCAGGGCACAACAGACTTATACCTTAAGGTGAATTAATTCATTTCCAAAGGAGTAAACTCTCAGAATTATTTTTGCCTCCCTTTGAAAAGTGGTTCTGCTCTAAAAGGAAAGAATGCATTCCCGTTCATTCGGAGCAAATTCTTTCCATTTTAGAGTGGACCCATTCTCAGAAGGGGCTGGATTTGCAGGAAAGCAAACAGGAAGTCATAAAAGTTGTCTTGCAACGTGAAGTGTGTGTAATACCAGAAGAATTGTTACGGAGGAGTATTTGTTAATAATTCTGGGATAAGTTTTTTTTAGAGAACTTGAGAAAATTATCCCATAATTAGCACCAACTACTCCTTCTTAACAATTCTTCTGAATACACTTTTCTATATGCAAACTAAATAAAAATAAACTGGCCAGATGTGGTGAAGGCATTGTGTGTATTATGTCACTTAGGCGTCAAACTGATACTGGCTTACAGTTGGGCAAGGCCTGCGATCCTTGTAGCAGGCAAGGGTAGAGGGGGATGTTTTTATTTCTTCTGTTACTTCACTTTCTTGCCTGTTCCTGTCTTTCATCACCTATCTCTTTTCTCCCTTTCTCTGGGAGACGACATCAAATGACATCAAATGACCCACAAGGGTTGATGTGTCATTAAACCCCAACACAATCAATCAATTCATGCAATGAATATAAAATAACATCTAAATTAAAAAAATAATAGGGGGCTTGTACCTTTTTGTTGTCCCTGCTGAACAGAATTGGTTACCAAGGCACGACAAAATATAAGTCTGTAATCCCTGCTATTCACTGAGTCAAGGGCAGGCCTGGTTATCAATCAAATTCGGTCATAAAAAGGTTCTGGATCCCCATTGTCACTAGATGTTTGATCCTTAATGCTTCACATCATTATCTCTTAACCCTTGTCCTGCTGAATAAATTAAGATGCCACCCCCACTTCTAATTTTCAGCCAATCAGTTTACTTGATCCAGGTTGTTGATACAAATTCATATGCTTAATGACAAACAGTGCAGATCCAGATAAGTTGGCTTCTTCAGAAGCCAACTGATCTGGATCTACACTGTTTGCAAAGACAGGGTAAATCTGGGTTCAGCAGGACAAGGGTTAATTGTATTAACTTTATATTCGAAGTAATTTACAATGCTAGAATTATTATATATATTGAGGACTGCCTACTCTGAACACCTCTACATGAACAACTGTCCATTAAGGATCATTACTTTAGAATTGCACTTTTCGGATACAGTAGCATCCGGGTCTCCCAGTGGTTAGTGCTCCCTACTGGATCACGAGGTCCCAGGTTAAAATCCTGCTAGAAGCAGAATTCAGCTCATGACTGCACTGCGCATCATTTGACAGCGTTTCAATATCACACTTCCATCGTCAAGATTGACTTACATAATGTTGAGAGGGACGTAAAACAACAGATCATCATCATCATCATCATCAAACCATACTTGTCATAAAATTTGAACAAGTCCTTTACTACTTGTTGATGTATCTAAAACTTGCGGGATGAGTGGCAGACAGTGTAGACCCAGATACGGCTTTCTGCGGCATCTGGGTTTACACTTTATGCTTAGTCCTTCAGTCTGAATACTTAGGGTATTCTGGCCTATGGCATAGCTCTGTATAAAATAAAGAGGGGGCAGAAGGTAATTATGTTTCTTATTTTCCATGAAAACATGTCCTGGGTACACATTAGAAGGGCCTCGATGAAGCGCTTCTAATGAGTACCCACAACATGTTTTCATGGAGAAATAAGAAAAAAAATCAATACCTTTCGGTTGAAAAAAAAAAAAAGCACCTCTGGAGCTATGCATAGGCAATGCGTTATAATTCAGGCTGTATTCTGGTTTTAGTCTGGGCGGTGTTCAGAGTGGAAAGGTTTCACTGTATAAAGGTTTCTTATACTTTAAACTTTTACCTGCAAAATTTTGATACAAGCAGACAATGTTACATTTCATATATATTGTCCCCTTAGAAGACAGTTCCATGAACTTGACGTACCATTTTCTGAAAAAAAAAAGATAAGAACAATACTGCTCGGTTCATAGCTCTAAGAGGGGTAGCCAGATGAATATATTTCTTATTTCTGGACAAAAATGTATGTTGTGGAATTCATCAGAAGTGCCTCATTGAGGCACTTCTAACTAGTACCCACAACATATGTGTTTTTGTGGAGAAATAAAAGAAAATATTACTTTTCAAATGAAAAAAACAAAACATAAATGGTACTGTTTCGTTTGTTGTCTGCAAGTTTAGTTGAGTCTTCAGCGTACTAAGGTTTAACAGGCTTATGCCAGCCTCGGTGGCTCAGTTGGATGCGCCGTCCGACTGGAGACCAGGAGGTCGCAGGTTCAACCCCCGCCGAGGTCGGCAACATTCTTTCGTGGAGATTGATCCTGGAATATTTTCTACGGTCATTCTCTCCCTTCCGCTGATTCAAGAAGGGCAGTTGTCAGTTTCTGGCGAAAGAATGTGCACAATACTGGTTAACCGCTTAGAGGACTAAGCCTGCCCAGTAAACGTATGGCTAGGTAAATTGACCGCGCTCGACATGACCCCATTGGGTTGACTGGGCCGTAAAACCTCAACACAAACAATTAACAGGCTTACTTTTGGGTATAAAAACCCTATACCATTTGCCAGCAGAAAAGATTCACAACAGTCTGGTCATATTCTGAGGCAGAGTTTTCAGCTCCCTTAACATGTACATATAAGCCTCAGTGTGAGAAAATGTTTCTTATAATGTGTACTCTGCATCTGTGCAATGATCCGCCCTGCATCTTTGCAATGACCGATATTCATGAGACGGAGGAGTATATGGTGATGATTCTGGGATAATTTTTCTTATTTCCTCATAAAAACATGTTATGAGTACTCGTTAGAAACGCCTTGTCGGGGCGCTTCTAACGAGTACCCATCATATAATGTTTTAATGGAGAACTGGGGAAACATTACGAAAACACGCCTATCAAAATATACTGAAAATTTTACCACCAAAAGAAATGAAAATTTTCAGCTAAAAACTTCTGATATTTTTCATATTTCTGCTCAAAACATAGATTGTGGGTACTCGTTAGAACCGCCTCGCTATGTTTTTGAGCAGAAATAATAAAAATAATGTATACCCCTGTAAACCCCAGTTTTACTATATAAAAGTGGGGTTTAAGGGGGTCAAAATTATATAGGCACGTTTTCATGATGATTATCCCAGAATTATCCTCAAATATTCCTCCTTAACAAGTCCTTTGGTATTCTGCGTAACTTGTACATCATGTATCATCTTGTGATGGGTGTTAATAAATTATTATTAATTGTTACTGTTTTACCCATAGTATTGGGTACCCTTACCATATTTGTCATTAAAATTCTAAAAAGTCTGTTCTACTGCCGGTTAATGTATCTAAAACATTGCTGAATGAGTGGCAAACAGTGTAGACTGTGACCAGATGCCACATTCTGCCACATCTAATCTGGGTCTACACTGTTTTTTCAGATCTACATGTACCTGTCCCAATACTTAGGGTTATTACAGTACCCTTACATTCAATAACTAAGCATGCTAGTTACTTACGATCAACGTGATTTCTGATTTAACTGGCTGAAAACTTAATGCTTGAAAAGGATTCTGATTTATAGAAGCATCTATATTTTTGAGAATGACTTTTAATTTCCAGTGAATGTTTTTCTGCAATCTGCATTCTGAATTGCATGGACGCTGTGTGGTCTTTTTTCACTCACACATCTGTTAGTTAACTTTTTATTTTACTTGATAAAAATATGCATTTAGTTTATTTTTGTTTTATTGTCACTGCTAGTATATTTTGCATAATAGTATTTTAACTCTTTGCATGTTGGGTAATTTTGCATGGTTTTTTGTCATCTGTGGATTTTCTTTCAGAAATACCATCAGAATGTCAAACAGTTTGGATCCAGATCAGGCCGGACATTTTGTCGGGCCTGATCTGGGTCCAAACTGTTTGCAAAAGTTATCAGCAGATGACAAAAGTCGCCACTAGCATGGAGAGAGTTAATAATGCTTGAAATCACATTGGTAAGAATCCATAGCTACAGATAAGTGTGAGTATCCAGACATTTTTTTTTATTTCTCCACAAAAACATGTGTGGGTACTCATTAGAATTGCCTCACTGAGGTGTTTGTAATGAGTACTACAACATATGCTTATCTGTGGAGAAATAAGAACAAAATAACTATTTTTCAGTTGAAAAAAGATGCTTTATCTGGAGATATGTAAGACTCAATATAAACAATATATAATATTTTTCAAGAACAATATGCTAGGTTTAGGTGTATGCTAGACTTCTTTATACATATTTATGTTATTCTATGTGGGTTTTTTTTTTCAGAATTCCTACCAGAGATTTAATGTGAATACACTATAACAATTCTTGAGGTCCAAAGCAAATACCATTGTGTTATAGTCAAAACAAAAAATGTGTAGACTATATAGAAAAATAACCATTTATGGTCATGTTTCTATATATATACATTTTTGCTTCAGATACATTTTTGGGGTCCATCTTTTAACCATTTTGTAGCTGAGTGCTATAATAAACTGTTAAAAAGTGCTGCATAGTAGATTCATGTGTACTTAACTTTGGTTTCTGAAAGTTTTAGTAAAGGTTGTCAGTGAAAACTTTTGGCTGATCATAGACAACCTCTGACATGTATTAACATAGTCCTCTACCATAAAATCATCATTTTCCACAGTAATTATCAATTTCCACAATGGAAATTGAAGGTGTTTTGTCAGATATATACAATTGACAGTTATACATCAAAGCTTACAATTCTAACATTCAGTAGTTTGTTGTCATAAAGAGTTACCTCCTTTGCACATTTTTTCTTTAATATGTAAATTTTATTGTAATATTCTACCCTCTATAGACAGAGCTGACCATTACTGATAAAGCAGGGTCAGAACACTGTTTTCTGAGTCCTGTTTCTCTGAATACTTCAGGTAAATATGATAATATTTTTGTTCTAATAACTCTCAGAGAGCAATTGCAGCAGATGACAGGTCTGAACTTTTGATAATAGTACAAAGCCATTTTATTATGCCCCCAACTTTAAAGAAGTTGGAGGGGCATATTGCTTCTGGGTTGTTCGTCCATCCATCCGTCTGTCCTTCCATCCGTCCGTTCGTCCGTCACGCTTTTTTATACCTAGCATAACTTTAGAACCGTGAATGCTACTGTTTTTGAAATTTCTTATATGGATTCCTCATGAAAAAATAGCTGACACATGTTTTTTTTTTCTTGACAGGATTATGCCCCTTTTCTGAGTTATGGCCCTTTGAAAAAATATAGACGCATTCTTGTCGGCAAAATATCTCAAAAACCGTTGGAGCTAGAGCCTTGAAACTTAATGAATAGACTGGTAGTGATGAGAAGACAACCTGATTAACTTTTGAAGAAATTTTGAAAAATACTTCTTGAGTTATGGCCCTTTGTAATTTTGGGCATTTTTACCTTGTCAGCAAAATATCTAAAAAACTGTTAGAGCTTGAGCCTTGAAACTTAGTAAATCGATTTGTAGTGATGAGTAGATGACCTGATTAACTTTTGAAGAAATTCTGAAAAATACTTCATGAGTTATGGCCCTTTGTAATTTTGAGCAATTTTACCTTGTCAGCAAAATATCTCAAAAACCGTTGGAGCTAGAGCCTTGAAAGTTGATGAATAGACTGGTAGTGATGAGTAGACAACCTGATTAACTTTTGAAGAAATTTTGAAAAGTACTTCTTGAGTCATGGCCCTTTGTAATTTTGGGCATTTTTCACCTTGTCAGCAAAATATCTCAAAAACTTATAGAGCTAGAGCCTTGAAAGTTGATGAATAGACTGGTAGTGATGAGTAGGCAGCCTGATTAACTTTTGAAGAAATTTTGAAAAGTACTTGAGTTATGGCCCTTTGTAATTTTGGGCATTTTTTACCTTGTCAGCAAAATATCCCAAAAACTTTTAGAGCTAGAGCCATGAAAGTTGATGAATAGACTGGTAGTGATGAGTAGACAACCTGATTAACTTTTGAGGAAATTTTGAAAAATACTTATTGAGTTATGGCCATTTGTGATTTTGGGCATTTTTACCTTGTCAGCAAAATATCTCAAAAACTGTTAGAGCTAGAGCCATAAAATATGGTGAATGGATTTGTAATGATGAGTAGACAACCTGATTAACTTTTGAATAAATTTTGAAAAATACTTATTGAGTTATGGCCCTTTGTTATTTTGGGCATTTTTATCTTGTCAACAAAATATCTCAAAACCTGTTAGAGCTAGAGACTTGAAACTTGGTGAATAGATTGGTAATGATGAGTAGATGACCTGATTAACTTTTTTATAAATTCTGAAAAATATTTTGTAAGTAATGGCCCTTTGTAAATTTGGGCATGTTTCCCTTGTCAGCAAAATATCTAAAAAGCTATTGAAGCTGGAGCCTTGAAATTTGATGAATAGATTGGTAGGGATGAGTAGATGACCTGATCATGCCCCAGCTTTGAATGAAATCGATGGGGCATATTATGTTGCCTTCATTTGTCCATCCGCCTGTCCACTCGTCAAGCTTTTTTGTGCATGCCATATCTTAAGAATTCTGCATGCTAGGGTTTTGAAATTTTATATTTGGGTTCCCAATGAAAAAATAGCTGACCAGTATTTTTTTTTTCTTGTCTAGCATGTTTGTTTAGAGTTATGCCCCTTTGAAAAAAATCAGAATTAAATCTTGTGAGCAAGATATCTTGAAAAGTATTTAAGCTGGGTTCTTGAAATTCGATATAGTAAGTGGGAATGTTGTGTAAATTACCTGATTATATTTTGAGGGAATTCAGTGAAAATATTGATAAAGTTACAACCCTTTGCAGTTCTGCGCATTTTGACCTTGTCAGCAAGATGTCTCGAAAAGTACTTAAACTAGGGTCTTGAAATAATATATGCTGATTGGGGATGATGTGGAGATTATTTGATTTGTTTTTTAGGGAATTCCTTGAAAAATTGACATAGTTATGGCCCATTGTAGTCTAGGCACTTTGACTTTGTCAGCAAGATATCTCAAAAAGTATTTAAGCCAGAGCCATGATATTTCGTATACTGATTGGGATTGAGGAGGAGATCACCTAATTAAATTTTGAACCAATTAAATGAAATGTTGGAGTTATGGCCTTTCGCAATTTCTGGCCATTTAATGTTGTTGCTTTATTGTGTATAGCATAAGTTTAGAACCATGTATGCTAATGTTTTGAAATTTCATATTTTGATTCCTCATGAAATTTTTTTTTTCTTATCTCAGTTATTTCCTATTTTAGAGGTATTTTCCTTTGATAAAATAACATTGAAATCTCATATATTTGTACTGTTGTTACCGTCATGGGCAAGCAGTGTTGGAGTCAAGCAGTGTTGAGTCAGGCAGTTGGGGGCATAGTGTTTTATAAACACCAGCTCTAGTTTTTTTCTACCAGACAGTAAAATGTACATGCAATGTATTCAGTATCAAAATAAATAATAGACTATCTCTTTATAACTATAATGCTGGCATCCCAGAAAAAATGTGTTGGCTGAATAACCATGTTGTATCCAAACAAAATGTATAGGTCATATAGAAAAATGCCCATTCAAACAAAACTGTGTAAATTATATAGAAAAATGACCATAATAATCTATACATTTTTGTTTGGATAGGACGCATTTCATGGTTTGAGGGTCTAACTTTAAATGGTCTTATATCAGAAACTGCCTTATAATGAACCATCTTATAAAGGGGTTCCACTGGACACTATCTCCCTAAGTAATGTTTAAAAATTGAAAACCCTTTCCAAAGTGGCATTCAAATTTTGTTTTTTGCCATATCGTCCTGATTGACTGAAACAATGTTGATAGATTATAAAGCATAATTTATTAGCAGAATCTATCCTGAAGAAATTATATATGGAACTTCTGTGTATTTATAGTTAATGAATACTGCACATGTGATTGTTTACAAGTATTTTGCTGCATAGAAAAACAGAATTTGGTGTAGATAGTTTGGTTTCTATGGTAAATTTGTCAGACTGTTAACACCCTCCTATCAGTCAGTGGCAATACCTGGGAATACATCAAACTCATTTATAGGTTTCTCCGAAATTACCCATAGCTCCAAATAAGGTGCACTTTACAACAGAAAAATATTGATATCTTTCATTATTTCACCACAAAAATGTATGTTGTGGGTACTTATTAGAAGTGCCTCCATGAGGCACTTCTAATGAGTACTCACAACATATGTTTTCATGGAGAAATAAGAAAAACATCATGTGGATACCCCTCTTATCTGGAGGTATGGTTACCTGTACAAAAACATAAGATCAGCACAGATCCTATGAAGCTCTTTAGAAGACAGACTGTAATGTACCAGTCATTTGAAACCCCCACCCCTACAGGGCCATGGAATAGTAGGGCTTTTAAATTTTCAGTTTGCAAAGCCCTAGTAAATGTCCCACACTGCAGGAACATATTTTTACCCCCCCCCCCCCCCCCCAAAAAAAAAACACATACATACACACACACAGACAGAGGAAACCTGCATAAACTGTATTCTTACACAGCAGAACTCATATTCTGAATTTTCTGAAGTCCCTGCAATTAATAGTGGAAGTTAAACCCGGCACATCTACGGCAGTGCCGGGACTCTTCGGAGGTTGACCTATGGCACTGAAGCACTCCGCTGTCTCCGGCTCCATAGGGGCTGGGGATTCATATGACTTGCGCATGCAACTGCAGCCCTGTAACTTTGGAATTTTTAGCATTTGAAACCCTAGAAGTTGAAAAAGTATGTTACATTTTATGAGCCACAACGTCAGGAAACATACCTTAGGACATGATGTGCACCCAAAGAAGATTTGGATTAGCCTGCACATTCATGCAGTAAGATCAGAACCTTCACTGGGTTAGCTGGCCTTGGTGGCTCAGTTGGATGCGCCGTCCGACTGGAGACCAGGAGGTCGCGGGTTCAACCCCTGCCGAGGTCACAATATTCTTTCGTGGAGCTTGATCATGAAATATTTTCTACGGTCATTCTCTCCCTTCCGCTGATTCAAGAAGGGCAGTTGTCAGTTTCTGGCGAAAGAATGTGCACAATACTGGTTAACCACTTAGAGGACTAAGCCTGACCAGTAAACGTGTGGTTAGGTAAACTGACTGCGCTCGACATGACCCTACTGGGTTGACTGGGCTGTAAAACATCAACACAAACAAACAAACAAAACAGTCACTGGGTGCATTTCCAGTAGCCAAGGATGCAAAGTTTCTTCCTGGGGTTGATCACAGCAATTTGTTTTAATGCAGTTGCATAAACCAATTCGAATTAAATATTTGTAGTAAGAAACTTTCACTACTTTGCCTAATTGTGACAGTTTCTGGCACACATAAGAAGCTGGTTTTCAATATTTTATCAGGATGTTCCAAAACTGTCAAAAATTAATTTTAAAATCTCAAACTTGATTTATAATATGTATTCTGTTTAAGAGCAAGTCATTAAATTTGATCTCTGAATAAACAAAAAATGAAGAGAAAAAACATTACCAGATGCATCTGTGATTCATGAATTCTTCGGCAGGTGAACACATTACATAGGTCCAGATAAGAGAAGTATCGGGAAAATATTTTTTCTTATTTCTCTACAAAAATATACGTTGTGGGTACTCATTTGAAGTGCCTCAGTGAGGCACTTCTAATGAGTACCCACAACATATGTTATCGTGGAGAAACAAGAGAAATATTAATACTTTTGTTGAAAAAAAAAAAAAAAAAAAAGCCTTATCTGGAGCTGTATATACCATGTTTCATTCCAAGACTGTATTACTGTCCCTATACATTACTATAACAACACAAACTTCCTTGTTCCATGGAACAAAGTATAGGAACCAGTCAGCTCATCTCGTCTGCTGCATTGCTCTTGGAGAAAGTTCGAAAATCTAGAAAAGTTTTATGTAGAGCATAAAAGTCATATATGATTTGATTGTGTTTTCAACTGAAAAAAGAAACAAGAGTTATTTATAATGAAAACATAAGAATTCTAACAGTTAATTGAAAAAAATTCCGTAAGTAACAAGAAATAGCAATGCTTGTGGCTCATAGGTACTTCATAGAAGTATTTATGTAAAAGTGTGTTGGAAAAGTTAACCCTTAAATCACCAAGCAAAATTGTAGCAGACGACATTCTATTTTTTTCAGAGAAAGTAAGACTGGCATTTCATGTGAAAAGCAGATGATTCACATAAAATGTCAAGCCTTTTTTTCTCTTAAAAAAAAAAAAAGAAAAAATCAAAATGTCCTCTGCTGCAGTTGTAATTAGTGCTTTACTGGTTAAAGAAGTGTAGCAAAGGATAATATATTTATAATCACTTGTGTTTTGGAATTATAAAATTTTTCACCAAGAACAAGATGTTTTCTCGTGGTGCTCAGGTCTTTGGAAAGAAAGATTCTAATTTATCTTCTTCTAAACAAAAACAGGATGAAGAGTCCACACAGTCCAAACAGACACAGAAACAGACAGGTGAGTGAAAGTTTCAGAAATCTATAATAGATTTATTATCCAGATAAATGACCCGCACCATGCGGGCCAAGCCCCTTCTGAAAAGGGGTATACTCTAAAAGGAAGGAACTTGCTTCCAAAGGGTGAAGACCCCTTTTCAGAAGGGAGGCTTAACAACTTTGACAGTTACCCCTGAAATTGCCAGCCTCGGTGGCTCAGTTGGATGCGCGGTCCGACTGGAGACCAGGAGGTCGCGGGTTCAACCCCCGCCGAGGTCGGCAACATTCTTTCATGGAGATTGATCATGAAATATTTTCTATGGTCATTCTCTCCCTTCCGCTGATTCAAGAAGGGCAGTTGTCAGTTTCTGGCGAAAGAATGTGCACAATACTGGTTAACTGCTTAGAGGACAGCCTGCCCAGTAAACGTGTGGTTAGGTAAACTGACCACGCTCGACATGACCCCATTGGGTTGACTGGGCCATAAAACCTCAACACAAAAGCCCCTTAAATTGTATCAGTTCCCCTTAACCTTTACCACTCTCTGGCTAATTCAGCAGACGACAAATTGATATACACGTATTTCTTATTTTTTCCCCAGAAAACAGGATTTGACATTTCATGCAAATTGTCTCCATTGCATGAAGTGTTAAAACCTGTTTTCTGGGAAAAATAAGAAAAATATTCCAATTTGTCGTCTGCTGAATTTTTTACTGAGCATGCAATGTGTTAAACTTAACCACTCTATGGGCATATTCAGCAGATGAAAAATTGATAATGTTTTTCATATTTTTCACAGAAAATAGACTTTGGCATTATATGTAAATCGTCTTCAGAGGTTTCTTAAGCAGGGGTACCCCTTGAGTCTCTAACAGGCCTGATTTAAGATTTATGCTGAGGGTTAACAACTCCTCTGATACAATGTCCCAAATGTCTGAGTCTTTTGAGTCTATGTGCTCAGATTCAGGTTATCCTCTCAGTACACAGCACAGTCTTGTCAGGGGCTTTGCTCTTGATATATTATGTCGTACACAAAGGTTCTGACAGCAGAAAGTAAAGATCCTGATCAGACGACAGTTGTATGCAGGCTGATCTGTGTTTTTGCTGTCCACATATGCCTGAAAACACTTTTTTTTTGCTTGCCACAGCCCAGATATTATTTTGGAGATAAAATTACCGTATTCGACCTAATTACCACACATACCCCTATAAGCGCACAGTCAAGCAATATTACAGCAAGTATATTTTCTCTCTACTTCTTTACAAAGGCATATGTTGTTGGTACTCATTTGAATTGCATCGACTTGTCGATGCAATTCAAATGAGTACCCACAACATATGCTTCTATAAAGAAAATCAGAAATAAAATCGAATAAGTATAATTAGACAAGTCTTTCGCTGATCTCTTTTTTAATGTACCCTTAATATAGGTGGGTACATATTTTAAAGTTTTTCCAGTAGTTTTGAAAAACCTAAGTGCACAGTGCGGTAATTAGGTCGAATACGGTATTCATTTTTATTTTATTTCTCCACACAAACATATGTTCCAGCATCTCAGACTTGGTTCACACCAAGGGTTATGGAATTAACCCTTAAAGCGCCAGTCACAACTATTGTCGTCTGCTTTGTCGTCTGCTTGTAGTTTTAAAAGTCATTTTTGCAAACAGCGTGGATCCAGATCAGACTGCTCCTAAAGATCAGACTGCTCCTTTAGGAGCAGTCTGATCAGGGTCCACACTGTTTGCCTGTATGCAAAAATAGGTTTGAAAAGTTTGCAAGAATATTCAGCAGACGACATAAATAGACGACATTTTCAGATGCACATTTTCTTGGCGCTTTAAGGGTAAACAAATTTTAATTACTTGTTCATGAAAAAAGTAAAAGATCAAAATCCACTTGTCCAACTAAGATATACTTGCCCAAAAATTGACATTTTTCTTATTTCGCGAAGAAAACATGTTGTGGGTACTCATTAGAAGCACCTCACAGAGGTGCTTCTAATGAGTACCCACAACATATGTTTTCTTTGAGAAATAAGAAAAATATATATCCCATAATCTGGATACTCTTATTAGCTTGATGTAGCTGTGATGTGCTTGTCCCAGGACAAGTAAATTGAAATTTCTTGCTTATCCTCATGGAAATGGGACGTTTGACAAGTCGGGCATGGTATTTCCACAGCCCTGTTCACACCTTTGATTCATGAAATATCGTAACATGGCTCTTTGGAGAAAAAAGGATAAAAAACTGGTGTGAATATGATCATTATCTGAAGTTTAGTGTATGACCCTGCATGTCTGGTGCAGAGAACCCGAATTCACATATATCCAGTCACACAAATGTATGCCAGTATTTTGTTTTGTCTTTTTATCTTTGCCTATTGAAACATGTTTAAAGTCTGCCAATAACACAATTAGCATATTGAGTTGTTTATTGACAAAGTTCGGAAGTACGGGTACGATATATTCAGTAGTGTTTGTGAAGTGAAAAGGCAAAATGAAAGTACCCTGATCATAAAATTGTTTAAAGTAGTTGGATGAAGGTTGATGCTAATACACTGGGTGGAGATTTGTTTGATAAAGTTCAGCGGATATGATTGAATTTGGAGTAAATTACTTACTTACTGTTGAATTTAAGATCTTAAAAGCATAACAGAAGTAAAGTTTCATAAAAATGGAAGTGATAGCAAATTACTGTATTGTCAGTTTGTTCACTCGCGATATCATTATTATATATTTTCTCTGTATAGAACCAAAGCAAATTTAACCCTAATCCTGCTGAACCCGCATATACCCTGCTTTTGCAAACAGTGTAGATCCAGTTCAGTTGGCTTCTGAACTGCTCTGGATCTGCACTGTCATCATTAAGAATGTGAATTTGTATTATCAACCTGGATTAAGCAATGTGATTGTCTGACATTTAGAAGTGGGCATGGCATCTTAAATTACTCAGCAAGACAAAGGTTAACCCTTGTCCTGCTGAATAAATTAAGATGCCACACCCACTTCTAATTTTCAGCCAATCATATTACTTGATCCGATTTGTTGATATAAATTCACATACTTAATGGCAAACAGTGCAGATCCAGATCAGTTGGCTTCTTCAGAAGCCAACTGATTTGGATCTACACTGTTTGCAAAGGCAGGGTATATCTGGGTTCAGCAGGACAAGGGTTAAGGCTTATCTGAGGAACTATATAACGTGCACCCATTGAAGGCATCCATTCAGTCTGCTCTGTTGGATCACACAGTTGTTATTGTCCACATGAAGAAGAAACTGGGGATCCTGGCTGTCTATAAAGGGGCCAGAGAAGACTGATAAGGCTAATGCAGATGTGTAACAGCATAGATCTTGATAAATTGCAGTTTTTCAATCCAAAAGTATTGATATTTTTCTTATTTCTCCATGAAAATATATGCTGTTGGTACTCATTAAAAGCAACTCAGTGAGGCACTTCTAATGGGTACACGCAACATATGTTTTTAAGGAGAAATAAGAAAAATATTTATTTGATACCCACTCTTATCAAGACCTTTGACTGTGTAGGTTGTTTTCACTGGATAACATGTATGTGCATATTCTCGAGTTGCAACCCAGTTTGACTTTGAAAATATTGAGTTTCTCTGACATAGATACTGGCTCTGGTTTGTGACGGACATTTATCTAGTTTTTCGTATTTACCCTAAGTATTGAGACACCTTATCTATCTACCATACTTGTCCTAAAATTTGAAATAGACCATTCTGCTACCCATTTATGTATCTAAAATATTGTTGTATATATGGCGAACAGTGTAGACCCTGATCAGGTGCCGCATTCTGCAGCATCTGATCTGGGTCTACACTATTTGCAAAGACTTGTCTGTCCCAATACTTAGGGTTATCACGGTATTATGCTGAAATTTTTTGCAGTGCAAAAGCTACTCACATTTTTTCAGCAAAAAATATCAGAATATTGTGTATTGAATTAGTTAACGAAATGACCCTTAACGAGCTCGTTAAGCTAACGACGCTTTGAACAACTGGGCCCAGATGGTGATTGGACTGATTTTGCAAACTTCAAGACACTTATTAAAAGTTTGTATGTATGAAATATTCAGTCATTCAGCTAAATTTTTTCAAGGTAAAAAAAGCTGTTTAAAAGTTTTTTACCTTCTTTTAATGCAGTTAAAAGTGAGCATTTGTGAAGCAAAGGAGTGCTTATACAATCCCCTGGCTAGAGCATATATGCTAGAGACATGATATTCACCTTGAGCATTAGTTAGTCAGTTTTTTCAGTAACCACCATAAGGCCTAGGGTGTTCTTACTTCGACCATATATTCATTTGGGGAAGAGCAGCTTAACCCTTGTCATGCTGAACCCGGATATACCCCACCTTGACAAACAGTGTAGATCCAGATCAGTTGGCTTCTGAAGAAGCCAACTGATCTGGATCTGCACTGTTTGCCATTAAGTATGTGAATCTATATCAACAACCTTGATCAAGTAATCTGATTGGCTGAAAATTAGAAATGGGTGTGGCTTCTTAAATTATTCAGCAGGACAAGGGTTAAGGCCGATATCAGTGTAATCACAATCTACTTTTTATTTTCACTTTATGTGCATCTAATTTTCTGAAGGGCTAGGAGCAAGCTGCTTGGACCGCTATATGATCTTCCACCTCGACTGAGACAAACTAGGGCATTGCACATGATACCTGTTCTGCAGGAATGTTCTAAAGTATTCTCCCCCTCCCCAATTCCCCTTTGGTTTGCCTAAAACTGTGGTTGCTGCAGAGAGAGAGGAATTAAAATACCCCAGTTAAAATTAACTTCATTCCTTTCAGAATATTTTTCCATCTGTTCACTATTAGGCCAAATAATTAGAATGTATTTATTCATTTCATTCAAATTGTGCCTTATTTAACTTGATCAAAGTTTAATTATTTTGTCTGTTCAACTGGAAGAAGTCCAACTTTATGACACCATTCAAATATAAACTTTAACGTTTATATTGAAACTTTGAATTAGATTCAAAATATGCTACATATTTCATGGTGTAGGTACATTTTTGAAAAAAAAAGGATGAAATGATCCCTTTGCACTCAGATGTAAATTTAAATTTTGAATTTCAAAAGATATTAAATCTTAAATTGAACCAAAGTCCTGTTATATAGAGGTCAATTTTATTGACTTGTGAAGACTGATAATACTGTGGGAAGTAAGCAGTTCTCCAAGTGTGACCATCAAGTCTGCTCTACGGTGCTACATTGAACGGTGCCTTTCATTATCACCCTTCGATTGTCTGGATATGACTTAAATAATGTTGAAAGGGACGTAAAGACCAAATCATCATGACCACAAGTCGTAAATTGAGTTTTTAACCTTGTCCTGCTGAACCTAGATATACCCTGACTTTGCAAACAGTGTAGATCCAGATCAGTTGGCTTCTGAAGAAGCCAACTGATCTGGATCTGCACTGTTTGTCATTAAGTATGTGAATTTATACCAACAATCTGGATCATGTATTGTGATTGGCTGAAAATTAGAAGAAGGCATGGCATCTTAATTTATTCAGCAGGACAAGCAGTAATAAATCATATTTATGCATTCATTCAGTCAGTATTTTGAGCCAAGCCAGGTTTAAAATTATGCCTGGCATTAATGAAATAATAAATTAAATAAGTTCCATTATTTACACGTACTGTAATATAAAGCGGTTTGATCGTTTCTCCACTGTAAGCTGGAAGTATCGGGTGACCGAATGGTTAGCGCTCCTGACTTTGATCATGAGGTCCCAGGTTAGAATACTGCTGAAGGTGGAATTCAGCTCATGACTGTACCATAGCTCTTGATAATAATGCTTTTTTCACTCCAAAAGTATTGATATTTTTCTTATTTCTCTACAAAAAGATATGTTGTGGGTACTCATTAGAAGCGCCTCGGCGAGGCGCTTCTAATGAGTACCCACAACATATCTTTTTGTGGAGAAATAAGAAAAATATTTACCTGATACCCATTCTTATCTAGATCTATGATGTATAGCTGTTCATTGCACAGAGCCTTTATTATCATTCTTCCATAGTCCCGATAGGACTTAAAATATTGTCGAAAGGGACGGTAAACACCAGCTCATCATTATCATCCAGTCTGAATTAGGATCAACCTCTCAAATCGGGAGTCCAAACCACCAGGGATTTCACTTGTATTCTTTTTAATACAAAACTTAAACTCAGGCGGGACAAGTTATGTTTAAACTTCCTGAGTTTAAAAATATATCTGCTCACATACACAGCGAATAAACTATGCATGATGGCGGGCATCGACTCGGGTATACCTGAGACAAGAATTTTAAAGGCCCTTATAACAAGGATATGCCAGTTATAGTTTGTACATATTCATAAATTTAGGCATGTTAGTAAAAACTTTAATTACTAGTTGCCAGCTATGTGGGATCATTATCATCGCTCGCAAAACAAGAGTCAGTTACTTAACTCTTGTCCTGCTGAATAAATTAAGATGCCACGCCCTTTTTCAAATTTTCAGCAAATCAGATTACTTGATCCAGATTGTTGATATAAATTCACATACTGCACTGCAAGCAGTGCAGATCCAAATCAGTTGGCTTCTGAGAAGCCAACTGATCTGGATCTACAGTTTGCAAAGGCAGGGTATATCTGGGTTCAGCAGGACAAGGGTTAATTCATATCCAGTTGAGTAAATAGATTTCATATTTCTACCGTATTTTTCGTTAAAATATAAATAAATAATAAAAGTAATAAAAAAGAATGCTTAAAGTGAAGGTGAGATGATTTTTAAACATTTCCTTCCATGCTGCCCTTCCTCCCACCCCATCCCCTCCCACCATCACCACCACACACACTTTTGGTCTGGAAAACACGTCCTTTGTGACAATCTGTAGCAAATATCAGGAATTTCATTGTTGTCAGCTGATTTTAACTTGAATGCTCTGAAAATTTTATAGCACTGGTTAAAGATCTGTGCATGCATCTAAAAATATGCAAATAACATTGATAATATACATTGGACCAATTTCAAGAGATATTTATAATATTTATCTTCAACATTGTTCAAATATAAAACAATTTTTATCTCTGTATGGTGCAGTGAATTGGTACTGATATGAATGGGTGGAAACTGTCATTTCATTTTCAAGACTGTACAACTAGATTTTAGGACATCTTGTCTTTAGTGAGAAACAGTTGGACAGATATTGAGCTGAACTGTTTAATTTAATGTTAATTTAGTTGAGGATTTTAAGGATATTACCAATCAAATAATATTTTTGCTGAATTTCAATATTGGCAGTAAACATTTTAATGCCTAGCATGCGTAGTAAAAGTTTCAGCAAACCAAATTTTGAAATATATTTTCTTTTCTTTTTTTCGTAAAATAGGGTATTTCTAATTTGGCTTCGCCTGGACAGCTTCTTTACCATTTTTTTTATATGCAAATTTTCTCCTAGAAAAGAGAGTTTGACATTTTATGCAAAATGTCTCTTAGGAGACTTCTCAATTTGCATGAAATGTTAGATCCTATTTTCTAAGAAAAATAAGAAAATTATTTCAAATTATTTGGCATCTGAAATTTGTACCCAGCATGCTAAAGCTTAAGGCTAAACTTACTGTTCTTGAAGATTTTAGATACTGCTTTAGTTTTCGGAATGGAATAAAATTCCAGTGAATATACATGTAATGATGAAAGTTTCAAAAGAGGAAATTATTTGAAAGAAACATGATAATGCAAACTTAAATGAAAGGGAAGTTTAGGTGATTCGGGTGAGGTAGTTAAAAGGACAAGGACTGGTGAGAAATTTTTCTGGATTACAAATGGCAACACTGGTAGAAAGTGATTGGAGTCCTTCTGGTCAAGGCTTTGTGAAAAGCCGGAAACAGTCCCTTCAGGTTATGTCACAGAAAACAACAGTCAGTAAAGGTAATATAATGATATTGACACTTAACGCTTAGCACTCTGGGTAAAATTTTCAGCAGACGACATTTTGAAATATTTTTCTTATTTTTCCCAGAAAACAGGATTTGACATTTCATGCAAATTGTCTCCTAAGGAGACAATTTGCATGAAATGTCAAATCCTGTTTTCTGGGAAAAAATAAGAAAAATAACATCATTTTGTCGTCTGCTGAAAATGCCCAGAGAGTGGTAAAGGTTAATTAACCCATTATAGTCTGTAGACCCCAGAACGGTAATTGGCAAATAGTGCAGACCCAGATCAGATGCCACAGAACATAGCATCTGCTCAGGGTCTACATTGTTTGCATTAACTACAGGAATTTCAATAAAACAGTAATAATAAAAACTAACCAGACACCCTGCTAATTTGGAAATAGACCAGTCCAAAGAATTGTGATAAAAGATTCCACCTGCCATAATTGGGTTAATTTGACCTGTAAAATATTACTATCTGATATTGTGTGTCACCCTTGGCAGCTGGCCTCTGTGGCTCATTTGGATGCGTGTCGGACTGGTGATCAGGAGGTTGTGGGTGTCGCACCAATCTATAGTCTTTTTCACTGTTATATATGATATATGTTATACCCCTTGAAATTGGTGATATTATTCTTATTTTTCCCCGTAAAACAGGATTGGACATCTCATGCAAATGGTCTCTTAAGTAGATAATATGCAAGAAATGTTGAATCTTATTTTCTAGGTAAATAAGATTCAACATTTTGAAATGTCATCTGCTGAAAAATTTACCCATAGTGCTAATATCTTCCAAAGTGTTTGGAATATTTTGATGACACTTTCTGTTCATCTTGCTTATGTTTAATTCTATCTACCTGCGGCGCCTTCAAGATATGATACTGGGGTTCTCTAGGTGTTACTTGACTGTCTTCAAGTATTCATTTTGCTGTTTTATCTCTTTGTATCATCTTATCTGGCAGACCTTCTCTTTATCTTTGCATGTATCAGAGATATGTTCAACCTTTAAAGCACCAATCATAACTGCAGCAGATGATATTTTTTATGTTTTTTTTTTTTTTGTTTTTGTTGTCTTTTTTTCAGAGAAACCAATTCTTGACATTTGATGTGAATCGCCTGCCAAGCAGGCGATTCACATAAAATGTTAAGACTTAAGTTTCTCAGAAAATTAGAATGTTGTTCTTCAAATTTTCTTTAGTGCTTTAAGGATTAATAATAAACCATGAATCTATTTTTGTAAATAGTTTCATGACTAGTCAGAGTTGGCATTCTCTAGTTTCTCTTTCTTTGCCCACGACAGGTGAGGCACTTTGTAGGGAAAACCACACTTTCCAAGTATATATCTATACAGAATGATTGCAGTTATAAGGAACTTTTTGATTGCATAATAATGAATCATCTTTGAATACTGGCTTTCCCAAACTGCCTCAGCCTCAAGGTGTTAATGAATTATTTGAGGAGCAACACAGGAAAGAAACAAGATTCCATTTGGAAGCAGTGAAGATCTAAACCACACTGCACATCCTCACAGTGCAATGAGAGTCATTGTTACTTGTGTACCCAATATTTGGATGGAAAGTATGATAAAGATCTTAACCAAAGCATGGTTTTGATGGCTGATCTGTTTCTTCTTTATTGCTAGCCCAACTCTAGGAAAAAATCAGTAGACGACAAATTGGTGAGGTGATACCTTTCTGATTTTCCCAGAATATAGGTATTTGTACTTCATGCATCCTGAGACAGAGAGAATGAAATGTCAAAACCTATTTTCTGTGAAAATATAAAAAAGAATATTTCACAACATAGCCTGTAAACTGGCTCCAGTCTCCAGTGACTAAATATTTTTTCTTACAATCCTGTTTGATAACCCACTAAAATAAAACCAAATCAATATCATGACTATAAAGGCTGATCACTGATATTATTTTGGTTTTATTTTAGTGGATTATCAAACAGGATTATAAGAAAAATATATAGTCACTGGAGACTGGAGCCAGTCTACATAGCCTGCTGAAATTTATACATAGCATACTAAGCGTTTAGAGTACTTGAATTCTTTTAACATCTGTACGGAATTAGGAGTTGCATTTTACTGTCTGTTTCCATCCATAACACTTTATTGAATTCATTGTCGGCCTTTTTAGCATGCTACATTTAAATACCATATTTACTCCTGAGTATTTGAACAGACAGACTAAAGCAAACAATGTGGACTCGGAATTCCGCATCTGATTAGAGTCCATTCATCCAGCAGTTAGGGAACCCCTTTGCAGACCAAACAGTTGCATGTTGCTGGAACTGTGTTGGGATTAGAAACATATTGTCTGTGTTTATTTGAAAACTGAAATTCTTGGCACCTGAGCCTTGAAATCTGCTGCTAATAAAAATAAAACATAAATACTGGTTTGAATGCTCAGAAGCTATTTTAAGCTAATAAGAGTTTACTTGGTTCATTTCATATTGAAAGGGTGAAAATGTAATGATGTTTTATCGTAAAGACTCTCCACACCCCACGTGTAAGCAGGTTTTAAAAGGACAATTATGGTAAGGAATTAAGGTGTCAAAATATTTAGTGTAATCATGGTAATTGTCCTACAATTTCAAACACTTTATTCCATGCTTTTTAGGCCTAAATTTTGCTTTTTATGTAGTTCTTTCTTAAAATACTTAGTGGAAATGGCAAACAGTGTAGACCCTGATCAGACTGCTCCTTCAGGCCTTCAGGAGCAGTCTGATCTGGGTCTGCACTGTTTGCATATGCCATTTTGTGAGACACTAAGGTGTATAAATTTCTAAGACTTCCACCATATGTTCCAGCTTGAAATTTTGAGGGTCATTTGTTGATTTGTTTGTTCTTTCATTATTCCATTCATCATACTTACCTTGTGTGCAAGATATCTCAGAAGTATTTGAGCAAGGGCTTTGATCGTTGGCAGACTTATTGGGGCTGAGGAGTTGATCTGAAATCAAAGCACCAACAGCACTGGTGGGTCAATTGTCTCTGAGTGTTGGCTGGGAACATTGTCTTGAATGTGGACATTTAACCCTTGTCTTCCTGTAATTTAAGCAAACAGTGAAGACCCTGATCAAATGCCCCATTCTGTGGCATCTGATCTGGTTCTGCACTGTTTGCCAGTGTGCCAGCACTAAGCCCAGTCCAGGTTTTACAGATAACCCTCTTCACACAGCACTCTAACTTCACAGTGACAAGAATAGCACAGCTATAAATAACCATTACATGGATTTCGTATGAACACTATTTGCTTGGATTAACTTTATTGGTCAGCCATAGTCGAAAGGACAACAGCAATATAACTCAGATTCTATGATAGCTTTTGGTCGATAGGTCGAGTGATAAACAGTCAACTTTTTAGTCAACCCAAAAACGTTCAGTTTGGGAATAGAGGACAATAGGTTGTAGGTTTCATATAAACGGTTGGTCAGTCTAACACATCCAATGTAGACAAATTTGCATGAAATGTCAAATCCTGTTTTCTGAGAAAAATATCATCAGTTTGTTGTCTGTTGAATATGCCCGTAGAATGGTAAAGGTTAAAGAGACATTTCCAATTACAAGGGAGGGCAAATACTGTAGGAACTTGGGCAAGTCTAAGGGATTCTTTGTGGACAATTACAAAGGGCCAGTGATTGACTTTTCATAATATCTCAATAGACTCATACACACATATCAATATTTTACAGTATATTAGTATTTCACAGTGAACATGGGAAACTGGAAACATTTCAAGTCAGTAGCCTACTCAATTACATTAACATTCATTTGAACCTGTAGACACCAAGGAATGTAGGTAAACATGTATGTGAATATATTGATGAGTCAGCAGAGATGAAAAGAGACAGGAAAAATGATCTGTGATGGCTCTATTACCATTATAACAGGTTGTAGCTCAGGTACATCTGTTGGCCAGTGCCAGCACCATATTTACCCTAAGTTTTCAAACACCTTTACCCTTTCAACCCAGCAGAAACAGATACATGTGCAAATAGTGTAGATCCTGATGAGACGGCTCATAAAGAGCCATATCAGGATCTACACTGTTTGCCATTCTTTTCTTGGATTTTTGACTGAAACCCATATCTGTAACAATGGCCATGTCCACATTCAAGAGATGGAAGAGTCCATTTCAGAAACTCAGGGGTGATTGGGTTAATACCCTTCCATATTTGTACTACTATTTGGACAAGTCTATTTTACTAAGCATTGATGTGTCTAAAAATTTACTGGATGAGTAACAAATCCTGCAGTGATCAGGGACTACACAGTTAGCTCTGGCTTATCTGTCCTGGTCTCAGTTGTTCAAAGCATCATTAGCTTAACGAGCTCATTAGTGGTCAAAATGTTAACTGCTCTAGTAAGTACAATATCTAATTCACAGGTATTTTTGCTGAAAAAATGTGAGTAGCTTTTGCAAATGCAAAAGCTACTCACATTTTTTCAGCAAAAATATTAGCGTATATGCCATATTTAATGATCAAAGTTTTAACGGTACGTTAACTAACGACATCATTAGTTTTGAACAACTGGGCCCAGATACAGAATTGTCCAGTGCAAGTGCCATATTCACCCTATATATTGGGACATCTTAACTCCTTGCCATACAATAAATGTCCTTTCACTTCATTCCATACTTTTTATGTCCCCACCATTCAAAGAATGGTGGAAAAGGCATATAGTGTACCCCTGTCTGTCTGTCTCCATCCAAGTTTGGCATTAGCACATTCTGTGGCATCTGATCAGGGTCTTCACTTTTGCTGTAGCCAGTCTGTCCCAATACGCTGGCCTCGGTCAGATGTGCATCCGACTGGTAATCAGGAGGTCGCAGGCTCATCCCCGCCAGGTCCAGCAAAATTCTTTCCTTGAGATTGATCATGAAATATTTTCTGTGGTCATTCTCTCCCTGCCACTGATTCAAAAAGGGTAGTTGTCAGTTTCTGGCAAAAGAATGTGCACAAATGCTGGTTTACCACTTACATAATCCTGCGTAGATAATTGTGGTTAGGTGAACTGACAGGCGCAACATGACCTTAATAGTGTTGGCTAGGCTGTTGAACTCCAAAGCAAATCAAAATTGTCACAATACTTAGGGTTATTATACCCTCCGCAAACTTTGTTTGTGGGGGGAGGAGGGTGGTATACTGGTTTCACGTTGTCCATCTGTGACGCTGGTTTTTCCTAATATCTTGAAAACGCAGTGATGGCTATTCATCAATTTCTGCAGACACTTTGATAGCAATAAGGTGTACCTACATAAGAGAAAGTAAGGGCAAGGGGCCAATTCTGTTGGAGTTATTGCCCTTTGTAAAATTTTTTCTTAATGCAGAAATGATTAGATTTTGGTGACCTTGACCTTATTTTCAAGGTCACTACATTATAAATACTCAAAAAGTGAGCCTTGTTGCCTTGTTAATGCAGTAAAAAGTTTGTGTGCACACTATCTCTTTAACCAGTGGCTGGAATATGACCAAACTAGCACAGATACATCATAAGGATGGGTGAAAGAAGTGGTTAGATTTTGGTGACCTTGACCTTATTTTCAGGGTCACTACATTATAAATATGCAAAAAGTGAGTCTTTTTAATGCAGCAAAAAGTTTGTGTGCACATTATCTCTTTAACCAATGGCCAGAATTTGACCAAACTAGCACAGATACATCCTAAGGATGGGTGAAAGAATTGATTAGATTTTGGTGACCATAACCTTATTTTCAAGGTCACTACCTTATAAATACTCAAAAAGTGAGCCTTGTGTGCACTCTGTCTCATGAATCAATAGATGGAATTTGACCAAATAAGCACAGATACATCATTGGGATTGGGGAAAGAAGTGATTAGATTTCGATGACCTTTATCTCATTTTCAAGGTCACACCGGCACTTTGAAACTCAAATTTTGATAGAAAAAAGCTTGTGCGCACACTATATCTTGAACCAATGGCTGGAATTTTAACAAACTATTACCAATACATTGTTAGGACATAGGAAAGAAGTGATTAGATTTTTGTGACCTTGACCTCATTTTCAAGGTCACTACATTGTAAAGACTCAAAAATTGAGCCTTGTAAAAATTTTGTGTGCACACTATCTCTTTAACCAATGGCTGGAATTTGACCAACCTAGCACAGGTACATCATCCGGATGGGGGAAAGAAGTGATTAGATTTTGGTGACCTTGACCTTATTTTCAAGGTCACTACATTATAAATACTCAATAAGTGAGTCTTGTGTGCACTCTATCTCATGAATCAATTGACGGAATTGGACCAAACTAGCACAGATATATCATTGGGATTGGGAAAAGAAATGGTTAGATTTTGGTGACCTTTATTTTCAAGGTCACACCAGAGTTTTGAAAATCAAATTTTGATAGAAAAAAGCTTGTGTGCACACTATATCTTGATCCAATGGCTGGAAGTTCAACAAACTAGCACAGATACATCGTTAGGACATGGGAAAGAAGTGATTAGATTTTTTGTGACCTTGACCTCATTTTCATTAGATTTTGGTGACCTTGACCTTATTTTCATTTTAATAGATTTTGGTGACCTTGACTTTATTTTCAAGGTCATGCTGGTACTTTGAAACTTAAATTTTGATAGAAGAAAATTCTATGCTTTATGAGGGGATATCTAATAAGTGCTGCTTATTGACAATTTTCATTACAGATGTCGTTGTCCTTTTCTGTAGTCTGGCAGCATAGAGCTAAGCCAGTGCACTGACCGGTCAAGAGGAGCTGTCAGCATTGTTATCATTCTGTTTCTGGATGGAAGCATGTTTTGACTGATTAGGTGCATTTGTCTAGCATAGCTCCAGATAAGGTGCTTATATCAACCAAAAATTGTTGATAATTTTCATATTTTCCCATAAATCATATATTTTGGGTACTCATTAGAAGCACCTCACCGAGGTGCCTATAATGAGTACGCACAATTTATGTTTTGGTGGAGAAATAAGGAAAATATTATATGGAGACCCCCACTTATCTGGAGCTATGGGAGAAGCTGTCAGCTTTATCTTTTTGTTTCTGGGTGAAAATAAGTTGTGGCTGATGAGTTACATTTGTCAAGCAAAATAAGTTTGTTCAAGTGGCACATATGCCACTTGGTTTGTTGAGATCTCAGAAAATGTTTTCAAAGAGAACAAACAAAAGCCAACACTTTAACAGTCTGCTTATCCAGAGCCCTGAATTACACTGCATTGATATAAAATGCATTTATTGAATTTGTGTTTATTGTCGCACCTGCTGGCATGGTGTGACATAGGCGTCCTGTTTTCCATGCATACGTGCATCCATCCGTCCGTCAACAATTTCATTGACCCTTGCGATCTCATCAAAATTTTGCGTCAACCTTTGTGATTTCATCAATTGTAGTTGCTTCAAACCTTGCATAGTGTTTCTCCTTGACATCCATACCTAGTTCGCACCTTTACCCGGTGACCTTCACCTGTATTTTACACTCAGTGACTTTGACAAATTTCACGCCAGTCCTTGCGATCTTATCAACTATGGTGCTAGAACTATCAAACCTCGCATAGTGTTTCTCCTGACATCCTCACGGAGCAGGCAACTTGACCTGGTGAGCTTGCCCAATATTTTACGCTCCAGTGTGTTTGACAAATTTCGCGTCAACCCTTGCGATCTCATCAGTTATAGTTGGTAGAACTTTCAAACATTGTACAGTGTTTCTCCTCGACATCCGCACTCAACACGCACCTTGACCCATTGACCTTGACGTATATTTTACACTCCAGTGACTTTAACAAATTTCGCATCAATCCTTATGCTCTCATCAGCTGTAGTTGCTAGAACCTTCAAACTGTTCATAGTGTTTCTTCTCGACATCTTTACTCAGCACACACTTTTTAGAAAACTAAAAATCTTCTTGTTAGAAACCACTGGACCAATTTCAATATTACATGGCAGAAATGTTCCTTTGGTGACCCTCTACAAAGATTGTTCAAACTGTCATTATTCATCAAAAAAACATTTCTGCCAGGAGGTGGGTCTTATTTTCTGCATATATATTTATATGGAAATCTTTAAAAATCTTCTTGTCTGATTTCAATATAATTTTGGAGAAAATGTTTTTGGTGACCTTCTGTTTGTTCAATCCATCACGATTTGTCAAAAAAACATGGTCCCCAGGGGTGGAGCTTTTTTCCCTATATATCTATATAGAAAAGTTTAAAACTCTTCTTGTCAGAAACCACTGGACCAATTTCAATATAATTTATCAGAAATGTTCCTTTGGTGACCTCTACCAAGATTGTTCAAGCCATGATGATTTGTTAGAAAACATGACCACCAGGGGGCAGGGCTTATTTTCCCGATATATCTATATAGAAAACTTGAAAAATATTCTTGTAAGAAACTACTGGACCGATTTCAATATAATATGGCAGCAATGTTCCTTTGGTGACCCTCT
Organism: Anodontia alba; assembly: GCA_964016985.1. Taxonomy (NCBI): domain Eukaryota; kingdom Metazoa; phylum Mollusca; class Bivalvia; order Lucinida; family Lucinidae; genus Anodontia; species Anodontia alba. Next base: position 32,171,733 of record OZ024834.1, read on the forward strand.
ACCAATATTGTTCAAGCCATCTTGATTTGTCAAAAAAACATGGCTGCCAGAGGCAGGGCTTATTTTCCCTATATATCTCTACAGAAAACTTTAAAAATCCTCTTGTCAGAAACCACTGGACCGATTTCAATATAATTTAGCAGAAATGTTTCTTTGGTGACCCTCTACCAAGATTGTTCAAGCCATCATGATTCATCAAAAACATGGTCCCCAGGGGGCGGGGCTTATACCCCTATATCTCTTTATGGAAATTTTGAGCATTAGATTTAAAAAAAAAAAAAAAAAAAAAATGATGGCATTGCTACTCCATTTGATAGGACCATCATGTCATTCTTGAACATAAAAGTTATACAAAAATCTTAAAAGCAGTGAACTTGGGTGAAACTTCAATAGTAAGTATGCAAATCTGTTTGCTCAGATGAGGGATATAGGACAATTATGGTCCTCTTGTTTTATTTTTTTATTTCTGTTCATGACATGATATTATTAATCCGTTCAGTCTGAAAACCCCCAAGAAGGTAATTGGCAAACAGTGCAGATCAAGAACAGATGCCGCAGAATGCTGTGTCTGATAAGGTCTCCACTGATTGCAAATAAATTAGCCATTTTTCTCTAGGAATATCAAGATCACATAGGTTGATATACCTAAAATTGAAATTGGATTGAACAAATATATAGTATATATAGTGGAGGGGGTGGGGTGGTGGTGGGAGACAGAGAGAGTTTATTCAGTATAAAATGGATTAAGAGAGAGAGAGAGAGAGACACACACACAGAGAGAGAGAGAGAGAGAGAGAGAGAGAGAGTTTAAAACATTTGGACATTATATGTTAAAATAGTTGTATACCCTCACTGATACTACTTTAATTATTGGTGTAATTACTTTAACTATAGCAGTTTTAGTACTTGTATTAATTAGTTTGAGTCATTGACTATTCTTTTTGTAGATAAACTTAATTAACCCGTGTCCTGCTGAACCCAGATATACCCTGCTTTTGCAAACAGTTTAGATCCAGATCAGTTGGCTTCTGAAGAAGCCAACTGATCTGGATCTGCACTGTTTGCTATTAAGTATGTGAATTTATATCAACTATCTTGATCAAGTGATCTGATTGGCTGAAAATTAGAAATGGGTGTGGCTTCTTAATTTATTCAGCAGGACAAGGGTTAATTAAGCCTGTTTGAAAAAAGCATTTTGTCCAATGAAGAATGACACTACACTGGAACCGCTTTATAAGATGGTTTCAGATATAAGAGGCAAAATGTATCCAAACACAAATGTATTGATTATATAGAAAAAATGACCATAAATGGTCTTTTTTTCTAAATAACATATGCATTTATAAGTCACCTGAGCACAAAGTGTTCAAGTTGAGCTATTGTAGTCACCCTGTGTTCGTTCTCCACGGTGTGTTGTCCACCATCAATAATTTCTTTAAACAACATCTCTTAGAATACTGAACCAATTTCCACCAAACTTCAAAAGAATGTTTCACTCATGGCCCTTCACCAAAATAGCTCAAATGGTTCCGCTCAGCTGAACAAGATTGCCGCCAGAGCAAAAAATAGAAAATTGTTTAAACGACATCTCTAGGCCAGTGAGCCAATTTCAAAATAATTTCAGAGAAGTGTTCCTCTTTCATCCCTTTTCAGAATTGCTAAAATGGTTAGGCTCGACTGAACCAAATGGCCGTCAGAGCTAAAAATAGAAAAATCTTTAAACGACATCTCCTCCTAGGCTTGTGGCCCGATTTGAAAATAATTTCACAGAAATGTTCCTCTTATGCCCCTTTTTCAAAATTGCTAAAATGGCTTCAGATTGGCTGAACAAAATGGACACCAGAGCTGAAAATAGAAAAATATTTAAACAACATCTCCTGCTAGGCAAGTGGTCTTATTTCAAAATAATTTCACAGAAATGTTCCTCTTACGCCCTTTTACCAAAATTGCTAAAATGGTTCTGTACAGCTGAACAAAATGGCCGCCAGAGCTAAAAATAGAAAAATCTTTAAATCACATATCCTCCTAGGCCAGTTGCCCGATTTCAAAATAATTTCACAGAAATGTTCCTCCAAAATTGCTAAAATGGTCCTGCTTGGCTGAACAAAATGGCCACCAGAGCTAAAAGAAGAAAAATATTTAAACAACGTTTTTCTCATATTCTGGTGGCTCGATTTCAAAACAATTTCACATAAATGTTCCTCCAAAATTGCTAAAATGGTCCTGCTTGGCTGAACAAAGTGGCCACCATAGCTAAACAAGAGCTCCGCCAAGCGGGGCATTATACGCCCGTGGCAAGTAATAAGATGCAGCACATAAACTGGCTCCTGTATAATTCAGTGCTCCGGATATAAGCTGTAAGTGGAATTACAAAATAAAAAATTAAAAAAAATTTCGTTGGGGCATAGCTCTGCTGATATTTGGTGAACTGTAACCTAAGGGTCCAAGCTGGCCCAGAAATTAAGGGAGAAGTGACTTCTCCCTCCTGGGAAAATAGGGAGAAGTTTGCTGCTTCTAGGGAGAAGTGCTTTCTGACGGAGGACACACAACAGAAGCATGGCTATGTAAGCTCATATGAGCCTTTGGCTGATTTGTTTTTCCTATACTTCAATATTGGACTAAACAATAACAAAACAAAAATAAACAACCAAAAAAAAAAAAAAAAATGCTGCAAGAAATTTTTTTGTAAACCTTTAACTTGTTTAATACTGATTTTATTTTTGTTCTTCTTCAAGGGAGCCAAATCAGAATATAAAAAAAAAAAAAAAAAAAAAAAATCCAAAAAGAATTATGTATTTATAAAGATTTAATAATGGCAACCTTTCCTTGCAAATCTAATAAAAGAAGATTTAAAAAAAAAAAAAGAAAATCAATATCTTGCCCATACCACCAAAACTTAAGTTATTTGCAAAAAAAATACCCATTATAAAATAAAATTTGCACACTATTACCTCTAAACAGTATGCTGCGAAAAGTTTACAAAAATTTTCAAAGGGGCATAAATCTGCAAATAATTGGTGCGCTGTAACCTCGAAATAATATGTGCTGCTCCACATCATCGTGTAACTATTTATGAAGTTTCGGCTTGATCTGATATAAACTGTAGGAGGATTTAGCCGGAAACAAAAAATTAATAGAAATGTTCAAAGGGGTTTAACTCTGCTAATATTTGGTGGACTGTAACCTTGAACCAATATGCGCTGCTCCACATCATGGTCTAACTACAAATCAAGTTTCAGCTTGATAGGATATAAACTGTAGGAGGATTTAGCCGGAAACGAAAAGTTTACTGAAATTTTCAAAGGGGCAAAACCATATTTGGTGAACTGTAACCTCGAAACAATATGCGCTGCTCCACATCATGGTCTAACAGTACATGAAGTTTTAGCTTGATTGGATGTAAACTGTAGAAGGATTTAGACAGAAACGAAAAATAAATAGAAATTTTCAAAGGGGTTTAACTCTGCTAATATTTGGTGGACTGTAACCTTGAAATAATATGGGCTGCTCCACATCATGGTCTAACTACAAATCAAGTTTCAGCTTGATCGGATGTAAACTGTAGGAGTTAGCCGGAAACGAAAAGTCTACTGAAATTTTCAAAGGGGCATAACTCTGCTAGTATTTGGTGGACTGTAACCTCGAAACAATATGCGCTGCTCCACATCATGGTCTAACTATACATGAAGTTTCAGCTTGATCGGATGTAAAATGTAGGAGTTAACCGGAAATGAACAGTTTACAGAAATTTTCTAAGGGGCATAACTCTGCAAACATTTGGTGGACTTTAACCCCGAAACAATATGCGCTGCACCACATCATGGTCTAACTATATACCAAGTTTCAGCTTGATCGGATGTAAACTGTAGGAGGAGTTAGAAAAAGAAACAAAAAAGTTGACGGACGGACGCCATACCCGTAACATAATACGTCCCGTTTTTCAAACGGGCATATAAAGAAGAAAACTATTTAAACAACATTTTTCTCCCAGGCCAGTGGCCCAATTTCAAAATAATTTCACACACATGTTCCTCCTACAATCCATTACCAAAATTGCTAAAATGGTTCTGCTGAGCTGAACAAGATGGCCGCCAGAATTAAAAATAAACAAGAGACAAATTCTACAAGGTCTTCTTTCCCTGCTGGTGCTTCACAGGGTCTTTTCTTTCCCTGCTGGTGCTTCACAGAGTCTTCTTTCCCAGCTGGTGCTTCACAAAGTTCCAATTTTAAAGTTTTGCCATGGCAATCAAAGAAAAATGCCACCTTTAATGGACATCTCTCAAGCCATGATGCCTTCACTTCCACAAGCTATCTTGAGCTCAGGTGGCTGGGATAATCCCTCAAGTGTCTTGCTTATCGGTAATGTCCCCCAGAGAAATAGATGGAATTTCTGATGCCTCTGCAGCAGAGCAGGATTTCATTCATCTCAGATCAGGTGAAAGTTCCACAAATCAAAATCCTATTCAACATGATTGAAATACTGAGATTTTTTTTTCTCAGCTGGAGTTTCAAAGCTATATTTAAGGGATTTACTTCAAACTTTTTTCCACCTTGACTTTGAGCTAAATGGGTTATAGGCCAAATTTTATAAGCATAGGAGAAAAAAATTGAAGCCATTTGGTTTTAAACTTCCGACTTGCATTTATAGTTCAGAGATGTTAATTCTTGTCCTGCTGAACCCAGATATGCCTTGCCTTTGCAAACAGTGTAGATGCAGATCCGTTGGTATCTGAAGAACAGTATAGGTGCCACCATTTTGTTTTAGCCAAATGAACCAAAAAGTCCAAGAATGTACCCAACTGGGAAAATAAAAATAAAAACTGTCTGCACTTTTGTTTTATTTAAAAAAGTGTTTGAAATCTAAAGAATTTGTGCCAGGCCTAAAGTGTCACACATTTATCAGCTACTAATTTTAACTTTTAAGGAACACCCAGGAGCATAATATTGAATCAATACGCATCATTTGATAATTATAGATAGTGAAATGAAAAGCTGTTTACTTTCTGTATCTACATATGATATCGGCTGCCAAATTCAGTAGTTTGTTATCAGGGCTAACTTTTCTTATACATTCATTCTTTTATTACCTTATTTAGATCTAATATCCTTGTCATAAACAGCCTTTAAAAATATCGTTTTATCACTTTCGGTGTATTCACAAGTCTAGTTAAAGGTGGTATTAGTGTAATCAAGATTGTAAATTACAATTAAGTAAACTTAAATCTTTCTGATTTGAGGTATATTTGGCTCAGGTGTGCCTTGCCACTGTGTTTGATAATATTTGCTGACTTTGTTTGATCTAATCTGAACGGATCAGGGGACAATCAAACCCCCTGTCAAGCCAGAAATATTTTGTTTTCATGGGGAAGTTTGTAAAAGTTCGAAATAATTGTGTAATTTTTGCATAAACTGTCAAGACCCCCCACCCCCTCCTCCCAAAATCCTGCATTCAGCTTTACCATGAGACTTTCAGCAGAGTACCATATCTACCCTAACCATTTTAGCAAACAGAGTAGAACCTGACCATGCAACTAACTAGAAATGAAGTCGGTACCAAAATTTGTCACACATTTGTGCAGGCTCCAAATTTTAGCTAATAAAAATGCTACAAACATCTGAAAACAACACAAAATATTTATGGCTATAACCCTTGTCCTGCTGAACCTGGATATACCCTGCCTTTGCAAACAGTGTAGATCCAGATCAGTTGGCTTCTGATCTGAATCTGCACTGTTTGCCATTCAGTATGTGAATCTATATCAACAACCTTGATCAAGTAATCTGATTGGCTGAAAATTAGAAATGGGTGTGGCTTCTTAATTTATTCAGCAGGACAAGGGTTGAAGGTAGTTGCACTTAAATGGATCCTCGCAGGATCGCATCCTTTGGTATCCCAGTTCAGGGCAATATTCACCAGTATCAGTGCAATAAGCTTGTGTCCTTTGATATCCCAATGCGAGGACAATATTTACTGATATCAATAGATAAGGCACATTTTTCATCCGAAAAATGCTGATATCTTTCTTATTTCTCCATGAAAACATATGTTGTGGGTATTCATTAAAAGTGCCTCAGCAAGGTGCTTCTAATGAGTACCCACATCTAATGAGTACCCACAACATATGTTTTCATGGAGAAATAAGAAAAATATTATGTGGATACCCCCTCTTATCTGTAGCTATGTATCTGGACTGTGGTATCTCATGATGAGATGAAGATAGTTTTGCTTGGGCAGGTTTCTGGATAAGCAAAGATGCAGAGGAGGAGTTTTCTTATTTTTCCATAAAAATTTATGTTTTAAGATTTTGTAACAGTTGTCTCACAATTATGACTCCATAGAGATCCCAGAGTATATATTTTGGTCGAGAAATAAGAAATATGTGAATGTTTTTTCTTCAAAAATAAGAAATTGTCTGGATCCCAGCAAGAGTGGGCTGCCAAGGTAGCATGCGCATGTAAATTATTAACCATTACCCCTCTATGGGCTAATTCAGCAGGTGACAAATTGATATTTTTCTTATTTGTATCTAGAAAACAGTTAAGATTTGACATTTTATGCAAATTGTCTCCAGTGGAGACAATTTGCATAGAATAGCAAATTCTGTTTTTCTGGGTAAATTAAAAAAGAACATTTCAAAATGTTGGCTGCTGAAATTTTACCTAGAGTGCTAAGCGTAATATGTCTTGTCAGTTTAGACTGGTTTCTGACAAAATATCTGATGGAAACAGAAAGCTGTCTTACAGTTGAACAAGAAAAATTAGAGAACTACAACTTTTCAGGGAGCAGTGGTCTTGCTTTTTTCAGTTTGTTAAGCAAATCATTGAGGTGTCTGAGAATGTGCTGATATATCCCTTACACACATACATTCTCATTAAAGCCCAGCAGTCACTGTCACACTAGTCAGTCTACAGACTCTATCTTTTCTATCATTTTCTCTTTATTTTCAAAGTTATACAATCTAGTACAGCTTATAATGAAGTGCTTATATTAATTTTTAACATCTTGTCTTTTCCAGATTCCAGTCATGAACCACAAACTGGTGAGTAAAACTTTACAGACCTTTACACATAGCTTAGGCTGGCACCTGTGTAACTGATTATGAATCTGCATAAAAATGATTTATATTTTACAAAAGTCCTGTCTTTTGGAATGTCTTTCTCTCAAATTTGGCTGATCAGTTTAAATTTTTAAAAAATCTAACGCAGATATAGACCAGCACATAGTTGGGGGCATAGTACTGTATTCAATCCAATTACAGCATTTTATGCTTAGGTCTTTCAAAAATACTCAGAAAACTTGAGGTACAATATGTGTCTACCTATACTAAGGGTACACTTACAAAAAAAACAAAAAAAGAAAAAAAAGATAAGCGAAGGACTCATCAAACAATGCTTTTGCAATCTTTTTCTGTTTTTGTTTTTCTGATTTTCTTTTTAAAGCATATGCTGTGGTACTCATTTGCATTGCATCAACAAGTTGATGCAATTCAAATGGGTATCCACAACATATGCCTTTATAAAGAAGTAGACAGAAAGTACACTGGCTATCTTCTTATGACTATGGAATTGCTCAAAATTAATGTGCCCTTATAGGGGTATGTGCAGTAATTAGGTCGAATATGTTTTTTCACAAACACACATTTCTAGTTCTACTGAGGTGCTTCTAATGAATATCCAGAACATAAATTGTTTTTTATAGAGAAGTAAGACTTGCATAATTGTGGCATCAGGTTAAGTATTATAGTGCATCACAATTTATTCTTATATTTTTCATACCCTCAGTACTATTTCACACATTTTGGGCCGCTGTTAGGTTACAGTGGTTGTCCTAACAACAATTTGAAATTCTAGTAATTGTCCTAAAATTCCATACACCAAACTCTCTGACAAAATGGAGCAGTCTGATCAGGGTTTACACTGTTGCCATTCCTCTAAGAATTCAAAGAAATGACTGCATAAAAAAGCAAAAATATATGCAAAAAAAAAAAAGTATAGACTAAAGTGTTCAAAATTTTAGGATATTTACCGTACCATCAACTTATAAGATTTGGAAGGCCATTACTCCTGATCCCTACTCCTGTAATGCTGTAATAGTGCTTGCTTGTAGCTATGGTTGATGAGTCCACAGACAGTGGAGTTCCTTTCTGCAGGAGACCTGGATTGAAAATTTCACCTCCAAAAACTGAAAATTTTCAGATAAAAAAAAAAATCTGATATTTTTCATATTTCTGCTCAAAACATAGATTGTGGGTACTTGTAAGAACCACCTCACTGAGATGGTTCTACTGAGTACTCACAATCTGTGTTTTTGAGCAGAAATAAGAAAAATAATGTATACCTCCATAAACCCCAGTTTTACTATATAAAAATGGTTTGTGTTGAGGTTTTTACGGCCCAGTCAACCCAGTAGGGTCATGTTGAGCACGGTCAGTTTACCTAACCACACGTTTACTGGACAGGCTTAATCCTCTAAGCGGTTAACCAGTATTGTGTATATTCTTTCGCCAGAAACTGACAACTGCCCTTCTTGAATCAGCGGAAGGGAGAGAATGACCATAGAAAATATTTCATGATCAATCTCCACGAAAGAATGTTGCCGACCTCGGCGGGGGTCGAAACCGCGACCTCCTAGTCTCCAGTCGGATGCCCATTCAACTGAGCCATGGAGGCCGGCATATAAAAATGGGGTTTAAGGGGAAAATATATATATGCATGTTTTCATAATGCCAGGATCTTTTCTGGTTACATACATTCACTGTTTATGGACTTTGTTCACACTAATTGCAGACTACTGTATTAACCCGTAAAGTGCCAAGCACAATTTGTAGCTGACGGCAATTTTTTTTTTTTTTCAGAGAAAACAAGTCTTGACATTTCATGTGAATCATCTGCCAAGCAGACTATTAACATGAAATGTTAAGACTTTTTTTCTCTGAAAAATAACAAAAAAAAAAAAAAAATTGCCGTCTGCTGCAGTTGTGATTTGCGCTTTAAGGGTTAACTCCTTACACTACTTATATCCTAAAAGTGCAACAAATCCATTTTACTACTATGTCTAATTATTGCTGTATTAGTGGTGAACAGTGTATACCCAGATTAGATGCCACATTCTGCAGCATCTGATCTGGATCTACACCGTTTACTCAGGCCTCATTCAGTCTGTTTGAATACATAAACTAGATACAGTACTTACTGTTAGATGTGCAGTAAAGTACGCAGTTTGTTTAACGCTTAGCACACTGGGTAGAATTTTCAGCAGACAACATTTTGAAATATTTTTCTTACTTTTCCCATAAGAAAAATATCATCAGTTTGCCGTCTGCTGAAAATGCCCAGAGAGTGGTAAAGGTTAAAAACACTGTATCAAACAGACAGACCTGAGCTAACAATGTAGACACAGAATAGACCACAGAAGACTGAATGATTGGTGTCCACTGGGACAATTTGCATGAAATGACAAAAATATTTATATGTTGCCACTCTGAGTAAAATTTTCAGCAGACATTGTCTGCTGAAAATTTTACTCAGAGTGCTAAGCGTTAAGGAGTCGAGATGTTTTTTAATATAAATACAGTATGCTTTACACAAAGCTGATACAATCTATGCTGTGTAAAGTTGTACACATGCCAATCAATTAGTCATGAACACTTAAAAAAATATATGCACCTACTGAGCTTTGCAATAAGCTTGCAGCAGTTGTCTCCCTGGAGAGAAGAGTCAACAAACAAGGGAAATAACCTCTTACTGGTCTTGATTTTTGGTTGACAGAGTTGTCCTTCATTGACATCTGTGACGGCAAAATCAATGTCAGTCAATTGTATTTGTTAAATGAACTTCAGATCTGATCAAATAATAATTTTCCATGTGTGTTGGTGTTAATGCTTAGCATGTTGGGTAAAATTTCCAGCAGACGACGCTTTGTAATATTTTTCTTATTTTTCTCAGAAAACAGGAATTGATATTTCATGCAAATTGTCTCCAATGGAGGCAATTTGCATGCAACATCAAACCTTATTTTCTGGGAAAAATTAGAAAAATTTCATCAGTTTGTCATCTGCTGAATGTGCCTATATAATGCTAACAGTTAAAGCCCTTGACTGCATGAAACTGACATCATATTCTATTGATTTTGAAATAATATTTCCGTAAAAGCAGCAATTGAAGTGGGAATGACACAGTTGTGTATTAATTGGAGGGTTACTTTTTTGTGTGGATAATTAAATTTTTTTGTGTGTATTCACTGAAATGTTCTATGTTCAGATGAAATAATTCAGGCTTATCCAGGATACACTTCTTTGTACAGACACCAAAATCATATTCCGGTTAAATTTTTTCTAAAAATATTTTATTAATTTATAAAGGATTTTATGTAATAAACAATCCAGGTTCTCACTAGGCATTTAAAAATAGAAGTCCTAAAGCTGAGTTCTCCAAAAATGAGAGTCCCACTCAGCAAAATAGGAGTCTAGACACTCAGCAAAATAGGAGTCTAGAACTCCATATTTGGATTTAATGAGAACCCTTATCATAGATAGTAGTAGTCAGATTTTTAACGTAGCTGGGTAACTGAGTCACATAGGGGCTAGAGTACGAAGATACAAAGATTATTGTAGTTATATATTGCTAGATTGCAATGAACAAACCTTTGTCATGCTGAATAGATTAAGTTGCCATGCCCACTTCTAATTTTCAGCCAATCAGATTATTTGATCCAGATTGCTGATATAAATTCACATACTGAATAGCAAACAGTGCAGATCCAGATCAATTGGCTTCTTCAGAATCTACACTGTTTGCAAATGTATATCCAGGCTCAGCAGGATAAGGGTTAAGATTTTCACTGCTTTTAACTCTTTATATGCTAAAAATAATAGCAAATTATATTGTAAATATTTTTTATTCATTTTGTTTTGTTTGCTTTTTTTTTTTTTTTTCAAGAAAATAGGACCTAACATGCAAATAGTCTTCTTAGGAGACAGTTTGCATGAAATGTTGAGTCATATTTTCATGGAAACATAACATTATTAATCATTTGTTGTCTGTAAATTCCGTTATCAGTGTACTAAGGGTTAAGAATTTTCTCTTATTTTTATGCTATTAGAAACTTATTAAGAAATAACCATAAAACTATCAGATTCTTGAGCCAAGAGAGTTTTATGGGACTAGAAGATGTGAAATTTGTGGTGTATTTTATTGTATAACACTTGTTACACATTATAGTTGGACAGTAATGCTTGGGCAAACAGTGTAGACCCACATCAGATGCCACATACATGTGGCATCTGATCAAGTTCTGTACTGTTTATCATTCAGCCAGTAGTCTTAGATAAAACAGGTAGTCAAATGGACTTATCAGATATTTGTCCTAACTGTTATAGCAAGCAGGAACAGCATAGGGATCACTTCCCTGCATACCCGGTAGTTGTTGGCAGTTAACCCTTGTCCTGCTGAATAAATTAAGATGCCATGCCCACTTCCAATTTTCAGCCAGTCAGATTACTTGATCTGGATTGTTGCTATAAATTCACATACTTAATGGCAAACAGTGCAGATCCAGATCAGTTGGCTTCTTCAGAAGCCAACTGATCTGGATCTACACAGTTTGTAAAGGCAGGTTATATCCGGGTTCAGCAGGACCAGGGTTAAGTCTGTGCATTTAGCTCTGTTTCTCAAGCGTGAAGGCTTCTAAGCTAATGAAACTTCATACGCAAATCCACCATAATGTACCTGCCCACGGCCATCGACAACGCCTGAAAGTGAACCACAGAAATGAAGTTCGATTGTATCAAACTGTATTTTTTTCATTGATACATTGATATACGAATGATTCATTTGTACAGACGACTTGGCATATTACAATGTGAAACTTTTACGATTCATTTGTACAGATGACTTGGCATATTACAACATGAAACTTTTATGATTGATTCATTTGTACAGATGACTTGGCATATTACAACATGAAACTTTTACGATTGATTCATTTGTACAGATGACTTGGCATATTACAATGTGAAACTTTTACGATTGATTCATATGTACAGATGACTTGGCATATTACAACATGAAACTTTTACGGTTGATTCATATGTACAGATGACATGGCATATTACAACATGAAATTTTTACGATTGATTCATTTGTACAGATGACTTGGCATATTACAACATGAAACGTTTACAGTTGATTCATTTGTACAGATGACTTTGCATATTACAACGTGAAACTTTTACAATTGATTCATATGTACAGATGACTTGGCATATTACAACATGAAACTTTTACAATTGATTCATTTGTACAGATGACTTGACATATTACAACATGAAACTTTTACAATTGATTCATATGTACAGATGACTTGGCATATTACAACATGAAACTTTTATGATTGATTCATTTGTACAGATGACTTAGCATGTTACAACATGAAACTTTTACGATTGATTCATATGTACAGATGACTTGGTATATTACAACATGAAACTTTTATGATTGATTCATAAGTACAGATGACTTGGCATATTACAACATGAAACTTTTACAATTGATTCATTTGTACAGATGACTTGGCATATTACAATGTGAAACTTTTACGATTTAAGTCTATATTTCTTTATCAGCCCTTGTAAACTGTCAGTATTTTAAATTTCGAAAACATTGTTTCGTACGTTTTTGGCCTAAACTTTGCTTTTTAAAATACTTAGTGGAATAACAAACATTGTAGGCTCTGGTCAGTTTATTATTTTGACATTTTTTTCCCTTTTCATCTACTCACACATTCCCATTTCATCTACTCACACATTCCTATTTCATCAGCTTTCACATCTGTACAGCCTAATCAAGATCACAATGCTGGCATGAACCTATATTATATATTTTGTATGAAAAACATGGCAGTCAGGCAAAGCAACCAGTGTAGACCCAGATCAGACTTAAGGAAATTGGTCTGGTTCTGCCCTGTTGGTGTGCCTGTTTCCCTTATTATCTATCCACATCTATTTTATATCATTATGAAAACACACCTATTCAAGTATACTGAAAACTTTACCACAAAAAAAATGAAAATTTTCAGACAAAAACTTCTGATATTTTCCATATTTCTGCTCAAAACATAGATTGTGGGTACTTGTTAGAACTGCCTCAGAGAGGCAGTTCTAACGAGTAGCCACAGTCTATGTTTTTGAGCAGAAATAAGAAAAATAATGCATACCCCTCTAAACCCCAGTTTTACTATTGGTATGTTTTTGTGATGATGGAAACATATCAATCAGGCAAATCAACCCGTGTAGACTCTGTTCAGACTTGAGAATATATGCCCATCTGGTTCAACACTAGATGTGTATTCTAACAGTTTTGGTCCAGTTCTTGTTCATTATATGCATGTAGATTGAATAAAAGCTAGACAAAATGGGAATTACCCCCAGAAATGGAGTAGACAAAATGGGAATAAAAACAGTAGACAAAATGGGAATAGATGAAATGGGAAGTTCCCATTTGCATATACAATGTAGTAATGAGTTTTGTGTACAGAATTTTAGGATATTTACAGTAATTTTGTATCATCCTTCATAAATTGTTAAATTTGTTATTAAAGAGTCAGACAAAACAATCCATCACTCTTGTATGATAGCATGTACAATTACAATTAAAAACAATTACAGCTTATGACAAGACAATTTTTCTTTGAAATTTACAATCACTTGTCAAAAGAAGGTAAAAAGTATCCTTTACCTCTCTCTAGGCAGATTCAACAAATTGATCATATTTTTACTATGCCTGGAAAAACAGTTTTGACATTTCATGCAAACTATCTCAAAGGAGACAATTTGCATGAACTGTCAGTCTATTTTTTGGGAAGATTAAGAAAAATATTTCAAAATATTATCTTCTGAAATTTTTACCAAGCATGTAAACACTTACTCTGTAATTGACAAGACTTAGTACACTGGCCTGGTGATGTTTATATGAATTTTTCAGCTGCTATTTACAAAATGTTCAAAGTCATCAAATTGTGATAGAACATGAACTGGGGGCCAGCAAAACTTTATAAGTAGCCATGTGCATCCTGTGAAGTCGCAGCTCAGCTTGCCTGTGTATGCAATGTAGTCATTGTCTTCTCTTTTCACTTTGTAAAATTCTGCAAAATTCAGGTTTTAAGGGAAATTGCTACACTTTCAGGGGAGACAATTCTCAAAATTATTTTTACCTCCCTTTTGAAAAGAGGTCTGCTCTAAAAGGAAAGAATTTGCTCCCATTGGGAGCAAATTCTTTCCTTTTAGAGTAGACCCCTTTTAAAAGGGATTTCATGTGCAAGAACGCAAACAAGAAGTCATAAATGTTACCTCCCTTGTCAGACATGGCAGAAATTTTACCATGTGTATCAACTCCCCATAAGTGTGCGGAGCAACGTTTAGATCCAGAGCTCACGGGGCTGAAATAAAAACTGGATAGACTGACTGTGTATGGCTTTTTGTAAGTTTTACTATATGGGAGCTAAAAGTGAAGGAAAACAAACTTTAATTCAGCTGCTTCAAAATGCTTGTCAGTGGATTATTTTTTGGCATTGAGAGTTTAAAGACACTGCTTTGGCCTTTTGTTATGGTTAAGAAAATTTGGGATAACATTTTTAACTTTGGTAAGTCCATATTAGTCATTACATAGATAGTAGAGGAAGTGTGCCAGAGCACAGGTCTAATGAATCTTGGCACACATGACTGAAGGTACTTTTTCTGACATTGCCGCTGAATTTTGAAAAACTGAAACTTGTTTGTAGAACTGCCTTCAAACTACGCTCTCTGTTCTTGCAGTACAATCCACAGCTTCTCTAAACTGATTGATAAGGTTGCGTCTTGACGAAAAGTCTTGTATTAGTTTTTGGCAAAACTTTGCAGTTTATGTCTTGAATAATGCACCAGTCATCTGTAATCACAGCTTGCACTCTGCTACAGAGGGAGGTGGAGGTGGCAGGGGGCAGGGAATGACAAGAGATTTTACCTTTGTAATGTCCCCATGTATTGTAGCCTTTAGACCAAATTTTCTCTCCAGTATAAACTTGCACAAGTATTGTAATTCTTCTCAGGTAAAAGCTCAAAAGTATTTACTGTCCATCTGGATAAATGTGTGTGTGTGGGGTGGGGGGGGGGGGGGTGATTTTGCACCAAACCAGCAGAGATCTGCAGTGTCATTTGCTGTGTGGGGATAAAGAGTGGGGTTTTTACCAATTTCATGTCACTACAGTATGGGGTTTTAGCAGGGCTTTGCTGCAATAAAATTCAAAATCCCTGCTATTTCCAATGGGGGTGGGTGGGGGAAGGGCATGATTTCAAATGACTGATGCATAAAGCACCAGGTAAAAATCTCTTTTCCAAATGAGATAGCTCCGTTCCAATTTGAGATTGAAAAGACAGTAAATGATGATGATATGGTGTACTAGAAAAATGAATATAAGTGTTTTAAATAGCTTGTATTATTATTGTTATTGTGAAGAAGCCAGATCAAAGTGATAATAAATCTTCACCACTCACATGGCTAATTTTGCAGAGGACAAATTGGTAATGTTTTTTTCTTATTTTCCCCCAGAAAACAGGATATGACATTTCATGCAAATTGTCTCCATTTGAGACAATTTACATAAAATGTCAAATCCTGTTTTCTGAGAAAAATAAGAAGAATATTTCAATATCATCTGCTGAAACATTTACCCAGAGTGCTTGGTGTAAAATCTCCCCCAGCTGTTGCTAAAGGAGCAGATGGTCCGACTATAGATAAGTATTGATATAAATAATTCACTGAACATAATCATTGGAATCCCTTAAATCATAAGGTGCGTTTTTTTTTTCAGCTGAAAATCAAATATTGATATTTGTCTTATTTCTCCATGAAATCAGATGTTGGTGCTTCTAATGAGTACCCACAATATTTGTTTTCATGTTTTCATGGAGAAATAAGAAAGCTGTGGATACCTCCTCTTATCTGAGGTATGTCAAGTTGAGATGATTTTAATGAAAAGACACAAGAAATATCCCCCCCCCCCCACCCCCCACTAGAATTAATGCACAAAGTGCCAAGGAAAATTCAAAATTTGGTACAGATACAGATGACATACGTATCTGTATTTTTTTTTAAAAAAAATTAATTTTTCAGAAAAAATAAGTCGACATTTCATGTAAATCATCTGCCAGTCAAACTTTGTTGCACATGATATACTTTGATTTTTTTTTTTTTTTCAGAGAAAATAAGTCTTGAAATTTCATTTGAAATGTCATGACTTATTTTCTCTGAAAAACACTAAAAAATTATTTCAAAATGTTGTCTTTTGCAGCTCTGATTGGCACTTTAAGGATTACCCTTTACCACTCTCTGGGCTAAAATTCAGCAGGTGAAAAATTGGTGATATTTTTCTTATTTTTCCCCAAAAAACAAGATTTGACATTTCATGCAAATTGTCTCCATTGAAGACAATTTGCATGAAATGTAAAATCCTATTTTCAGGAGAGAAAAAAAGACTATTATTTCAATTTGTCATTTGCTGAAAATTTTACCCTGATTGCTAAGTGTTAAATAGACTGCCAACATTTTAGATCCAGGAATGTGTCATGTCTGAAGATTTGGCTGTAAGGAAATGAGCAGTTTGGGCGGTTGGATTGGATAAGACCTCATGAACAATATTCTTGAAATGTGAAGTTGTATCATTCAAAAATGGAGCTGAATGCATACATCAACAACAAAGACACAGGCCAGTCTGCACATCTATGTAGTCTGATCATGACATTTACTGTTCACTTGTTGATTCTGTGGCATCCAAGAATTATGGTTAAGTGAACAGTGAAGAGCCTGATCAGACAATATGATCAGACTGCACACACATACAGGCTGATGTTGGACCGTTTCTATAAGCATATGCATTAAGCGTTTTGCATGATGCATGATCTCATATTTGACCTTTAAAATGCTAAGCAAAATTGAAGCATGTGAGATTCTAAAAAAAATTTATTATTTTTCAGAGAAAAAAAGACTTGGTATTTCATCTGAATTGTCTGCCTAGCAGACGATTCACATGAAATATCAAACCTTATTTTCTCTAAAAAATACTAAAAAAAAAAAAAAAAAAGAAACACAAAAAAGTCTGCTGCAGTTTGTGATTAGTGCTGAAGGGAAAGACTGAACAACAAATGAAGCCAGTCATTAATTGTCTCAGGACTGTAGATAAGGAATTATTTTGTAGATACCAGGATTGATTTCTTTTTTTACTTTATTCTCCCGAAAAATATCCATTGGGATCTTGTTACAATCATCTTCATAACTTGTTTCTAAAGCCATCTCAAGAATATATTTTCTCGAAGAAATAAAGAAAAGAAAAAAAAATGGAATATGTTGCTTATTTGGATCCTGGGAATGTATAAAAAAAAAAAAAAAAAAAAAAAAAAAGAAAAACATTCTGTGGATTTCTTGGGCATTTAATAATTTATTTATTAGATTTATATGGGCTTGTTGTTTTGGTTCCTTAATTGTTACTTTGAAATTGAGGTTTTTGTTTGATTGAAGTACCCAAGTGTTGTATGTTGCATAAAATCCCAGTTGCTTTTTGTAGATAAAAAATCTGGCTTGCCTTCTGTCTTCCATATGAGCTCTCCAAATAAAAACTGCCCTTATGACATATGCAATCAGCAGAGATCAGCCTGCGCATCTGTGCAGGCTGATCTAAGTCTGTGCTGGTTGCTAACATAATGTATGGTCCTAAATCATTCTGTTAGCAAACAGCATGACTGTGCAATGATCTGGGTCTACACTGGCTATTATATGTCATAAGATCGCTTTTTGCATGGACCAGTGCATATGTCTCTGATTAGTCAATTGGGCATGATGATAATAGAAATAATCCTGATTACTTCATTACACACTCACTTGGATTCCAACGGACAGCTCACATATGGTTTCGAGGTGATGGGAGCACCACTTTTACTTTTATAGCGGCAAAAGGATAGTTTAGAGGTTCTTCAAAATAAATTCTGGTAGAAATATTGTGTTAAAATGTGGATTATATGGACTAACTAAGAGGAAATTTCATTTTATAAAATGTATAGGTTCTTCAAAATATAATCACAATAATTTCCGGAAGAAGTATTATTTAAACTGTGGATTTCTTGGACATTAAGATTTCGGTTAAAAATAATATATATATATATAATTTTTTTTTTTTTTTTTTTTTTAAGTATAATCAGAAATAATTTTTGGTAGAAACATCATGTAAAATGTGGATTTCGTGGACTAACATAAGACAACATTTCATTTAAGTTATCTGTCTGTCTGTGTCTGTCTGTCTCTGTCTGTCTGTCTGCAATACTTACAATAGCTCAAAATAAGAGGAGTAGCCAGATATATATTTTCTTATTTCTCCACAAAAACATACATCTCCATCTTTGGAGAGGTAAGAAAAGTGTCAAACATATTTTTTTTTTTTCTGGAGCTATCCTTACACAGTTTGTTGTTTTATTTCATGGATTTGATTGAAACTTTTCTTGTGCACTGGTATTGGAAAGATTTGGTCTGATTTTGTTATACTGTTTGACATTTCTTACAGAGTTACAGCCCTCTCTGATTTAACTCTTTGTATGGTGGGTAATTTTGCATGCTATTTTGTCGTCTGTTGATTTTTTTTTAAAAAATTAACTTTTTCAAAAAGATCTTTAGGAATACCATCAGGGGGCCCCGGTAGCCTAGTGGATAGGAGAGTTGACTCTTAATCCATTAGGTTTCTCACTGCTGTGGTTCGAGCCTCACTCAGGTCACATGTGGGAAAGCCAAGTTTTGCTTACGGATGGTCAGGTGGTTTTTCCCTGGGTTCTCCAGTTTTCGTCCACCTTTGATGAACGATCAGCTTGATATAAGTGAAATATTCTTGAAAGGGCCGTTAAAACCCAGGAGGTCGTGGGTTCAACTCCCGCCAAGGTCGGCAACTTTCTTTCGTGGAGATTGATCATGAAATATTTTCTACGGTCATTCTCTCCCTTCCGCTGATTCAAGAAGGGCAGTTTCTAGCGAAAGAATGTGCACAATACTGGTTAACCGCTTAGAGGACTAAGCCTGCCCAGTAAACGTGTGGTTAGGTAAACTGACCGCGCTCGACATGACCCCATTGGGTTGACTGGGCCATAAAACCTCAACACAAACAAACAAACAAACCAAATCAAAAAAAAATAAATAAATAAATAAATATGAATACATCAAAGTGTCAAACAGTTTGTATCCAGATCAGGTCCATCAAATTGTTGGGCCTGATCTGGGTCCAAACTGTTTGCAAAGGTTATCAGCAGACGACAAAAGTCGCCACTGGCGAGAAAGAGTTAAAACAAAGAGTAGTTTTTGGGAGATTTTCACGTGTAAACTTCAGTAGTATTCAATGGATTTCACTGAAACTTTATGTGTGCATATGTATTGGGAAGATCTAAAGTAATTATTCTAAATATTTGGACACTTTAACTCCTTAACATAGTTCTCCTAAAATATATCTCTAACAAGCCCTATTAATGTGTCTGTTTAACTGCTGAATGAGTGGCAAACAGTGTAGACCCTACACTGATCTACTGCATCTCATCTGGATTTACACTGTTTGCTTATATCTGTCTGTATGAATACTTAGGATAAATATGGTAGTTTGGAATTGTTAATGATTGGTTGTTTTTTTATACCCAGCCACACGATAGTAGCAGGGTATTATGGTATCACGTTGGCTGTCTGTTTGTCTATCCCTCTTTCTGTCTGTCTGTCTGTCCAAGCCAAGGAATGGGCATATATTGGGTAGACATGAATTGGGTATTTGCCATTTATTCTGTTAGTCACAGCCCAAAAAAAGTACCCAATAGATTTGAGACACTTCTTGGGTATCTTGAGCTGAAAAATGAACACTGTAATACCCAACAAATGTCCATCTGTACCAACGTCCGTCTGTATTTTCGTTACCAGATGTAAATATCAATGTATTTTCACCAATTCCAGTGTGTGCATTGATATTGTGGAGATCTGGTTTCGGATTGTTTAATGGGCAAATGTAGTCAATTTTTGACAGAGTTATCTGCCTGTGATATATTCAAATTTTCATTTTCGGATGATAACTTTTATAACTATCAATGGATTTTCACCAAACTTGGTATGTGGATTGATATTGTGAAGATCTGGTTTGGGATTGCTCATAGGCAAATTTCATCAGTTTATGACAGAGTTATCTGCCCGCAAGATGTCCGTATTTGCATTTCTGGACAATAACTTTAGTAAATATCAATGGATTTTCACCAAACTTGGTATGTGCATTGCTATTGTGGAGATCTGCATTGGGATTGCTAATGGCGGAATTTCCTCCATTTTTGACAGTTGTCTACCCGCAATACATCCATATTTTACTTTCAGGACAATAACTTGAGAAAATCGCAATGGATTTTCACCAAATTTGATATGTGCATTGATATTGTGGAGATCTATTTTGAGATTGCTAATGGGCAAATTTGGTCCATTTTTGTCATTTATCTGCCTGCAATACATCAGATTTTACTTTCAGGAAAGTAACTTGAGTAAATCTCAATGGATTTTCACCAAGTTTCATATGTGCATTGATATTGTGGAGATCTGCTTTGGAATTGCTCATTGGCAAATTTTGTCAATTTTTTAAAAAAATTCACATAACAATGGCAGGGTATTATCTTGTCACGTTTTATTTAACAGAGTTACGGACTGTTTCGTAGCAATTATTTTTTAAAAGATAGCTTTGCTTTGTTCTGATATCTTGCTATATAATACTTTTTTGTTATTTTAGAATAACATCTTTCTTTGTACAATAACTTGGTTTAGTCCAATTTCATTTTGGGTTTGGGTTGAATTTTGCTGATCTAATCTAAAGTAATCATTGACCTTCATTTATTTAATTTTTATTTGCAGTTTATTTGATTTGTTGATTAAAAAAAAGTTAACAACCATGTGGGCCCATTTTGAGACATTGTTCTAAATGCTCATGCGTTTGTCCTGATATTTGGTGGTTCTCTCCACAGACTGGATAAAAGGAGTATTTGGGTATATATTTTTCTAACCCTTGTTATTGAATAAATTAAGATGCCACGCCCACTTCTAATTTCCAGCCAATCAGATTACTTGATTTGGGATTTTGATAGAAATTCACATATTTAATGACAAACAGTACAGATCCAGATCAGTTGGCTTCTTCAGAAGCCAACTGATCTGGATCTACACTGTTTGCTAAGACAGTGCATGTCGTGTTCAGCAAGAGAAGAGCTAATATCTCCACAAAAACATGTTGTGGGTACTCATTCACTTTCATATCCAGATCCAAGGATTTGACCAGGGAAGAAGATTATCTCATCTTGTAGGATCTCCTGTAGCCAGAAGCACTGTTGTCCAGATCATTCCTTTCTATATCTGTGTTTCTAATTACCAGACTAATTCAGCCAGCCTTCTGTATAATTATTAAGATAATATCATATCATCAGTCTGGGAGGGGAGTGACTAAGCACACATTTTTTCTTACATTACTGCAGAAAAAAACATATTTTGTGGGTACTAATTAATATGTCTTGCAGCAGCAATTTCTAATGAGTGTCCACAAAATGTTTTATGGAAAAATAATGAAAAAAAAAAAAAGGAAAGAAAGAAAAGAAAAAAAAAAGAAAGAAAAAAGGTTATAGCTTCAGATAAGAAGGGGTATCCACATATTTTCTTATTTCTCATAAAAACATATGTTGTGGGTACTCATTAGAAGTGCCTCAGTGAGGCACTTCTAATGAGTACCACAACATATGTTTTTAGGGAGAAATAAGAAAAATATCAGTACATTTACGTTGAAACACATGCCTTATCCAGGCTGAGATTGTGTAATATTATTGGTAGATTAATATGAGCCACATGGTTATAATTGAGAATGCAATATATTTGGCATTTTACCTGATGCTGATGGATTGCTGTGATTGTAGACATTTTATATCTCATGAAAATAATGAGGTCATTTGGGGGCAGAAGAATCACAGGTAGGAATGGAAATATTTGGTAATACAGTGTATCATATTTACCCTATTTATTTGGACACCTACTTGGATGGTAAGATGGTGTACCTTCGTACTGAAATTTTTGGCAAGTGCTTGCTCTGCCATCAATGACTTTGGCAAGTGTTGGTTCTGCCATTATTTGCTATTGGCATTTTCAGGGTTGGGACCTTTTTCTCATCTTACCCAGTCATCTTTTTTTTTCCCTCCCTCTGGGAGGTGGCACAACATAACTAAAATCTTGTTGAAAGAACCATTTAAAATAACTCCTTATTTGAACAAGTCCATTTTACTACCTGTCAATGTCTTTAACCCATTGTAGACTGAATGAACTCATCCACAATGTATACTGGAAGATTCTAATTTCGATTTTAGGTATGTCAGGCTTTGTGATTTAGTTATTCTGAGAGAAAAATGGTTGAACTATTTGCAAACAGTGGAGACCCTGATCAGACACCACATTCTGCAGCATCTGATCTGGGTCTGCACTGTTTGCCAGTTACCCTTTTAGGGGTTTCCCGACTACAATGGGTTAAACAGAGCTGGATGGCCTTGCCGTCATTGGAGTTTAGCGCTTGCCCTACTATCATTGACTTTGGCAAGTATTGGCCCTGCCATCATTTGCTTTTGGCAATTTTAGGGCCTGCCATCATTAGCTTTTGGCAGTTGTTGGCCTTGCTATTATTGGCTTTTGGCAATTGTTGGCCCTTCCATTATTGGCTTTTGGCAGTTGTTGGCCCTGCCACAGTTGGCTTTTGGCAGGAAGTTTGATGCCTGGTTCAAAGAAAATTCAGGTTGGGACCTTTTTCTCATCTGCCCAGTCTTCTTTTTCTCCCTCCCTCAGGGAGATGGCACAACAGAACTGAAATGTTGACAGGGTCATTAAACATCAACTCCTTATTTGAAAATGTATGCCCATTTTACTACCTTTCGGTGTCTTTGAAAAGAGCTGGATGAGTGGCAAAAAGTAGACCCAGATCAGATGCAGCATTCTGGGTCTACCCTATTTTCCACTGATCCAACAAAGGATTGGATACGTCAACAGGTAGTAAAATGGTCTGGTTCACATGGTATGGAGTTTATGTATCCAAATATTAACCCATAAAGACTGAATAAACTCTCCAACACAATATATTGGAAGAGTCCAGTTTCAGTTTTAGTTATGTCAGGCTGTATGATAAGAAGAATGGTTGAACTATTTGCAAACAGTGGAGACCTTGATCAGACGCTGCATTCTGTGGCATATGATCTGGGTCAGCATTGTTTGCCAGTTTCCTGTTTAGGGGTCTCCAGTCTTCAATGGGTTAAGGTAAAACAGGATGTCAGCAGGTCAGTAATGATCTCAAATGTACAGAGGAGTTTTAGTTACCAACGTTGTCTTGTAGTGTCTTTCTGTCTGTCGGTCTTGTTTAGGGTATACAAATTGTCTTTGCACTGGAAGTATAGCGCTACCACTTTAACCCTTAGCACTCTATGGGTTTTACCAGACAAGCTATTGGTGATATTTTCTTATTTCTCTCCGAACATAGGCTTTGACCTTTCATGCAAATTGTCTCCTTTGCATGAGGTGTCAAAGCCTATTTTTCTGAGGAAAAAAAACAAAAATAAGAAAATAGTCCAAATTGTTGTCTGGTGAAGTTATATCCCGGCATGTTAAGCCTTAACAAGCGATAACTTCTATTTTATCAGGTGCCAAATTACTCTGTGTTTGTAAGTTTTCGAAATTTTGTCTGTCGTTGTTTGTTCAAATTTTAGATAGCCCTCAAAACTATTCAGACTTATCTGCCCCTTATCTTTGGGGTTGTGGGTGTTATTCTTGTCAGTAATTTGTGTTAAGTAGGGGACACTTGATAGGTTTTTGTAAGGTATAGCCTAGAATTTATTCTATTCTGAGTTTACCATGTCAGTATTTTTGGAGCAGGGAAACATGTTAATTTTACCTTTAAGCATATCCTAATGATAAATATGCAAATTTTGTGAGATTTGATACTATTTTTCAGAGTTCTAGTAAAGGTGGTAATTGAGGTAATAATTTAGGATGTTTGTTTGTTATTTTTGTTCCAAAACATATCTTGTGGATATACTCGTTGGAATCATCTCACAAGGTATATTTCTGTACAAAAATATAAAAAATATCAGTTTTTTTTTTTTTTTTTTTTTTTTTTTTTTTTTTTTTTTGATTAGTGCTATAAAACAATATTCTCTAGATTATGGAAGTGCTTTCTTGAATATGTTTAAACCTTTGTATTAAAATAATGTTATATGTGAACTATTACATATTGGAGACAATTTGCATGCAATGTCAAATCCTATTTTCTGGAAGAAATAAAAAAAAAAAAAAAAAAAAAAATAAGAAAAATATTTCAGTTTGTCATCTGCTGAATTTTCCCAGAGAGTGGTAACGGGTTAAAGGGAATTATTTTAGGGTATGATATACTATCGGTAGTATTTG
The DNA here is from genome assembly GCA_964016985.1 of Anodontia alba. Classification (NCBI taxonomy): domain Eukaryota; kingdom Metazoa; phylum Mollusca; class Bivalvia; order Lucinida; family Lucinidae; genus Anodontia; species Anodontia alba. Next base: position 32,196,231 of record OZ024834.1, read on the forward strand.
AATGGATATATAGTGGTCTCAGAAATAACAAATTCTTTAATAATAGAACTACGACAAGGAAAGGGCTTTTATTTTGCCCCCAACTTCAAAGAATGGGATGGGGCATATTTCTTTTGGGTTGTCCATCCTTCAGTTTGTCATGCTTTTCTTGTCAGCTATATATCTCAATCACTATTTGAGGTAAGGCCTTGAAACTTGTGAGCTTTATGGAGCTCAAGCGTTGATCACCTGATTAACTTTTTAAAAAAAAAAAAAATTAGATTAATTTTATTGGAGCTGTGCCCCTTTCCAATGTGGCATTTTGTATGGGCAACGTAATTGGGGGCATAGTGTTTTAAAACACATTTCTAGTTTCATAATGTGTTATGTGCACACTCAGAACAGCCAGTATTTCTATGCAGTTTGAACTGGACCTGCAAGTAATAGGCCTTTGAAGAGTATTGTGTCAGTGTGAATGTATGCAATATGGTTCTGTTTTGTTTATCATAATTCAGCTTATTGTCAGAGTTTGGATGGAATGGTAACCTCTTGATTTTATCTTTGATTAAGAGCATTGATTTTATTAATATGTGTATCTATATTAAGATTTATATGTTTATTAAGTATGATTATATCTATACATTAGATCCTCTTCACCAATTGTACTTTGCCTGCCAGTAGGAAGTTATGTCAAGTTTGGGATATTTTCATAGCCTGGATATTTTCATAGCCTGGTAACCCTTAGGGTGCCAATCATATTTTGTTGTTCTGGGATGATTTTCTCTAGTTCTCTATAAAAAAACATAGGTTGTGGGTTCTTATTTGACGCACCTCTAATGAGTACTCACAACATATATTTTTAAGGATAAATAAGAAAAAATTATCCCAGAATTATTACCAAATACTCAACAAGTACTCTGATTTTTTTTTCTTGGAAGTGAAATTGAGATGATTTTTCTAATACATTGAATTGCTGTTGAGAAAAGTGATACTCTAGTTTGTTGGAGTTGAAAAAAAATGTCTTGGTGTCTTAATTCATACCTGTACATTTCTGGTCATGTTTTCTGTCAATTTCTCAGTGTAATATTGTGTTACACCTGTCATTGTTTGACTTGTCCGTTAGATAACATTTTTCTTTGACATAGTTGTCCCTATACTGGACTAATCTTTGAGGACATTTCTTTTGTCTCTCTTTCTTTAATTACTTTTATTATTTATTTATTGATGTGAGGTTGTAATCTTTATAGCAGTCATTCTGTTTTCTATTTTTTCTGCCTTTAATTGTCTCTTATGACTACCTGATATTGTGTTTTTACCTTTACCACTCTCTGGGCTAATTCAACAAACAACAAAGATGACATTTTTTCCTATTTTCTCCAGAAAATAGGCTTTGATATTTGATGCAATTTACATGAAATGTCAAAGCCTGATATCTGGGAAAAATAATTAAAACCAGAGGACTTGTTAAGGAGGAGTATTTGGTGATAATTCTGGGATAATTTTCTCCAGTTCTCCATAAAAACATATGTTGTGGGTACTCATTAGAAGCGCCTCAGCGAGGTGCTTCTAATGAGTACCCACAATATATGTTTTTATGGAGAAATAAGAAAAATTATCCCATAATTATCACCAAATACTCCTCCGTAACAAGTCCTCTGTAAAACATTTCAAAATGTTGTCTGCTGAAATTGTGACCCCCAGCATGCTGTTTAAATAGGTTTTATGAGATTATTCTTACTTTTGAATCAATTTTACTTGAACATAATAGGTAATTTTGGATGGTAAAACAGAGGGTCGTTTTGTAAGTTTTATCACAACAACTTAAAACTTTTATAACAAGAGATGTGCAAATTGGATTATAACACAATTTACAATATGGAATTTTGAATAACCCCCTCCTGGAAATTAGAAAAGACTTAAAGTGCATTAAAATGGCAGCTGCAGTGAAAGGGGTAAATTCATCCCCTAAATCACCCTGGTACGGAACTTATGTGCGAAAATTAAGTGTTAGCAGTAAAGACTGCGGAATCAATGTTCTGGACTTATATCACTATTCAGAAGGTAATAGATTTTATTTTATACTTTTGTACCACAGGGAGAAGTGTGGATAAATTTTCTTATTTCTCCTTAAAAATATATGTCACAGCATAAGAAAAGGGTGTCTTTGGATTAAATGAAAACAGTGGAGATGTAGATCAGCCAGCGGAGATATATAGTCTAATAGCTCCTGAAAAAATGCTTTTTTCAACCCAAAGTATTGATATTTTCTTATTTCTCCATTAAAACATATGTTGTGGGTACTCATTAGAAGTGCCTCGATGAGGCGCTTCTAATGAGTACCCACAACATATGTTTTTGTGGAGAAATAAGAATATATACCTGATACTCACTCTTATCTAGACCTATGCAGCCTGATCAGGAACTTTGCTATACTTTGTAAGGTTCTACAATATATACCCAATGATTCTATAGGCAGATAGTGAAGGTCCTGATCAGACTGTGTGGATGCACCTCGGATGCACAGACTGATCTGGGCCTTCACCATCTGCATATGCCTGAAGACACACATGGTCATATGTTGTTGGTACTCATTAAAACTTGCTCACTGAGGCACTTCTAAATAATACCAACAACATAATTATATTTTTATGGAGAACTGGAGAAGAATATCCTACAATTATCATCAAATGTCCCCCAGTTATCAGTCTTTAAAGGCGCAATATTCCTCAAAAATAGACATTTTTTAATCCAGGAAAGGTTTAATAAATTGATATATAGTATAAATACAATCATAAAATGTAGCATCTGACAGCCTGTAAAATTTCAGTTAGTATCTTTTTGAACTGGATTAAAAATGAAATGATTTTTTTTTATCGTATCTCAGAATTAGTGTTGGCAATATTAATTCAGAGATACGATAAAAAATTATTTCATTTCAAGGATGAGAGACTAATGGAAATTTTTCAGGCTGTCAGGTGCCAAATTTTATGATTGTATTAATATCATATATCAATTTATTAAACCTTTCTTTGATTATAAAATGTCTATTTTTGAGGAATATGGAGCCTTTAAGCAGTGGTGTGAGAACTAAAAAGTCTTTTGATCATAAGTATGCAGCCAGTGAAAGCTCTGACTAGACATCACAGACACTTGGGGCTGTTCATCCTTGCTATATGTCTTGGTTGTTTATTTATACTGTATTTACCCTTAATATTAAGATCTCCTTACCATACTTAATCTAAAATTTTAACCAGTTTATTGGACTACACGATAAATGTGACTAAAATTACTGAGAGAATGCCAAACAGAGTAGACAAGATCAAACTGCTCCTTAAAGGAGCAGTTTGATCTTGGCTACACTGTTTGATCAGACTCTTCTGCATAGCTTTAGATACATTACGAAAACATGCCTATTCAAATATATTGAAAACTTTACAACCAAAGAAAAGGAAAATTTTCAGATAAAAAATTCTGATATTTTTCATAATTCTGCTCAAAACATAGATTGTGGGTACTCGTTAGAACCGCCTTGCCGAGGCGGTTCTAATGAGTACCCACAATCTATGTTTTTGAGCAGAAATAAGAAAAATAATGTATACCCCTGTAAACCCCAGTTTTACTATATAAAAGTGGGGTTGAAGGGCGTCAAAATTATATAAGCATGTTTTCGTAATTAGTGTACTTTTCTCATCCAAAAAGTAATAATACTTTTCTTATTTCTCCATGAAAACATGTTATATTACTCATAAGAAGCACCTTATCGAGGAGCCGGCCTCAGTGGCTCTGTTGGATGCACGTCCGACTGGTGATCAGGAGGTTGCAGGTCCAACCCCCGCCGGGTCTGCAACATTCTTTCATGGAGATTGATCATGAAATATTTTCTACGGTCATTCTCTCCCTTCCACTGATTCAAGAAGGGCAGTTGTCAGTTTCTGGCAAAAGAATGTGCACAATACTGGTTAACCACTTAGAAGACCAAGCCTGTCCAGTAAAGATGTGGTTAGATAAACTGACCACGCTTGACATGGCCTCATTGGATTGACTGGGCCGTAAAACCTCAACACAAACACAAAACCTTATTCAGGTGCTTCTAATGAGTAGAAATAAAAATATATTGTGAATACCCTCTTATCTGGAGCTATTCCTTCTGTCCTAAAAATAAGGTAAACTGTACAGGTACTGCAAATTAATCGATCAAAATTTCATTTTCTTCCATTATTCAAATATTGATATTTTATAATTCTGTTAAGGAATAATGTATTTTATTGCTGTGTTTGCCACGTATTGACTTCTTTTATTGCCACTTCAACATCTCTGACATGGTCTTGTTTGTCCAGTCAGCACTTCAGAGCAGATTTTTGTCATATATCTCCATGAAAACATATGTTGTGGGTATTTAGAAGCACCTCATTGAGGTGCTTCTAATGAGTACCCACAACATGTTTTCGTGGATAATAAGTATCCACAACATATTTTTTCATTGAGAAATAAGAAAAATATTTTCCTAATAACCCCACTTATCTGGCACTATGGGATGGAGGATCAAAGCATATTGTATTTCTCTTATTTTTCTATGACACCATATTGTGGTATTTGAAGCATCTGACAGGCCAAATGGTTAGCGCTCCAGACTTCAGACCCTAAGGTTCAGAGTTTGAATCCCACTAGATTCAGCCTATACAATGCTTTATTGCACAGAGCCTTTCATTATCACCCATCCATGGTCTTCATGTGACTTAAGTAATATTTAAGGGGACAATAAAAACCAAATCATCATCATCATTATATTGTGGTATTCTTTTGTCTTGCTCATGATGTAGCAATTTTTAATAAGTACCGATCACTTATGTTTTTTGGAAAACTATATAAGGTATGGTAAATGTCTTAAAATTTTGAATACTGTATTCCATACTATTTTGGCCTAAATTTTACTTTTTATGCAGTTTTTCCTTAAAACAGTGGAATGGCAAACAGTGCAGACCCAGATCAGACTGCTCCTTCAGGAGCAGTCTAATCTGGTTCTGCACTGTTTGCATATGCCTTTTTGTCAGCAAATATGGTGAACATAATTTTAGGATATTTACCATATCTGGATAGTTGGTTTAGTAACCAGCTTGACAACTAGAATATTCATGTCCCATTGTAGTTAACCCTAAATATTGGGACACCATATTTCCTTACCATACTTGTTATAAAACTTAAAACTGTCATTACCTGTGGATGTGTCTAAAAACTGCTGGATGAGTGGCATCTGATCTGGGTCTACACTGTTTGCTCAGGCCTGTCTGTCCCAATACTTAGGGTTATTTTTGTATTATTTGGACATCATTTACCATATTTAAGTTCAAATTCAAGAAGTCTTTTAACCCATTTTAGACTGAATAAACTCTTCCCACACTATATATTGAAAGAGTCCAATTTCAATTTTAGGGTTGTCAGGCTATGTGATTAAGCAAGAGCTTATTAGTCTTATATGCTACTTGGATTAAGATAATCCTAGAGAAAAATGGCTAAGCTGTTTGCAAATGATGGAGACCCTGATCAGATACCATACACTGCAACATCTGATATGAGTCTGCACTGTTTGCCATTTATGCTTTGAGGCTCAGCTTTTAAGGGTCTCCAGACTAAAATGGGTTAACTACCAGATGGGGTATCTAAAATATTGTGTAAAAGCAAACAGTGTAGATTCATATCAGACTGCTCCCTTAGCTATTTGATCTGAGCCTGCATGGTTTGCTAGGACATGTCTGTCTAACCCATGCAGTGCTAAATAAATTAAGATGCCACACCCACTTTTAATTTTCAGCCAATCAGATTACTTGATCCAGGTTGATACAAATTCACATACTTAATAACAAACAGTGCAGATTCAGATCAGTTGGCTTCTTCAGAAGCCAACTGATCTGGATCTGCACTGTTTGCAAAGGCAGGGCATCAGCCAGACAAGGGTTAAATATTTGAAGTAAATATGGTAATATAAATAATTCAGGAATTTTGAAAATATTCCTTCTCTATAAAAACTAAGATGTTTCTTTTTTTTCTCTTTTCAGAAGGTGCTATAAAAGTCAATGGAACCAGGTGAGAGTTGTGTATCAACTTAAGTCTTGCTTGTTTATTTTTTGTTTGGGCTCAGTTGAGTCTACTGCTCATAAAGATAAGTGAAGATACCCAGAAATGCCACAATCATGAAGCACAGCTATCCTGAGGCACCAAAAGAAGGAGAGATGAACAAATAATGACAAAACAAAACAAAACAAAACAAACCCCACATGTGAAACCAATGATGCACAAACAAAGAACTGCAATAGAGGAACCGCCTTGGAATGGCTAGTAAGAAAACTTCTGGCGGGGGCTGAAACTAGCTTTACCCTTAATTCTGATGCAGCACCAAATTACAGGTATGTTCGGTCTGCAAAGGGTGTCCTCTACCTCATCTGTGAAACATCAAAGTGAAAACTATTGTTATGAAATAAAGCAAAGGGCTCAATGGCAATCTGAAGCCAGAACACTAGAAAACCACAAACAGGACCACAATGGGCACGACCACAGACATTGATAATCAGGTGCCAGCCATCTGAAACAGATCAAGGAAGGAGCCATCATTTAATCTAAGGACCCACCCACTGTCATGTGATTAAAGAGGGAAGCAAAGTTATCAAGCATATTTGGGTTACTGTCAATATCCTAAACTTTAGAACATTTTATCCCATATTTTTTTGGTCTAAATTTTGCTTTTTATGCAGTTCTTTCTTAAAATACTTAGTGGAATAGCAAACAGTGTAGACCCAGATCAGACTGCTCCTTCAGGAGCAGTCTGATCTGGGTCTTCACTTTTTGCATATGCCATTTTGTCAGACACTTTGGTGTATGAAATTTTAGGACAGTTACCGTAACAATCCTGCATGAGAATTGTTCATGACCATTTTTCATGCATAATAAGTGGTCTACAAAACTCTAGATAAAACACTATTTCAAGCAAAAGGTATTTTTAAAGATCTTATTTTTCCCTGAAAAAATATGTCAAAAACAAGCATATTATCTGCAGTTATGCATTGACAGTTAGCAATAAAACCTGTGGTTGACATGAAGTTTTATGGCTGCTTGTCTGGACAACAAGAAGGTGTGAAACAAGTAAAGGTATGCAATTATTGTCATTATTTGATGCATTGTCTTTAATTTCTGACCATGAAGTATTGTTTCATGTGTGTGATCAGCATAATCTTATGATAATGTTTACTGACATTTCTTATTTTTCCATCATTATTTATGACAAATTAAAATGGTTACTCTCTTTAAAGAGCAATATAAGCCTATTATGCTTTCAATATCTTTCGGAAAGTTCTTTATTTTTTTTTACTTGATGCTTTACACAAAAGAAGTAAATTTGCAAACTTTTATCGTGACTTAATGTATTTTTTTTTTCTTTTTAACTACCAATTTAATAATAAAATGTTTTTATACTGTTCAATGGTTTTTAAAAATTGATTTTTTTTCCTGTAGTGAAAATGGGTGTAAATTAGCAAAAATTGATAGGGTATGTAGAACTGCAGCAGGTTTTGAACAAGTTCCACTTGTTCAAAATTTCTGAATTTTTCACTTGTGAAACATCAGTAATGAAAAATTATATAGTATTAGTAGTGTTTTGATTGAGCAGACTTATAATCTCACCTCAGAGCTCAGTGCCACCTTCAGTTGGCTAGGGTGAATTTCAGTCTAAAGGAATCCATAGAATTGAAGCCTAGCTGTGTAAAATAATGCACATGGATTATGCATGTTAGCACATGACCTAACGGTCTTCCCCTAGCAAAGGTAGGTAATACTGAACACAGAAAAGACTATTTATATTATGACCAGAAAATGCCTCTTTTAGGAATTCTGTTCTGTTTGTTTGTTCCTCTTTGGCTTAACCTATTTTAGTCTAGAGACTCCTAAAAAGGTAATTGGCAAACAGTGCAGACCCAGATTAGAAATAGCCGAATGAGACGTCTGACCAGAGTCTCTGCTATTTACAAATGACAGCCATTTTTCTCTAGGAATGTCTAAATCACATAGCCTGACATACCACACATTGAGCCAGCCTCGGTAGCTCAGTTGGCTGCGCATTCAACTGAAGATCAAGAAGTTGCGGGTTCAATCCCTGCCAGGTTGGCAACATTCTTTCATGGAGATTGATCATGAAATATTTTCTACAGTCAGTCTCTCCCTTCTGCAGATTCAAAAGGGCAGTTGTCAGTTTCTGGCAAAGAATGCATACAATACTGGTTAACTGCTTAGAGGACTAAGCCTGCCCAGTTAAAGTATGGTTAGGTAAACTGACCACACTCAACATAACCCCATTGGGATCACTGGGCATAAAAACCTCAACACAGACTTAATTTAAAATAAAATTGGACTCTTCCATTATATAGTGTGGGGGAGTTTAGTCAGTCTGAAATGGGTTAATCAGCCCAACAATTAGTATTTAAGGCTTTACATCACTAAAACATGCCTATATAATTTTGACCCCCTTAAACCCCACTTTTATGTAGTAAAACTGGGGTTTACAAGGGTATACATTAGTTTTCTTATTTCTACTCAAAAGCATAGATTGTGGGTACTCGTTAGAACCGCCTCATGGAGGCAGTTCTAACGAGTACCTACAATCTATGTTTTGAGCAGAAATAAGAAAAATATCAGAATTTTTCATCTGAAAATTTTTCATTTTTTGGTGGTAAAATTCTCAATATATTTGAATAGGCGTGTTTTCGTAATGGCTAGTGTCTTCCAAACAGAGGAGTGGGAAGTGGATTGAAAAAGGCCCTCATCCAACCTGCTGCAAATGTAAGAGCTTCTTGCTGTACCTCTATGGAAGCAGATAGGATGCAGTATTCTATTCAACCAATTTTCTAGCAAGAATCTTAGCAGTGAACATATGTTAAATCAATTGACACCAACTTCAGAACAGAAAAATCCATCAGGAGGCTGATTTTCAGACAGATTAAATTTAAAATTTAAAAAAATACCATATTTACCTAAGTATTGGGACACCATCACTTCTTAACCGTACTGGTGCTAAAATTTGAAAAAGTCAATTTTACTGCCTGTTGATTTGTCTAAAATATAGCTGGATGGTTGACAAACAGTGTCGACCCTGATCAGATGCCACATTCTGCTGATCTTGGTCTACTCTGTTTGCTTTGATCTATCTGTCCCAGTATTTAGGGCTGTTAGGGTAGTGTTCAATAATTGATATTGTAATGAATTTAGTCATATGCTTAGCACCAGATAAGAGGAATATCCTGAAAATTGTTTTGCTATTTCTCTACAAAACCTGTTGTGGATACTCATAAGAAGAGGCTCTTCTAAAGAGTACACACAACATACACTACAACCTCTTTATAACATGGTTCGTTATAACATAGTTTTTGGATATAACACGGTTCAAAGATGGATCCCAAAAAATGTATAGATTATATTGAAAAATGACCATAAATGGTCATTTTTCAATATAATCTATACATTTTTGTTTGTATATTACACGGTTGTTTAACTAGCACAGTTTATGTTATGGACCCCAACAATAGTGTTATAAAGAAGTTGTGGTGTATATTTTTGTGGAAAGCATATGTTGTGGGTACTCATTAGAAGGGTTTTTCTGAGATGCTTATAATGAGTATTACAGCATATGCTTTTATGGAGAAATAAGAAAAACATCCACACTTTTTTTTATCAAAAAACACATCTTATCTGAAGCTATGGACTCATGCCCATAAGTTATAGTGGCATATTGCCCAACCACAACCCATTGGAATCCTGTGTGCTGCTCAATCTGTACAATTTGTTCCTTGGAACCAGTTTGATAAGAGTCTGCATTTAGTAGTTTACCAGGTCAGTATGTTGTCTTTGACACATTACCAAGAAGTCAGATAGACTTGTTCAAATTTTAGGACAAGTATAGTAAGGACATACCTCCAGATAAGGTACTTTTTTCAGCCAAAAAGTACGATAAGTTCCTTATTTCTCCATGAAAACATAAGATGTGATATTCATCAGTCTTAATGAGGCGCTTCTAATGAGTACCTACAACATATGTTTCTGTGGAAAAATAAGAAAAATATTATGTGGATATGCCCTTGTACCTGGAGATTTGATAAGAATAGTAAAAATTTATGGTATTTGAATATTTACTGTAACTAAGGTAACTCGGATGCTCCTTAGCATAAAAACGTATATTTAAAACCATTTTAAACTGAATAAATATTCCTAATGCTGTATATTGAAAGAGTCAAATTTCAATTTTAGATATGCCAGGCTATGAGATTTAGATATTCTCAGAGAAAATTTGCAAATAGTGGAGAGCCTGATCAGACATACGATCTGCACTGTTTGCCAATCACCATTTTGTGGGATCTCCAGACTAAAATGGGTAAATGGTAGATGGTTATTTAACTTGTCAGTGGATAAATTGGCTTTTGTTTGCTTCCTTATAAAGGGAAATAATCAAAGAGAATAAATGGAGTGTATCTTAACAGTTATGTTTCTTGTGTTTCAGTGAAGAAAATGACATTGGTGCGAATGAAGAAGAAACGGTGAGAGATCCTAACATATATCGAGAGACGCGCGAGAAAGAGGAGGTATACACTGTGATCGGGACTTCACTCTTCTACTCTCTCCTTCTGCACACCTCAGTATTAGTATTTCCCTCAGTGATACCATATTTTCTATAGTTAATTCTTAAAGTGACAGTCTGAGTAGCAAATGAAATTCTAAAACGTTTATGTCCAGCCCACCAGAGGTGAAAGGTGATACATGTATATTGTTTTTGGACCCGATTCCATTAGCATTGGCCAGACAGTTTCTTGGGACACATCATTGGGATAAGCTTCTGAGCTGATTAGGTTTATATTGACCTGTTTTTCAAGGTCTGAAGAGGAGAAATAGTGTCTAATTTACATGGTGGGTGACATTAGTTTTTGTTGTGTTTTTTGGCGAGGGGGGTGGGGGGGGTCGGGTTATAAAGAGTACTTATGTTGTTTTTGTTGGTTTTTTTTGTTGTTGTTTTTTTTTTTCTTTTTTTTTTTTCATTTTTCTAAGAAAATAAGGCTTGACATGTCATGTGAATAGTCTGCTAGGCAGAAAACTCCCATGAAATGTTAAAATTCATTTCCTCTGAAAAATGAAAAAAAAAATAGAACCTTGTCTGCTTCAATTTTGAATGGGTTAATAATCCCTCTATTCAGTGCAAGATGTTCATTTAAATACAAAACACTCCTGCAAACTGGCCTAATACATATTAAGTAAAACAGACAAATGAGCAGCAGCATGTTAGAATCTTTCTTATTATTTTATGTTCAAAGATGGAAGGTATATAAATTATAGAAAATATCGTACATTATGGTCAAGTCCTTTACAAAGTTAGCTGCATTTACCATAATATTTCATTTAGAGTTCCTTTTAGCATTTTTTCTCTGCATTTAAATAGAGTTACAATTACAGGTGACTCTCGTTATTTCAAACACGGAGGGACCAGAATATTTGGTTTGAGATAACAGTAGTTTGAAGTAAAAGGAGTTAAAAGAACACATGAACCAGCACACGTCAAAACCTACAATGAGGTCTGTATTTCCAGCAAAGACTGAACATCAACCCAGTATGGCAAGGGTTCTCTTTTATCCCTCTTTGGATAGCCTGGAGGCTGCAGAAGGCACATGTGATCAGCAAAGCCTCTGATCGTACTGTGCAGATACGCAGACTGATCTGAGTCTTCGCTGGTCGCACAAGTTTTATTGTAGGTTTTGATGCGCTGGCTCACATACAAACCAGTATTGTCCTTTATTTAATCTGACTTAAGCAGTTGTTTGAGATATCAGTGTTTTGAGATAACGAGAGGCAACTGTACTTGCATAATGGATGTTTTTGACCCTTCAAGTTGGTATCTATATAAACAATTGTCATATATTAATACTTGAATTGTAAGTTTATAAGTGTATATTTTTAAAGTCACTTGCTGTAGTTTTCACAAATACCGAAGCTTTATACATGTAATTGTTAAATAAAAGATATAGGTTTAGATTTTAGGAGCATATAATTAAAGTCACTTTATGGACCATTTCTCCCTGATGATGTGAGCAAGTTAAACATTACCAAGTTGTTGTTTAGATCTGGGGTGTTGTCATTTTTGCCTTTGAATGTTTAGAAAGTAATTACCTTGATTTCCTCTTGTTCCTTGTGACCTCCTACCCCTGTTACCCTGACTACGGTACACAGTTCCGATCAACAGTATGTACAGATTCTCTTCATGTGTAAGCATGAAGCATGCTCAGTTTTGTTCTTTTATGTTTAAACACCAGCTTATACCACAGAATCTGTTTAAAAATCTTTTAGCAGCCACATTTTAATGTTTTTTTTTAGCTGTTTTTTTTTTCCTTGCAAGAACAAACAATAGTAACATATGCTTGGAAAACAAATAAGATTCATAATAATAAGCACCTATTTTTAGTTTCACTTAAGCATGTTAATTTCAAGGTTTTTATGTACCACATTAATCATGCATTTTCTTATTTCTTAATTGACTTTTATGTACCACATTAATCATGCATTTGTTTTACTTCTTAATTGACTAACACATATTTTTGCCTCTAGAACTTTTTGACCTCTTCCAAAGAAATTTCTCAGAATCCCAATCCATGGCATTCTCATTTTGCTTTCTCGAATGTGTCATATTATGTACCAAGGACATCCAAATACACCCAAACCTCTATTACTGAGATCCAAAGCAAAATTGTATTAGCTAAACAGCCATGTTTAATCCAAACAAAAATGTATAGATTATGCAGACAGTGTTTTTTTTGTTGTTGTTGTAGTTGTTGTTGTTTTTTTAATAACAACTAGAATGCGCAGTAGATGGCGCGCCATCGCAAATCCCCACTCTCGTTGCTAATGTTGCTAATAGCATGACAGATGGATGGACTTGCTCTCCCACACCCTTACCATGAGGGGAGGTCATGTATCAAGTTTGGTTAAATTCCGCCCAGTTGTTTAGGAAGAGATTGCGTGACGAACAGATGGACAGAGGCCAGACAGACAAATGGAAAAATAATGTCGCTCTCACACACCCTTACCATGAGGGGAAGTGATGTAGTAAGTTTGGTTAAATTCTGCCCATTGGTTTTGGAGGAGATAGCGTGACAGATAGATGGACAGATGACGGATGCACAGAAAAATAATGTTGCTCTCGCACACCCGTACCATGAGGGGAAGTGATGTAGCAAGTTTGGTTGAATTCCGCCCAGTGTTTTAGGAGGAGATAGTGTGACAGACAAATGGATGGACGGACGCACAGAAAAATAATGCTGCTCTTGCACACCCTTACCATGAGGGGAAGTGATGTAGCAAGTTTTGTAGAATTCCGCCCAGTGGTTTAGGAGGAGATAGCATGACTGATAGATGGAGGCATTACCAATATCCCCATCGCTTTTTTAAAAAAGCATGGGGATAACCAGAGTCGTATAATTCTACTAACAGGGCTGTCAGCTCCCTAATATAAGGAATACAACATGTAGTTGCAGGTTGCCTATCATCTGATTGGCTGCTGACTGAGAGCTTATCAGAAATACAGTCTAGTTCTCTTAGAAAAACTGTTATGATTATAGCTTTTACCTCTGTAATACTTTATTAAATGTTAAGAAATAATAATCACACCAGCTGCCCAGCATACTGGGTAAAAAAAAATCAGCAGAGGACATTTTGAAATATATATATATATTTATTTTTTCCAGAAAATAGGGTTTGATATTTCATGCAAACTTAGAAGACAGTTTGCATGAAAAGTCAAACCCTGTTTCCTGGGGGAAAATAGAAAAATACAATCAAATTGTTGTCTGCTGAATTTAGCCAGAGAGTGGTTATGGTGAAAGACCACAGCAAATGTAATAAAACTTGAAATCATTTCTTAATCTGATCTTCTTAATTTGCAGTAAGGGTTATACAAACACATTAATGCCAGTCACTGCTGAAGTCAGCTAGCCAATGAGATGGCACTTTTCTCCTGTAAGTCGTTTCAAGGCTCATAGCCCCGTTAGTAGAATTATAAGCCTCTGTAAAAACATATTACTATTTTACTTATTTCTCCATGAAAACATACCTGGCAGGTACTCTGTAGGAGGGCCTTGGCAAGAGGCTTTAATGAGTAAACACAACATATGTTTTCATGGAGAAATAAGAAAAAAAAATTATCTGGACATGGACAACTCTCTTATGTGAAACTAAGATTTTTGCCATACTACAACACATGATTTTGATATATGGATGTTGGTACTTTCCCTTTTTTTTCTGTAATGACTTGACTTAATACCAATAACTTCTGAACATCAAGAAGGGTAGTTGTCAGTTTCTCGCGAAAGAATGTGCACAAGTACTGGTTAACAGCTTACAGGACAAAGCCTGTCCAGGAAAAAGTGTAGCCAGGTAAACTGACCGCCCTTGACATGACCCTAATGCATCACGAAAACATGCCTATATAATTTTGACCCCCTTAAACCCCACTTTTATATAGTAAAACTGGGGTTTACAGAGGTATACATTATTTTTCTTATATGTTTTTGCATCGAGGCGGTTCTAACGAGTACCCACAATCTATGTTTTTGAGCAGAAATATGAAAAATACTAGAATTTTTTATTTGAAAATTTTCATTTTTGGGCGATAAAATTTTCAATATATTTTAATAGGCATGTTTTCGTAATGGGGTTGACTGGGCTGTAAAACCTCAACTGAATCAAAAAGAACTGTGGAACATAGTTTGATATTGTTATGATATTAGATAAATTTATGTTTAATTCACACTTACATTATTAATCTTTACAAATGGGTAATGGCAGTTGTATTTAAAGTTTATGAACAATCAGTCCTTTCCATGGAAAAAAATAAGGTACAGTAACACAAAAAAAATACCTAAATAAAAAGCTAAAAATTAAATCAGATAATTTTCATCTAATTTCTAGAAAGTTTTGTTTGTATGTTGGCATGTTGTAAAGTATTCCAAAACATATTCTTTTAAGCATTTTCAGTCGCTGTAATAAATTTTGATGCTTAGCTTTTTTCCCTCTTTTTCAAACTAAAGAACAAAGTGTTATCAATATTTTTATACACATTTCACATTGTTATGTAGTTGCTCTATGGGTGTAAAATTGTTTCACCCACTAGCCAGTTATACTTCATATACTTCATAACTCTAAACATTGGGACAGACAGGCCTAAGCAGACAGTGTAGACCAAGATCAGATGCCACAGAATGCTGCATCTGATCAGGGTCTTCACTGATTGCCCTCGTCCAGCAATACCGTATTCGGCCTAATAACTGCACAGTGTGCGGGCCCCCGTAGCCTAGTGGATAAGAGAGTTGACTCTTAATCCATTAGGTTTCTCATCGCTGTGGTTCGAGCCTCGCTCGGGTCATATGTGGGAAAGCCAAGTTCTGCTTACGGATGGTCAGGTGGTTTTTCTCCGGGTTCTCCGGTTTTCGCCCACCTTCGATGAACGATCGGCTCAATATAAGTGAAATATTCTTGAAAGGGCCGTAAAACCCAAATCAAAAAAAAAAAAAAAAAAAAAAAAAAAAAAACTGCACAGTGTGCTTGGGTTTTTCAATATGTATCCACTTATCAAAAGTAAAACAAGATCAGCAAAAGACTGCCGGCCAGTTGGATGCGCCGTCCGACTGGAGACCAGGAGGTCGCGGGTTCAACCCCGTCAAGGTCGGCAACATTCTTTCGTGGAGATTGATCATGAAATATTTTCTACGGTCATTCTCTCCCTTCCACTGATTCAAGAAGGGCAGTTGTCAGTTTCTGGCGAAAGAATGTGCACAATACTGATTAACCGCTTGGAGGACCAAGCCTGCCCAGTAAACGTGTGGTTAGGTAAATTGACCACGCTCGACATGACCCCATTGGGTTGACTGGGCCATGAAACCTCAACACAAACAAATCAGCAAATGACTTATTTTATGGTGCTTACGTGATGTTTTGTGGAGTTCTTTTTTCTGATTTTTTTTCTAAAAGCATATGTTGTGGGTACTCATTTGAGTTGCATTGACAAGTCGATGCAATTCAAATGGGTACCCACAACATATGCCTTTATATAAAAAGTAGACAAGAAGTACACAGGCTGTAGTCTGAAGACTACAGAATTACTTGACTGTGTGCTTATAGGGGTATGTGTGGTAATTTGGTCAAATATGGTATGTTAAACACATCATCAGGTAGTGAAAAAGACTTTTACAAATTATAGGACAAATATGGTAAGTAGTTATGGTGTCCCAATATTTAGAGTAATAGGATAACTTGAAAACTAAGGGTTCATACAGGTCAGGGAAATGTCAGGGAATTTTGTTTTTTTGTTGTTGTTTTTTTCAAGGTAAGAGAATATTTGTCCGGGAATTCTGTGATGTGTCTGTGAAATATGAAATTTTGCAAAAATGTCAGGGAAATGTAAGGCAATTTTACATTTCAGTCTGATGAAGCTAGACTTTGGTGCCGATATATTTTTCTTGCTAAATTCATAAAATTTCCAGCTCCGATATTGTCATGGAAATTTGAATTTACATCGGGGAAAAGTCAGGGAAATGTCAGGGAATTTAGGTCAATCCTAAATGTGTGAACCCTGAAAATATATTGCATGATCACAAAGGCATTTCTCATTTTGTTCAGTTTGCTCCTGTTAAATACTGTATGCCATATCTACTCTGTGTAACAGCTCGCAAAGAACTGTTACAATCACTCTGGTGTTGTGTCCAAATATTAAAATATATATTCTTTAACGCTTAGCATTGCGGGTAAAATTTTCAGTAGATGACATTTTGAAATGTTTTTCTTATTTTTCCCAGAAAACAGGATTTGACATTTCATGCTAATTGTCTCCTTAGGAGACAATTTGCATGAAGTGTCAGATCCTGTTTTCTTGAAAAAATAAAAAAAAATATCTGGTCATTTTTTTCTCCATTAATCTTTTTTCTAATCCATGCTACTTTTACATCAAAAACAATTCTAATGAGTACCATAGCCATATGTTTTTGTGTAGAGATAAGAAAAAATATTTACTTAGATGTCTCTCTTGTCTTTAGACTAGATGTAAATATATTTCCTGTAAAGTTAGATTATTTAAAATTTACCAATTTACGTCGAGCGGACTTTTCTACCACAACCCTTTGGATCAGTCTATTTCCCAATTTTTAGTATTTTAGTGTTTTAAACAAATACCTGTAGTTAATGCAAACAGTGTAGACCCTAATCAGATGTTGCATTCTGCAGTGTCTGATCTGTGTCTGTACTGTTTATTAATTATCCTTTTGGGGTCTCCAGACTAAAATGGAGTAAGATTATTTTCGGACATCAAGCCAAGATATTTTATTTTAGATTATTTTTTACTCTTTTATCCCTACAGACTAAATCAGATACCTTTACAAACAGTGCAGATCCAGATGAGATCATTACAAGCTGTCTCATCAGGATTTACACTGTTTAGGATTCTGTATTGATTTTTACTCAAACTCCTATTTGCATCTATGGATGTGTCCAAATTCAGAGATGGAAAAGTATATTTCAGAAACTCAAGGGTGAAAGGGTTTACATTCATGTAATTACAGTAAAACTTCAATAACTATAACAGGCAGAGAACCAAACTATTACCATACTTATCCTAAGTACTCTGTGCAAGCTGTGTAGAAACTGATCAGATGCACTTTTCATTGGCATCTGATCTTGGTATACACTGTTTGCTCAAGCCTGTCCAAGTACTTAGAGTAAGTGTAGTAGACACAATTGACAGGAGATGAAAAATAATAATTATAATAAAATGTTGCCAAAATGAATACACATACTATAATTGCATTTAAGTTTATTTCAATAAATATTTTGTAGAATCATACTCCACAAAGAAGTGTCCACATATGACTCTAAGACTAATTTCCAGTGGGCATGGCCTATTTCTTATATCATACAAAACCTGTAGTTATAGAACCCTTATGTGGTAAGCAAAGTATTTTTATTGTTTTTTTTTTTCAGAGAAAATAAGACTTGGCATTTCATGTCAATCGTCTGCCTAGCAGACGATTCACAAGAAGTGTCAAGTATTATTTTCTCTGAAATATTAAACGAATTCAAATGTTTTCTGCTGTACTTGTGTCCTGGGCTTAAGGGTTAGAACTCCCACCTTTTGCTGTAAACAAACATGCTTATATGTCTTTTAGGTGCATTTCACCGAGCTGAGTAATGTCCGCCAAAGATTTGAGTCTGGAGCGTCTGCTGATGAAGAACCATCTCAGAAGAGTTTTTCTGTCAAAGACGACTACGATGAAGGGGGAGAATATGAGAGCACACCAACTGTTAACCCTGATGTTGTTAAGGAGACGGACAGTACTGGGGAAGAATTACCTGAAGTTGGAATGGCCAAGAACCTCCTTGCAAAGTTCAAGCAACTTGAAGTGGAAGGTGAAGCTCCACGACCTAGCGAGAAAAGATTAACGCCTCCACGACAAACTAAAGTAGAATATGAAAGCACTCCAAAAGAACGTCTCGAACAGTATGAAGGAAAGTCTGATACTGGGATATTTGAAAGTCAGCCGTCAAAGATTGAAGGCATAGTGAGATATGGTGAACAGTTAGAGGAAGAACCTACTCTTGAGAAAGGTCATGCCAAAAGTATTGTTAGTAAATATAAGGAAATAGAGGAAGAAAGTGGCAAAGTTAGAACACGTGAAAGGAAGGAACTCACTCCTGATAGATCGGGAAAGGTTGAGTATGTGAGTGAACCTAGGGGACAAAGTATTGAACAATATGAAGTGCGTACAGAATCGGGTGTATTTGAAAGTACACCAAAAGTAGAAGAAGATGTTATTCGTGCTGATGAAAAACCTGATGAAATTATGCCAGAAGAAGGCATGGCTAAGAATCTTTTATCAAAATTTAAGCAATTAGAATCTGAGGTGGCTAATAGACCACCACCTTCTCCTCTGCGTTCAACTCCTGAAAGGACTAAGAGAGAATTCGTCAGTGGACCTACTAGAGGCTATTTAGAAAAATATGAAGGCAGAAGTGAATCGGGAACTTTTGAAAATGAGCCAGCACAGCAAAGAGAAGTTGTAAAATCAGATGAAGTTCCAGAGGAAATAATGCCTGAAGCCGGTATGGCTAAGAAACAGATGGAAAGATTTAAAGAATTAGAAAAAGAAAGTTCTTCTCCTGTTCATTCTACTAGAAAAGAATTTACTCCACCAAGAGAAAGTAGCCCAGGCAAAACTGTGGCAGGTATTTTAGAGAATACTCCAACTGAAAGGCAAGAAGGTGTTGTTAAATCAACAGATGTTTATGATACTGAATTACCAGAGCAAGGAATGGCTAAAAACATTGCAAATAGATTTAAACAGTTAGAGTCTGAAAGTTCTTCTGGTTCACCAACTCGTAGTAAGAAGGAATTCACACCTCCTCCCGAAGCTGGAGTTTATGAAAATATCCCTGCGGAACGTTTAGTTGTAGAACAAAGAAAAGCAGAAGCTGGAGTATTAGAGAGCACACCTACTCGAAATCCGGACATTGCTAGGGAACATGATGCAAGCCCTGAAGTGGAACTCCCTGAAAGAGGCTATGCAAAGAATTTGGTTTCAAAATTCAGACAACTTGAAAGTGAAAGTGCCAAAGGTTCTTCATCCCCTTCTCCTAAAAAGTACAAAGAATTTACCCCACCGAGAGATACCCGAGGTCTTCTGAGCCCTAAGTCACCCGCTGGGGTAACGGATGGAGTTCAGCCAAGCGAGCTTCCAGGACAGTATCAACAGCAAGTAAAAGCGGGTGTCTATGAGAATGAACCCGAGGTTAGGCCAGACTTGTGTCGGGAAGCAGATACTAATTGGAATGAAGGTCTTCCAGCAGCAAATACGGCGTTATCAATGAGACAGAGGTTTCAAGAAATGGAAAACAAAGCTTTAAAGGAACTTGAAACACCCGAACCTATCCATAGAAAGGTATGTACTAGTGTGCTGCTTTAAAATTAACAGTTTTGCTGAAGATGATATCACTGACAGAGAATGTGTACGGTAATAGTTTCTGGAACATTAAGAAAGTTGGCTACTTTTGTTCAGTTATAAACTATTTAACCTAACCCCTTTATGTAGCATGGACTCTTTTACCACAACTCTTTGGACCGGTCTGTTTCCAGTATCGGGGTGTCTGGTTAGTTTTTATTACTTCTATGTTTTATAGAAATCTTTGTATTTAATGCAAACAGTGGAGTCCCTGATCAGACACCACATTTTTAGACTTTTGTTGCAAAGGAAGGTAAAAGTTCATAACTATTTTAGTACACGTTCTTTGGACTTGATAATTACAAGAATCTGGAGAAATAATGCTGGTTTATTTTTATCTTTTGATGTTTACTTGTTGATAATTACTGATTTCATTTCATTTACTTTTTACACATAGTTACAACCCACACCCAATATAACAGCTCTCTGTAAGAAAAGATTTTATATAAACTGGACAAGCATGTGCTATGTAATGTCACTGACTCCCTGTTATAAAGAACATGTAAATAAGAATCTTTACTCTTGCCTTGTCTGTAAAAGCCCATAAATGGCTGCGGGTGTGTGGCTTGTATTTTTTTTTTTTCAGTTGACTGCTTAACCTTTATTCTATTAGCACACAGAGTATAATAAAACACTTCCATCCATTGAACCAGCATTGTCTCACCATTAGGTCCTCAGACAAACAGTGTATTCAGATAATGTTGGTTTTTTTCTTATTTCTCCAAAACAAAATACCTTCTAGCTCCAGATAATAAGGGATATCCACATATTTTTCTTATTTCTCTATGAAAACATTATGTTGTGATACTCATTAGAAGTGCCTCAATGAGGCACTTCAAATGAATACCAACAACATATGTATTTTTTGAGTAATAAGAAAATATCAGTTCTTTTCCGTTGAAAAAAAGTGCTTTATCTGAAGCTACGTCATAAAGATCCTGATGAATCTTCAAAATGCATGTTTTTTATGGAGAAATTAGAGAAAAATACCAGTTTGTACCATATTTACCCTAAATATTCAGACAGACAGGCCTGAGAAAATAGTGAAGACCCTGATCAAATGCCACATTCTGATCAGGGTCTGCAGTGTTTACTACTCATCCAGCAGTTTTTAGACACATCAAAAGGTAATCAAAATGACTTTTTCAAAATTTGGACAAGAATGATAAGGAGTTAGTATGTCCGAATATTGAGAGTAAATCTGGTAATTAACACTTTACATGCTGGGCAAAAATTTCAGCAGACAACATTTTGAAATATTTTATTAATTTTTCCCAGAAATAGGCTTTGAAGTTTCATGCAAATTGTCTCCTTGGTAGACAATTTGCATGAAATGTTAAAGCCTATTTCCTGGGAATAATAAGGAAAATATTAGCAATTTGTCGTCTGCCGAATTTGCCCACAGCATGGTAAGTTTTAAGTGGAGGCTGCTGCTCCCATGTTTTACTGTTTGCATGACGAATTTTAGATGCAGTAGAAGAAAATAAAATGCAGGGCTTTTGAAAGAGTTGTATTTTTAACCATGAAAGTGCTGGATTAAGAACTGTTTCAGACAACAATCCCATTTTTTTTTTCAGAGGAAACAAGATTTAATTTTACATGTGAATCATTTTTTTTTATTTTTATTTATTTATTTCAGAGAAAATAAGCCTTGCTTTTCCATGTAAATTGTCTACTAGGCAGAAAAATTTACAAAGCATGTCAAGCCTTATTCTCTCTGAAAAATTGAAAAAATAAATTTTAGAAAAAATGCGAATGTTGTCTGCTGCTGTTGTGCCTGACTCTTTGATGGCTCAGTTATTAGTTGATTCTCATTTCTTCATGAAAACATATGATGCAAACAACATAGAAAAAATGTGAGAAAATGTTTGTGGACAGTGAGAACATTCTAATTAGATACTGGTGTATATTTTTATGGAGAAATAAAAAAATGTTATCCTAAATACCGTAGCTCCAGATGAGAAAAATACACTGGAACCTCTTTATAAGACGATTGATTATAAGACAGTTCGGATATAAGACGGTTTAAAGGTGGACACCAAAAATGTTGTATCCAAAAAAAAATGTATAGATTATATAGAAAAATGACCATTTATGGTCATTTTTCTATATAATCAAGACATTTTTATTTGGATACAAATGTGCCGGCCTCGGTGGCTAAGTTGGATGCGCCGTCCGACTGGAGACCAGGAGGTCGTGGGTTCAACCCCCGCCGAGGTCGGCAACATTCTTTCGTGGAGATTGATCATGAAATATTTTCTACGGTCATTCTCTCCCTTCCGCTGATTCAAGAAGGGCAGTTGTCAGTTTCTGGCGAAAGAATGTGCACAATACTGGTTAACCGCTTAGAGGACTAAGCCTGCCCAGTAAATTAGTGGTTAGGTAAACTGACCGCGCTCGACATGACCCCATTGGTTGACTGGGCCGTAAAACCTCAACACAAACAAACAATTTGGATACAACACAGTTGTTTACCTAACACGGTTTTCACTTCGGATCCCAGCAATCATATTATAAAGAGGTTGTGGTGTACTGATATTTTTCTTATTTCTCCATGAAAACATATGTTCTGGTACTCATTAGAAGCATCTCATGAGGTGCTTCTAATGAGAACACACAGCATATGTTTTTGTGGAGAAATAAAAAAAATAATAGGTGTCTGTGCTCCCTCTTAACTGGAGCTATGAAATACCCATGAAAATCAAAAGCCCTGAAATATCAGATTAGTGGATAGAATTTAATCCATGAATGTATGACAATTTTTTTTTTTTTTTTTTTTTTTTTTTATACTTCATTTAAATTTTATTACGGATTTTTTTAAATATTCATAAAATACAACATGTATGTAATATACATAGATTAACTTATTATGTTATTGTATACATATATTTAAATATTAATTTATTTTTATCATATACCTTGCATCATAGTGCATAATGAGCATATTTGAAAATGTCTAAAAGATTTTTTTAACAGCATGATTTCTTGTAAACTTATCTGTTGATTCTTATACTTTACATAGGTCTAGATAAGAGGTGTATATTTTTCTTATTCCTCCACAAAAACGTATGTTGTAGGTACTCATTAGAAGTGCCTTAATGAGGCACTTCTAATGAGTACCCACAAGATATGTTTTTGTGAAGAAATAAGAAAAATCAGTACTTTTGGGTTGAAAAAAAGTGCCTGTCTGGGGCTATGAGTTTGAATATACATAGCTTTGACAAGAAATTTTTTTTAATTTATTTATTATTTTAATATTATTATTATTATTTTTTTTTTTTTTTTTTAACAGTCAAAAAGAATCAATACTTTTCTTATTTCTCAGCAAAAACATAATATGCTATTGGCATTCACTAGAAGCACCCATCCTTAGGTTCTTATAATGAATGTCACAATATATGTTTTCTTGAGAACTAAGAAAAAAATTACCTGGGCCCGGTTGTTCAAAGCATCGTTAGCTTAACGAGCTTGTTAAGGGTCATTTCGTTAACTGTTTTAGCGGATTCAATATACAATATTCTGATATTTTTTGCTGAAAAAATGTGATTAGCTTTTGTACTGCAAAAGCTACTCACATTTTTTCAGCAAAAAAGTTCAGCATATTTGCGTATCACTCGATGTAAATTTTAACGAATCATTAACTAACGACGTAGTTAGCTTTGAACAACTGGGCCCTGGCTATGCCTTCTATCTGGATCTATGTATATATGTATATATTTGTAATTATTGCTAACTTTTTCTTGCAACATCATTTAATGCGTAAACGGGTGCTTTTTGAATGGCTTACATAGCTTTCTGTTTGTTTAACTTCTAGCATGTTGTCAGCGAATTCAACCGATATTTTTCTCTTAATAAGTGGATTTTGAAATTCAGTTTATATTTTCTCCTCAGAAGACAGCTTTACTTTTTTGTTGGGCCATTTTTTAGGGAAAAATATTTGAACATGTGATCATATGTTAAAGGTTAGAATTAATGTGTGGAGAGTGCTGGAGGAAGACATCTTCATACCCTAATTTGTATTTAGACATATAGGCCTGAGCAAACTGTGTAGACCTAGATCAGTCTCCACAGAATTCAGCACCTGATCATGTTCTACACTGTTTGTCACTCATCCAGCAGTTTTTAGACACATCAACAGGTAATAAAATGGACTGTTCAAATTTTAGGAAAAGCATGGTAGGATTTAATAACCCTAGTCCTGCTGAACCAGGATATGCTCAGAAGATATGTCCTGCCTTTGCAAATAGTGTAGATCCAGATCAACTGGCTTCTGAAGAAGCCAACTGATCTGGATCTGCACTGTATGCCATTAAGTATGTGAATTTATATCAACAATCTGGATCAAGAAATCTGATTGGTTGAAAATTAGAAATGGGCATGGCATATTAATTTATTCAGCAGGACAAAAGTTAAGATGTTTAAATATCTAGGGTAATAGGGCACTTGAAGCACAAGGTAACATCTGCTGCTGTATCAATTTACATGACACTGGCTGTCTATAACAGGTGCAGAAGAAAAGTGGCATAGATGTGTTGTTCCATACCGTAGTTACCCTAAATATTTGGAACCTTCTTATAGCTCTAGATTAACCCTTGTCATGCTGAATAGATAAAGATGCCTCGCCCACTTCTAACTGTCAGCCAATCAGATTGCTTGATCTAGGTTGTTGTTACAGATTCAAATACTTAATGCCAAACTGAAGAAGCCAACTGATCTGGATCTGCACTGTTTGCAAGGGCAGAGTGTATCTACCTGAATTTATATCAACAACCTGGATGAAGTAATCTGGTTGGCTGACAATTAGAAGTGGGTGTGGCTTCTTAATTTATTCAGCATGACAAGGGTTAACATATTTTTCTAAAATTTTGAAAAGTCAGTTTGTCTACTGGATGAGTGGCAAACAGTGCAGACCCTGATCAGTTATCGCATTTTGCAGCATCTGATCTGGGTCTGTTCTGTTTGCTCAGGCCTGGCTGTCTGAATAATTAAGCTAAATATGGTACATAGTAGTTGTTTTTCTCCAGTATACCACAATTGTTCTGCTTTTGCTCTGTCTTTAGGATAAGTTCTAGTAAAAATTGGCGACCAAGGTAGAAGAAGTGTGATGACTCTTTTGTGTTTTCAATTACTTTATGAACAGCAACATTTTAGTCATTTCAGGAGGGATAATATTTATCATCCTTTGATCTTGCCTCAATCCTGCAGTAGATTAATCCTTAAAGTGCCAAGCACATTTGTTGCAGACAGTATTTTGAATTTTTTTTTTTTTTTTTTTTTAATTATTTTTCAGAGAAAATAGGACTTGGCATTTCATGTGAATCATCTGCTAGGCAGACAATTCACATGAAAAGTCTTCTCTGAAAAATTATATATATAAAAAAAAAATGTATTTCAAAATATCGGCTGCTGCAGTTGTGGCTCATATTGGCACTTTAACCCTTGTCATGCTGAATAAATTGAGATGCCACACCCACTTCTAATTTTCAGCCAGTCAAATTACTTGATCCAAGTTGTTGATAAAAATTCAAATACTGAATGGCAAACAGTGCAGATCCAGATCAGTTGGCTTCTTCAGAAGCCAACTGATCTGGATCTACATTGTTTGCAAAGGCAGGGCATATCCGGGTTCAGCAGGACAAGGGTAAAGGATTAACTTATTGACCATCCGGTTTCTTCATAGTTGTATGAAGATTCATAGAAATTTTGAAGTTAGGTTTTGATTTTGTAGCTTTATTTGAAATAGAAATAAAATTTCCTGTTTGTCTAATTTGAAGGAAACGACAGCAAAAAAGAAAAAGGTTTGTTGAAATTTTTTTCCCCTGGCAAAATCATTGAACTTCCAAAGCAGCTATATCAAGGGAAACAACTTGTTCCATTGCTTGATTGATTTTCACATTAAATTTCTTCCCTTAGAAGCGTAGTCCTTTGCAAGTTCTTTCTTCCATTAGAAATATTACCTGTTTCCACCAGAAAATGGGTTAAAGGCACCTATTAAACTGTTAAGATTTAACACCTTACATTTTATTTTTTTTACTTTTTTCTGTTACTAACTACTAACTTTGAACTTGGCAGAAGTACATTTTGAAAAATAATACTCCTCCAAAGTGATACTGGCATGTGAACGAAGTAGTTAGAGACCTATTGATGTATTTACCCCAAGTATTGGTACTGACAGGCTTGAGCAAATTGTGTAGACCCTGATTAGATGCAACATTCTGTTGTATCTGATCAGGGTCTACACTGTTTGCCACTCATCCAGTAGATTTTAGACACATCAAATGGTAGTGAAATGGACTTATGTAAATTTTAACATTTGTAACATTTGTTAACCTTTGCCTTGCTGAATAAATTAAAATGCCACACCCACTTCTAATTTCCAACCACTGAGATCACTTGATCTGGGTTTTTGATAGAAATTCACATATTTAATGACAAACAGTGCAGATCCAGATCAGTTGGCTTCTTCAGAAGCCAACTGATCTGGATCTACACTGTTTGCTAAGACAGGGTATGCCATGTTCAGCAAAAGAGGGTTAAAGAGAGGAGGTGTCAGAATACTTTGGGTAAATGAGTACATATAAGAAAACATAAAATGGATACTGCACTGAAAGAATATAACATGACAGGGTATATCAAGGGTATGGGTTACTACTTGGGGCTTGGTTTAACATTTGAAAGCTGTGGTAGTGCGGGTTTTCATGTGTTAACCTTTGTCATGCTGAATAAGAAGTTACATCCGCTTCTAAGTTTTCAACCAATCAGATTACTTGATCCAGGTTTTGATACAAATTCACATTTTTTATTGACAAACAGTGCAGCTCCAGATCAGTTGGCTTCTTCAGAAGCCTACTGTTCTTGAGCTACACTGTTTGCAAAGACAGGACATATCCGGGGTCAGCAGGATTAGGGTTAATAAATTTGTGAAGGTGATGAGTAATCATAGCTCCATAAAAGGCACTTTTTAAAGCTTAGCACTCTGAGAAAATTTTTCAGCAGAAGACATATTGAAATATTTTTCTTAGCTTTACCATTCAACAGGACTATGACATTTCCTACAAATTATCTCCAGTGGAGACAGTTCGCATTGAATGTCATAACCTGTTTTCTGAGAAAAATAAGAAAAAATATCACCGATTTGTCGTCTGCTGAATTAGCCCAGAGAATGGTAAAGGTTAAAACCCTTTTATAACTGAAAAGTACTGATATTTTTCTAATTTCTCCATGAAAACATGTGTTGTAGGTACTCATTGAAAGCATCTTAGCAAGATTCTTCTAATGAATAACACAACATATGTTTTTGTGGAGAAATCAGAAAAATATTTATACGGGCATCCCTTTTATCTGGAGTTACAGTGGCACAACCGTTTCCTGCTGAACCAGGATATACTCTGCCTTTGCAAACAGTGTAGAGCCAGATCAGTTGGCTTCTGAGGAAAGCCAACTGATCTGGATCTGCACTGTTTGCCATTAAGTGTGGGAATTTATAACAACTGGATCAAGTAATCTGATTGGCTGAAAATTAAAAGTGGGTGTGGCAATTTAAATTTATTCAGCAGGAAGTTAAGAGGGTATGTCAGGAGAGAATGCTGTTATTCTAAGATTTGGGGAAAGAAAGCCCAGGGGCACATTTTCTTCAAGGGGCTCATGTATGTGGTCTGAGAGCTATTGCTGGGGTATGTTAATTCAACACAATTGAAATCAGTCATTTATTAAGGCAGAGGTTTTCCTGTGACATGTGGTTAGTAGGCTATTGATTGATGGTTTTCATGTAAGTAATTATTATGGGATGGAGTAATAGTGGTCCACTGAGACAGACTGTCCATGATAATGAGCAGGTTGATTGATTAGTTTTTATCATAGTTCTAATGGCAGTAACAACATTTGTATCATCATCTGGGCTCTAGAGAAGGGGTATCAGAAAAATTTCATATTTACTCTATAGCTCTAGATAAGAGTCAGCATCATGTAAATATTTTTCTTATTTTCCTCGAAACATATATTGTGGATACTCATTAACTCTTGTCATGCTGTATAAATTAAAATGCCACACCCACTTCTAATTTTCAGCCAATCAAATTACTTAATCCAGGTTGTTGATAAAAATTCAAATACTGAATGGCAAACAGTGCTGATCCAGATCAAGTGGTTTCTTCAGAAGCCAACTGATCTGGATCTACACTGTTTGCAAAGGCAGGGCATATCCGGGTTCAGCAGGACAAGGGTTAAAATTCTTGGCGAGGCACTTCTAATGAGTAACCACACCATATGTTTTTATGGAGACATAAGAAAAATGTGGATGTACCCCCTCTCCACCCACCCACCCTCTCCCTCCTGTCTGGAGTCATACTATGTATGACCAGTCTGTGCAGATCTGCAGTCATGTCTTGATTTAACGAGGTATGATTTGGTTTATTACAGTACAATTTTGAGGGAATGTTGCTTTATTTATAACCTCTTAACCGTAGTCCTGCTGGTCCTGGATATGTCCTGCCTTTGCAAACTGTAGATCCAGATCTAAAGAAGCCAGCTGATCTGGCTCTGCACTGTTTGTCATTCAGTATGTGAATTTATATCAAGAACCTGGATCAGGTAATCTGATTGGCTGACAATTAGAAGTGGGCATGGCATTTTAATTTATTCAGCATGACAAGGGTTAAAAAACATTTTTCATTGGTTGGGTCTCACTTATCCCTGCTCTAATTGGAGATTGGATAGGTTTCATGGCTAGATTTACTAATACAGGAAGAAGGCTGTTCACACACATACACACACGCACTTGTGTACACATGCACGCCCTGCACAGATGCGCACACACATGGGCACGTGGATCTGGATCGTGACTAATTTTATGTTATGCTGGTTTGTTTTTAGCCTCTTTATGTATATATATGTATTTGACTTGTACTACCTTCCCTACCCATATGCTATTACCCAGTATACTCAATGATATAAATCTAGCTTAATGTTCGTAGTTTTAGGGGAGCTCACAGGGAATGTTGTAATCATTTAATGAATGAAAAGCAAGCCAAAATAAGTGTGTTCAATAACATTTAATCAAATCACATTTATTCCATAAATTGACAAGACAATCACAGAAGATATTTAATTGTAACCCTAGTCCTGCTGAACCCGGATATGTCCGGCCATTGCAAACACTATAGATCCAGATCAGTTGAAAGAAGCCAACTGATCTGGATCTGCACTGTTTGTCATTAAGTATGTGAATTTGTATCAACAGCCTGGATCAAGTAATCTGATTGACTGAATATGAGAAGTGGGCATGGCATCTTTATTCAGCATGGCAAGGGTTGATAATCTGTTACAGAACTTTATCTGCTGCATATAGCAGTAGCAGATATGACACAGCCTCTTTATAACACTATGGCTGGGATCCCAAACAAAACCATGTTTTTTAAATAACCAAATTGTATCCAAACAAATATGTATAGATTATATAGAAAAATGACCATATATATGGTCATTTATTTATATAATCTATACATTCTTGGTTTGGTACAACATTTTGGGGGTCCATCTTTAATCCTTAGTATGCCCAAGGCCATGCAATAGTGGACTATGTTATAAATGAAATCCCTTTTAATGTATTTGACCCACAAACAACATGCAGGTTTGTCAGTCCGTGACATACTGGAATTATGTTTTTATACATGGAATATTTTCCTGTATTCAATTTATTTGTAAATACCTAGCAAACTACTTAACTTGCCATTCCAGGGACGCCTTAGAAGGGTAATAATAAAACTAATGCATTACTTGTTAGTTTCAGTCCTGTTAGACCATGAAATTGTAATTTGTTCAGGTTTTTTAGGAGGGAGGGGGTTTATGTTTGACATCCAGCTGGGGATTGTAGCAACTTACCTACCTTATAAAACACCAAAACTGATTTGTAACTTTATTGTTGGGGTCCAAAGCAAAAACCATGTTAGTTGTATAATCTATACATTTTTTGATTGGACACAACATTTTTCTGTATAATCTATGCATTTTTTGTTTGCCAAAAATGTATAGATAATGTATGGAAATGTTTGGATACAACATTTTGGGGTTCATATTTAAACCATGTTAGATCCAAATGTTTGCTATAATGAACTGTGTCATAAAGCGATTCCTGTGTACTGTTAGAGGAGTAAATTCCAACTTAAGGTCCTATCAGCGATTATTACCTGTGTTTAGTCTGTAGAAATAGAAATGGATTTAAAGTATTTACCCTAAATATTTGGACACATTATTTCCTTACTATACTTGTAAAAAGATTTGAATAAGTTCTTTTGACTACCAGTTCATATATCTAAAATGCTGGTAAATGATCAAACATCATAGTCTGCAGAGCTATTATATGGCAACTCGCTGGCTAAGTCAGCTGGTGGTCAGGAGGTTGTGGGTTCACCCCCACCCCCTCCTGGGTCTGGCAATATTTTTTCATAGAGATTGATCATGGAATATTTTTTACTGTCATTCTCTCCCTTCCGCTGATTCAAGAAGGACAGGTGTCAATTCTGGCGAAAGAATGTGAAAAGAGGACTAAGCCTGCCCAGGAAAAGTGTGGTTAATTTAACTGACTGGCTTAACATGACCTTAATAGTGTCAACTGGGCTGTTAAACCCCAAACCAAAGCAACTGATCTGGGTGTACACTGGTTGCTAAGGTTCTGTTGTGGTTAATTTAACTGACTGGCTCAACATGACCTTAATAGTGTCAACTGGGCTGTTAAACCCCAAACCAAAGCAACTGATCTGGGTGTACACTGGTTGCTAAGGTTCTGTTGTGGTTAATTTAACTGACTGGCTCAGCATGACCTTAATAGTGTCGACTGGGCTGTTAAACCCCAAACCAAAGCAACTGATCTTGGTGTACACTGTTTGCTAAGGTTCTGTTGTGGTTAATTTAACTGACTGGCTCAGCATGACCTTAATAGTGTTGATTGGGCTGTTAAACCCCAAACCAAAGCAACTGATCTTGGTGTACACTGTTTGCTAAGGTTCTGTTGTGGTTAATTTAACTGACTGGCTCAGCATGACCTTAATAGTGTCGACTGGGCTGTTAAACCCCAAACCAAAGCAACTGACCTTGGTGTACACTGTTTGCTAAGGTTCTATTTGTCCAAATACTTACGGTAAATATGGTAGTCAAGGAAAGGTTATAGTCACAAGACACAGCCGTTCCAAGCCACTGTAAGAAGAAGAAATGAGGAAAAAATAATGACAAAATAGAAGAAGAAAAAAAAGCAACATGTTTGTAATAGCTCATATAGTTACATGTACATAGATTTTTCAGAATTTTCCTTATACAGGTAATACAATGATTCTGATAATCAGGACCTGCTCTATGCAGTTAAATCTACTGTCTGCCAAGATGGTGACTTGCTACTATCCCCAATAGGTTCTTTCTTGAGCAAATGGTTTACCATATTTGGCTGATTAAACACACAACTGGACACTTGCCTTACCTTTACCACTCTCTGGAAAATCCAGCAGATGACAGATTAACAATATTATCTCATCTTTCCAGAAAAAATAGGAATTAAAATTTCATGCATATGAAGAGACTTAATAAAACTGAGTGATTGTGTTATGAGATTCAGAATAAGTAACTAGAACTATAATGCTGGTATCATATTTTGGTAACCCTGGTATGGGAAATGTCCAGTTAATTAGTGCCAAATATAATTTGTTGTGTTTTTGTTTTATGAATATCAACATTTTTAACGAGTTCATATTTCTCAATTTGGTAATTGTTTTCCTGTGTTGTTTTTGTTCCAGTTATTTTTCAGTGTTGTGGCTTGTTGCCCTATTCATTACTCTGATTTGACTGGTCTTTCTCCACTTGTATTTTCTTTAAGGGGAATTAATGCACTTTCAAGGGAGAAAACTCTATCAAGTGATTTTTCTCCAGCTGAAAATGGGTCTACTCTAAAAGGAAAGAATTTGCTCCCCTTGGGAGCAAATTCTTTCCTTTTAGAGTAGACTCCTTTTCAGAAGGTACTGGTGTACAGAAAAGCGAACAGGAAGTCACAAGTCTTCCTTGTCAAAAATGGCAGTTATGGTACCAGGTGTGTCCTTACACCTTGAAGTGAATGGATATCGTGATTGTGTGTATTCTTTTGCCCATCTTTGGTTGGTTTTCATGACAGCAGTTGCTTTTGAATATAAAAAAAAATATGTCTATAAAACTGCCAACCTTACTCAGCCTGTAATTACTGCACTTTGTGCTTAGGTTTTTCAAAATTACTGGAAAAACTTGTAGTAACATATCACACTTAAAAGAAAGATCAAGAGGAGAAAATTCCTTTTAGAGTAGACCCCTTTTCAGAAAGTATATAAAAGCAAACAGGAACTCACAAGAATTATCTCCCTTATAAGGAGAGGGTGAAAAATCTACCAAGTGTATCATCGGCTTAAACCTTGTCCTGCTGAATAAATTAAGATGTTACACCCATTTCTAATTTTCAGCCAATCAAATTACTTGATCCAGATTGTTGATATAAATTCACATACTTAATGACAAAAGTGCAGATCCAGATCATTTGGCTTCTTTAGATCTGGATCCACACTGTTTGCAAAGGCAGGACATATCTGGGTTCAGCAGGACTAGGGTTAATAGTAAAAATATGAAGGGAAAAAGACCAATCAACAAATATAGCTTCATTATTGTGTGTCACACCCATGTCATGAGCATTTTTATATTATCTCCCTTGCAGCCTTGCTAACCTTTATTTATTTATGTCCCTCCAGGAAGATTCCCAACCCCCAGACTCAGAGGTAATTATACACCTGTATTCATTATAATAATGGTCTTGAGATGAAATGATACGTATAAAAATATTATGACCAAATTTTCACACACATGTATTTTGGTTTCATTTGCCTTCATGGGTTTTCATTACTTTTTCCAATTTCAGTTTTGTTTGCTCAAACAGTTTGCACCCATTTTATACAGAAAGAAGTCTAAAGGATTATTTATTTCAACATATTTTTTATATAAGGGTGGACATACCAAAGAATGCCTATTTTATTACATATAGGCTGTATGCATGTAATTTAACTCTAAGTGTCAATCACAACAGCAGTAGACAACATCTTTTTTCAGAGAAAATAAGCCTTGGCAGTTCATGTGAATCATCTACCTAACAGATGATTCACATGATATGCCAAGTCTTGTTTTCTCTGAAAAATAATAAAAATTTAAAAAAATAAAATAAAATTTCATCTACTAGAGCAGTGATTATCAATTAAGGGTAATCAAAGTACTTGCTGAAGAATTTGCATAAAAGTGAAAGTTAGTAAATTTCCGTTTAAGTGTAGAGACTGTTCCAGGCTGGGACTGCTGATTTAAGGTGCTGAAATAAATAAATAAATATTCTTGCAGAACCATCTAAGTGGTATTTTATAGAAACACTTCTTTGAGGTTGCGCCGATAAATTGCCTCATCATTTTTCTTTTGAAATATGATAAAAATAATTGATCCATGATGGGAAAAAATGAACTTTTGGACATGTGCCCCAGCAAAAACTCAGATTAGCATGCACAGCCAGGCTCATCAACTTGGTAACTTTTTACTTTTGACCTGAAGAAGCTTTGCGCATTGGAAATTTGTAAACTCCCCAGGAAAATCTGATCAGACCATATCTTGAGTTTTTGCTGGGCACATATTTATGTCAAGAGGCACAATTTTTATGTCCCTGCCATTCAAAGAATGATGGAAAGTGTTAACCCTGTCCTTCCAGCTGCGTCTGGTGTTAGCAATTGGAAGTTTTTCAGGCAGGGGCATCTGTGTCCTTTTGACGCATTTCTAGTTTTCATTGTGGCCCAGTTATTTGTCTGCCCTCCTAGCAAGATTAGTGAAAACCTGATACTGTGCTTAGCACTCTGGGTCAAATTTTCTGCAGATGTCATATTGAAATATTTTTCTTATTTTTCCCAGAAAACAGGAATTAACATTTCTTACAAATTGTCTCCAATGGAGACAATTTGCATAAAATGTCAAATCCTGTTTTCTGGGAAAATAGGAAAAATATAAATTTTGTCATCTGCTGAATTAGCCTAGAGGTTGATAACGGTGTACAGAAATTCATCTCAAGACCCATAACTCCTGTAACACTGTAGAAACTTTCCGTATCTTATTTTTGGCTCAAACAAGAGAAAATTGGTCATAAGACATATTTATGAACAGTGAAGACCCAGGTCAACCTGTTGGCATATGATGTCTGCACATTTTGCAGTATCTGGTAATTTCTATGGTCAAACATGGAAGACCCTAATCAATATAGTTCCAGATAGGACACTTCATTTTCCGGCCAAAAAATATAAAAAAAATTTTCTTATTCCTTCATGAAAACATATGTTGTGGGTACTCATTAGAAACACCTTGGCAAGGCGCTTCTAATGAGTACCCACAACATATGTTTATATGGAGAAGAATAATTTTCTGGCTATTCCTTTTATCTGGAGCTGTGTCAGTGTACAGATATACAGACTGACTTGAGTCTCTGTGACCTCTGTTCTCATGGCATGGCCTATTTTATCACAGGTGCATCCCTATTAGTTGGTACTCACATCACATTTTAGTTCCTTTTCCATGTCTTAAGTTCACTCCGTAACACAAAAATCCAGATGAGATGCATTTTTGAGAAAAAATGTTTGTATTTTGTTTTATTTCTCTACAAAAATAACCCTAAGTATTTGGACATACAAGCCTGAGCAAACAGTGTAGATCCAGATTTGATGCAGCAGAATGATCAGGGTCTGCACTGTTTACGACTCACCTAGCTAATTTTAGATATATCAGCAGTAGTAAAGTGGACTTGAAATGATTTTAGGAAAAGTATGGTGAGGAGTTACTTTGTCAGAATATTAAGGGTATTAGAATATGGTTCGCTGTGGTTACATGAAAATCTCCACAGTGACCCATTTCTAATTAGCATAATATTTGGCCTAAATATTGGAACACATTAGCTCATTACCATAATTGTCCTAAAATTTGTGCTAAAAGTCCATGTTTACTAGCTGTTAATGTGTCTGAAAACTGCTGGATGAGTGGCAAACAATGTAGACCCTGATTAGATGCCACATTCTAGTGTGTCTGATCTGGGTCTACACTGTTTGTTCAAAGTATTGAGATACCTTACCTCCTTTCCATACTGGTGCTAAAATTTCAACTAGTTTTACCACCTGTTAATGTGTCTAAATATAGCTGGATGTGTGGCAAACAGTGTAGACCATGATCAGATGCCACAGAATCTGCGTCTACACTGTTTGCTCAGGCCGGCATCCATCCCAGTACTTAGTGTAAATTTGGTAGTAGCCATAGCAAGAACTTTTGTGGAGAAATAAATCAGTTATAACGAAAACACGCCTATTCAAAAATATAGAAAATTTCACCTCCAAAAATTGAAAATCTTCAGATGATATTTTTCTTATTTCTGCATAAAACATAGATTGTAGGTACTCGTTAGAACTGCCTCAGTGAGGCGGTTCAAACGGATACCTACAATCTTTGTTTTGAACAGGATTAAGAAAATTAATGTATACCCCTGTAAACCCCAGTTTTACTATATAAAAGTGGGGTTGAGGGGGGTGGGGGGGGTCAATATTATATAGGCATGTTTTCGTGATGTGATTCTGTGTCAGTGCTCATCTTATCTGGACCCTGGTAATAGTAATAATGGTGTCTTGCTATATGTTTGTAAATTATTTTTTATTCATAGCTCTAGATAAAGGGTTGTTTTTTTTTTCAACAAAAAAGTACCTTTTCTTATTTCTGCATGAAAACATATGTTGTGGGTACTCATTAGAACCACCTCAGTGAGGTACTTTTAATGAGTACCCACAGCACATATTTTCACAGAGAAGAGGCTCTTCAAATGAGTACCCACAACATATTTTGGATACCCCTGATATCAGGAGCTATATTAATTTATTGTGCTCGTCTTTGTACTTGTTTCTTGTCCTTAGAAGATGTTACTGTTCTGAATGAGCTCAAGGATAAATAGACAATATTTACTCTTTTGCAGTGAATACCATAAATATTTTCTTTGATTGTAATGAAAAGATCAGTATTTTCACAATGCAAACACGTGTGAAACTTTGAACGTTTTCGTTACGTGTGATGAAATTTTTATGCACCCGCAATTTGAAGAATGGTGGAAGGGCATATAGTGTTAACCCTGTCCGTATGTATGTATGTGCACATTTTGTCCGGTCCATAACTTTGTTATCCCTTAATGGATTTAAAATGACTTGGCAGAAATGTTAACCATCATGACGCAATGTGTTGCGCAACATCCAGGTCTGTAGCACCAAGTAAAAAGAAGTAAAGGTCACATTTAGAGGTCAAAGGTAAAAAATATGGTCTTTTTTTCGTGTCCGGTCCATAACCTTGCCTTTCCTGGATGGATTTATAAACGACTTGGCAGAAACGTTGACCAACATGAGACTATGTGTTGCGCCCAAGATCCAGGTCTGTAGCATTAAGGTCAAGGTCACACTTAGAGGTCAATGGTCAAAAATAGGGTATTTTTTTCATGTCCATTCCATAACTTTGCCATTCCTTAATGGATATTGAAATGACTTGGCAGAAATGTTGACCTTTATGAGATGATATGTCATATGCAAGACTAAAATCTGTAGCTCCAAGGTCAAGGTCACATTTAGAGGTCAAAGGTCATAAATAGGGTCTTTTTTATGTGTCTGGTCCATAACTTTGCCACTCCTTGATTGATTTTGAAATGACTTGGCAGAAGTGTTGACAATTAGTGAATGATGTGTCCTACGCAAGATCAAGGTTTGTAGCTATAAGGTCAAGGTCACACTTAGAGGTCAAAGGTCAAAAATAGGGTCTTTTTTTATTGTCCAGTCCATAACTTTGCCATTCCTTGATAGATTTTGAAATGACTTGGCAAAACTGTTGACCATCATAAGACGATGTATTGGGTGCAAGACCCAGGTCTGTAGCTCGAAAGTCAAGGTCACACTTAGAGCCATGTAGTCAAAGGTCAAGAATAGGGTCTTTTTTTCCTGTCCCCCACCCCCCATATCTTTGCCATTCCTCAATGGATTTTTGAAATGATTTGGCAGAAATGTTGAGTGTCATGAGCCAATGTGTTGTGTGCAAGAACCAGGTCAGTAGCTCCAAGGTCAAGGTCACACTTAGAGGTCCAATGCAGGGCTCGGGAAAACCGGAAAAATAGCCGGTCTGGACTGAAATTAAGAATTCTGGACCGATTTCAAACACCCCAAAACACTAATAAATCGGTCCAACATTTCCCAAACCAACCAATTTTCACAAATCAATGATGTCTAAAAAATCACAAACCGTCAAGTCTTTCCAAACTGACAACGTCCGCGCACCTTTTAAATGCGATATTATGGTAGTTAAAAGGCTCTAAACGGTCATTTGACATGTATATTGGAGAGACAGCTGAAAAAAGGCAACCTACCCGCAGCACAAATTAATTACGTCATTATCCAAACATTGTCAAAAAATCAACACTTCACATACCTTTGTGCGGTAAACAAGCGATTAACACGAATCATCAGTAATGGTAGTCTGATAATTAATCCGTTTGTGTGACACGTGTGAATACACTGAGACTGCAAAACATCCAGGTGCAGTCGGCGTGTCCAAAAGATCAAAGGTCGCTTTACTGAGAGTGATAAAAGAATGCACCGCTTGAACGCACCCGTTTTCTTCCTCTTCTTTTTTGTTTTGATCAACACGGTTTGTCAGTCCCAGATTCGATAAATGACTTCCCAAACCGTGTACGTCCTGATCAGATGTTGCATACAGCGGCGTCTGATCTGGGTATAATTGATTGCTTCTTTTTTTGTTGTTGTTGTTGTTGATTGCCGTAACACGCGACTATAATTCAAGGTAGATTTCACAGTAAAAATAAATAATGCACCACTTGCGCTAGGCAAGATTGGTCAGTGCTTACAATTTAAGCAGTCTGATTAAATCTTGAAACACTGAAAACTGCAAAACCGCCCGTGGCGCAGGCCTTTTTTATTAGACCTAATTAGGTCCATGAAAGTCGTTTCGTTCCGTCTCTCCTGTTTCCCGCCATCTTCGCGCTTATACAAGACGGAAATCAGTTGTTTATAAATAGTTTAGGAAAACCCTGCGGAGGTGGAAATAACAACAAATCGTTTTTTCTTTTTTTTTTTTTTTTCTTTCTTTTTACATACCTGACTGTATTTATTGATGACGCCAGCTTTGATCATGCTCGTTGTAAGCGGACTTCTGTCATATAACGGAGCTGAGGTGTATTATTTAAAAAGAGTTATAGGACTGCCAATTGTCATTAGTTTTCGTGACAGATGATATACACATATTTTTTTTTTTTTGGAAATGGGCTCATTGATGACGTCATCGTCATCGGCTGGACCGATTCAGATTTCAAAATTTCCAGAGCCCTGGTCCAATGTAAAAAATAGGGTCTTTTTTTTGTGTCGGGTTCATAACTTTGCCATTCCTTGATGGATTTTGAAATGACTTGGCAGAAATGTTGACCATCATGAGACTATGTGTTGGGTGCAAACCCAGGTCTGTAGCTCCAAGTCAAGGTCACAGTTAGAGGTCAAAGGTCAAAAATAGGATCTTTTTTCTGAGTCTGGTCCATAACTGCCATTCCTCAATGGATTTTGAAATGACTTGGCAGAAATGTTAACCTTCATGCGACGACGTATCGCATGCAAGACTTAGGTCTTTAGCTCCAAGGTCAAGGTCACAGGTTAAAGGTCAGAGGTCACACTTAGAGATTAAAGTCAGAAATAGGGTCTTTTTATTGTGTCTGGTCCATAACTTTGATGGATTTTGAATGACTTGGCAGAAATGTCAACGGTTAGTGTATTTGATTCATATGTTATTCACAGTTATATAATCAGAAAATACAGGTCAAGTTCATTTAGTTCATTTAGGGTAAAATCCACCAACTGGGGTAAAATCCACCAATTATTTTGAGAGTTATAGCCCTTTTCCAACTTCATTTTTTGCAAAAAGCTTGTTACTGGATGAGGATAGCCCCTGGGCCGGAGCATCTGTGTTGTATTGACATATTTCTAGTTTATGGTATTCCCTGAAAAAGAGTAAGCATCACTTGATTAAGTCTGAATCACATTGAATTTTCTGATTTACAACAACATTTACCTGAATGTACAATGGTTTGTAACAGGGATGAGTTGCATAAGGCGAGCATTACAGAGCACTTTTTAGCGCTTCGCTATGCAGCGGTATGTTACCAAAAGCACTTCGTAACTGTGTTTGGAGCTGACTTGCTGTCTGAAACAGAATGTTGCATAGCAACCAGACAAAACAAAATGGCGGCCCCTGACCTAGTCAATGCCGGTTTTAAGAAAATAAAGATTTTTTTGTTTTTATTTTTTGTTCTTGGACAAAGTGGATGGTGCATACATGACCATAGAACACAAAACCAATCGCTGAAGCAAGCACCACTAGTTTTTTATGAGAACTTACCACGTGTCATTTTAGCAGCCATTTTAGAAAGGGCTCCCATCAAACGAACCATTGCATAGCACGAACAAATCGCTACAGAGCGCTACATGAAAGCGCTTTCCTTATGCAACTCACCCCAGTTATTACTGAGCTCTCTAGACTTCTCAGAACAGATTGCATCTTCACAAACATGTATAACAGTCAACACTAAGGCCAACTGTGGGAAGACCCACATTTTCATGTCTGAAAAGGTAGAAGACCCAAGCAAGTATGCACATACATGGTCTGGGCAGTTTCTTCCCTATTTGCTGTTGTAGTTTATGACAAACAAGACCATAGTGAAATGCATAAGTATTACAAATAAAGACTCGCTGAAAATGGGAAGACATTATTGTTCTCACAGTAGGTTTGAAATGTCATATATTTTAAGCATTAGTAGATGTAGATAGCATTTCAGATATTGTTCATATTACTTATTGTAAAGAAAATTTGTCTAGAGATGGGAGGCACAATTTGATTAAATGGTCCTATTTATGTATATGTAAATGTGAAAACAAAGGCTCAGTTTTACTGTGAATCAGTGTAAACTGATCTAGGTCTTCTCTATTCATCAGTACATTCTGCCATGTCCTGGAGGAGTTGATACTGTGAATGGACAATGAAAACCTGATTAACCCTTATCCTGCTGAACTCAGATATGCCCTGCCTTTGCAAACAGTGTAGATCCAGATCAGTTGCAGAAGCCAACTGATCTGGATCTACACTGTTTGTCATTAAGTATGTAAATTTTTATCAACAGCCTGATTCAAGTAATCTGATTGGCTGAAAATTAGAAGTGGTTGTGACAATTTATTCAGCAGAAAATGTAATTGAGCAATGAAGGTATGACTGTGCAGACTAATCAGGTACTTTATTTCCTGAAAGTGTGATAAGGGGATTTTTTTCATGTTGCAGCCTATTTTTTTAACCTTTGAAATGCTAACCACAACTGGTTCACATGAAATCCAACTCTTTCTCTGAAAAATAATTAAAAAAAAAAAGAATGGTGTCTTCAACAATTTTCCTTAGCATTTTAAAGGTTAAGATCTTTTTCTAAGAACCACAGATAAAAGAAACTGAATTTTCATACAGAGTTCTTACTAAAGCCAACTCACTTTAATTTCTAACAAAAGACAAAATATTCTGATTTACAAAGTTCACAATTTTACAGTTTGTATTCACAAGTAGAAAATATGTCCCCACTTAATTTCATTCAACTATTTGTTGATGTTGAATTTGCCTGTTCTGTTATTATGGTCACCTTAATCATAAATATATTGCAAATATTTGAGTCTCATTAACTTACAGCATTCACAAAACACACAGACCCTTATTGACATGTACATTTAGTAGATGATCAGAACCTACCGCTGTCTTATAGTGTCTGTACCCCAAGTGCGGATTGACTGAACCCCCACCCCACTTTGACACAAAAGTTCAGTTTGGGTAGCGTATTTACTCTTAAAATATTGGCACACCTGGGCCCAGTTGTTCAAAACTAATGACGTCTTCAGTTAACCTATCGTTAAAACTTTAATCATTAAAGGCTTCATGTTCCTCAAAAAATAGACATTTTTATCCAAGAAAGGTTTAATAAATTGATATATCGTATTAATACTTTAATAAACTGTGGCATCTGACAGCCTGTAAAATTTCAGTTAGTCCCTGGTTTTTGAACTGGATCAAAAATGAAATGATTTTTTATCGTATCTCTGAATTAATGTTGCCAACATTAATTCAAGGATACGATAAAAATTCAGTTCATTTCAAGAATGAGAGACTACCTGAAACTTTACCGGCTGTCAGGTGCCTCATTTTCTGATTTTATTAATACCATATATCAATTTATTAAGTCTTTCTTGGATAATAAAATGCCTGTTTTTGGAGCCTTTAAATATGGCATATATGCTAATATTTTTGCTGAAAAAATGTGAGTAGCTTTTTGAAAGCCTCTCACATTTTTTCAGCAAAAATACCTGTGAATTAGATATGGTACTTACTTGAACAGTTAATATTTGGACTACAAACGAGCTCATTAAGCTAACGACGCTTTGAACAACTGGGCCCTGGCTTTTTACCTTCTAAAATTTCAACAAGATCATTTTACTACCAAAGAACATGTCTAAAGTTGCTGGATGTGAGGCAAACAGTATAGACCCTGATCATATGCAGTGTACGGCATCTGGTCTTGGTCTAAATTGTTTGCTCAGACCTTTCTGTTCGAAAACAAAGTTCAAAGCCGCTAAGAAATTTTGAACCCCCTATTAAATACCTGTGTACGAAACCATCTTATAAGGAATAATCTTATGAAGAGGTTCCAGTATATCTTCATATTGTATCTGAAACTATCTTATAATGATTCGTCTTATGAAGAGGGTCCATTGAAGCTTCATAATGTATCTGAAACCATTTTAAAATGTATTGTCTTATAAAGAGGTTCCAGTGTATCTACATATTGTATCTGAAACCATCTTATAATGAATTATCTTATAAACCCCCTATTAAATAATCCTGGATCCACCCCTGTGTATGAAACCATCTTATAATGAATCATCTTATAAAGAGGTTCCAGTGTATCTTCATGTTGTATCTGAAACCATCTTATAATGGATTGTCTTATAAAAAAAGGTTCCATTGTATCATCATATTGTATCTGAAACCATCTTATAATGGATCATCTTATAAAAAGATTCCAGTGTATCATCATATTGTATCTGAAACCATCTTATAAAGAGGTTTCAGTTTATCTACATATTATTGTATCTTCATATAATTGGGCCGCACCATTAGAAAACATGCCTTTGGGCATATGCGGACAGCAAAGGCGAGATCAGCCTGCACATTTGAACAGTCAGATCAGGGCCTTCACTTTTTGCAAACAGAATCATCCGATACTACAGAATATATAAATAGAGAGCATATTAACCCTTAAAGCGCCAAGAAAAACTTCATCTGAAAATGTCGTCTGTTTATGTCGTCTGCTGAATATTCTTGCAAACTTCTCAAAGCTATTTTTTGCATACTGGCAAACAGTGTGGACCCAGATCAGACTGCTCCTAAAGGAGCAGTCTGATCTGGGTCCACACTGTTTGCAGAGATGACTTTTAAAATCACAAGCAGAAGACAAAGCAGACGACAATTGTTGTGATTGGCGCTTTGAGGGTTAAGGCCTAGATGATACTTTGTGCGTGCACAGGATGATCTGAATCTGCACATTTTCGAATGTTCGAAGGCACTTTTTCATTTGATGTGGTCCCAGTTATTATGTATTGACATCCTTCCTGCAATGTTATTTTGATGGCTATACACTGGTTTGTCTGTAACATAAAAGAGACAGTTGTCTTTTGGGTCATGGTAGGAAATAACAAGTCAAGTATCGGAAGACTTGTACAATAATTCTCAATGACTTGTTCCTCAGAAACGTGTTTACTTCCGTGTTTACTTCAGTCTGGTTAACACTTAGCATCCTGGTTAAAAAATTCAGCAGATAGCATTTTGAAATATTTTTCGTATTTTTCCCAGAAAATAGGATTTGACATTTCCTTAAGAGACAGTTTGCATGAAATATCAAAGCCTGTTTTTATTTTTATTTATTTATTTAAAAAAAAAATAGCATCAATTTGTCGTCTGCTGAATTTGCCTTTAGCATGTTAAGTGTTATTATTGTTTGACTAGTACTGTCAGAAGACCATATGAGCCACCTCGTGGTAAAAGGAAACTTGAAGCATGTGCAAAGTTACAGGCATTGATGGCTCAGTCCGATACATGTCCGACTGGTGATCAGAAGGTCGCCAGTTCGATCCCTGCCGGGTCCGGCAACATTCTTTCATGGATATTGATCATGAAATACTTTCTACGGTCGTTCTCACCCTTCTGCTGAATTAAGAAGGGCAGTTGTCAGTTTCTGGCAAGAGAATGTACACAAGTACTCATTAACCACTAAGAAGACAAAGCCTGCCCAGGAAAAGAGTGCTTAGCTAAACTGACTGGCTCAGCATGACCTCAGCAGTGTTGACTGGGCTGTTAAACTCCAAACCAACCAATTAAAAGGAAAGAATTTGCACTTGAGAGCAAGTTCTTTCCTTTAATAAGAGACTTGTTTTCAGAAGGGAGGCGAAAACACTTTAGATAGAGTTTTTATAGAGAAATATTTCACATTTTTAGCCTTTAAGGATAGAAAAATACCATCAATTTGTTATCTGCTAAATGCTTAGCACTCTGGATAAAATTTTCAGCAGATGAAATACTGCTTTTTTGTTGTTTTTTTTTGTTTTTTTTCCCCCAGAAAAGGGGTTTTGACATTTCATGCAAATTGTCCCCAAAATAAGAAAAATATCATGAATTTGTTTTCTGCTGAATTTGCCCTTAGACTGGTAAGGGCTACCTACTGTTATCACAGAGCCAGACTATTGCTATCGTACCATACACAGACAAGAAATGTATTAACCCTTGTCCTGATGAATAAATTAAGATGCCACACCCTTCTCAAATTTTCAGCCAATCAGATTACTTGATCCTGATTGTTGATATAAATTCACATACTGAATTGCACAGTGCAGGTCCAGATCAGTTGGCTTCTTAGAAGCCAACTGATCTGGATCTACACTGTTTGCAAAGGCTGGGTATATCCAGGATTAGCAGGACAAGGGTTTGTAAAAGGCACCACAAAATCCAGACAAAAATTTCACATTCCATCCCAAACTTAATTTGTTCTTTTCTGGAGCATTACACTGTAATGTTCATGAATAAGGAGTAGTAGGCACAAGTCCTGGTTAACCACTTAGATGACTAATCCTGCCCAGGAAAAGTGTAGTTAGGTAAACTAACCAATTTAATATTACTTAAATAATGTTGACTGGGCCGTAAACTCCAACCCAACCAACCAATTATGTATGAAAATTAAGCAGTTCCAATGTGCTATATCAAACAAAAGTATGTTTTCAGCCATAGCCCAGTATCAAAACATGTTTAACCCTTGTACTGCTGAGCTTGGATATACCCTGCCTTTGCAAACAGTATAGATTCAGGTCAAGAAGCCAACTGATCTGGATCTGCACAGTTTGTCATTCAGAATGTGAATTTACATCAACAACCTGGATCAAGTAATCTGATTGGCTGAAAATTGGAAGTAGGCATGGCCATTCCAGTGAGTTACCTGCTTTGAATCCCACTAGTGGCAGTGTTCAGCTCATGATTGTCCAGTTGTGTTGGGAATCAGCCAGAATTTCATAGTCGGTCCTCAGTTTTGTAAAACTGACTGATCACCTACTAATGGTCGACTGGTAGAAAGTATATTCATTCCTATTTTAGCCCACTTCAAAGTCAGTCACAAGAGGTAAAAGTGACTGATGATCGATTGTAATCAATCATGGGGGCAACACTATTGCAGAGCATTCCATTGCACAGAGCCTTCATTAGCACC
The DNA here is from genome assembly GCA_964016985.1 of Anodontia alba. Classification (NCBI taxonomy): domain Eukaryota; kingdom Metazoa; phylum Mollusca; class Bivalvia; order Lucinida; family Lucinidae; genus Anodontia; species Anodontia alba. The sequence continues at coordinate 32,241,198 of OZ024834.1, forward strand.
CTTTCATCATCTTAATATGACTTAAATAATGTTGAAAGGGATATAAAGCACTAAATTGTCATCATATTTCATTTTGTTGGAGATAAGATCTACTACCCTTTCTCAAAATTACTCCGTTTAAGATTGTGTGAAAATGTCATGATTTTGTACCTTACTTGTTCACATTAAGATATTAGATGATGACATTTTATTTCTCTTATTTTCTCCAGAAAACAGGGAATGACATTTCACACATATCATCTAGAAATGATTCATATGAAATATTAGGACCAGTTTTCTGGGAAATGGAAGTGAAATTTTCACAATGTATCAAGTTTGTCTATTAATTTCTGATTCAGTGGAGCAAGGGTTTAAACTTTTGATGAAATCTAACATATATTATGATTTACCTCATAGGTACACATGATCAGGTTATCATGATTGAAACTTTTTTAGCTCACCGCAGCCAAGCTCCAGGGGAGCTAAAAGGATGGCAGCCTATGTCATCCGTCGTCGTCCACACTTTGGAACTGGAATATCTTTGCAGCCTACTAGCAGATCTCAACCAAATTTTATCTGTAGCATCCGATGTCTTTGGTGGGGGATTGCTTCTGTATGCATTTTAGAAAAATTGCTTCAGAACTTTGGTTGCTATGGCAACTGATAGTTCCCATAGGCTTACTATAGGAAAATGCTTGTGAACAGCATAGCTTCTTAATTTTTTGTTGGATCTTCATGAAACTTGCAGATTACAATGACATGCATAAAATCTCAGACGAGCTCGAAAATGGGTCAGATCGAACCAACAGTAATAGTGTTACGTCCCCTTGATTGTCAAAATGGCCATTATTGACCTTGTGGACAGCAAAGGTTCTTCATTGTTTGTTGGATCTTCATGAAACTTGCAGATAATTATGACATGCTAAAATCTCGAACGAGTTTGAAAATGGGCCAGATCGGATCAACGATGGCAGAGTTATGTCCCCTTGATTGTCCAGATTGCTTGTGAACACTGTACAGGCCATGTTTTCAGCCTAATCTACTTAAAACTTTCTCAAAGTGATGTCCTTGACAAAATGTCGGTCAGGTACCAAACTGGGTCATGTTGGGTCAAAAAATAGGTCACTGGGTCAAATAATAGCATCAAGTGGCATCAACAATTTGCTTTAAAAGCCTACTCCTCCTACATCCCTGGGCCAGTTGACTCAAAACTTGGTAGGAAGCATGTAGACTTGTAGATACAAATTCACATATTTTATGACAAAAAGTGCAGATCCAGATCAGTCAATGTTGGCTTCTGAAGAGGCCAACTGGTCTGGATCTAAACTGCAAAGTTAAGGCATATCCTGGTTCAGCAGGACCAAGGTTAATTGATCAGTAAATGCCATTTTTTTATACAAAGTCCCTGATATATGTTAAAAATTACTTTTCATGCCATAAATTGTGTGTTTTTTTCATCCAATTCAAACAAAATCCATATGTAGGCTTCTTGATGAGTAAATGCGAATTCATTACAAAAATGGCATAATTAGCTCACCTGAGCACAAAGTGCTCATGGTGAGCTATTGTGGTCAGTCAATGTCCGTCGTCCGACGTGTATCGTTCGTCGTGCGACGTCACCAATTGCTTTAAAAGCCTACTCCTCCTACACCCCTGGCCATTTGACTGGATACCTGGTAGGAAGCATCGGGGTGACTTGTAGATCAAAAATAGCTAAAATTGTTCCGATCGGAAATCCAAGATGGCCGCCATGTTGAAAATCTATTTTTCGCTTCTTCTCCTGAACCAAAAGGCCAATTGACTCCAAACTTGCTAGGACGCATCGGGGTGACTTTTAGATCAAAAGTAGCTAAAATCCTGCCTATCGGAAATCCAAGGCGGCCATCTTGAAAATCTGTTTTTCACTTCTTCTCCTGAACCAATAGGCCAATTGACTCCAAACTTGATACGAAGCATCAGGGTGACTTGCAGATCAAAAATAGCTAAAATCCTGCTGATCGGAAATCCAAGATGGCCGCCATGGCGGCCTTAATGAAAATCTATTTTTCGCTTCTTCTCCTGAACTGAAAGGCCAATTGACTCCAAACTTGCTAGGAAGCATTGGTGTGACTTTTAGATCAAAAATAGCTAAAATCGTGCCGATTGGAAATCCAAGATGGCCGCCATGGCAGCCATCTTGAAAATCTATTTTTCGCTTCTCCTGAACCGAAAGGCCAATTGACTCCAAACTTGCTAGGAAGCATCGGGGTGACTTGTTTAAGCAATCGTCATGAATCTTGCTCAAAATGTTTGTCTTGATGATTTCTAGGTCAAGTTCGTAACTGGGTCACCTGGGGTCAAAAGTTAGGTCACCTGGCGAAATCAGCGGAAAACCGTGTTATCATTCTAGCGGTCACATTTTTCAAGCAATCATCATTAATCTTGCTCAAAATGTTTGTCTTGATGATTTTTAGGTCAAGTTCAAGTGGGTGGTTGGGTGGTGCGAAGGTGTCATGTATCTTTTGTCACCCGGGGTGTCCAGCTGATATTGGCTTATAGTTGGGCAAGGCCTGCTATCCTTGTAGCAGGTAAGGGTAGGGAGGTGATGTTTTTATTTCTTCTGTTTCTTCACTTTCATTCCTGTTTCTCTTTCTTCCCTGTCCCTCCCTTTCATCTCTTCTGCTATCTCTTCTGTCTATTTTCTCCCTTTCTCTGGGAGACGACACAAAATGACCCACAAGGGTTGACGTGTCGTTAAACCCCAACTCAATCAATCAAAAAGGTCAAGTTCAAAACTGGGTGACTTGGGGTCAAAAACTAGGTCACCTGGCCAAATCAGCTACAACCTTGTTAACACTCTAGCGGTCACATTTTTGAAGCAGTCATCATGAATCTTGCTTAAAATGTTTTGTCTTGATGAGTTCTAGGTCAACTTTGAAACTGGGTCACGAGGTCAAAAACTAGGTCACTGGCCAAATCAGTAGAAAACTTTGTTAACACTCTATCAGTCACATTTTTTAAGCAATCATCATGAATCTTGCTCAAAATGTTTGTCTTGATGATTTCTATGTCAAGTTCTAAACTGGGTCACCTGGGGTCAAAAACTAGGTCACCTGGCCAAATCAGCGGAAAACCTTGTTAACACTCTAGTGGTCACATTTTTCAAGTAATCATCATGAATCTTGCTCAACATGTTTGTCTTGATGATTTCTAGGTCAAGTTTGAATTTGGGTCACTTGGGATCAAAAACTAGGTCACCGGGCCAAATCAGCACAAAACCTTGTTAACACTCTAGCGGTCACATTTTTTAAGCAAATATTATGAGTCTTGCTCAAAATGTTTGTCTTGATGAGTTCTAGGTCAAGTTCAAAACTGGGTCACTTGGGTTCAAAAACTAGGTCACCAGACAAAATCAGCAGAAAATTTTGAAAACACTCTAGTGGTCACATTTTTGAAGCAATCATCATGAATCTTGCTCAAAATGTTTGTCTTGATGATTTCTAGGCCAAGTTCAAAACTGGGTCACATGGGTTCACAAACTAGGTCACCAGGCCAACTCAGCAGAAAACTGTTAACAGTCCAGAGGTCACATTTTTTAAATAATCATCATAAATATTGCTCAAAATGTTCGTCTTGATGATTTCTAGGTCTAGTTTAAAACTGGGTCACTTGATATCAGAAATTAGATCAGCTGGCCAAATCAAAGGAAAACCTCGTTGATGCTCTAGAGGTCACATTTTTGAAGTGATCATCATGAATCTTGCTCAAAATGTTTGTCTTGATGATTTCAAGGTGATGTATATTTTTCTATCCAGTGACTTTCTTAAGTTTTTCCATTTAGGTCTGTTTCTCAATAATTATTGGTCCTACAGAGTGATATTTGGTACTTATGAAGTGTTTGTGTTTAGGTCAGTTTCTCAGTAACTATTGCTCCTACAGCCAGTGATACTTAGTACATGCATACATCTTAGCATGGCCTCTTGAGTGCAGTCATCCATATTTGACCTTGACTTTTATTTCACAGTCCATTAGACATGCTACATTGTCTTACTTGTTAATATAATCATTTTAAATTTTGATCAGAATGTTTGTCTTGATCAGTTCTAGATCAGGTTCTCAAAGTGCTATGATGCTCAGGTGAGTGTTACAGGGCCATCATGGCCCTCTTGTTTTATGTGTTTCTTCTGATAGGAGTTATGGCCCCTGATAAACATTGAAATAATTGATTTCCTTGGATTTCTGTTTTAGACAATTTTCAAGTGGCATAGTATCACGCTGTGTTATGCTTTTATTTCCATGATTTCTTTATGTCTTGAAAGTTTTGTTTATTGGGGAGTTTTTTTGTTGTTTTTTTTTTGGCAAATGTTCTAAAAGATTTCATTTGAATCCTTAACCTTTGTCCTGCTGAACCCGGATATACCCTGCCTTTGCAAACAGTGTAGATCCAGATCAGTTGGCTTCTGAAGAAGCCAACTGATCTGGATCTGCACTGTTTGTCATTAAGTATGTGAATTTATAGCAATAGTTGGGATCAAGTAATCTGATTGGCTGAAAATTAGAAATGGGTATGGTATCTTAATTTATTCAGCAGGACAAGGGTTAAAGTTGCCATACTTGAGTCTTGATGTCTTGAATCTTTTATCTTAGAAAAAGTATACAATAACCTTTCAAATTTATTAACTTTGAAACTGAATAGCCAAAAAATGGAGTCACATGGTGCATGTCTTTGTCTTTGAGAGGCAGTGACCTACCACTGTAAGGAATTTCATATGGGTTTTATTTTTTCACTCTTCTCCAAAATATTGTCCTGAAATGTTGAAATATAGGGGGTTAATATGTATTTGTTTATCAGTCATACGTTTAACATCTCTAAATAACTGAAAGAATGTCAGTGGGCAGTCTTAGATTATCTGTTTTGTCAATATAGTCTGAATCATACTTCCAGATAAGGTTCTTTTTTCAACCAAAAATTAAAATGTTGATTTTTTTTTCTTTCTTTTTTTTTTTTTTTTAGAGTTCTCCATGAAACAGTTATGTGATGGGTTCTGTAAATGCCCCAAAATTTTGTACACCAAAGTTATTGACAAAATGGTATATGCAAACACTGCAGCCCCAGATCAGACTGCTCCTGTATTTTAAGAATTTACTGCATAAATGCAAAATTTAGGCCAAAAGAGTATGGAATAAAGTGCTAAAAATTTTAGAACATTTGCTGTACCCATTAGTACATAGTGAGGATCCACAATTTTGGAGATATACAAAAAAAAAAATGTATATCTCGATACCCCTCTTATCTAGAGCTGTTTCAAAAACTAAAAACTAGTGCCTTTTAAAATATTTCATTCATCTGATCTTTTGAAGGTTTAGTTACTTAATCCCTCAGTTTGGCCTTTTTATAGAGTTTTTAATTTTGGATGGACTATGCACTTTTCACATTTTAAGACTTTAAAGAATAGTTACATAGTTATAATAATATATTTCATCATGTTGAAAATTTTCAAGGGCTTGTGTACCGTATTTATAATAAGTGTTCGGACTGACAGGCCTGAACAAACAGGGTTTGCCCAGATTTTAGTCTATACTATTTGCCACTCATCTACCAGTTTAATTCTTAGCACTCTGAGTAAAAATTTTAGTAAATGACATATTGAAATATTTGTCTTATTTTTCCTCAGAAAACACAGGATTTGACATTTCATGAAATGTCAAATCCTGATTTCTGGGGAAAAAAAAAATAAAAGAAATATCATCAATTTGTTATCTGCTGAGTGGTGAAAGTTAAGAGACATCAGCAGGTTGTAAAGTGGACTTGCAGAAATTTTTAGGAGAAGTATGGCACAGTGGTACAGTAAAGATGTCTGAATATTTTATTGGGGTATATACAATAAGAAAAGCAACAGTCTGTGAAGTAATATCATCTGTCTTCTGAGCAGGATGAACAGTCACCACTTCATATTTCAGGGCTGTAGATAAATTTTGGGTTTGGGGGTGTGTGTTTGTGGGTGGGGGGGGGGGTGGGGGGGGGATATTGATATTTTTCTTTAGTTTTAAAAAATACATGTAAAATGATATCTCATTAGTATATTCTCTTTGAGGCAATTTTAATGAATTTGCAGAACATATTTCCTGAGAAACTAAGACTAATCATGGGTCCAGATAAGAGGGAGTAACAACATGTTTTTCTTATTTCTCCTCAAAAACATATGATGAGACATTTCTTATGAGTACTAATGAGTACCACAACCTAGGTTTTTGTGGAGAAATAAGAAAAAGATCAGTATTTTTCCATTAAAAAAATGCCTTATCTGGAGCTATGGAGTAATAATAAATAATAGGTTTATTTGGGGCTCTGATACTTTACTGGCTGATATACTGTACTGAACATTACTCATGGATAGGTAAAGGACAAGTTGTTCAATTGATAGGAAATGTACAAAAAAACCTTTTATGGTCAGTTGAGGAAATAAGAGGGAAGTGAATCAATTATACTTTAAGTTGAAAAGTTTAGAAGTTGTCTTTGACCGCCTGTTCGCTGTATTGTCTTCTTATTGCTGAATCAATTGACATATTGGAGATTTGTTTCATCTGGGAGACTTCACATTTGATTATTGACTGTGGGTTGAGTCAGCTGTTGGAATATTGTCTTAGTTGCTGTCCAGTCAGTTTGAATTAAAATGGAAGTAGAAAATCAGCAACATTTTGATGAAAGTGATGAAAATCAAAATCAGCTGAAGAAAGTTGATGAGGTTGAGGAAAAAATAGAAGTGAAAGAAGATAGTTGTGATGACAATGATGATGAAGAGGGAATTGCCACTGATGAAAAAGAGAATGTTGCTGAGGCAGATCAGGAGGCAGAGTTGGAAAATGTTGATGATGAGGAGGAAGAACCAGTTACTGATTTGGAGTTAGATAAGAAGATTGAGTTTGAGAATGGAACTGATGGTAACCAAGAGGAAATTAGCAGTAGCAATAAGGAATTTGACTTGGAGAAGGAAAATGAGGAAGAGGAGGAAATTCCACTAGACAGTAATGTCTTAGATGTTGAAGCGGACACGAATAAACAAACTGACCTTGATGATGATGATGTTGATGATGATGATGTGAATAATGTTGCTGATGATGATAAGGATAATATGCCAGAATTGCAGTCAAAGTCCACCTCAGAGGACCAAAATGTTGACTTTAAACAACCAGAAAATCAGAAAGATGAAAATGACAATGGAATTGATGACAGAGCAAGTCCTGTAGAAATAACTAAATCAGATGATCTCAAACCCCAGGAAAATGGAAAATCTGCAACAAAACCAAAATCCACAACACACTCAATAAAAAACTCTATTGCTATGTTTGAGTTGCCAGCTAAAAAGGTATTTTCATTTTATTTATTTATTTATTTATTTATTTATTTATTTATTTATTTATTTATTTATTCTCAGCTTGTTCATAATCATTATAAATGATGATCTAATTTTTCTGCCAGCAATTTAATTAACCCTTTCATCCTTGTGTTTCTGAAGTGGACTCTTCCATTCTTCATTACGAAAACACGCCTATTCAAATATATTAAAAATTTTACAACCAAAAAAAACAAAAAAATTGAAAAATTTCAGATGAAAAATTCTGATATTTTTCTTATTCCTGCTCAAAACATAGATTGTGGGTACTCGTTAGAATTGCCTCGGCGAGGCGGTTCTAACGAGTACCCACAATCTATGTTTTTGAGCAGAAATAAGAAAATAATGTATACCCCTGTAAACCCCAGTTTTACTATATAAAAGTGGGTTTTAAGGGGGTCAAAATTATATAGGCGTGTTTTCGTGATGTGATTTGGACTTGTAGACTAATGTGTGTTTCAGTCTATAATCAAAAGCAAAATGGCAAACAGTGTTGCTCCTGATGAGAAGGTTTGTTACAATCAGAACCATATTCTGTTGCAGATTATGGTATGATCTGATGATGGCATGTCTTATCAGTACCATCTTGAATAATGGTAGACCAAGAACCTATTTCACTTGCAGGAGGCTCTCTCCTCCCTTTTCATATTCTCTTGAGCCTGCAGGAACATCTGAAAAACTGAGTGCTGGATACATAGATCAAAGACAACTGAAGCTTATATAATATAATATTAATGTTTATTTCTGTACATACAGCACATATACATGAATAAAGCAGTTTACATGAACATAAAAAGTAAAACAGATCTTAATCTATTTTTGAATGAATAAACTCCCCCACACTATATATTGGACATCAAATTTCAGTTATAGGTATGTCAAGCTACTGATTTGGATAGTCCTAGAGAAAAATTGCTAAACCATTTGGTAAAGTTGGAGACACTGATCAGATGCCACATTCTGCATTGTCTGATCTGGGTCTGGGCTGAATGCTAATTACCCTTATGGGGGTCTCCAGACTAAAATGGGTTAACTTGACTAGCATTAAGAATAGTCACAGAAATTATAAAATTTTAGCACAAAAATATTATGATTTTTTTTTTCCTCCCTCACAGCCAACAATATGTTGAATCATTTTATACAGAGATCTTCTTTTAAAAGATTTGGTAGAACATTCTTGGTTTTGTCAGAATTGTAATTATTGACTATTTGATCAGCTGATGTCCCTTTGTTTAGCACTGATTAGAATCTCAACTGAATTCATTACATTTGCCGGTCTTTTAACCTTTAATAATCTCAAGGCAAATTCAGCAGACGACAAACTGATGATAATTTTCTTAATTTTCCCAGGAAACAGGCTTTGACAGTTAATGCAAATTGTCTCCTAAGGAGACAATTTGCATGAACTGTCGAAGTCTATTTTCTGGGAAAAATAGAAAAATATTTCAAAATGTCGTCTGCTGAAAATTTTTCCCACCATGCCAAGCATTAACAAAGCAGCACATTATTGGAAATTGCCTTGATCAGGAGATTATGCTAATTTCTGTCTTTTCTTTCTTTGTCCTGCTTTTATTTTGAGCCAGATGTGGTAAATCTTGCCCTTGCCCATATTGAAACAGTGAGGAATCAGGCTATATGTATGCACATATAAAATCTGGCTGACTGCTCAAACTTCGTATTTTCTGGCCTTAGTGGCCCAGTCCGAGGTAGGTCCAACTGGTGATCAGGAGGTTGCAGGTTTGATACATTCTTCCGTGGAAATTGATCATGAAATATTCTCTCCCTTCTGCTGATTCTAGAAGGGCAGTTGTCAGTTTCTGACAAAAGAATGTACACAAGTTAGTGGCAAAAGCCTGCCCAGGAAAAGTATATTTAATGGGTTGACTGGGCCGTAAAACCTCAACTCAATCAATCATCTCAAATGTTTGGATAGTCAGGCCTGAGCAAACAGTGCAGACCCAGATCAGACATGGTAGAATGTCGTCTGATGAAATTTTTATCCAGCATACTGAGCGTTAAGATAACAGTTTTACTATTTTTGGACCAAAGCATACATTGTGGCTACTCATTAGGTTACAAATATGTTAACTGTTCTAAAATTTTGTACACCAAATTGTCTGACAAAATGGCATATGCAAACAGTGCAGATCCAGATCAAGGTCTACATTGTTTGCCATTTGAGTAAGTATTTTAAAAAACAAGGGGGGGTTGGGTGAGGCAAAGGTGTTGTGTATCTTAGGTCACCAGGCGTCCAGTTGATATTGGCTTACATTTGGGCAATTAAGGCTTGCTATCCTTGCAGCAGGTAAGGGTAGAGGGGGAATGTTTTTATTTCTTCAGTTTCTTCACTTTCATTCACAGGTCCTGATTCATTTTCCTTTCTCCCCTGTCCCTCTCTTTCGTCTCCTCTACTATCTCGTCTGTCTCTCTTCTCCCTTTCTCTGGGAGACAACACAAATGATCCACAAGGGTTGACTTGTCATTAAACCCCAACTCAATTAAAAATCAACTGCATATAAAGCCAAAATTATGCCAAAATGTATGGAATAAAGTGGTCGAAATTTTAGGACATTTACCGTACCGGTCAACCCTCCAAAATTATCTGTAACTATAATTGCATGATAAGAAATTGGAAAATTACACTGCCATAATTCATATTTTTATTTATAGTTGGCTCTTGCTGTAAATATATAATGACTTGGTCATAAAACAAGATGGAATGTCTAGACCAAGATACAGACTGACCTCTTGTGGCCCGAACAAGGAAACAATACAGATGGAAACATAAAATAATGTGGCCTGTGTCTGCTGCATGTACCCTTAATATTATTACTACTTAACCCATTGTTGACTGAATAGACTCTCCCACACTATATATTGGAAGAGTCCAATTTCAGTCTTAGGTATATGTCTGGCTATGAGATTTACATATTCCTAGAGAAAAATGGCTAAACTATTTGCAAACAGTGGAGACCCTGATCAGACGCTGATCTGGGTCTGCACTGTTTGCCAGTTACCCTTTTAAGGGTCTCCCAACTACAATGGGTTAACGCTTAGCACGCTCGGGTAAAAAACTCAACAGATGACATTTTGAAATATTTTTTTTATTTTTCTTCAGAAAATAAGCTTTGACATTTTATGCAAATTGTCTCCTAAGGAGACAATTTGCATGAAATGTCAAAGCTTATTTTTCTGGAGAAAAATAAACATATCAATTTGACGTCTGCTGAATTGGCTCCGAGAATGGTTATTAAATATACCATACTCATCATTAATTTTGAACATGTTCCTGTTGATGTGTCTAAAAACTTTTGGATGAGTGGCAAACAGTGTAGGCCTAATCAGATACCACATTCTGTTTTTGAGATTTTTGTCCTGTTTGCTATTTTAGGCATCAAGGTTCCAGTATCATATCTAAAATGAATGTTTAGCCGTTAAAGTGTTAAACAAAATTGTAACAAACAACATTCTGAGTTATTTGTATTATTTTTTGCAGAAAATAAGGCTTGGCATTTCATGTGAATTGTCTTGTCTGTCTGGTGGACAATTTACATGAAATGTCAAGCCTTATTTTCTGTGATAAATAAGAATGCCATCTCCCACAGTTGCGATTAGCACTTTAAGGGCTAGGAACTTGCCTGCGTCCTTGTAAGCGTTTGAAAATGTGTGAAGTTCTGTTTCCCTCATCAGCAGAACACTTTTCCTCTGCTAACCAGATTCATATTCATGGCTTCCTATCTTGTTCATTATGTCCTCAAGCCTGTTTATAGGCCAATACTTGTGGGGTCACCCAGTTCATTTGTGACAAATACTTGTCAATTACACCTGTAATTCAAACATCACCTGTTGTAAGATTCACCTAATGTAAATCTGTCAGATAAATCGGAAAATGGACTGTGGGTGTGTTATTTGTCTTCAGTCGTCTGGTTTTACGGCATTTTTCATGTATTTGTAATTCTAAGTTCTTAACGCTTAGCACTCTGGATAAAATTTTCAGCAGCTGACATTTTGAAATGTTTTTCTGAGAAAAGCAGGTTTTGACATTTCATGCAGATTGTCTGGAATGGAGACAATTTATAAGAAATGTCAAATCCTGTTTTCTGGGAAAAGTAAGAAAAAATATCACCAATTTGTTGTCTGCTGAATTAGCCGAGAGAGTAGTAAAGGTTAAGTGTGTGTCTTTTGTTTGTTTGTGTTGAGGTTTTACGGCCCAGTCAACCCAATGGGGTCATGTCGAGCGCGGTCAGTTTACCTAACCACACGTTTACTGGGCAAGCTTAGTCCTCTAAGCGGTTAACCAGTATTGTGCACATTCTTTCGCCAGAAACTGACAACTGCCCTTCTTGAATCAGCGGAAGGGAGAGAATGACCGCAGAAAATATTTCATGATCAATCTCCACGAAAGAATGTTGCCGACCTCGGCGGGGGTTGAACCCGCGACCTCCTGGTCTCCAGTCGGACGGCGCATCCAACTGAGCCACCGAGGCCGGCTAAGTGTGTGTCTACAATTACTCATAATAGTAAAGAGGATATTATTTGATCCTGAATAGCTTAAAAATTACAAAATTTTAACCTACTCAAGTTTTATGGTCATGGTTACCTTTAAGGGACACATGTTTGACAATTTTAATTTGTACCTATAATTTTGTGACAGAGTCAATTGAAAATGACTGGTCATTGGCTAGAGGGGAAAGAATATTAGTAGAATTAAATGGCTGTTTGGATATGACAAATCTCAGTTAATATTAAAATTCAGATTTTTTCAAAGTCAGACTTTTTTTTTTTTTTTAAGTCCTAGTCCCACACTAAATCATCCAGTTCTCTAGAAAAACAAAGATACTGTGATATTCTGAGGACTAGCAATTTTCTGCTGTTGGGCCCAGTCATCATCATCATAATCAACAGATTTTTATTAACCTAAGGTACAGGGGCAACATCCACATCAGTGAGCCCCCTTCCAGGTAGCTGGCTTGCTGCACGCATGGCAGATCTCATACCAGATCTCCAGGTATGTCTATCATGAGGGTTGATAGCAGAGAGCTTCCACTCTGCAATCCCTTTCTGAAATCCCTCTCTGCCAGCTGCTTCCATGTCATCTTGGGTCTCCTAGGCCCACGCTTTCCATCAACCTGTATGTCAAAGACTGTCTTGACTGCACCATTAGAGCATTCCACATGTTCATACCAGCGGAGCCTTCTCTCCTTCAGAATGAGGTCCAGATCCTCAATGCAAGCTGCGCAAGTAGCTCATTGGATCTGGTGGTGACAAACAAGAAAAATATCACCAGTGAAGACACAAATCAGCCTGTGCACCTGGGCAGTCTGATCAGTCTGTTTTGATGCATGAAGAAACTTTGCATCCTTGGCTATCCAAAATATGCCCAGTGACAATTCTGATCAGACTGCGCATATGTGCAGGCTGATCTGAATCTTCGCTGGGCACCAGTCCAAAGGTATATGATTTCTGACATTGTGGCACATTTTGTCAGAAAAGGAGAAGACAGGCATGAGCAAACTATGGACCTAGATCCAAATAGGCAACAGTTTGATCAAGGTATACACTATTTACCCATGACACTTGTGCCTGGTTCCCCCTCTGCGGATTCAAGAAGGGCAGTTGTCAGTTTCTGGCAAAAAATACTGATTAACTGCTTAGAGGACTAAGTCTGGCCAAGAAAAGTGTGGTTAGTTAATCTAATGGCTCAAAATGAACTTAATAGTGTTGTCTGGGCCATTAAACTCCAACCCCACAATGGTGCCTGGATAGCCCAGTTGGCAGAACAACAGAATGGTTATCCAAACGTTATCTGGTTCTAAGGCCTAGTAGGCATATACATTTTTCTCACCCTGTAACATTTGGTGGCTCAGTTTGGGTCCATGTCTAAGGCTGCAAGCTTAATATTGATTTTGACTAGAGACTGCTAAAGGTTATAGATTACAGGAAGGATGTCATAAGGAAGTTAATGTTTTGCACTCTGGGTAAAATTTTCAGCAGATGCCATTTTGAAGTTAAATTTTCAACAGACGCCATTTTGAAATATTTTTCTTATTTTTCCCAGATAATAGGATTTGACATTTCATGCAAATTAGGAAACAATTTCCATAAAATGTCAAATCCTGTTTTCTATGAATTAAGAAAAAATATCACCAATTTATCATCCTGTTAATCTGCCTGTAGCAGGGTAAGCGTTAAAAGGAAGTAAAAAGGAATCTGTTGTACCCCTTTTGCTGTCCAACAATATAAGCAGGCTTTTAACCTTTACCACTCTCTGGGCTAATTCAGCAGATGACAAATTGTAGATATTCTTATTTTTTTCTAGGAAATAGGATTTGACATTTCATGCAGATTGTCTCCATACATGCATATGGGAGACAATTTGCATAAAATGTCAAATCCTGTTTTCTTTGAAAAATAAGAAAATTTTTTCAAAATGTCTGCTGAAAATTTTACCCGGACTGCCAAGCTAAGCATTACAAACTGTTAGAATCTCGAGTACGAGTCAGGAAATTATTATATATATAGGGGGGCTTCAGTGGGGGTGTACTCATAATCATTATAATTAATAAAAATTAGCCATTTAATCCATAATTATGTATTAAGACATTTTTTGCAAAAAAAAAAAAAAAAAAAAAAAAAAAAATGTTCTATTCTACCCATTGATTTTTTTAAATTTTTAAGTCCAAAAAAATCGGTAGTAATTAGTTAAAGTCACAAAATTGGTAATAGATGAAAAAAAAAAAGGCCCAAAACACTATTCAGTAAACCTCTCACATACTGAAACATTAAAACAAAATTGGTATAATAAAATTTTATGTGGATGCAGACTACTAGTAGTTAAATTCATATTTGACAAGTATGATTCAGTGAAAATTTGTAGAGACACTATTGTAGCACACTAGTTAAGCATTTGCCTTCTGATCTAGAAGTCGTTGGTTCATATCCTGCTCAGATCAGAACTCTCATTATTGTACATTGCTCAAAACATGTTAACTGCTTCTTTTCGGGAAATTTCTGACCTAGCATTGATAGTAGGGCTGGGGCGATATCATCAATGAATATAAATGTTTTGTGATAATACTGTATTGCGGTAATGATGGTTAGTATCAATACAGTCGAACTTCATTGGCTCGAACATCTTTGGGACCATAGAAAATTGTTCGAGACACTGGTGGTTCGAGCCACAGAGGATTAAGTATGGTGCCAATTCAGGAAGCAAATGGTGATAATTTAGGGATTTTTTTTTTTTTCTTTTTCGATTTTCTACACAATAATTGTATGTTGAATGTACTCATTAGAATTGCCTCGATGAGGCAATTCTAATGAGTACACACAACATACAATTTCACAATAAAATAAGAAAATTTCCCTAAATATTTGTTTTCTTGAGCTATCGGAAGAACTTCGTAGGGACTCAAAAACGAGTTTGAATTAGCCATGGTAAACGAGCCATTGGTGTTCGAGCTATTGCGGTTCGACTGTACTTCATGATACCTACATAATGCACTTTTGATATATAAAAAGGCTTTTAACCTTTACCACACACTGGGCTAATTCAGCAGATGACAGATTTATGATATTTTTCTTATTTTTCCCAGAAAATAGACTGACATTTCATGCAAATTGTCTCCATTGGAGACAAAACCTGTTACCTGAGAAAAAAAAAAAAAAAAAAAATACGACCATTTTTTGTTTTGTCAACTGCTGAATTAGCCAAGCTCATTCATCTAGCAGTTCATAGATACAATTCTGGGTTTCATATGGGCCGTTCCATGCGAAAATGCAGTTCTGGCCCTGTCCCATTGGGCCTCCAGAATAGATGGGCTGCCAGGTGTCTCTTGTGCCGAAGTAACCTAAAACAGGACTACTATCCTTTCAACATCTCTTGGAAAGACGTTTTTTGCTTGGCGTTTTATTTTAAATGAAAATATTTTGTTCTGACTGACCATATCTTATCAGAAACCATTTGTCTTTTCTGTTTCTGTGTTTTGTTCTCAAATAGTTACACTAAAATTAAATTTCAGGCCAAAGTTGGACTGACCTATGCAATTGCTATAGTAAAGTGATTGTTTGGAATTTTTGTCAAAGAAAATATTTTTTACTTTACTTTGCTGAATTTGAGTTATTGAGGTTTCACAACAATATTGTGAAAATTTCAGAAAAATTGAACAAGTGGAACTTGTTGAAAATTGGCTCCAAGTTACCTACAGATTTCTGCATGATTTTACAATGTACTTCATTTTTACTGTTGGGAAAAAGTGAAAATATTTGATTTTTTAAAAACCAATGACTAGAAAAAAACTTTTTGTACATAGGTAGTTACGACAAATGGTTTTGCATTAAATCATGATAAAAGTTTGCAAATTTACTTCTGCTGTGTAAAGCGTCAAGCAAAAAACGACTTTCTGAAAAATGTCCAAAGCACAGTAGAATTTGTCATAGGACCTTGCCTGGTAGAAGTCCCACAAGTTGGGAAATGTCATTGACTCAGTGACTGGGACATTTAAACTGGACTAAACTCAATACACAAATTTATAGAGTTTTAATGTCATAGCTCAGATCAGATGATTTTGTTTTCCACCAGAAAGTATTAGCTTATTTACCCTAAATATGTGATTATTACAATAAATGTCCCATTACGAAAACACGCCTATTCAAATATGTAGAAAGTTTCACCTCCAAAAAAAACTGAAAAAAAAAACTAAAAATTCTGATATTTTTCATATTTCTGCTCAAAACATAGATTGTGAGTACTCGTTAGAACCGCCTCTCCAGATTGTGGGTACTCATTAGAACTGCATCAGAGAGGCAGTTCTAACGGGTACTCACAATCTATGTTTTTGAGCAGAAATAAATAAAATAATGTATACCCCTGTAAACCCCAGTTTTACTATATAAAAGTGGGGTTTAAGGGGGTCAACATTATATAGGCATGTTTTCGTGATGTAAAATTTTGAACAATTAATTCCATCTTTTTTTGGCCTATATTTTGCTTTTTATGCAGTTGTGTCCTAAATACTTAAGGGAATGGCAAACAGTGTAGACCCTGATCAAACTGCTTCAGGGGCAGTCTGATCTGGGCCTGCACTGTTTGCATATGCCATTCTGTCAGAAATTTTGGAATTGCCTTGTAACAACATTGGTTTTTTGGGGGGGGAAAATATGAAAAATATTTTTTCTGGATAACCATCTTATCTAGAGCTATGTTTTTTGTCTGTATATTGTGTTAATTAATTTCTGATCATTATGAAAACATGCCCATTCAAATATACTGAAAATTTTACCACCAAATAAAAAAAAAAATGAAAATTTTTTAGATAAAAAATTCTGATATTTTTCACATTTCTGCTCAAAAGATAGATTGTGGGTACGAGTACCCACAATCTATGTGTTTTTAGCAGAAATAAGAAAAATAGTGTATACCCCTGTAAACCCCAGTTTTACTATATAAAAGTGGGGTTTAAGGGGGTCAAGATTATATAAACATATTTTCGTGGTGTTTATCTTGTTTGTACCAAAAATCATGGGGCATTTATACATGGACTGGCACGGATCTTATCATTAAATGCTTTGATATTTTTTAATTAATAATACTCAATTCTAGTTTGATGAATCAAATGATCTCCCTTGATCATTGATTACTGAAGCTATTGTCACTGAAAATATGTGCTGGGGATTGAAGTGACATCTTTTTAATCATGTCTGATTAACAATTTCCATGCTATGGGCAAATTCAGCAGATGACAAACTGATGATATTGTTCTTATTATTCCTAGAAAATAGGATCTGACACTTCATGCAAATTGTCTCCTGAGGAGACAATTTGCATGCAAATTGTCTCCTGAGGAGACAATTTGCATGAAGTGTCAGATCCTATTTTCTAGGAAAAATAAAAAAAAAAAATATTTCAAAATGTTGTCTGCTGAAATCATGCAAATCAGTATGCAAAGTGTTAATTTGGTGAACACGAGATAGAGAAGAATATCATTCCATGTTTGAAAAGGCATAATATTTCGAGGTTGTGAAATGAAGCTCGCCAATACTGTAGCACACCATTAATGACTGAAAGATTATTAGAAGTGTGACTCACATGGACACACATGCACACACTTACATCTTTATCAGACTGCAAAAGTAACCCAATCAGACAGGGCACATTTTAATACAGCTTGCTTTTGAATCTTATTACTCTTAAAGTGCCAATCACAACTGAAGCAGACAACATTTTCAAATATTTTATTATTATTATTATTATTATTAATATTTTAGGCAGACAATTCACATGAAATATTAGCATTATTTTTGCTGAAAAATAAGTTAGAAAATTAGACTGTCATCTGCTACAGTTTCCTTGGTACTTTGAGGATTAATATATTCTTTATTATTTGCAGTAGATTTAG
The DNA here is from genome assembly GCA_964016985.1 of Anodontia alba. NCBI lineage: Eukaryota > Metazoa > Mollusca > Bivalvia > Lucinida > Lucinidae > Anodontia > Anodontia alba. Next base: position 32,258,947 of record OZ024834.1, read on the forward strand.
TGTGTGACGTTTAGGGTAACTAATATTTTTATAATTTTTATTATTGTATTTCTTAGGCCACTTAAAATCATTATCTTAGCACAAATGCTATAAAACTGACTGTGCCATGCTATAGATATGAACATCAAAAACCAAGTTCAACCCTGCATCTGCACAGCCTGATCATTGTTCAATGTCTTTTTACTGAATTCTTCGAAGATATGCTGACTGGTCTGTTTCTTAGCTGTTTGTATCAAATTGATTTTATGATAATTATTTATGGAGTCAATTCCCCTGATAAATGTTAAAAATTGTAGTCTGAGCATTTTTTTCACCAGATTCAAACATAAATTCATGTGATGGTTTGATGACCACTATAATATGCAGATTCAATACAAAAATAGTATTAATTTGTTGAGTTTATAGAGGTATCCTAATAAATTTTCATATCATTACTTTATTGGATGGTAGAAGTGGGGCATATAGCATTTCACTGTGATGTTACAGTCATGTAGGCTTATGTCGACATTCATAACCAGTCTAACAAATGTTTAAGTCTATATTCAAACTTACATTCATGTTTCTCTTGGAGGTTATAACTTGATACCTTTTATGCTAGGAAGTTGAAATTTGGTATGCTGCTCACCCAGACCTAAACCTTCGTGCTTAGAATCTTGCCTTGGGTGGGGCTAGGGGTCAAAATGTTTATCAGATCAGATTGAGCATTCGAAGCATTTGGAAAATTGTTGTTGAAGTTTATGCATCCAGGTATTGTTGCCATATGGGCAAAGACCAAATGATGGGGGTATTTGTTTACTTTGGACAAAAGACTAGTCTTTTCATTTAATTCAAACAAAATTCATGTGGTGGCTTCACAGAGTCATTTGCTTCTGCCATGGGTTATGTCCCCTGTTAAATGTTTAAAGAAATTGGTTTCCTGAGCTTATTGTAATTTCTGTTTCAGACAGTTTTCAGTAATTAGGTACATGTATCATGCTATGTGATATTTAATTTTTCTCCCATTTTTTTTTTTCTACTATTAATCAGGGTCCAGTTGTTCGTTAGCTTAACAAGCTCGTTAAGGGTCATTTCGTTAACTGTTTTAGTGGATTCAATACACAATATTCTGATATTTTTTGCTGAAAAAATGTGAGTAGCTTTTGCACCGCAAAAGCTACTCACATTTTTTCAGCAAAAAATATCAGAATATTTGCGTATCACTTGATGTAAATTTTAACGAATCGTTAACTTACGACATCGTTAGCTTTGAACAACTGGGCCCTGCAGATTGCTAGGTTATATGGGGTAGTATTGGTGACTATATAGTTTGTTATTTTTGCATGAAAACATGGAAATCCAGTAGTCACATCAATAATTTTGATGAGTAATCATATTGATAAAATAACAAATCATAATCCCACAAAAACAATGTTTAAAAATAGGGAGAACAAGAGTTTGAACATGTGTGTTGTTTTGATTAATAAGAGAATGATAATAGTAAAAGCATTTTGTGCATGATAATGCTTTTATCTGGCCTTTTTTTTTTCCATTATTTTGGCATTATTGATGTGAATGAAATGTTGATTTTGTGTGTTGTTTTCCTTATACAGGACAAAGGAATGTTTATAGCTGTTCAGCCTGACAAATGTTCTGCATGTGAGAAAACCGTGTATGCAATGGAAAAGTTGGAAATGAACAAAAATATCTACCATAGAGGCTGCTTTAAATGCTCGCATTGTAGTGCCAGATTAACGTAAGATAATCTTAGCGTGCTGTTTTATTTGGTTTTCTCCCTTGATACTAACTCTCTAACCTTCCCTTTGCTTGTTTCCGACTGTTTGATTTCTTTGTGTTGCCATAATTAACATTTTCAGGTTAGCGTTAGTCTTTCACCGAGATTAAATTATTAGGGTCTGGCAGGAGAGATGATACAAGATGGCATATACAAACAGTAGAGATCCAGACCAGCCTTCGATGATCATCCTGCAAATACATTGTATGCTGTTGGCCTACATAATCACTGCTCCAGATAAGATTTTTTTTTCAACCGAAAAGTACTGGGCCCAGTTGTTCAAAACTAATGATGTCATTAGTTAATGTATCGTTAAAAGTTTATTAAATATGGCATATACGCTAATCTTTTTGCTGAAAAAATGTGAGTAGCTTTTGCATTTGCAAAAGCTACTCACATTTTATCAGCAAAGTACCTATGAGTTAGATATTGTACTTACTAGAACAGTTAACAGTTTTACCACTAATGAGCTAGTTAAGCTAACGATGCTTTGAACAACTGAGCCCTGATATTTTTCTTTTTTCTCCCTGTAATCATGTTATGGGTACATATTGGAGGGGCTTCTAATGAGTACCCACAAGGAGAAATAAGAAAAATATTATGTGGTTATCCCCACCCCCACACCCCCTTCTGTTATCTGGAGGTATGATGAAAAGCTCAACAACTGTATTTACTCAAAGTATTCAGACAGACAGGTCTGAGCAGACAGTATAGACCCAGATCATGCAACAAGTTTAAGACAATAGCTACAGGAAGTAAAATTGTCATGTTCAAATTTCAGACAGTAAGGAAATAAGGTGTTCTAATACTTAGGGTAAATACAGTCTACTTCAAGGCTTCACTGTTTGTGTGTGCCAGCTTGTACTTCTATGCAAGTCCCTTAATAACCTCAGGTAAGAGCCATGCTTGACATGACCCCATTGTGTTGACTGGGCCGAAAAACCTCAACAAACAAATGTCAGGTAAGTAACTGACAAGGGAAGCATATGCACCAATATTCAAGGTAATTTAACCCTTAGCGTGCTAGGAAAAAAATGAAACAGGCCTGAAAGAGGAGGTACCCCTACTCGAGAAGTCATTTCTCCCTTAATTTTGCCTTGATTTATATGGAATTTTCACATGTAATTTGCCAATCATAGGTGGCCATTTTACCGTTAAGAGGATGGTCACGTGACTAGAAAGTCATGTGATAGTCACATGTAAGCCGTGAACCATTTAAGACAAAAAAAAATAAAGAAAGTTACAAGACTAGCGGCCTACTGTGTACTATTGCGAATGAAACGAGTGACATACATAGGTTCTACTGTTATTCCTACTTCTTCCTCACTGGAAATGATTTAGGTGTTATGGGCTTTTTCTCCAGGAAATTGTGATCAATCTGTTGAAGTGAGTGCTGAAATTAATGGCAACTTCAAATTCAGTATTCTCGGTCTTTATTAGTGTGGGTAAACTCCAGCACCCGACTGTCTAATGAAAAGTGGCATGTTTGTATGAAAGTATGTTCACTCCTGTATGAGAACACTTGCTCTGAATGGTTGCATGTGGTGTATAGTAAGTATGACAGGCTTTAGAGTTGGCAGACCCCTCCTGGGCGCACATAGTTGTCTACAGCAATGTAAAGGTTAAGCCTTCAAATTTTCTTGAAAATTGAGTAAATGTTGTGCCCTTCCAGACTAAAATCAGCCTTTTCATTATGCAGCCAGCACAGACCCAGATCAGCCTCTGCTTCTGATCTGGTTCTTGTTAGTTCACCTATAGAATGCTTAAAACTTCATACATAATACTTCAGCAACAAGTGTACACTCTGATCAGACAGCACAGTCTGCACAGGTCCCATATGTAATAGGGTCAATTTTTATTCATAAAGATTCCTTGCCTTAAAAATTTATGAAGTCCCAACTCATATCAGAACAGTGCAATGACCAAAAAATTAAAGCTTGGGATGGTGACATATAATCATCTGACATTCTTGGACTGGTTTTTCAAAATTCCATCTTTTGAAATAGCAATGTCCGGGCGGGAGGGCGTTGGGCAGCGGTCTGACAGGCTGGCATCGTCCAAGGTTTACCTTTTGGTTAACCTTTTTGAAAAACCGTCCATAATGCCATTAGGCTTTTTTCTTTAACCCCTCCCCCCCCCCCCCCCTCCCTCCCCCCCAAAAAAATTCATGACAGTATTTAGGCATCAGTATATGGATGATGTTTGTAAGCTTGTTTGCAATATCTATGGCGGGTAGGGTATGTGTATATATGGATTTTCAGACAGTTCAGTAAGTATAGAAGGTAGGGATATGTGAAGCTCCTATATTCTTTCCCATTGGCTTTATTTTGCTCCCAGCATATGAAGTATGCAGGGGTTGTATAGTTTTTGTCAGTCCGTCCTTTCATCTATCGGTCTGAATGTTCGTATGTATTAATGTCTGTATGTAAGATTTTAATCCATATTTGACATACATTGGTGTAAAACATTATTTTATTCAAACTCCCTGGGCCCAGTTGTTCAAAGCGTCGTTAGCTTAACAAGCTCGTTAAGGGTCATTTCGTTAACTGTTTTAGCGGATTCAATACACAATATTCTGATATTTTTTGCTGAAAAAATGTGAGTAGCTTTTGCACTGCAAAAGCTACTCACATTTTTTCAGCAAAAAATTACAGTGTATTTGCGTATCACTCGATTAAAATTTTAACGAATCGTTAACTAACGACATCGTTAGTTTTGAACAACTGGGCCCTGATTGTCTGGTCACTGATGAGATGGCATATGTTCATGTTTAAACCTTTTATCCTTGAGTTTCTGAAGTGGACTCTTCCATCCTTGAATTTGGACATGTCCACTGATGCAAATAGGGGTTTCAGTCTTAAATCTAAAACAGAATGGCAAACAATGTAGATCTAGATGAGCTGGCTCATTACGAACCATCTCATCGAGATCTACACTGTTTGCACAGGTATGCTTTGGTCTGCAGGGATGAAAGGGTTAAAATTAAAAAAACTGAAGTGAAGGTAAGTTTTATATTTCTTGAGCCAGGTCACACAAAAAAGTGTGCTTAACGTTTACAAAAATACTGAAGGATCATGGATCGAAATTTTCAGTCTGATCAGCACCTTCCCTGTTTACCAGTAAGTCATAGCACCAGATAAACGAGTTTTTGTCAACCTGAAAGTTATTGTATTTTGTTTTTTCATGAAAATGTGTTGTGAGTACCCATTAGAAGTGTCTCACTGAGACAACTTCTAATGAGTACCCACAACCTGTTGTCATGGTGAAATAAGAAAAGAAATAATTATCTGGATACCCTGCTTATCTAGAGCACAGAAAAATTGTACATTAGATGAAGTATATCAGCAAAAATGAATTAACCCATTGTATACTGAATAGAATCTCCCACACTATATATTGGAAGAGTCCAATTTCAATTTTAGGTACGTCTGGCTATGAAATGTAGATATTCCTATAGAAAAATGGCTAAACTATTTGCAAACAGTGGGAACCCTGATCAGGAACACGACGTCTGATCTGGGTCTACACTGTTTGCCAGTTACCCGTTTAGGGCTCTCCCGACTACAATGGGTTAAGGTTTTTCAGAGAAAATAAGGCTAAGCAGGCAGTTCACATGAATGTGAAGCCTTATTTTCTAAAAAAAATAAATAAAAATAAAAAAAAATTAGAATATTGTTTGCAACATTTTTGAATGGCATGTAAATGGTTAAGCCCACTTTTTGCACTTGCTGCTCATTTGGTTTGTTCAGACAGTTTCCCTGGTATTAGATGCTACTGGGGCAGAACAACTTATCTGCTGATCATGGTTTGTAGGTAACCAAAGCCATGCTCTTTGGAGCTGTTGTGATCATTGTTTCATCCTCAGTGTACTTGTGTCAAACTATGCACTTCCCAGCTAGCATTCTACGTAAATCTACATCGGACCATCATCGGCCCGTCAGCTACCCTGACGGGCCGATGATGGCCCAATATAGATTTACGTAGAATGCTGACTGGGTTAAAATTTCCTGCAGACAGAATTAGAACCAAATTTAGTAGTGGTAGTCATTGGGGGTATAGTATGCTTTCATGTCCACATTACAAAAAAAGGGATTTCACTGAAATGCAGAGGTTATTATACATAGAATAGCCTTCTGCCATGTTTTGTGGGTTTTTTAGTGTGTGTGTGTTGTTGTTTTTTTTTTCACAAAACTTAACCCTTGTCATGCTGAATAAATTAAGATACCACACCCACTTCTAATTTTCAGCCAATCAGATTACTTGATCCGGATTTTTGCTATAAATTCACATACTTAATGGCAAACAGTGCAGATCCAGATCAGTTGGCTTCTTCAGAAGCCAACTGATCTGGATCTACACTGTTTGCAAAGGCAGGGTATATCCGGGTTCAGCAGGACAAGGGTTAAGACTGTACATGTAGATTGGTTGCCTTTCTGACCAAACTTATTGTCAAGTCTGTAATGAGAAATTGTGACAGCCCCATCTGCTGACATTGATGCAGAAAGAACTTAAGTGTTCAGTTTCAGGGAAAAGGTAAGCGGCATATCATTGGTCATCTGCTCATTGGTCGTGTCAGTTTTAAATAATAGCAGATGCTATTAGCAGATATTTTTCTGAGAAAAGAGGGATCAATGGAGATAAATGTCTCAATGGAGATAAATTTAAATTTAAATAAAATTTGAAGCCCAGTTTTCTTGGGGGAAAAAATAACACAGATTTATTGTCTGCTAAGAAAATAAGGTTTTACATTTTATTTGAGTTGTCTGCTGCAGCGGCAACTCAAATAAAATTTAAAAACCATATTTTTCTTGGAAAACAACAAAATAAAATATTTATATAATGTCATATGCTACAATTTTGAAATGGCCCTTAAAGAGAAAAAGTAAGGTTGGTAAAGAATGTATCTGAGATAAAAGATCTTGATTAATCAGGCAGTTTGGTCCAAATTTGATCAAAATTGGATCAAAACTAAGGAATTAAAGACATTTAAAGATTACAAACCATGTTCAAGGATGCTGCCATTTTGAATATTTTCTGAAGTCATAAACTTTTTTTTAAATATTAAATGAAATCATCTTTTTGATAGAAAATGTGCAGTTTTTGAGCAAAGTCAATAAACACTTAACAAAGAAATTTTATATATAAATACAGAGGTTGAATATTGTCAACAGTAAAATTTATTTAGATATTGCATAGTGCAGGCTCTGTGACATCATAAAGCCTCATTAAATATTCAAAATGGCAGCCCCCATAAAAGTAATTATGGTATCTTCCCACCTTCAATGGGCTCTGCATTTATGTGACTCAGTTGCCTTGTAGAATTAAAAACCTGCATTATCAGCAAATCTTCATCCGCCTTTGGTCAAATTTGCATTTAATTGCACAGTTTGTCAAGATCTTGCATTTCAGATACATTATTTTCCAACCTTGCTTTTCCGTTTAAGTAAGGATTAAAAGTTTAATCTACTTCTTTTCTCTTCCTATATTAACTTCTTTCAATTCTTTCTAAAAGATTTCTTTTAACATTTTTATATTTTCACATGATTAATGCTTTTGCACCTTTACTTGCATTTTGTGGCTCATGGAAACAGCTGTGTTTGTTTGCTGCCATTTGTTAGTTGGTATACGAGCTTTGACGAGCAGAAAGGGACCTGCTTTCTTCATTGAAGAGTGAAGATTCATGAACTTCCAATGCATTATACTATATTTATCCTAAGCATTCTGGTACACAGACCTGAGCAAACTGTAGACCCAGCTCAGATGTAGCAGAGTGGTATAGCTCCAGATAAGGTGTTTTCTTTTTCCTGCAAAAATTGTCGATATTTTTCTTATTTCTTGACAAAAAAATATGTTGTGGGGACTCATTAGAAGTGCCTCTCTGAGAGGCACTTCTAATGAGTCACCACAACATATGTTTAAACATCGAGAAATAAGAAAACTACTTTCCTGTTACCGCCTCTTATCTGGAGCTATAAGAGTGTGGCATCTGACCAGGTTTACACTGTTTGGCAGTCATCCATCCATTTTTTGAAACAACAAGTAGTAACTGGATTTGTTCAATCAGTAAATGTCCTAAAATTTCGAACACTTTATTCTGCACTTTTTTGGCCTAAGTTCTGCGTTTTATGCAGTGGTTTCTTAAAATACTTAGTGGAATGGCAAACAGTGTAGGCCCTAATCAGACTGCTCCTTCAGGATCTGGGTCTATACTGTTAGCATATGCCAGTTTTAGACACGTTTGTGTACGAAATTTAAGACATTTACTGTATTTAGACAATTAGTTAAGTAAGAATTTAAGATGTCTGAATATTTAGGGTGAATATTGTAGGCATTTTTTTTTTTTTTTTTTTTTTTTCAAAATAAAAAATTGCAGTCGTGTCAGGTTCTTCAGACAGTAAGCAGATTTTATGTTCCTGGCTCATTATATGGTCCCTTTTGCTCGCTGGTGTTCAGTTTATCATTTCCATAATAAAGCATGCAACTTTTATGAAATGTTCCTCGTTTCTTAATGATAAACCTAGTAAATTCTTTTAATTATGTGTAATAACTAATAAAGGAAAGATACAATTTTTGTTTTACATTATGAATTAGATTAGAAGGTATATGTATTAATATTTGTTGAAAAATTTACTGTTTGTTGCATAAAACTATTTTTATTAATCTACATTTTTCAAATTTGAATTTTGACTTGTATTTGTTAATTTAGCATCCTGAAGGAACTCACAAAAGTTGTCTCCCTTGTAAAACATGGCAGAAAATCTTCCATGTGTATCCAGAGGAGACAATACAAATATAATTCAAGCATGTTTCAAAAAAAATAATATTGAGAGTGACATCTGTTAATATTTAAATTCAGGAGGCTAAAGGCAAAGAGCTTGTCTGGACTAGTGATAATCTTTAGCACTCTCTGGGCTAATTCAGCAGACAACAGATTGATGGTATTTTCTTCAGAAAATAGAGGATGACATTTCATGCCATTTCCTTGGGAGACAATTTGCATAAAATGTTAGGCCTATTTTCTAAAAGATATGGAAACTATTTCAAAACATCATCCTGTCAATTCTTAGCATTCTTGGTAAAATTTTCAGCAGACATTATTTTTTTCTAATTTTTCCAGAAAACAGATTTGTACATTTCATGCAAATTGTCTGCGTTGGAGACAGTGTGCATGAAATGTCGAAACCTGTCTGAGAAAAATATCATTAGTTTTTCATCTGCTGAATTAGCTCAGAGAATGGTAGATGTTAAATAGGGTATCCAGAATATCAGAGCTTACCATGATCCCTGACTTATGTTGTATTTTTTTCTCTCATATTCTCAACTGTACTTTCACTGATTTCAGGGCAAACACGTTTAGTATCAACGAAGGTGTGATATATTGTACGACTCACTTTAAACAATTATTCGCTAGGAAAGGAAACTACGACGAAGGATTCGGTCGTCAGCTGTACAAGAAGAAATGGCAGGAAGAACAAAAAAGAAAACAGGATGCTTCAGCATAACTTTAGTTTATTTATAGTCGTTATTTGAAATAGCTTGCCTTCAATGTTCATTTTCCTAATAAAAGGTGCAGACTAATACTTACTTTTCCAAGTTTCATAGCTTCAGAATAAGGCTCCTTTTTTTTTTTTTTTTCAACTAAATTATGGTTACATTTTTCTTTTTTCTCCACTAAAATATATGATGTGGGTACTCATTAGAAGCGCCTCGGTGGGGTGCTTCTAATTAGTACCCACAACATATGTTTACATGGAAAAATAGACAAATAATTCTTCACCTCTGTTATGTGGAACTGTCATCGGATAGTCTTACTGAGTGCTCGTAACATGTTATGGAAAAATAAGAAAAAAAAATGAAAAAAAAGGACTGTAGATATGCAGCCTAGTTTTTCTGGCGAAAGAATGTGCACAATACTGGTTAACCGCTTTGAGGACTAAGCCTGCCCAGTAAACGTGTGGTTAGGTAAACTGACCGCGCTCGACATGACCCCCATTGGGTTGACTGGGCCGTAAAACCTCAACACAAACAAATGCAGCCTAGTCAAGGTTTTTCCTATTTGTGTGGATCATTTAGGAGGGTTTGCTCTACACTATAGAATTAGTGGGAAATTAGTACCTAAAATTATTGAATTAGTTTTGTATTTTAAGTAGGAAAAAATATTTATTTGTTAATTCTAAGTAGAATAGTCTTTGTGTCATAGTTGAAAAGATAAAAACAAAAGATAAAAAGATCAGGATTAGTCTGCATTTCATCAATTACAATCAGCCTTGATGTCATAGGTCGGTCAGTGGATTTTTTAAGTGCCAATATCAACTGCAGCAGATGAACATTTTGAAGGAAAAAAAAAAAAAAAAAAAAAACATTTTTGTTAAAAAGAAAATATTTTTTTCAGTTTTTCAGTAAAAAATCAGTTTAAGCACCAAACATGTCTGTTTTAGTACCGTCTTTCACCGAAATTTCAGACTCCATACACATTCTAGTCTTGGATAAGTCCACCAAATATTTTCAAGTTGTACATGTAAATGTAAACAAATATCAACATTGATTGTTGAAGTGTCTGAATAAATAGTGTTTCAGAAACTTGCTTTTTTGAAAGAAAGGTAGTCCACATAACAGAAATTTTGTGCGCAAAATGAATATTCTGAATCACTTAACCCTAGTCCTGCTGAACTCGGATATGCCCTGCCTTTGCAAACAGTGTAGATCCAGATCAGTTAGCTCAACTGATCTGGATCTACACTGTTTGCTGTCTAGTATTTGAATTTATATCAGCAGTCTTGATCAAATTTTCTGATTGGCTGAAAAATTGGAAAAGGGTGTGGCATCTTAATTTATTCAGCATGACAGGGGTTAAAAAACTAGATAAATTGCTAAGATTCCTTAAAACTGGTTTCTGATGAAACCATGTGCCTTCATCATCGTTTTGACGTAAGTTGTAAGGGATGATATAGTGAGGATAAAATTATTACTTGGCTATTTTTCAAATCAGATGGGAATATTGCCTATGACATCATGAAGTTGGAACATTTGCAGCATTCTTTTCTTATGCATTTTTCATAGCAAGCATCATCATGATTCCATATGCCATAGGTTACTGTATTTATCCTAAATATTGGGACAGTTTAACGCCTTATAATACTTGTCTTAAACTTTGTACAACTACACTTTATTTCCTGGTAATGTGCCTAAAAAGTATAGCATCTGATCTGGGTGTACAATTTGCTCAGGCCCGTTTGTCCTAGTATTTAGAGTATATATGGTATTAACTCTTTCAGCCCTGCAGATCAAACCATGTAACTTTGCAAACCGTGTAGAGCCAGACAACACTGGTCATAACAATGAGCTGTCTCATCCGGATCTACTCTGTTTTGGATTTTGTGCCAACACCCCTATTTGTTAAAATGGACATGTCCAAATTCTAGGATAGAAGACTCCACCACATAAACTCAGGGGTGAAAGGGTTAAAAATAAAATCAGAAATTGTCAGGTTAACAATCTGATACTTTGTTATTTTCCTACCTTGTTTCTGTCGAAAAATAATGATAGTGAGTGAGACAAAGTATTGGTTTAAAAGAACAAATCAAATTGTATACATTTGCATTTTTATAAAAAAAGAAATTCTGTATTACATCAAGTATTATTGTGTGCATATATATGTAAATAATTTGTATATATCATTTGGACATTGTCAGGCAAAATATAGCTTAACCTTTTGACTGACCAGTGCCGATTCATGTCAGCTTGCTTATACCGTAAGCCTTTGGGTGACACATAGCTCCAGATAAGAGGAGGCACCCACATGATAGTTTTCTTATTTTTCCACTAAAACATGTTGTGGGTATTTATTAGAAGCGCTTTGAGGAGGCACTTCTAATGAGTACCCACAACATATGTTTCCATGAAGAAACAAGAAAAATACCAGCTTTGTCATCTGCTTGTGATTTTGAAAGTCATTTTTACAAACAGTGTGGACCCAGATCAGACTGCTCCTTTAGGAGCAGTCTGATCTGGGTCCACACTTTTTGGTTGAAAAAGTGTCTTATCTGGAACTGTGGTGATATCTTGGAGGGTTTGTAACATCAATGAATAATGTCCCTTGTTTACAAATGTTCTTCGATATCCCAGCATGTGGTAGGGACACTCGAGAACGGGGGGAAACTTCTGATCTTGGATGGGCAACCACTACCCTACCACTGATTGGCACTGGTTGTTGAAGATCAGTGTACAACAACTACTAAATCCTAGTTAGCATTTTCCTTAAGTCTATATTGGACAATCGTCTGTCCGACAGAATTCCTGTCAGGCGGACAGTGGTCCCTTATAAATTTACGTAGAATGCTAACTGGAGTGTATCGGCTGATTTGTCAATATGCTGGTCATTTGAAATGATAATTTATATGTTTGCTGAATTTGGCTTAGTTTTTGCTTTGTGTGAGATGTGCTTAGAAAGAAAGGACAGTCATTTCTTCTCATTGAAAGCTATTTGTGCTATTTATAGTACCAGAACTCCAGACAAGTGGGTATTTAGATGAATATTATTTCTCCGTAAAACAGAATAGCTCCCGATAAGAGGAGGTATCCCGATATTTTTCTTTCTTCTCCATGAAAACATGTTGTGGGTACACATTAGAAGTGCCTCGGTGAGGCGCTTCTAATGAGTACCCATAACATGTTTTGGTGGAGAAATAAGCAAAATATTAGCACTTTTTTGTTGAAAAAAAGTGCCTTATCCTAAGCTGTTTTTCTTGATGATTATATTTGCTATGTCATCTACTTAGAATTGTCTCAGCAAAATGATTTTACCAAGACATGCTGCATTTTTCTGTAGGAAAAAAGCTTTTGGTTAAAAATAGCTTATTTGGAGCCCTGGTTATGTCTTTTTTTTAACTTAAATTCAGTTTGTGTCAGTTTCCTTAATAATGTATGTTTATGTATCATATTTTGTTTTTGAGAATTTTTTTGTCAGTTACTGCTGTAAATCGTCGCCATAGCAATAATTAAACAGTATCAGGCAAAAAAAAAAAAAAAAAAAAGTTCAGGTGTTTCTGAGGGTGAAACCTCAGTCCTTATTCCTTAACCCTTAAAGTGCCAAGCAAACTTGTAGTTTATACTTTGGACATGAGATCATGTGAAAAATAAAAATGACTTTGGTAATTAGGCTGTTCCTCTTCACTGAGAGTGATCTAGATATATATATGCGACCTGCATTCTGTACATGCTAGTCTGGATAATCACTATACACACATAGGGATGGGGTAGATATTGGTTTTATGCAAGAGGGCCTCATAAATGGGTCATTATTTGACGGGTTTTTTTATTGCTTATGAGTAATAGAAGAAACAAGTTTTTCCCTAGTGCATTGAAACTGGATTTTTAAATGGTCACTAAACATAGATAGTTACTAGAAATGATATAGAATGTAAGTAAATAGCTTTTAAAAATGCTATTTCAAAGAGTTGTTAAGGAGGCGTAATTGGTGATAATTCTAGGATACTTTTTTCTTATTTCTCCATTAAAAAAAAACAACATATGTTGTGGATACTCATTAGAAGTGTCTCGCAGAGGCACTTCTAATGAGTACCCACAACAAATGTTGTTGATTTCTTTTGGAGAACTAGAGAAAATTATCTTAGAATTATTATCAAATACTCCTCCCTTACAACTCCTCTGTGTTTACAACAGAAATAACCCATAAATTTGTGACACAGCACTGATATTGAACCATGTTGCATTAGAATGTAAAACTTTCGGTGATAACTCTGAACCTCTCAGAATTCTTAAACTGATTTCGACTGAGAGGCCAGATAGGTCACATATAACATCCAGGTTTCAAGTTTGAACTATTTTCGTAATAATGTACTCAATTGTTCGGACTTGATAGTAACTTACTGTACTGGTCCAAAAATATGAACAGATCCATTTAAAGGGAACCGATGCACTTTCAGGGGAGAAAACTCTGTCAAAATTGTTTTGCTCTCTTCTGGAAAGGAGTCTACTCTAAAATGAAAGAATTTGCTCCCAAACACATAGTGAAGAATAATGATCAATGATTGTCAGAGGCTGTAGATTAACCAGCCAATGTGGCCTTTCGCTGTCATGATGACCTTTTTCTTGTGTTACGGCTTATTTTTTTCTCTGTGCACATCAGATGTGCCATGTCAAGTAAAATAATACCTTCACTATAGACAGAGGGAATAGCCCTACGTAAACCACTTTTTTTCTCTAAAAATGTATGGCTATTTTTTTTTTTCATATTTCTCCAGGAAAATACATGTTGTGGGTACTCATTAGAAGTGCCTCATGGAGGCACTTCTAATGAGTACCCACAACATGTTTTATCATCATCATATCATCATAATCGGATTTTTGATTAACATGCAGGTACAGGGGCAACATTCACATCAGTGGGCCCCCTTCCAGATAGCTTGCTTCTTGCACGCATGGCAGATCTCACACCAGATCTCCAGGTACGTCTATCATGAGGGTTGATAGCCGAGAGCTTCCACTCTCTACAATCCCTCTCTGTCAGCTGCTTCCATGTCATTTTGGGCATCCCAGGTTTTAGTAGAGAAATAAGAAAAATATTTTATCTGGATATCTGTATCTAAAGCTGTGGTCTTTGTCATTTGATGTTGAGCATTTCATATCTGCTGTAAGATACCTGCCTGCCTGTATGTGCAGAAGTATGGTTTCTGTGATTTCATGGGTGCGATAAAATTAATGTTGAGATTTGAATTAGTTACATTTTTATGTTCTATTTCGTATCATTGCCAATATGTTTTGTCTTTATATGTGTAAAAATTTTACAAGCTTGCTCATTGAAGTTTTGTTCATGCTCTCTTAATGTTCATTAACAGATATTACTACGCATGTATACACAAAACACTTCAACCTTTTTATAACACGGCTCGTTATGACACGGTTTTGGATATAACACATCTCAAAGATGGATCCCAAAAATGTATAAATTATATTGAAAAATGACCATAAATGGTCATTTTTCAATATAATCTATACATTTTTGTTCGGATATAACACGGCTGTTTAACTAACACGGTTTATGCTATGGACCCCAACAATAGTGTTATAAAGAGGTTGTGGTGTAGCTTTTTAGTAGCGTATTTTGTAAACTAGATTCTGCATGCTAACTGTAATATATATTTTTTATAACAATATCCATCTCTTATGGTCCCCTTAACTGATAACATCAATGTTTATGACTTACGTCTTTTTAGGTGTGAAAGATACATTTGTCTTCAAGAAGATCTTTCTGTTTCTTCAGCAATTTACAGTCAAAATTCAGTGGTTCAAAACATGTATGGAAATATGGAAATTTGTTCTAGACATGGGTAGTTTGAGCTAGTCAGGAGGCAAATGAGGATATCAAAAGGATGTCTTTTCAATCTTCTATAAAATATGCTATGTTGCATGTGCTCATTAGAATTGCCTCAAAGAGGCAATTCTAATTAGTACACACCACATACATCATCATGATAAAATAATAAAAAAAAATGCCTAAAATTACAATTAATATTTGTTTTCTCAAGCTATCTGAAGAATTTCCTAGGGAATCAAAACAATGAGATTGAATCAGCCACCAGTGTTGGAGTCATTGAAGTTTTACTGTAGATGACCACATAGAAAACTTTTATTTAGAGATAAAAATTTTCCCATGTTTTTTGGGGTTTTTTGGGTTTTTTTTTTTTAATTTCTTTGCAAAAACACATTAGATATATCACCATAGCTCCAGATAAGAGGGGCTATCTGTATAATATTTTTCTTATTCTTCCATGAAAACATGTTGTGGGTACTCATTAGAAGTGCCTCAGTGAGGCACTTCTAATGAGTACACAACATATGTTTTCGTGGAGAAGTAAGAAAAAAATCAGTATTTTTCAGTTGGAAAAAGCAATATTTTTCGGTTGGATAAAGTGCCTTATCTGGAGCTATGTGTCTCTTAGAGATGATTCTGGTGAGCTGTGATGATAAATGTTTACTTGAAGAAATAAAAAAATAATGTTTATCTGGTTATCACTTTTGTAGGGATCTCTCCTTCAGGAAGGAAACAAACTCTGTACCAACTTGAACTGGTTGAGACTTACCAGTTGTCCAAAAATGAATTCCCTGTGGATGCCCATCAAATTAGTAATTTGTGAGTTTGTTGCCTGGAAATGAATAAATCATGTAATAATGAATTATGAATGTGATTATGGTAAATGTCCTAAAATTACACCAAAGTTTCTGATAATATAGCATATGCAAACAAAGAAGACCCAGATCAGATTGTGATCAGGGTCTACACTGTTTGCCATTCAACTAAGTATAAGAAACAACTTTAAAATAGCAAAATTTATGCCAAAGAAGTAGGGAATAAAGTAGTCAAAATTTTTGGACGTTTACCCAAATTTGTTTAACCTTACTCCTGATGAATAATAAACGTCAAGGTCATATTTCAAAAATCTAGGTCACCTTGGAGTTGGTTGCCAAGGTACTTCTTTTTTTTTTGTTCATGAAACAGACCTTAACGCTCAGCAATCCGTATAAAATTTTCAGCTGATGACATATTGAAATATTATTTCTTATTTTTCCCAGAAAAAAGAGTTTGACATTTAATGAAAATTTTCTCCAATGGAGACAATTTGCATGAGATGTCAAAACCTGTTTTCTGGGGAAAATAAGAAAAATATCGTCAATTTGTCGTCTGCTAAATTAGCCCAGAGAGTGGTTAAAGTAAAGTATGTTAGTTTACAGAATGCTGATAAAATTAAGTTATTTGCTAATAAATTTGTTAGTTATAAACTGATAAGTATTAACTGATGATTTTTGTTCGTTTGCTCGCAGTATTTTGCAAAACAAAATATGATTTAAAATTAAGAAAGTGCATTTATGTTGAGGCCTTTGTGGAAATGCCAACAATTTCCCCATATGTTACATTCTGGTGTCAAAAATTAGTCAACTTATCTGAAATTCCCATAGATTTACATTTGAGCTATGGGAAAACATTTCCTATGAAGCTTTGATTGAGTGGATTTCAATAAAAATTACATAAAAGGAAAGCTGATTAAAACAAAAATAAAGTTCATTCACAGACTAAAGAAAACAAAATTTTTAAAGATGAGATGTGTATATTTACATATTTTTTTTTTTTGCAGGGTCACCATTGATGTCAATGGGAAATTAGGTTTTTAGAATTTTACAATGTTTCCACTACATGCTTTTCTCAAAAACTAAGAGCTAAGGCTGCTGATTAAATTTTGTGTATTTCTTTTATCAATTTCATTTCCAATGATAAAATTTGTATTAGAATCTGTACACTGTGATAGCAAAAAATTGTATTCCTAAACATGAAATATGTTGAAGTCAAAAGGAATTTTAAAAAGTTGATATTGGTTATTTGGCACCAGATTGTAACTGATGACCTAGGCCAATAGGCATTATTGATTTTTAAATGGATAACTTTCTTAGAATCAATTCTTACAATTCATGAAAAAATGTTTCCCAAAAAATATTTGAAAAAAAAAAAAGTATTAGTTATAGTTTATATGTAATGTAAGGGAATGTAAAATTATATTTAATTTCTCCAGGTAAACTCTAACTTACTTACAGCTGAGCCAGCTTATTCAGTCATTCTGTTTTCTGTCTAATCTAAATCATGTGTCAAAGAATTAATCCTTGTTCTGCTGAATAAATTAAGATGCCATGCCCACTTCTAATTTTCAGCCAGTCAGATTACTTGATTTGGACTTTTGCTATAAGTTTGCATACTTTATGGCAAAAAGTGCAGATGCAGATCAGTTGGCTTTTTCAGAAGCCAACTGATCTGGATCTACACTGTTTGCAAAGGCAGGGTATATCCGGGTTCAGCAGGACAAGGGTTAATACAGAAAGTACAGCATAAACTTTATACAACTGAATTTTTCAGTTTGAAGTGAAAACCAGGTATCTGATTGATGGAAAAGGTTGGCTGAGCTGTAAAACATTGTTAATCTAAAAAAAAAAAATCATTTTTCCATTGCACTTTTGATCTCATACCTGATGAAGAACAAATATATAACTAAAGAATGAAATGATCTCATTTCTTAACCACCTATTTGTCAACTAGAAAGAGCTTGTCATATTCATCAGAAAAGTACATTTGTAGCTGAATTGCTGTTGATTTCACAGTCTAATTTTACATAGTACACGCAGTATAAATACATATGTGCAAGTAAAATTTTCTCCACTGTATGTCTTTTTTCCAAGAAAAGAATGATCCAGGTTTAGTAGGAGCATGTTTGATAAGTGCACAACAACATCTTTATAACACAATTAGTTATAGCACAGTTTTGGATATAAGACTGTTTAAAAATGGATTCCAAAAATATATCTAACCTAAAATTTATAGATTATATAAGAAAATGACCGTTTATGGTCATTTTTCTGTAAAATTGATAAATTTTGTTTGGATACAACACAGCTGTTTAGTTAACATGGTTTTGGCTTCAGATCCCAGCAGTAGTGTTGTAAAGGTTGTGATGTAGCACTGATTTCACAGCAAGTACCGTAAGAGTCAGCAGTATTTTGGATACAACCAAGCTCAAAATTATTTTAGAGCTTTGCTATTTTCTACTACATGTTTCAGTGCACACAACAATTTGCACTGTTTCTGTTGACATTCTTTGTAAAATGGCTTCTACTGCCTGGAAAGTCATTCATATAAACATCTGATCCAGAACACAGCAGTCCTAGGCTATGATTTATGTGTGCAGCAATTTTTAAGACTATCCTGCATGGTTTACACAGTCTGGTCTCAGTATCTTTACCCTTGTCATGCTGAAACATTAAGATGACCTGCCCACTTCTAATTGTCAACCAGTCAGATTGCTTGATCCAGGTAATTGATATAAATTCACATCCTGAATGACAAACTGCAGATGCAGATCAGTCTGAAGCTGACTGATCTGGATCTACACTGTCTGTAAAGGGGGACATATCCGGGTTCAGCAGGTCCAGGGTTTACTCTTTCCTGAATAACTTAAATGAGCACAAATTTGAATTTAGATGACACCATTGACCTATCTCAGAAATGCAAGCATTGAACAAAATGGCAAACTATGTAGTGACAAAAAAAAAGAATGGCAAGCAGTGTAGATACTGATGAAACCGCTTGTTACAAGCCATCACATCTGGCTGGTTGTATTTTTTTTTTTTTTTTTTTTTTCTGTTCTGCTGAATGGGTTAGTGCAATGAACAGTGAAAATTGACCAGAAAACCAAGATTAGCAAGCTGATCCAAAGTCTTTGCTTTTCACTTACAGCATTCTGTATTTACCCTAAGTTTTTACCTTAACTCCTTACCATAATGGTCATAAAATTTGAACCAGTCCAATTTTCTACCTGTTGATGTGTCTTAAAACTGCTGGATAAGTGGCAAACAGTGTAGATCCTGATCAGATGCCACATTCTGTGGCATCTGATCTGGGTCTACACTGTTTGCTTGGGCCAGTCTGTCTCATACTTAGGGTTATTACAGTAATGTAGGGTTGTTGTGTCCTGCTTCAGATTTCGAGTATTTTTATGTTTATTTTCTGTGATGATATGTACAAGATATGCTTCCCTGCTGCGACAGGGCAGTGCAAGAAGCAGAGCTAAAATTGCAACATTATGCCAATAAAAATTGGAAAAAGTAAAAAGTGTTTGTTTTATATCAGAATCTTGTCTTGTTTGAAAATGCTTATCAACTCTTGTTGATACATTCACCTTCCTTTTGGACACTGACTTGGACCCTAATTAACACACCATGCTGTGGGCAGATCAGCAGATGACAAATTGGTGATATTTTTCTTATTTTTCCTAGAAAATAGGTTCTGACACTTCATGCAAATTGTCTCTTTTGGAGACAATTTGCATGAAGTGTCAGATCCTATTTTCTATGAAAAATAAAACAAGTATTTCAAAATGTCGTCTGCTGAAACTTTTACCTAGCATGCAAAGTGTTAAGCTACAAGAAATGATATATATGTCATTTCTTGGACATTTGAGCCACAACATTAAAAAATAATTTTTTGACCTGCACCCAATGAAGCCTCGAATCAGCCTGCACATCTCAGGTAGTCTGACCAGAGTTTTTGTTGTCCACATGAACTGCCTCCTGGGCTATCCAAAATGCACTGTCAAGATTCTAACCAGACTTCGTGAATGTGCAGGCTGATCTGACTTTGCTGCATGCATATGTCCGAAAGTATGTTTTCTGACATTGTGGCTCATCTCATTTCAGTCAGTTTGATGTTGGGGAGGGGGTGGTCTGGTGTGGCAAAGGTTTCGTGTATCTTACGTCACCGGGGCGTCCAACTGATATTGGCTTACAGTTGGGCAAAGCCTGCTATCCTTGTAGCAGGTAAGGGTAGAGTGGTCTTCTGTTTCTTCACTTTCATTCCTGTTCCTCTTTCTTCCCTGTCCCGCTCTTTCATCTCTTCTACTATCTCTTCTCTTTTCTCCCTTTCTCTGGGAGATGACACAAAATGACCCACAAGGGTTGACTGTCATTAAACCCCAACACAACCAATCAATTGATGTTGGGAAAAGATCTGGTAAGGGTCTTGCTTTTTCAGCAGATTGGAGAAGGGGGCAGGTTTGTATTTCTTCTGTTTCCACATGGTCATTCGCTTTTTCTGTCACTATTTCTGTCATTCCTCTGCTTACACTTCTGCCCAAAATGACCCATAGGGGTTGACATTTCAGTCATGTCATGTTGGAAAGAAAAATATAGGCCAAAATTTGACAGACAAGTCCCGCTAGCGGCGCGGAATATATTTCAACCCATGACTACGATATTTCATTGCACAGAGCATTTCATTATCATCATTCAATCATCTTGATATGTCTTAAATAACATTGAAAGGGACGTAAAACACCAAACCATCATGACTAGACAAAGGAGCTTAAGGGGAATAGATAGTTTCAAGGTAAACAACTCATGGGAGCACATTCTTTTTATAAGGGGTTTTTTGTGCTGGAAAGTAAAACAGCTAGTCACAAAAATTGTCAAGTCCCCTTAACCCTTGTCCTGCTGAACCTGGATATACCCTGCCTTTGCAAACAGTGTAGATCCAGATCAGCTGGCTTCTGAAGAAGCGAACTGATCTGGATCTGCACTGTTTGTCATTCAGTATGTGAATTTATATCAACAACCTGGATCAAGTAATCTGACTGGCTGAAAATTGGAAGTGGGCATGGCTTCATAATTTATTCAGCATGACAAGGGTTAACGAATGAGGGAAGGCCTAGTTCAGCCTGCACACCCACACAGTCTTATCTAGGTACAGTTTAGAAAGCTACATAGTCGAATACAAATTACCATATTTACCCTAAGTATTCGCCAGACAAGAAAGCAAACAGTGCAAATCCAGATCAGATGCTGCAGAACGCCGCATCTGATCCGAGTCTACACTGTTTCCCACTCATCCAGTAGTATTTTAGACTCGTCCAGCAGTATTTTAGACCCATCAACAGTTAGTAAAATTGACTGGTTCTTAACCCTTGTCCTGCTGAATAAGATTCCACTCCTAATTTCATCCAATCAGATTACTTGATCCGGGTTTTTTGATAGAAATTCACATATTTAATGACAAACAGTGCAGATCCAACTGATCTGGATCTACACTGTTTGCTAAGACAGGGCATTTGTGTTCAGCAAGAGAAGGGTTAAGAATCGGAACTTTTATAAATCAATTTTACGCCTTATCTGAGGTGGTGCACCGACAGCCAATGGTGGAGATCTACGATAACAGAACAGAACAGTATCTCGCTAAAGTACATCAAAGGAGTACCCATAATATGTTTTCATACAGCAGCAGCAATATTTCAACTGAGCAGTATCCACCACATTTTCATTGAAGACTAAGAAATATATGCAACTGAAACAAGGACGAATTAAACTTTCAATGGAAGTAGCTGCGATTTATTGATTGCTTAGGGTTTAACGACACGTCAACCATTGTGGGTCATTTTGTGTCATCTCCCAGAGAAAGGGAGAAAAGAGATGGTAGAAGAGATGAAAGAGAGGAACAGGGAAGAAAGAGGAACAGGAATGCAAGTGAAGAAACAGAAATAATAAAAACATTACCCCTCTACCCTTACCTGCTACAAGGATAGCAGGCCTTGCCCAACTGTAAGCCAATATCAGTTGGACACCACGGTGATGTAAAATACACGACAACTTCTCATTACCCGACCACCCCATAAGTAACTGCGAGAATTGTTTTGCCTCCATTCTGAAAAGCTGTAAGTAGTGCAGTATAGCAAATAGGAAGTCACAAAAGTTGTCTGGTTATAAACCTGTAACACATAAAAATCATATCATTGCATTTTGTCAATTTTCGATGTTTGTTTTACTTAAACCAAACACAATACAATAGCTGGTGCGAATCTGGGCCAATTATAAGCTCCCTGTCTCCTACTCCCGGTCTATCTAAACTAGAATGCGCAGTCGATGGCGCGCCATTGCAAATACCCACGCTCGTTGCTATTGTTGCTAATAGCATGAGGACGGATGGACTTGCTCTCCCACACCCTTACCATGAGAGGAGGTCGAGTAGCAAGTTTGATTAAATTCCGCCTAGTGGTCTACGAGGTGCTAGCGTGACGGACATACGGCAGACGGACGAACGGAAAAATAATGTTGCTCTCGCACACCCTTACCATGAGGGGAAGTGATGTAGCAAGTTTGGTTAAATTCCGCCCAGTGGTTTAGGAGGAGATTGTGTGACAGACAAATGGACGGATGCATAGAAAAATAATGCTGCTCTTGCACACCCTTGCCATGAGAGGAAGCCATGTAGCGTTTGGTTGAATTCCGCCCAGTGGTTTGGGAAGAGATAGCGTGATGGATGGAGGCGTTAACAATATCCCCATCCCTTTTTCAAAACAGCTAGGGGATAAATATGTCGCACAGTATACAGTCCTTACTGCATCTGACCTAGTTATAAAAACAAGACGTTACGTCCCACTTTCAACTCACTGGATTTTCTTTTAATTGGCTCTTTCATTGATCAAAACTCATTTATGCCGAGTGGACTCCCATACCTTAGCTCTTTGGACAGGTCCTTTCCACTAAACAGAAAGGGTATCTGCTTATTCTGTACTTTATGCAAACAGTGTAGACCGAGCTCAGCCGCCGCATTCTGCGGTGTCTGAGCTCAGTCTACACTGTCAGTGTCCATTTTATGGGACGCTAGGCATAGATGGGTTACAAGATGTAAAAAGTAATTCGACGAGGCTGCGATCAAAGCAAATAAAGGCAACAGAATATGGTCAGTTCATTAAACATGTTCATTGCAGATAGTGAACTTACTCACGATCATTTAAGGAATGGTCATTTCAACTTAGGCATACATGCTATCCGCCTTTGTTACCAGATGGTTAACACTCCAGAATAAACAAGTATCCAACATGCGCGAGACGTACATCCCAAATGCAACATTTGGAACACATCGCGAAAACATACCAATATAATTTTGACCCCCTTAGACCCCACTTTTATATGGTAAAACTTGGGTTTACAGGGTTATACATTATTTTTCTTATTTCTGCTCAAAAACATAGATTGTGGGTACTTGTTACTTTTCTTCATTACTTTTAGAGATACATGTATGCTCCGGACAAGCTTACACTTACAAAAAAATTAGGAAGGGGAATAATTCAGTAATTACTTGTGATAGAGTTACAGTTCTTGCACTCTGCACTTCCTCTGATGGCCGTCTATCAATGTATCAAGATTCGTTTAATTCCCTTTCAGAGATATGCTCCGGACAAGCTTTTAATTGCAAAAATTAAGAAGGGAAGTAACTTGAAACACTGGTGACAGTGTTATGGTTCTTGCATTCTGCTATTCCCTTCATGACCCTCTATCAGTGTATCAAGTTTCATTAAATTATCTTCAGTTCTTTTAGAGATATGCTCCAGATAAAAGTGTGACAGACGGATGGACAAAGCGGCGACTAAATGCTCTCCCTTTGGGGAGCATAAAAATATGGCACGACATGCCTTGACTAAGAGGAAAGAAATAAAATTAAATGTTTGCTTACCTTTTCCAAAACGGTAAAATTCGCAATAGTAAGCGGCGTTAGTCTCTCCATGATAACAGCAATGCACTTTGTAAAAAAAAGGATGCGTTGTACCCTACCATTGTAAAACTCACAAGACTCAAAAACATCAAATACGTATTTGCAACAAATATATGCACATTACACCATACAGAACTTACTGTGGGAAACTGCCTGCATTGTTGTTAACCACATTATGGCCAGCCCTGCGTGCACAACGTCAAAACTACGTTGACTGAATCGGCGTTGTTTCAACGTTGTGTGCCTGCTGTGCTTCTCTCTTCAACTGCAAGGTGGTAAGTCAGGCCTTAGGTTAAATAACGTCTCCTCATAAGATTGAAGACAATTGAAAATTATAACTTGTCAGAAGGGGTGCGTTTATCTTTGAAGAACAGAGAACATACAACAAAGCCAAGCAAAAATGAGAGAAGCATAAAGCCATAGCTACTATATATACACAACTCTGACATCATCTTCTGACTTCCAAAGATACCTAGGAAAGGTCAAAATCACAAAACTGGATCTACACTGTATGCACTAGTATGTGCTTTGGTCTGCAGGGCTGAAGGGTTAAATAAGAATAGTGAGAGACCCATAGTAACATATGCATCTGTTACTGGCAGTAGAGAAAGTCTGTATCAGCCCAGATAACATTCTACTTAAATCTAAGACTGGCTCCACTCTTTAGTGACTAAATATTTATTCTTTATACATCCACTAAAATAAAACCAATATGATAACATGATTACAGAGGCTGGACACTAGATCAACATTTCCATGATGAAAAACTGTTAAAGCACGTAAGCCAATTTCATGCATTACATAAGGACTTGGTTGAACTCACCAGTCTCTAGTGACCAGTCATAACATTACTTTGGTTTTATTTCAATGGATCATCATACAGGATTATAAGAATAAATATTTAGTCACTGGAGACTGGAGCCAGTCCACTTAAATCTATATGGGACTGTTATCGGCCCGACATAATTCCTGTATAACGGCCAATAATGGTTCTATATAGATCATATGTAGAATGACAGAATTCCTGTCCGACCAATAACGGTTCTATATAGACTATAATTAGAATGCTAGCTGGGCAGTCACGTGCAAAATAAAAATATAATCCTACCAAATTTAGTATGCTGGAGACACTCACTTTTCTGCATTTAACCCTTACATTCTGAGTAAAATTTTCTGCAGACGACATTTTGATTTTTTTTCTTATTTTTCCCAGGAAACAGGATTTGACATTTCGTGCAAATTGTGGAGACAATTTGCGTGCAATGTCAAATCCTGTTTTCTTTGAGAAATAAAAAAAAATATCATCAATTTGTTGTCTGCTGAATTTGCCCAGACAGTGGTAAAAGTTAACTGAATCCCAAACATTTCAAAGAAAACTGGTGCATCTTCGGTAAGCAGTAAACAGCGCCACATATCGACTGTCATGACAAGCGAAACCTAGCAGCCGCATACATCAGGGGTAGCTTTTCCTGGGTAAGTGCACCCCCATCCCCCCACCCCACTGTCATTTCAACTGCTATGGTCCACGAAACTAGATAGCCACGGGCACCAGGCAGGAGATGTTCATTACTCTTGATTTAATGCTAAGCATACTGAGTAAATATTTCAGCAGACGACATTTTGAAATATTTTTCTTATTATTCCCAGAAAATAGGCTTTGGCATTTCATGCAATGAGACATTATTCATAAAATGTCAAAGCTTATTTTCTGGGAAAACAATAAGAAAAATATCATCAGTTTGTTGTATGTTGAATTTGTCAAAAGAGTGGTAAAGGATAAAGAAGGCGCAAATAAATTCTCTAATGTAAAGACCATCTCAGTAGATATATTTTAAAATTTTAATAACGGTATTGAGTCAATTTTATCGTGAGTACCGCACCACTGTTCCCAGTACCAAAGTACCGTCGTCAGCACTGAAACTGATGAACAGTGATAAACAGTAAAATGACCATATCAACGAATGCCTGAGCGAATCTATATATGGTCAGTCCTCTTTATACCGACACTATATACAACGATAAAATTCGTTGTATACAGTGTCGGTATAAAAAGATAAACAGTAAAATGACCATATCAACGAATGCCTGAGCAAATCCATATACGGTCAGTCCTCTTTATACCGACACTATATACAATGATAAAATTCGTTGTATATAGTGTCGGTATAAAAAGAGGACTGACTGTATATGGAAACCATATGTGACAGTTAATCAAAAATTATGCAAGAACATTGCATTTGATAATTAATGAAAGAAACATATGTCTGGATATTTGTTAGAATCGTCTCACTGTATCCAAAACATGTTCTTTGAGGCAATAAGAATTTAAGGCCTTTCTTACATACCATTCTGCTCATTAACTCTCTCATTGCCACGGGCGATAATTATAGGCTTTTGAAAAACAGTGTAGATCCAGATGAGACGGCTCATGATGAGCCGTCTCATCTGGATCTACGCTGTTTGACATTCAGTCTTTCAACTTTACATATAACGTCTTTCCAAGCGATAGTTTGTTAAAAAAAAGCAGACCACAAATTTCATCTGAAATTTGGCACCGAAAGAGTGCAATAGCAAATACAGATAATGGCATAGACTGGCTCCAGTCTCTATTGACAAAATATTTTTTCTTATAATCTGTTTAATAATCCACTAAAATAAAACCAAAGTAATATCATGACTATAGAGGCTGGTCACTAAGTGACCAGCCTTTATA
Source organism: Anodontia alba (assembly GCA_964016985.1). Classification (NCBI taxonomy): domain Eukaryota; kingdom Metazoa; phylum Mollusca; class Bivalvia; order Lucinida; family Lucinidae; genus Anodontia; species Anodontia alba. The sequence continues at coordinate 32,285,533 of OZ024834.1, forward strand.
GTCATGATATTTTTTTGGTTTTATCTTAGTGGATTATCAAACAGAATTATGAGAAAAATATTTAGTCATTGGAGACTGGAGCCAGTCTAGTAATGGCAATATCTTTGGGAACAAATGCTGTTGTTGTAACGAGGATTCACTGTAAATAGTAACTTATGTGAACAGTATGATGCCCAAATAAGCTATTGCATTGGTACAGTCAAATAACGCATATCATGTCACTTTGAAAGCTCCATGTTAGCCTGTGCATCAACACAGATGATTATGTATCTTATGTCATGCCAGTATCAGTCTGTATATCAACAAATTCATGTAACATAATGTACTCCATGACCAGTGAAATGTACAAGTCAGCCTATGCATTAACACAATCATGTAACGTACGCCATATGATAATGTGAACAGTGAAAATCCCATATGCCAGCATGTTTGCTAACATAGTCGTGTAACTTACGTCGTACTTGAACATTGAAAATCCCATGTCAGCTTCGTAATGGTATTATGTCATACTTGAACAGTGAGTCTTGTGTCCTCTGGTGGGAATGGGGGGAGGGGATTGTTACGGGGATCACCAGATCCAATATATCAAAGACAAAGCGTGGGCATGGATCAACACAATGAGAAAACTTAAATATAAGCTAGATCGCAAATTACTAGAAATCATATACACAGCATTCGTAAGACCAATTCTTGAATATGGAAACGTCGTCTGGGACAATTGTGCTCAGTACGAAAAAGATGAATTAGAAAAGATACAACATGAAGCTGCCAGAATAGCCACTGGCACTACCCGCCTGGTATCCTTGAACTTGCTGTACCAGGAGGTAAAATGGGATTCTCTTCAGAAAAGACGTAATGACCACAAGTTTTGTCTTTTCTTTAAAATGAAACACAATTTGACACAAACATATGTATCTGCCCTAGTCCCTCAAAATGCAGGATTACACGACAAGGTACAGCTTACGTATCTCCAACGACCTGTAACTATACACTCGAGAACAACTCTATACGCTAACTCCTTTTTCCCCTCTACTGTCAGGGACTGGAATAATTTGTCCCCGGAAGTCAGACGAAGCCAATTTAGTTACATTCGAAGAGGTACAAAAATACATAATCGACACTAAGCGGTTTGGGTAAACTCTCAGATTTGTCTGTTGTGCAGCATTATTAACAAATAGCTTGTCTCCGGTTCTTTCTCCTAGTCCGAGTATGTGCATCCCGTCTAGGTTTTCTTCCTCGCCACCCCCCCTCCCCCCCCCTCACCCCCCCCACCCCCCCCAATGGTGTTGGGCTTGAACTGTTGCTCTCTTTTAGTGATAACTGTTATTTATTTTTTCTTACTTTCTAGAAACGTCTTCAGATTTTGAAATACTGTCTGATCAATGCAGTATTCATGTATCTCTACTGTCAGGAAATCTGATACAGATCAGTATCACACGAAAGCTATTAGTATGAAAAGCATGGCAGATAACCTATGAGACGTCTCAGGTGTCTGTACTTCTGTTTTTATTTTTTCTCTCTCTCTCTCTCTCTCTCTCTCTCTCTCTCTCTCTCTCTCTCTCTTTCCTCAACCTAATTGTTAAATGTAACACCACTTACATTCCACTCATCAAACTAGTATATCTGCGGTATTATAGTCACAGTCACAATTTCATGACTTATAAGGAGAAGAACCATATAAGCATATTTGCTTTTGTTCCTATCCTTTTTCATCTTCATATTGATTACATGTACGATTGTATGTTTTATAAGGAGTTATTGAAATAAAATATGTTTAAGCCAACTTGGGGATAATTGTGGTATGGGACAGACTTATCCCATTCATACACTTAAAAAAAAAAACGGACTCATTCGTATACTTGCATGATCATCTGAAATGGTGACCTATTCATATACTGCCCTTTGTACGTATTTTTCAGAGTGGTTTTGGTTTACCTCACTACGTGAACAGGAGTATATCCCTATATAGAGCACCCATTGCTATTTTTATTGTCGCACACCCACGACACCTGACGTATAATAAAATAATGAAGCTCGGACTTGTTTATCTTTTGTGGGGTATTATTCCCAAATATGCATACGGAGTAGGAGCCAGAACTTATATTTTTATTATACGTGAACAGTAAAAGGCATAGATCAGCCTGGCGGCCAGCCTTCATAAACAGTAAAGCATGACAGTTTGTGCATCAGGATGCGTGATCAATGAATATCAGGGCACGTGTCACTTTAGTAAGTAAGTAAGTAAGTATTGGATTATTAAAGTGTCACATATCAAATACTGATATGTACAAGACACTACAAAACACTAAAACATATTTGATACCCAGCCTCGAAAGGATTTTCTAATCCGTAGTGTGTTCTTCGTTTTCAAAGGCAGTCTTTTTGACATTTATTATAAGACTATTATATACATATTAGAAACAAAAATGCAAATCACAGATAAGCACTATTATGCTATAAGTTCAACCAAATACTGCGTGTTTCCCAGCTGCAACAAATACTTTAAGTCAAAATCCTAGACACATCTTTGCAGTTTTGTCGTATTCCGAGTATAGATGCTATGAAAACTGCACTCATCCTTAAATAATGGTTTCGTGTAAAATCATCTCCCATGTAATCTTCTGGCAGAAACGACAGACATAATGATCACATTACATCTTGGCAATGTCTTTCATTTCTGGGTCACAATTTCGATGCATATCTATTGCAATTCATCAAGCAAAACAGTGATTAAATCAGTTTAATGGATGGCACTTATTGCACCACTAGTGATATTGTTGTTAATACTGTATCTAAAGAGCTGAATTTTTACCATATTTCGGCACACAATCATGTGTTCAAACTGGCAGTAGCACAATATATGTTCCAACCAGTGATTTGCAGATATCTACACAGAGGACTACCCCTACTCACTACCCTGTATATTTCGCAGCTATTCCTTTACTAGGAGCAGAAAAGTGTGCATCAGAATATTGTTACAGACGTTGAAATATTGATACAATCTGTGTTTCATGCATGTAAGCGATGAAAGTGCATTTTAATACGATTTTAATTGTTTGTTAACTGTTGTAGTAGCAGGTCAGGAGAATGGGAAAGGTACTGTACTGAAACAGTGAAGTGTAAATTTAATGTAACATTCGCTACATTTACACAGACACTGTAGTGTACGGATCTAGACGTGCTTATTAAAACTGGGATATATTTTATTAGTTGACGTAGAATTTTAATACCCTTCAATTGTTTTTTTTGTTTTTTTTTCTGAGTATATGTTATGCTGAGTTTACTGAAAATAAATCAATCAATGACATTTGTACGTGCTAACCTGCACGTCAAAAGACGACCTGATCTTGAATGTCAGCCGCTGACAAATATTGACACACTTTCAACCTGGACAATTTAGTTAAGAAATCAACATGCTTCATGAAAAACCCAACACCTTCATTCATTGATGTTATCCTGACAAACTCAAAAGCAGTGATGCGTATGTACTGAAACAGTGAAGTGTAAATTTAATGTAACATTCGCTACATTTACACAGACACTGTAGTGTACGGATCTAGACGTGCTTATTAAAACTGGGATATATTTTATTAGTTGACGTAGAATTTTAATACCCTTCAATTGTTTTTTTGTTTTTTTTTCTGAGTATATGTTATGCTGAGTTTACTGAAAATAAATCAATCAATGACATTTGTACGTGCTAACCTGCACGTCAAAAGACGACCTGATCTTGAATGTCAGCCGCTGACAAATATTGACACACTTTCAACCTGGACAATTTAGTTAAGAAATCAACATGCTTCATGAAAAACCCAACACCTTCATTCATTGATGTTATCCTGACAAACTCAAAAGCAGTGATGCGTAAAACAATTACATGTACTTTATAATTATGGACTCAGTGATTGTCAGTGATTGTCAACACATGCTAGCATCTTCTCTGAAGCAGACTTGTACTTATATGAATAACAAGAAAGTAACATTTAGGAGCTACTGAAATTTCAGTAAGGCAGAGTTCAACCAGGGGCTATCACAGGTGCCAAGTTTCCATGTGGCCTCCATATCTGATGTTATGGAAGATATCTATTGTGCACATGAGGTCCTGGGTGAACATGCCCCGCCCCACCCCCACCCACCAACCCCTGAAACAGAATGTGTCAAAACAAAATCATCACCTTATATGAACTCAATTTACAGAAAGATAATATATAAAGCTAGCCAAGCAAAAAATGCATATGTCAAAAACAAAATAAATGGGAACTGGAAAATTAATACAAGATGGAGGAACCTGAAAAAAAAAAACCCCCAAAAAACCCCAAAAAACATAAAGGAAATCAATTTCTATATACTTCCAGGAAAAATGTGGTGGGGGCCTAAGTCCAAAGACTTTTGGCAAATCATCAAGCCCTTCCTTTAAATTCACAAAAATCCACGGTTAAAAAGTACAGCAATATAATCTTGAAAGATGGTGATTCATTTATTGCAGTCCAGAAATGGGGCTGTGAGAGGATGGACGTCTTCTACATAAATATTGCACAAACTATTGGAATTGACTGGAACATCCCTGTAAATGACAATCACCCCAGTATACAGACAATCAAAGAAAAAACTAAGGATACCACTTTTGAATTTTAACCTGTAACTTAAACACAAGTCGAAAATATATTAAAAGACTAAACCCCCAAAAGGCAACAGGTATTGATGCGATTCCACTTAAAATTGTTCGAGTAATGGCTCCAGTAATCTCAAGGCATATTGAAAATCTTGCGAATGAAATATGCAAATTTAAGATTTTTCCAACCCATCTCAAGAAAGATTAAGTCACTCCTATTTACAAAAAGACAACCCTTTTTTCTGAAAAGAACTACCGACCGGTAAGCATATTACCAACCCTCTCAAAAATCTACAGAAGACTCCTCAGCAAACAAGTGACTGATTTTTTGTCTGCATTTAGAGCTTCATTTGGTTGCCAAACTACTCTCTTACGCGTCGTAGAAGACTTGAAACAAGTCCTTGACCAAAATATATGTATGTATAAATGTGCCATTTTGATGGACCTAAGGAAGGCTTTCGATTGCATTCCATATGACCTCTTACTTGCCAAGATGCAAGCATATGGGGTCCATTTGTTATACATATATCCGACGTAAACTTAAATTTTTTGTGTCTTGTAATCAATATGACCTCTTACTTGCCAAGATGCAAGCATATGGGGTCTATTTGTTATACATATATCCGACGTAAACTTAAATTTTTTGTGTCTTGTAATCAATCGATCGATCCGCCCATCAATCAATCAATATATCAATCAGCGAGTCGGTCAGTCAATCAGTGACCTATAAGAATATTTATTGATATAGGTCACTGAATCAATCACTCCATCCATCAATCAATTAATTATGCATTTAACATATATGTCGTTTACACACACACTGAAAGGGATATACGATAATTATCGTAGACTAACCTATTTCGGTGACTTTATCTTACATGTTCCCATGACGGTGATTGTTTGGATCCATTCTAATCCTATTTGCTATATTTTCCGATGCGGTCCGTATAGTAGTTACTTCCCTTACCAAGATGGAGTCTAAAATGTCAGGCACAAGAACTTTGGACATGAAAATGTGCTCTTTTCACTCTTTTGACACTATGTGATTGAATGTATGTGTTTTTAACAGTTGTGACTCGATATGTCTCTTTGTTGTTAACAGGAACGAAGAGGATTTTACCATGGACGCTCACGCGAGATCGCGGAGAAAGGCGTTGAAAGTTGCCGTTGGTGCTCTCTGCACTGAAGTGGGATTCGGCATGGCTGAAGAGTCGGCTTTAGAAACACTTACTGAGATTTTGCAGAGTTGTAAGTTTACTTTCTAAAAGTACTTACATAAGTGTTATTTAACGTTCGCAATTTCCAAGAAATTATGATAGCTTTTAGTGTGACGGACATCAGGAAAAAGGATACTGGACAACTCAACGGGGTGGTTCAATTCAGCCCCTAACACTCGGCCTCTTACCAAGTCGGCCCCAAATATTTATAAATGATCCTTAATGATGTTTCAACATAAATATATTATCAGTCTGCATATTTTGAATATATACATGTATCTATAGCTATTATATTTAGTTTTATAATGTTATTTAGTCAGGGCTTCCATTAACTTCCAGACTCAGGAAGTCCCAGACTTCCTACCCCTCAAATTTGGAAGTCCCACAGGAAAATCTAGGAAGTCCCACTTTTTCCCGTGCTGCGGCTGTCTGCCCTTTCTTTAGTAGAACATAGGTTCTTATTTCAGTGTCACACAGAATCATGATATACGCTTCTCTTAGATGTGTTTTAAAAATGTCTTTATCCCTTATTAAAATTCGATAGCATCTTTTTGGAAAGCCTGTACTTGTATGTCGGACCTAGAGAAAGCATCAACATTGGTACAACTTCGCATTCGTTTCATCGTTTCAAAGCCCAGAGAAAGAAAAAAGAAAAGAAAATACATGAGAGAAAACACCCATAACATGTTTTCTTAAAAATAAACTATGCTGAAATTATTTTGCAGAAATGTATTTAATGAAATATTTGTTCGGATTGAAGCTGATCAACACGAGCGAACGAGTTGTTTACTTCACAAAAATTGCGGGAAAACGGTGCCGACTCGTGCAACAACAAACAAATTAAAGGCAGCTCTCGATGAAATACCAACAGCAAAATGTTCGTTCGCGGAGAAAAGCAAGCAAAACCACGGCAAATCGCCTATATTCAGACTTACTTTGCGTCTTTTCCGCGCTGGTAAAAGCGCAACTGGAACAAGGTTACGCATTTAGAAACGGGTTTTCCGAAAATTTTGACGAAAAATATGTTTTCTTTTCATTTGAAAAATTGCTTTTGTTGTTATGACAAACGTAAGCTTCTAAATTTGAATAGATTTCAATTTGCGTTCTGTGCATAATTGTTATTTATTTATTTATAGAATTTCACTCGGCAATTCCCGGAAGTGTTGCAGACGACACACGTTCTTAGCAAAATAATAATTTAAGATTTTAAGACGTGAATATTAAAAAATAATAATGACTTCATATAATTTAAACGAATATTTTCGGGGTCGCAGTAGAAAATTTAATTATAAAAGCATCAATTAATCAACTCAGCACACGTGACAAGTACACGCAGTGATCACGCAGCCATCAAAAGGGTGCCGCGACGCTTGACACGGCTGTCAATAAAACTCCCGCAAGCGGAAAGTGGGACGTCCTTAAAGCTCAGTCAACACAGGTAGCGAATTTCCGGTAAGTAGGCGGGGAAACATCATACAACTGGTTAAAAGTGGGCGGGCCTTTTGACAATTTTTGGACGTCTCGGGTATCGATTTCGGACGGACAAAAGAAATTTCGGAAGTCCGCGGTACGTCTTTGAAGTTCAATTTGGACGTCCGGTGGCAATCTCAGGGCGTAATATACGTCGTACGTCCGCTTAACGGAAGCCCTGTTTAGTTCGATCTTTAGTTCCTAAAATACCCTATTAAATGTTCTTTTTGTGTATTTCCATCAACCCATCTACTAGTTATGAACTTATTACAAATATATAAATTTAATTACAAGGAAGATCTAATAAAATATTTTCACAAAAGACAAAGAATTATAAGGCAGTAAGTATATAAGTTTTCTCGTTACACAGTTAAAGAAATACTATAAACTCACTGTAACTGCTCAATGGCAAATGACATAGGACAGAAAATGGTTAAAGCAAGCGGCTCTGTCGTTTAGCTATGTTTATCTTCCATGCAAGTAAAGATCTGCAGCAATTTATCATTTTATGTGACATGTTCGAATAGCGAAGGCTCAGGCATACCTGCACAGGCTCGCCAAAGCCTTCGCACATATATAGTATAATGAAAGGATATTGTTACCACTGAAATAATAAGCTAAAAAATAATAAAAATAAAAGATAGAAAAAAAAAGTAGAATTCTAAAATCCTTTAATAAATTTAAAGTTTGGTGGCATTCACTGTGCAAGTTATGTAGGCTGGGATTGTCATGTCTCCCTGCTTATTGAACACATCTCCCTAATTTCATATGAGGGAGACATGACATCTCCCTATTTTTCTGGGCCAGCTTCATGCCTGAGTGATGCCAAATATCTCAGTATAACCATTTCAAAGGACCTATGGAATACCCATGTAAACAACATCACTGCAAAAGCTAACAGAACACTCGGCTTCATCAAAAGAAACATAAAAACCTCTAATGAAGAACTCACTTATAACACACTAGTACGCCTCCAGGTAGAACACTCTGCTTCATCAGAAGAAACATAAAAACCTCCAATGAGTTAAAGAACTCACTTTTAACACACTAGTACGCCTCCAGGCCGAATATGCTTCATCGGTGTGGTCTCCCTCTACCAAGCAAAATATAAGTAAGATCGAAATGATACAGCGGAGAGCTGCAAGGTGGGTCAAACATAGTTATTCCCCTTATGAAAGTGGCACCAGAATGCTTGATGACCTGGGTTGGCGATCGTTGGAAAATAGACGGACAGATGCATGCCTTATCATGTTCCATAGAATCATATATGGCTATGTAGCCATCCAAGTACCTTCATATTTTGAGAGACCTGAGGTCCTCACTCGTCACATGTACCCTCTTGCCTTCAGACGTATTCATACCTATGTCCCACATTATCAGTATTCATTCTATCCAGCAGCAATAGTACTTTGGAATAAGCTTGATCCAGAGATCATCTTCATCAGTGATCCTAAATCCTTCATGGAAGCGGGGCCCCGTAGCCTAGTGGATAGGAGAGTTGACTTAATCCATAAGGCTTCTCACCACTGTGGTTCGAGCCTCGCTTAGGATACATGTGGGAAAGCCAAGTTCTGCTTACGGATGGTCAGGTGGTTTTTCCCCGGGTTCTCCGGTTTTTGCCCACCTTTGTTAAGTGAAATATTCTTGAAAGGGCGGTAAAACCCAAATCAAATAAAAAAAAAATTCTTCAAGGAGAGGGTCAGGGCAATCTCCCGTCCGTCACCCTAAGCCCCAAACACTGTTTTTTAACCTGCTTTTAAACTTCATTCACTCTGCACTAACGCTTTCATTCTTTTTATCATGTCTCACTTTCACACTTTTTATCCCTCCTACAATCTCACTTTTATTCTTGCACTGATGTGCAGCTGCACATAATACTCGCAAGAGGGTGCTGCAGTATATGAAGATAGATTTATATTAGGAAACTGTTTTTTAGATCAAAAAGCTATATGGATGAGAGTCCTCCAATCCGTTTATTGACTAAGACTAAAGTGGGCAGAGCTGGACTGGATGGCTCATTTAGCTAGCAGATAGGTCTGCGCATAAGACTAATGCAATGATCTATGGTAATTAGTGAAATTTAATAGCTGAGTTTACCCAGTACTATAACAGCAATAAACATATTTGTTGCCATGTTTCATTTGCAAAAAAAAGCTTAATGTACATTACAATAACATGCCTGTTAACTGCAATGCTGTTTTTTATTTTATTTTTTTATTTTTTTTGTGGCTGTAAAAATGGCAATTTTCAGATGAAAAAAAATGATTAGGGTTGTTCTAACAAGTACCCACAATATATGTTTTAGAGCAGAAATAAGAAGGTAAAATTTACTCCAGCAAATCTCACTTTTCCCAATTTAAAGTTGGATTTACAGGGGTAGTTCATATCATAGACTTGTAAAGAGATGTCATGATATGTAGATTGGTAGAGGCTGTGGGTTAGTATTACATACAGATTGTTCATTGAGCAGAGAGATCATTCCGATTTCCGGATAAATGCACCTATTTTATGTTTGCATTGTGTTTACCACGATAGTCTAAAGAGAAATGTGTCTTGAAAAATGGATTTATTACAAAAGGAAACAACAAGATAATAACCTTGACTTTATTCCAACAATGCAGCACATGTAAGAAAAGAACAAATGAGCTGTGACACAAGATAATGGTATTTTTCATCCTCCGTAAAGTCATTCTTCAAATGTGCATGCTAAGTCATCCAGTGGAGTTGGATGTCTGATTCTTGCTCTGAATTTTCATCTAGTTCTATGTACCATAATCCCATGTGTTGACTCAACATATTTCATGACAATGCAAGGCTTTGAAAGAACAAATAATGCATGTTTTATGACAATGCAGCACATGATTAAAGAAACAAATGCACACATTTCATGACAATGCAGCATAAGTAAGAAAAGCATAAATAATGCATGTTTTAAGGAAATACATACATCTAAGCCTGCAAAGACAATTAAGCGGCTGCGCATGTCTATACAATAAACATATGCCTGTGAAAATGAAAAAAAAAAAATTCAGATGAAAATAAAATTAAATTAAATATGCGCCAAGCAAAGACTTAGATCAGCCTGTACTTCAGTGCAGTCAACTAAGAGTCTTTGATGACACTCAATAAGTAGCTCAGGACCCATTTTACCAATGCAGAGACACAATGAAGAGACTGCACAATATACATGTACATGCAGGATTTATGGCAGTAAAAATGAAAAATTTCAGGTGAAAATTGTGATTATTTTTCGTATTTATGCTGTAAATATGGATCGTGGGCAGTTCTAACACATACGCACATTTATATGTTTTAGAGCGAAAATAAGGAAAATACATTGTACTTTGTACACCGCTGTAAGATCATGTAAGCTCCACATTTTTCCTACACAAAGGGGGTTCAACAATTTCTTAATCTTGTTAACGTTATACACTCAGTGTCATTTAATCATTGGCAGGTCCATAGAACTTAGCACACTCCTTCAGCAACTGTGTTGCAGATATGTCGTCATTAGCGTAGTTCTCCCAAAGTTCCTGAAGTCGCTCCTGTAGTTGGCTGTACTTGCTCCTGTGATCTTCGGTGACGAGTCAGTAGGTGATGTCTATGAGGTCAGCTTCTCTGCACAGCAGGGGTACATGTATCAGCTGGTAGAACGTCAAGTTGGCTCATCAGGCTTTGGCGTTGAGGCGGATGTGCCATCCCTCCACATTGTTGTTGGTCATCGCTTGTTACCGGTAGATTGACCACATCCTCAGGCTCCAGACTGGGTTTTCCATTCACATCATCCTCATGTATCTTGTCAGCTGGTGAAGTTCCATTATTTTATGACAAGGAGACGATTTGCATGAAATGTCAAAGCCTATTTTCTGCAAAAAAGTAAGAAAAATGTTTCAAAGTGTCATCTGCATGTAGAGCATTAATTCCGTACTGATACAGTCGACTCTCGTTATCTCGAACTCCAAGGGACTCTATGAAACACTTCGAGATATCCGTAGTTCGACATATCAGATTTACGGAACTGAGGAAAAAACAATTAATCGAACAACCACCTTTAACAGAATGAATACGTAATTTGACTCCTAAGTTAGAGATATATTGAAAATATTGTGGAAAAGAGGAGAAATTGCTCCTAAGGAGCAATTTCTCCTCTTTTTCACAATATTTTATTGACTGTTGGTAGACCTCTGTGTTAAAACAGGGACCAGATTATCACTTCGAGATAAGCGGTTATTCGAGATAAGCGAGTTCGAGATAACGAGAGTCGACTGTACATATTTGTATACATCTAATTTATGTTTCAGTGTTAACAGAGATAGGCAGAAGTTCGAAAGCATACACAGAGTTATGTGGAAGAACAGAGGTGATGGTGACAGATGTTCTCATGGCCCTTGTGGACCAAGGTACAACACTAGCATATATTCCCCACCCAAGGAAAAAATAAATTTACATCATATCAATTTCACTCCTGTGGACCCAATTAAGGTCCACAGGAGTGAAATTGATTCCTTATAATCCCAACTGGGTCATGTATTGCATTGAAAATATGGGTAAATAGCTCATTTTTAGAAATTTACACAAACAAAATAGTTTGGGATCCCATTTTCGAATTGCTCTTGGCCCATCCAGTTGTAAGCCTTTTGCATTGGAATTCTAAATGTCATGTGCTTGCTATGATGTTGCGTCTATGTTGAAGCAACATTGTATAGATGTTATGTGACCATTCGGTGGTTGGTTCTGGAATATTTTGCAACAACATAAAGATTAAACATGATATTTTCTTTCTGTGTATTAAAGAGAATTTCTACATACGTACACCCCCACCCCACAAAAAAACAAAAAAAAAACACAAAACAAATGAAAAACAAGCAACTTTACAACACATGCAGCCTCTGTAAGGATTGGCAGGTTTTCTTGTTATGATATGAAGATGTGCATGCAGACTTTTACTTACAGGTTTACGCGGACTTTTTTGAGAGTGTTGGAGCCCTTTTGTCATAGAATTTCCATTGTACCAAGCTTTTGTCTGGAAGTATGGGTACATCTTTTGTAGGATTATTTTGAAAAATTACAGGTTCCTTTGTTATTTTATGAACATGTGTATTTAGATTTTGGTTTCAACAGATTTTGACAATTACAACTCTGTTGGACTTAGAATTTTCATTCTCAAAATTTTCCATTTCGAGGGTTGAGCGCAAGACTATTGTAACTCAAGCATATTTTTGAAACCCTTGTTTAGGGGCAACTTGGACCCCTTTGTAAACAATGCAAATTTAGGTGCCATTGCTCATACGAGCAATGGCACCTAAATTTTCATTGTTTACAGAAAGAAATGTTGTAATCTTCACAATGCCTTCATGGTGAGGAGATTAGGTTTGGGGAAAAACAACCATCTGAGTTACGCTAGTCTTGCGCTCAACCCTCGATTTGCTAATCTTTCATCGAATTCATCTGAAATTTTGTTATATTTTCTTCTTATGACCTCAAGATGTGCATTTGATGTGTTTGAAAGTCCTTTATCCATTCATAATTTGTGAATCGTAAATGAAGTGTTATCATATTTCTGACATGCTTCGACATCCTGGATGACTTTGGCCTTTGGTCTTTTGTTCAAAATTAAGTTTGATCACCATGTGTTTGAAGAAAATCACACATTACAATGTATCAGACATCTGCAAACAACAAAAGCCAGATAATGCCTGTTTTATAGAAACCAGGATTTTGCAAATTTCTGATTTTAAGGTTGCTTCCATTCAAGAACACACTGACTGAACTGGATTTTTGGGATGTTTATGAAGTATTAATAAGCAAAATTATCAAAATCTACAGAAGTGATGAAAAACCTTTTTTGAGAAGACAATTGTACATATATGCTAGGTAATTAATTTAACGTCTTCTTGAAAATCTGTCAGCAGCAGTGAAACCGCGGTAGAAATTAATTAAATACACAGAATATCGTGGCGATATCGGACGGTCCGACTTGTTGATTTCATATATATGTATATATATGGTCCATTTAATTTTGCTACCTGTGAATGTCTAAAATTCCTGGATGATTGGTAAACAAGTGTAGACTCTGGTCAGCTGCCATGTTCTGTGTCATCCATACTGTTAGCTCTGGTCTGCCTGTCCAAATACTTAGGGTAAGTATGGTAATTTGATTGACCCAAACCCTGCCCAGAAATTTTAAACCTCCTGGATCTTTCCCAGAATTTTATATCTTTTAAGGTAGATTACAATACATGACATAATACTGTTATTTATTTTCAGGAATAAATATTGAGTCAATTCCAGCTCATGCTCACAGAACAAACAAGTCAGTCTTTATACCACGTAAGTTGTGTCTTATTTCTATAGTTCTTTTATATTGTTTATTATAGTATACATGTAGTTTCTTTATAAGTTTGTTCATACAAACATTGGGATGGTGAAAATGAGTGTGAGTGAGCTATAAAAACAGTGGATGGATGTGTTGAATTAAGGGGACTAGATACAATGTACAATTAGTAGATTGTCTGCCATTTTTTACAAGGAAGATAACTTTTTTGACTTCCTGTTTGCAATCCTGCACCCCGAACCGTTTCTGAAAAGAGGCTACCATAGCTACAGATAAGAGGGGGTATCCACATAATATTTTTCTTATTTCTCGACGAAAACATATGTTGTGGGTACTCGGTGAGGCGCTTCTAATGAGTACCCAGAACATATGTTTTCGTTGAGAAATCAGAAAGATATCAGCATTTTTTGGATGAAAAAAGCGCCTTATCTGTTGCTTTGTCTACTTAAAAGAAAGAATTTGATTCAATCGGGTAGAACCCATTTCAGAAGGGAGGCAATATCATTTTGACAAAGTTATCAACCTTGAAAGTGTATCCATCTTTCTTCAACAATATTTCAGTTATATCATTATGATTTTGGAAATGGCAGGGAGCTCAGTGTTGCATCACTGAAATAGCATGTTCCAGAACATGACATGATATTCTACAAGTCACATACACAAGTCATATTACATTGTTGATTCCTAGCTTTACATACATTCTTTGTGCTGAGTGCCTAGTGAAAGAGCACCTAGTGCCATACTATTTTTTGAAGTATGAATCCATAACCTCCCAGTATTTGTGAATGAAAACCAGTTGTACATGTATGTTGAGAATATGATGCAGGCCAATATGGTCTCTGCATTCTTTACTAGGAACATGATAGCGTAGTGGTTGGTGCTCTAGTCTGTAGTGACAGAGGTCCTGGGTTCGATTCCCATCAAAGGTGAGAAATGTTCTGGCTCGAAATATGTTTCAGTAGCATCATTGGCAGGGAAAATGTTAAAACAGTAGACCATTCTTCAGATCTGGACTAATGATCTGAAGGATAGTCCACTGTTTAGCATTTTTTAACTGGAGGGGTTTTGTGCAAGGTGATATATCTGATGCGCAGAATAATGACAAAACTGCTCCAAAGTTTCAGGTCAAGTATGATAAGGAGTTAAGATGTCTGAATATTAAGGGTAAATATGGTACATGTAGTTAAAAAATCTAACTGTAATCTTCTCAGTGAAACAGTTCTAAAGTAAAGTGATGCCAGTTCATGTATTTTTGCTAAATAAGATATACCATAATTACCCTAAATATTCAGCTATACTCCTTCATACTTTCCCTAAGTTTTAACATACAGTAAAACTCCACTATTAAGACCACAACATTAAGACCAAGCCACTATTAATTTAACCCTTCTCCTGCGGCACCCGAATATATTCGGTAGCGCGTGCAAAACGTTGACTGCTGAACCCGAAAATTTTCGGTCAGTGGGAATTTCCAGGTTGCACTCTGACGTCATTTTTTCTAAAACGTCATGACAGCTAAAGTGGTTCCAAAACCTAACGAACACACGAAGAATGCATAAGATATGAATTTAATTATATATTTAGCGGAACATTTTATCAATAAGATGGGTTTAAAAAGTCATTTTTATTAAAAAATTACCAGAAGCGCAGCTGAGCTAAACTTGGATGAGCGGATTTTCCGATTCTAAAAATAGATAAATTAAAACTCAGAAATAAACATCAAAAGAAGTGTTGACATAAAAGATCGTTGTGAGAAAACAATAAAAAGTATATTAATTCATTACTTTTTATAATATTCAGGTCTTAAAAATCATTAATTATTAATTCATTTTATTTATTTTGCTGCTTTGCCGAGTGTCGTCTGAAAAAGCCTCACCACTTCCGGAAGTTACCGGGAGTAATTCTATAAATAAATAACTTTCACTAAACGCATATTGAAATTAATTCGACCTTATAAGCTTATTTTTATCTTTCTAACGCTGCTATCACACAAACAAAAGCATTTTTGCATGAAAAGATAACAGAAATATAGTTTAGTTTTTCATCATAATTTTCGGAAAACCCGTTTCTAAATACGTAGCCTCGTTCCGGATGCGCTGTTTATCAGCGCGGAAAAGACGAAAAGAAAGTCAAAATTTAGTTGATTTGCGATGGTTTTGCTTGTGATTTTCCATATACAAACGTAGTGCTGTTTGAAATTCAAAGAGAGCTGCCATTTATTTATTTGCTGTTGCAAAAGTCGGCACCGTTCTCCCACACTTTTGTGAAGGACGCATTTCGTCCACACGTGTTGATGCGCTTTTAACGATCCGAACAAATATCTCGTTACACACGCCTCCGAAGTAATTTCAGTACAGTTTATTTTAGAGAAAATTTATTTTCAGTCTTTTCGCTCATATGATAGTTTTTCTTTTCTCTTTTCTGGACTTTGAAACGAATGCAAAGTTGTACCGAATAGATGCTTTCGCTAAGGTCCGATGTACAAGTAAGGCTTTCCAAAAATGTTGCGACCGAATTTTAATAAGAGATAAAGATGTCCAGCACATTTGAAAGAAGCTTAGATCATAATGTTTCTGTGTGTCGCTGCAATAATAAACTACGTGCCGCTAAACAAAGTGCAGGAACTTGGCCCTACAATGATGTTAAAGTAAAAATAAGAGATAAAGTGTGCACCCATTCATTCCCATTGTATGATTCAAACCCATGACCTCTTGCTTGCAAATCAGATGCTCTACAGTTACTTAATCACCCTTATTACACTCACAGAATAGCCAATCCAAATGATTACCAAACTTCTTCCCCATCTATCTTTTGATAGCCAGATATTAGCAGTTATATATACAAACTAACATTTTCTTCATTAATTAGCACCAGTGTGAGCACATCAGTTTTTTTTTTTTTTCAGTGGCCACTGTATTTACCCTATGTATATGGAAAGACAGGTCTGTGTAAACAGTGTAGATCTAGATCAGACACTTCAGAATACAACATCTTAACAAGATTTCCACTCTTAGCCAGGCATCAAATTTTAGACTAACAGTTTTATGTTTACTGCATTAAAACTTGACAATTTACACTTGCAGTGATATGGGTCCCTACTTGTATCTGAGTCACACACACACACACACACACACACACACACACACACACACACACACACACACACACAAATGAAATAAAACAAAAAAAAAATTCTTTATTTTGAAAAATCATGACATCACAAGCCCATGTATTATTTACATTGGGCACATTTAATTTTATAAGGATTTAGGGACACTGTACTCAGTTGAGGACTTGAACCCACAGCCTCCTGCCTGTAAAGCTGATACCCTGCTGGGCCGAGCTAACCAGGCTGACAGACCTGACAAGCATCATGATTGAAATGAGAAAACTTTTGTGGTCTTGCAGCTTTGATTTAGACTGAGTGAAGTGTAAGAAGCAAGCTTTATTTTTTCCAATGAATTGATGCTAGGTATCCAGACAGAAAGTCTCAATCAGACAGTGTAGTTCAAGGTCAGACACAGCAGCACACAGTGCCAGATCAAGGTCAGCATTGTTATCCACAGCAAGTTTGGTAGTAAAAGGCTGCATTTAAAATTATTTCTGTTTGCCCTCTCCCAACTCAGATATTTTTGGGGAGGTAAGTACCGGTATTTTTTTTTTTTTCTTGAAAATTTATTGTATAAAATCTGCCAGAAAATGCCAGAATCGAAAAACATGTTTAAATGAAAATTAACAGCTTTTTACATAAATTTAATATATCTGTCTAAAATAGCAATATTAAAAGCAGCATGCCTGCCATAATGTATGGAGAGCATTATACTCAAAACTTTATTCAGAACCGACTTACTTTTGAAATGATTGAAAAAGAAAAAGAAATGGCACTCTAGAATTCCAATAAAATTTTTTGAGGCAGCAGCTTTTCTTTGGGCAGGTAGGGAGAGGGCAAACAATTTTTTTTATTTTCACCAAATGGACAATTTTTAGGGTAAGTATGGTTAGGAGTTAAATATGTCTGAATGGCAAATACTTAGGGTAAATAAATATGATAGGAATCTGCTTGCTAGGAACTATGGGTACCATGGGGGTTGTTGTGTGTTGTTGGAGCTTTATCTGGATTTAGAACAACATCCATGGGGCCTGATTTGAACCCAAAGGGTTTTGCTGCTGGCCAGCTCTTCATTTGTTCTTTCTGTTTTTGGAAATGAACATGTATGTTCCCTGACTACTCCTGGGTAGTTTCCGGTTTATTTTTGCAGTGTCTGACGTAATTCTAGACATTTGGCAATAAAATGCAGTCTGAATCAGAATCACAATTTATGCAAAGTAGGTGCTGTTTGCGCTTTTAATGATAAATGCTTTCTCTGTTTATTTACATCGGTATACCTTTCAGTTTATTCAAAAAAAAAAAAAAAAAAAGCATCATGATGATGAAATTAAAGAAGCGCTAGATGAATCATATGATGGATATCTGAGTTGGCCTAATATCTGAGCTTTCTCAAGCCTCACCAAAGAATAACAGTAACTTACTGTGTGACATAGTATAGATGTGTTTAAAATGGCAGCTCATTGTTCTTTGAATGAGGTAACAAAAATTACAAATTTAAACTAAAATCCTGGAAAAAAGTTAGATATTCTTGTGAAAATTATGTTGCATTTTGATTTATAAACAAATAAAGTCACTTCATATAAAGTAGAGCTGGTGCCTCAGTGACTTTGTCAGATGCATGTTGGGACTAGTGACCAGGAGGTCGCAGGTTCAATCCTAAAGGTCCGGTAACATTCTTTCACAGAGACTGTTAATGAAATAGTTTCTACAGTCATTCTCTCACACTGATTCAAGAAGGGTCAGTTTATGGGAAAGAATGTGCACAAGTACTGGTTAGCCCCCTAGAGGATTAAGCCTGCCCATGAAAAGTGTGGTTAGGTAAATTGACCAACTTGACATGACCTTAATAGTGTTGACTGGGCTGATAAACTCCTAACCAACCAAATCACATTGAATAGATAGACTGATAAATATAGCTTAAGTTGCTTTCTAGAATTTTGTCTGCATAGCTTGCATTAACAGTCCTGTGGGTGGCAACTTTCTGTGCTTATATACGTCACTTCATTTCAGCCCCGTAACCATACATCACTGAGGCACCACTGATAACTTTAGAGAGAGATTGTTTCTCTCTATTTTGGTCTGTCCTCGGCTGCCTTTTTAAAACATAACGAAGCCGAAATTCATCCTGGGTCCTTGATGTTTCCATTCATCATGCCTTCTTGCCCCTGGCTTGGTCTAGTCCCAAAATATTTAAGACTCATCAAATATTCTCTCATCGCTATACTCAGAAGTCAGTCTTGTAATGAGCACCCATAACACATTTTTGAGAAGAAATGAGAAATACTCATCCATTTCAATTATCTAGAGTTATGATGAATACTGTAGTACGGCAGAAAATCAACACACCAACGTTACTGTTAAAGTTCCATTTTTTTTTTACTTTTTTCCATTCAAATCTCTTCAGTGCTTTTTTGAGTACTAAATATTTTTGTCATTTTCTTTGTATGTCTATGGAAAATGACTGTTGCCATGACAACAAATGTAAATGGAGAACAGACCAGACTGTAACTTTGAAGAAAATTGAAAACTGACTTGGTATGTCAAGGACACTGAAGACACATGCATGTAAAAATCAACGAAAACGTTTCAGTGGCTTTCTAGATGGTGGGCTTCTAGATGGTGTCATCTAAATGTTTTCCAGCTCAATATATATCATTGCCATGGCAACTAAAGTAAATAAAAGAAATTTAGCTGCTAGTATATGGTAGAGGTGTAGCCAGAGAACATTGCAAATTCATGTATTCTTAACATTAAACTTTTGTTTGTGCTTTTGAAGGAGATAGTATTTTATTATTTTCCCTTAATTTGTTCCTTAACAGTTATGGTTGCCATGGAAACTAATTTAAAACCTGATGTGACTCCTTATGACTTTGATAATAATTAAAGTACATCAGAATACCAAAGTGAGCTAAAGCTTGTTCCTGCAAAAGTACACAGAATCCAACTTGATAACATCAAAAGCAATCATACATATATTTTGAACATTTTACATTCGTACTTTACAGTTGTCATGACAACCAAAGTAAAAGGACGTTTGGTATGAAATTAAAGAAATATGACGATTGATCACTGGGAAGTACTCCTGGCAAATTTCAAACAGAACCCTATGATAGTTATGGAGAGGGGCTCCTTTGATCTTGTTCTCATATAAATTCAGTTAAACTTACGGTTACTGCCATGGTTACCATGGCAACCAATATTAATAGCGGATAGAAGTTACTGTGATTTCGAAGGAAAAATCATATCTTGTCAGTGTACCAAATTTCAGGATACTCTGATTGCAAGTTCTCCAAAAATAACAATTTTACTATACCATCTTGCTTATAATTACATTCTTTCACAATTACATAAAACAATTCAGCAGTGAGACTACATTAGGCAAAATCAATTCAGCAGGAGAAGGGTTAAGAACAGCTTTTGTCAGTCCCAAGTGTTTTCTTTCTTATTACAGTAAATGGCATATGCAAACAGTGTAGCCCCAGATCAGACTTGTCATTCCACTAAGTAGTTTAAGAAGCAACTGCATAAAAAGTAAAATTTAGGCCAAAAAAGTATAGAATGGTGTTAGAAATTTTAAGGCATTTACTTTATTCTATATTCAATATTAAGACCATCCCACTAATAAGACCACTTTTAGACAGTTTTAAAAGTGGTCTTAACAGAGGAAAGTTACTGTACTTCCCCTCAAATTTTAGGCACATCTCCAAATAGTCCATTTGATTATTTGGTGATATGCCTAAAATCTTTCAATAGAATGGCAAACAATGAAGACCCTGATCAAACTACTCCTTTAGGAGCAGTTTGATCTAAAGGAGTAGTTTGATCTGGGTCTGTATTTGCTCAGGCCTCTCAGTCCAAATATTTTGGGCATACCAATATACATATACTGTGATGCGTATTTTACATTATAAGTTGAAGAATTTCCTGAAATCCTCTCTGTAAAATTAAATTTTGTGACTTTCTGTTATCTGAATTAACTGTATAGGAAGAGATAAAAAAAATCAGTTTTGCATTTTTTAATTTTATACTCCACCACATGATAACGACAGAGTTTTATGGCTTCACAATGGATGTCCATGTGTCCATTAGTCTGTCATCTGTCCATCTGTATTTTCATTTTGGGATGATAACTTGAGTAAATTTCAATGGATTTTCCCCAAAGTCTGTGTATGCATTGATATTGTGGAGTAGCTGCAGATTCCGTCTGTCGTCCGTACATATTTTTATTTCTATTCGGTAACTTGAGTAAATGTCGGTGAATTTTTCACCAAACTTAATATGTGTATCGATATTGTAGAGATCCGGTTGGGGATTGCTTTTAGGCAGCTTTCGTCAATTTTTGACAGTTTCTGCCTGCCACATGTCCTTATTTTCATTTCCAGATGATACCTGAGTAAGTATCAATGGATTTTTACCAAACCTGGTATGTGCATTGGTATTGCAGAGATCTGGGCCCAGTTGTTCGAAACTAACGATGTCATTAGTTAACGATTCGTTAAAATTTACATCGAATGATACACAAATATGCTGAAATTTTTTGCTGAAAAAATGTGAGTAAAGCTACTCACATTTTTTCAGCAAAAAATATCAGAATATTGTATATTGAATCCACTAAAACAGTTAACGAAATGACCCTTAACGAGCTTGTTAAGCTAACGACACTTTGAACAACTGGGCCCTGGTTTGGGATTGCAGATGGGCACATTTTGTCAGTTTTTGACAGTGTTATCTGCCTGCAACATGATAGTGGTAAGGTAATGTCATTTCACGTTTTTATTATAATTTGGAAGACATTAATTCACAGCACCAGGTAAGAGGGTATCAGGAAATTATTTTTCTTATAGCTCCATGAAAACAGATGTTCATTAGAAGCATATTATTGAAGCATTTCTAATGAGTACCCACAGTATACATGTATATTTTCATGGAGAAATAGGAACGATGAAAATACTTTTGGTTGCAAAAAGCACCTTTTCTGGAGCTATGTTGAGTATAAATGAGTTGATGTTTATTTCAGCGGGTCAGAGTGGCCCACAGTCCTCTCCTAGAACCCTCTCTACAGGTGAAAAACAGGAACATCCATCTCACATACCAGATTACCTCCCATCATTCCCAGATCCTCATACTTACATTAGATCAGAGGTAAGTTTCACTAGACCAGCAGTTCTTAGTAGGTGCTAAAATTTCAAACACTTTATTCCACACATTTTTCTTTTTAATTTACGCCCATTTAAAAAATGGGATGTATTACGAGGGTCCTGCAAAAAGTTTTGTCACTGGGTTCAGATTACTTCTGTGCTACATTTTATCAAACATATTTTTATTACAAACCTTCAAAGTATTCCCTCTTTATTGAAACACATTTTTGTAATCTTTTTACCCAGTCGCAAAAAGCAGATAAATAGTCTTCTTTTGGTATCTGTTGGAGACACTGATGAACAGCGCTGCCAAGAGAACTTCTAGACGTATACTTATTTCCAGAAAGCATTTTCTTAAGCCTTGGAAATAAAAAGAAGTCACAGGAACTCAGGTCAGGTGAATAAGGTGGATTGTTTAAAACTTCCACCTTTTCAGAAGCCAAAAAGACTTAACAACCTCACACTTATGAGAGGAGGCGTTGTCATGTAAAAGGTGGACTCCTGACCATCCTTTGCTTGGTCGCTTCTTATTGTAAAACTCTTTCACTTTCTTCAGTACAGAATTCTTGTAGAATCCGCCAGTGACTATATGACCAGACGGACAAGGCACTTGAACGACTGGCCCACTTGAATTAAAGAAAATTGCTTACAACATCTTTTTCGAACTTATGGTTCTCTTGGCAATACATGGACGTTTTTGATCTTTTCGCTTCCATTGTTTATTATCAGCCCTTCTTTGTGGCTCAAACATTTGCACCCAGGTTTCATCACCTGTTAGCAAGTTAGAAATAACTCAACTATTACAGCCTTTGTATGTTTTCAAAAGTTCCAGGGCACATTTAAGGCGTTGTATCTTTTGCTCCTCAGTGAGCAAATGAGGTACCCACCTAGCACAAACCTTTCTCAGGTCCAAACGCTTTTTCAGAATTGTTTGCACACTGTCTTCTGATATGCCAGTACAACTAGCTATATCTTTGACATACAATCGCGCATCCTGTTCGACCACAATCTTTACAGCAGCAATGTTAGCTTTGGTAACAGAGGTTTTAGGCCTTCCAGGACGGGTATCATCTTCAACAGAAAATTTCCCAGCTTTAAAAGCTTTAACCCACCTTAAAACTGTGCGCATTGAAATGGTCCATATATACCACACAATTCATTCAATATCTGCTTTGAATCTATATTAAGCCTAATGCGGCATTTAATATAGCTACGAATTTCAGTCTTCTGGTCCATGTTCCAGTGTATCAAGTAAATTGGTCAATGTATATGACTGCATCTATTTAAATTTGAAATAACTTGGTCAGTTTGCACAAAATAAACGAGTATCGTTAGCTATTCAACACACCATTCAAATGCAGTGAAGCATTTTAAAATATATCTGGGATAAAACCAAGGAAGCCTATTAGTGACAGAAATTTTTGCACGACCCTTGTATGTTACTGGGTCTGGTGTCCATCTGTCTGTCCGTAAACTATTTCGTTTCCGGCTAACTCCTCCTACAGTTTACATCCAATCGAGCTGAAACTTGGTATATAGTTAGACCATGATGTTGAGCAGCGCATATTGTTTTGGGGTTACAGTCCACCAAATATTAGCAGAGTTACATATGCCCCTTTGAAATTTCTGTAAACTTTTCGTTTCCAGTTAACTCCTCCTACATTTTACATCTGATCAAGCTGAAACTTCATTTATAGTAAGACCATGATTTTGAGCAGCGCATATTGTTTGGAGGTTACACAGTCCACCAAATATTAGCAGATTATGCCCCTTTGAAAATTTCTGTAAATTTTTTGTTTCTGGCTTACTCCTCCTACAGTTTACATTGGATCAAGCTGAAACTTCGTAAATAGTTACGTGATGATGTGGAGCAGCGCATATTATTTAGAGGTTACAGTACACCAAATGACCCTTTGAAAATTTCTGTAAAATTTTTGTTTCTGGCTAAATCCTCCTACAGTTTACATCCGATCAAGCTGAAACTTGATTTATTGTGATTTATTGACCATGATGTGGAGCAGCACATATTGTTTCTGAAACCACTTCTCCCTAGACTCAGCAAACTTCTCCCTATTTTCCCAGGAGGAAGAAGTCACTTCTCCCTAATTTCTGGGCCAACTTGGACCCTGAGATTCACCAAATATCAGCAGAGTTATGCCCCTTTGAATTTTTTTTAAAAATTTTTTTGTTTCCAATTAACTCCACTTACAGTTTACATCCGAAGCACTGAATTATACAGGAGTCAGTCTATGTGCTACATCTTATTACTTGCCACAGGCATATAATGCCTCCACTTGCAGAGCTTTTGTTGGTTAAAATTTTGCTGAGGCACTTTTAATGAATACCCATAACATTAATAAGAAGTAAAAATAATCCTTCTTAACTAGAGCTATGTATACATATACTTTTCTAATTTCTCCACAAAACATTTCTTCTTTGTTCTGTTAGAATCAAACCACATATTAGTGAGATGATTTTGAGGAGGACATGTTTTTGTGGAGAAACAAGGAAAATATCTTGGAATACTTCACTTGTCTGGAACCTGCATTTTTAAATTCACTAAATTCACAACTTCATTTGAAGTACCGCTTGGTATGTATGTATTTCAGACACACAAGCAACCAGTATCAGAATATCAGATTATTCGAGAGAAGGCAGCCTCACACAAAAGGGAAGTTGAGCGAGCTTTGACACGCTTCATTGCTAAGACAGGCCAAATACAGAGCTTGTTTAAAGATGACACTTCAGCATTTCCTTGTAAGTAAAAACCTGCAATTTTGAATAATTGTTATACCCCAACATACAAAGTATGTCAAGGGCAGGGCTCGGGAAAACCGGAAAAATAGCCGGTCTGGACCGAAATTAAGAATTCTGGACCAATTTCAAACACTCCAAAACGCTAATAAATCGGTCCAACATTTCCCAAACCAACCAATTTTCACAAATCAATGATGTCTAAAAAATCACAAACGGTCAAGTCTTTCCAAACTGACAACGTCCGCGCACCTTTTAAATGCGTTATTATGGTAGTTAAAAGGCTCTAAACGGTCATTTGACATGTATATTGGAGAGACAGCTGAATAACGGCAACCTACCCGCAGCACAAATTAATTACGTCATTATCCAAACATTGTCAAAAAATCAACACTTCACTGACCTTTGTGCGGTAAACAAGCGATTAACACGAATCATCAGTAACGGTAGTCTGATAATTAATCCGTTTGTGTGACACGTGTGAATACACTGAGACTGCAAAACATCCAGGTGCAGTCGGCGTGTCCAAAAGATCAAAGGTCGCTTTACTGAGAGTGATAAAAGAATGCACCGCTTGAACGCACCTGTTTTCTTCATCTTCTTTTTTGTTTTGATCAACAAGGTTTGTCGGTCCCAGATTCGATAAATGAATTCCCAAACCGTGTATGTCCTGATCAGATGTCGCATACAACGGTGTCTGATCTGGGTATAATTGATTGCTTCTTTTTTTATTTATTTATTTATTTTTTTTTGTTGATTGCCGTAACACGCGAGTATTATTCAAGGTAGATTTCACAGTAAAAATAAGTAATGCACCACTTGCGCTAGGCAAGATTGGTCAGTGCTTAAAATTTAAGCAGTCTGATTAAATCTTGAAACACTGAAAACTGCAAAACCGCCCGTGGCGCAGGCCTTTTTTATTAGACCTAATTAGGTCCATGAAAGTTGTTTCGTTCCGTCTCTCCTGTTTCCCGCCGTCTTCGCGCTTATACAAGACGGGAATCTGTTGTTTATAAACAGTTTAGGAAAACCCTGCGGAGGTGGAAATAACAACAAAACCGTTGTTTTTTTTTTTTTGTTGTTTTTTTCTTTCTTTTTACATACCCGACTGTATTTATTGATGACGCCAGCTTTGATCATGCTCGTTGTACCCGGACTTCCGTCATATAACGGAGTTGAGGTGTATTATTTAAAAGGAGTTATAGGACTGCCAATTGTCATTAGTTTTCGTGACAGGTGATATACACATATTTTTTTTTTTGGAAATGGGCTCATTGATGACGTCATCGTCATCGGCTGGACCGATTCAGATTTCAAAATTTCCAGAGCCCTGGTCAAGGGGTATATAGTTTTCGCCTTTCAGTTCATCTGTTCATTTTTTGTGCTTTCATTCATTCATCTTTTCATCACTTATGTGGGTCAAAGTTTTTTGCGTCAAAGTTTATAAGACCTTACATTATAAAGACCCTTTGGTGGTTTTCATTTACATTGTATGATGGTAGATATAGGTCTTAAGTTTTACTCAGTGCCATTCCAACCCTGGGGCCTGACCTTGAAAAGGTCAGAATTTTCATATAAAAGTCAAATTTTTTGCACTTAAGTTTATATAGCTATATTATCAAGAACCTTTAATGAATTTGTATTGACGTCAAGGTCTCAGACTCAGAATTTTCAGAAAAAAAGTCAAATTGTTTGCATTTAATTTTATATAGCTATATCATCAAGACCTTTTGATGAATTTCATTTATAGTTGGCATGATGGTACATATAGGTTTAAAGTTTTACTCAGAGGATTCTGAGATCAAGGTCACAGACTTGGAATTTTCATATAAAAATCAAACTTTTTGCAAGAATGTTTACATTGCTATATTATCAAGGCCCTTTGATTTATTTCATTAATATTTGGCATGATGGTATATATAGATCTAAAGTTTTTCTCAGTGCCATCCCCAAGCTGTAGCATGGCTTTGAGGTCAAGGTCACAGACAGATTTTTCATACAGATGTTAAAGTTTATGCTTATATTATAAAGACTCCCATTGATTTCACTGGTATTTGTATAGGTGATAGTTACAGGTCGATAGTTTTATTTAGCATGATCCCTGCACCTGTGCCTTACCTTTAAGGTCAGGGTCATGGGCTTCACATAATGTGTGACATAATTCTTCTAATGTGATAATAATATAGCATATAATAACTGCCATCTCCAGAGTCAAAGCTATATACTTTGCACTGGTCTGGGGTATATGTGCCCTCACTGGGCTTTTTGTCTTGTTAGACATGTATTGCCAAGCAAAAAGTTTGTATGCATGCAGAGGTCAAGATGAACTTGCCCTTTGTGCAGTCTGATCAGTCACAGTCTGCTTACAGAATCATTGGATACTGTAGAATGTAGCAATGGAAATCAAACGCCCTGGTGAAAATGCAGATTTGATAAATTGCTTAAATGCTAGGTTGTTTACGAAGTCAAGCATCATTTACTCAGGTTGTGACCTTGAAATACATTTCTTAACCCATTTTGACTGAATAAACTCCACCACAATACATATTAGAAGAGTCCAATTTCAATTTTAGGTATGTCAGCTATGTGATTTAGAGATTCCTAGAGAAAAATGGCTAATGCAAACAGTGGAGACCCTGATCAGATACAGCATTCTGCACTTTTGCCAGTTACCCTTTTGGGGGTTTCCAGACTGAATGGATTAACTTTGTGAAAAAGCCAACCATTTTGTCTGCTTCCCCATTAAAGGCAGCTTCAAAAGCAAGGATGTGGAAGTGATCAGTATTATTTATTTTGTAGCTTTTTTTTCCTCTAATCTTTTGCCTTCGTGCCAAAGTCACCGGCAGTTTACTGCTGACCCAGCAGACCCAAGGAAGGAGCCTGTGTACACATTGGGTTACCGTATTTACCCTATTGGGACACCTATCTACTTACCATATTTGTCTTAAAATTTGAAGTAGTCCATTCTACTATTGATGTGTCTAAAATAGTGCTGAATGTCTGGCAAACTTTGTAGACCCTGGTCAGACACAGCATTCTGTGGCATCTGATCTGGGTCTACACTGTCTGCAAAGGCCTGTCTGTCCCAATATTTAGGGTTATTATTCTTTCAAAGTACAAGACCTGAATCAGAGACTATAACACATTGAGATCCAACAAAATTAACATTGCTTCAGATAAGAGTGGGTATCCACATAATATTTCTTTTACTTCTCCATCAAAACATGCGTTCTGGCTACTTATTGGAAGTGACTCAGCGAGGTACTTCTAATGAGTACCCATAAGGTTTTTGTGAGAAACAAGAGAAATATAATTTTCGGATGAAAAAAAGCACCTTATCTGGAGCTATGGATTACTTATGTCTCCATGTACATATGATTAGAAACTCAGGGCCCAGTTGTTCAAAGCGTTGTTAGCTTAACAAGCTCTTTAAGGGTCATTTCGTTAACTTTTTAGCAGATTCAATATACAATATTCTGATATTTTTTGCTGAAAAAATGTGAGTAGCTTTTGCACTGCAAAAGCTACTCACATTTTTTCAGCAAAAAATTTCAGCATATTTGCGTATCATTCGATGTAAACTTTAACGAATCGTTAACTAACGATGTCGTTAGCTTTGAACAACCGGGCCCAGGGAGTTATATGTACACATGTTCTAGAAAGTCAGGGAATCAGAGACTATTCTGATGATTAAAATTCTAGATACATGTAAGGTGCTTTATTTAACCCAAAAAAAATGGTAATGTTTCCTTGTAGTAGGCAGTCAACAGAACCACCTCATTTTTGCTTTCAACCAAAAGTACTGATAGTTCCTTATTTCTCCATGAAAACATGTTGTAGTACTTATTAGAAGCACCTCACTGAGATACTTCTATTGAGCATCCACAACAAGAAAAGGTGTGTATAACCTTTAAAGTGCTAATCAAAACTGTGTTTTCGGTCCTGGGTAAACTGTTTTCACATTGTCTGACCATCCATTGCATTTTGCTTTCTGAGATGGGAGTATCTAATAAGCACTGCTCATTGACATTTCTTGTTACTGTAGTTTTCATAAGAGCAAGAGCACTCATTTATTTTCAGTGATAGCTGTTCAGCCACACCCCCAGCCCTACCTAAATGCCATGCTACCAAAAGATCAGGATCTTGATTCCCAGCATGATCTTGTAGAGACACTTGAAGCAGGGAAACAGCCAGAAGTGAAGATAGAAGCCTCACAGTCAGATATATCCCAGAATGCAATGGACTTGGATTCAGACGCAATTGATAACCCATACCTAAGACCTATTAAAATGCCAAAGTTTAAAAAGAAAGTTTAATTTTTTTTTTTGCAGAACAATCCAGGAGATTATGGACAGTCAGATAAGATTTAATTCATTGTAAAGAAAATTATTTGTGACTTCTTTCAAAAACAAGTATTGTCTTTCTGAAAGTGTCGATCTGTTGTTAAATTGATAGCAAAGAGTATCCGACGTTAGTACTAAGAGAATTTGACTGACCAAGAAGATTGCATTTATAGATTACTTGTTACACTTTGATGTTAATAGCTGATGTCTCTAGAGTTTTAGTACTCTGAAACTGCAAATTCTGAGAGAGAGAGAGAGAGAGAGAGAGAGAGAGAGAGGGAGAGAGAGAGAGAGAGAGAGAGAGAGAGAGAGAGAGACTCTTTGCATAATACATGTAAGAAGGTCTAATCATTACACTTTCTGAGTTAATTCACCAGGTGACAAATTGATAATTTTCTCTTTTTTCCCCAGAAAACAGGATTTTGCATTTCATGGAAGACAATTTGCATGAAATGTCAGCTCTTGTCTTCTGGGCAAAATAAGATAAAATATTTCATCTGCTGAAAATTTTATACTGAGTGCTAAGCCTTAGAAGCTTCTACTTCAGACGTGTAATTTAAGCATACAGTATGTACCGAAAGTATATTTGGACATCTGAATTCCTTACCATAATGCTCTTAAAAATTTGATTATGTCCCTTTTACTCATCACTGGGTCATCCAACTGATATTGGCTTACAGTTAGGCAAGGCCTGCTATCCTTGTAGCAGGTAAAGGTAGAGGGGGAATGTTTTTATTTCTTCTGTTTCTTCACTTTCATTCCTGTTCCTCTTCCTTCCCTGTCCCTATCTTTCATTTCTACTATCTCTTCTATCTCTTTTCTCCCTTTCTCTGGGAGAGAACACAAAATGACCCACAAGGGTTGAGGTGTCGTTAAACCCCAACACAATCAAACAATCAATGTCCCTTTTACTACTTGTTGATATGTCTAAAAATTGCTGGATAAGTAAGTGATCTGCAAAGTGTAGCCCCAACTCAGGTGTCTCATTCTGCTGCATCTGATATGAGTCTACACTGTTTGCTGGAGCATGTCTGTCCAAAAATTGAAGATACATACGGTATTTTATGTTGTCTATAATAAAAAGGAAATGGTTCTGTGGATTTGTTGTAACAATTTATCTCCCAATCACAGCACCAGAAAAAGGCTACACACTCTAGTTCTTATTTCTCCATGAATACATATGCTGTGGGTACTCATTAGAAGCACCTCAGTGAAGTGCTTCTAATGAGTACCACAATATATGTTTTCATGGAGAATTCAGAAAAATATCAGAATGTTTGGTTGAAAAAAGTGTCTTATTTGGAGGTATGTCGCAATGTTGGAGTAGTATCACAGTTTACAGGACATGTTAAGCTGTCAGGCTGCTGTATTATGGCCTCATTCAAGGTGGAATTTTGTTTATCAGTTGCATATCAGGGCCCAGTTGTTCAAAGCATCGTTAGCTTAACGACGTCGTTAAGGGTCATTTCGTTAACTGTTTTAGCTGATCCAATACACAATATTCTGATATTTTTTGCTGAAAAAATGTGAGTAGCTTTTGCACTGCAAAAGCTACTCACATTTTTTCAGCAAAAAATTGCAGAATATTTGCGTATCACTCGATGTAAATTTTAACGAATCGTTAACTAACGACGTCGTTAGCTTTGAATAACTGGGCCCTGAAAATATTGTCACAGTTTTCTTGTTGAATTCAAAAGTACAAAGAAGCAAACATTTGGAAAATGTTCTGCCTATCCAAGCTGACATTCTCTGGCCAATTCAGCAGATGATAGATTAATGATATTTTTCTGATTTTTTCCAGAAAATGGGGTTGACATTTCATGCAAATTATCATAATTTGCATGAAATGTGTAAACATATTTTCTAGAAAATGACTTTCCAGCTTCTGTAGTTTAAACAGTAATTCATCGGTTTATATAAGATATCAGACAAAAAATATTTTTCTTACATTTCTGTGAAAGCATACTCACTGGGGTCATCTCACAGAGTACCTATAGCTTGTGTTCCATGGAGCAACAGCAAAAAAAAAAAAAAAAAAAAAAAATATATATATATATTAATTTGAATTGATACTTTCAGGGGATACAATTCTGTCCCCATCTGAAAATTGGGTTTATTCGATGAAAGAATTGAGTAGACCTCTTATCAGTGAGGTCTTTGCATGCAGTAAAGCAAACAGGAAGTCACAAAATTGTCTCTCTTGGCAGAACATCTACCAAATGAATCCAGTCCCCTTAATATTTTTCTGCTTTCTTTTGTCCTAGACAGAAGTGGGACAGACAGGTGTACACACAGAATGGTGTCTGCTATTATTATATCATTTTACTTTTCTGGCAGGAGATAAAATGTTCTCTAAAGTTTGTTGATACTAATTTATAACTTCTTATGCATTATCCTATTAACCACAGTCTGCACTGAACATCAATGAAAAACAAAACAGCTAAAAGCTTCTGCACAAATACACCATTTGGTAGTTTGCTATATGGATTTATGGTATGGAGAACCCTCAAAATGTTTACAGATTTAGAATCACTCGTTCCACAGAACAAGAGGCTTGGGACTTATAAACAGTTTCAAGTTCTGCATTAACAAAATAATCCTATGTTTTTGTAAGTTACCCTACCCCCCACCTCCACCCCACCTCCACCCCACCCCCACCCCCACCAATTGGAAACAGTGTAGATCCAGATCAGTCGGCCAACTGATGTAGATCTGCACTGTTTGTCAGTCAGTATGTGAATCAACAACCTGGCTCAAGCAATCTGATTGGTTGACAGTTAGAAGTGGGCATAACATCAGCATTTATTCAGCATGACAAAGGTTAACTAAAGTTCATGTATCAAAACATTGCAATACAGAAAATCATATATTACCTTAGCAAACAGTGTAGACCCAGATCAGATGCAGAAGAACGCAGCATCTGATCAGTGTCTCCAGTTTGCCACTCATCCAGTGGTTTTAAGACACATCTACAGGTAGTCTTTGTTTGTGTTGAGGTTTTACGGCCCAGTCAACCCATTGGGGTCATGTCGGTCAGTTTACCTAACCACACGTTTACTGGGCAGGCTTAGTCCTCTAAGCGGTTAACCAGTATTGTGCACATTCTTTCGCCAGAAACTGACAACTGTCCTTCTTGAATCAGCGGAAGGGAGAGAATGACCGTAGAAAATATTTCATGATCAATCTCCACGAAAGAATGTTGCAGACCTCGGCGGGAGTTGAACCCGCGACCTCCTGGTCTCCAGTCGGACGATGCATCCAACTGAGCCACCGAGGTTCAATCAAGGTAGTCAAATGGACGCTCAAATTTAATGAGCAGAATGGTAAAGAGCTGGGCCCAGTTGTTCAAAGCTAATGATGTCGTTAGTTAACGATTCGTTAAAATTTATATCAAGTGATACGCAAATATGCTGAAATTTTTTGCTGAAAAAATATGAGTAGCTTTTGCAGTAGCTTCTGCAAAAGCTACTCACATTTTTTCAGCAAAAAATATCAGAATATTGTATATTGAATCCGCTAAAACAGTTAACTAAATGACCCTTAATGAGCTCATTAAGCTAACGACGCTTTGAACTACTGGGCCCTGGAGTTTAAATGCTAAAGACAAAGAAAATAAACATAACACACTTTATATGTTACCCAATGTAGATTTTATTATATATATTATAGATATATACCTACGTGTACATGTATGTGGCACTTTAAATATCACAATAAATGGATAAACCATCGCTTCAGATAAGAGGGGTATCAATTAGGTATGTTTCTTATTTCTCCACAAAAGCCTTGGCGAAGTGCTTCTAATGTTTTCATGGAGAAATAAGAAAAAAAATATCAATACTTTTTGGTTGAAAAACCATCCTTATCTGGGGCTGTGTAAACTATAGTAGCACTGCCCATGCTGGGCTCTAAATAAGGACAAAAGCAACATGTTAGTTTGGTAGATTTACATAATATCACTGCCCATGCTGGGTTCTAAATATGGGACAAAAAGCAAAAGGTCAATTAGGATGATTTATATTATAGCACAGCCTATGCTGGGCTCTTAATATAGGACAAAAGCAACAGGTCAGTTAGGTTGATTTATATTATAGCACAGCTCATCCTGGGCTCTAAATACAGGACAAAAGTGACAAGTCAGTCTGAATGATTTGTAGCACTGCCCATGCTGGCCTCTAAATATGGGACAAAAGCAACAGGTCAGTTTGGTTGATTTATATTATAGCACAGCTCATGCTGGGCTCTAAATATTGGCCACAAGCAACAGGTCAGTTTGGTTGATTTATAGCATAGCTCATGCTGGGCTCTAAATATTGGCCACAAGCAACAGGTCAGTTTGGTTGATTTATATTATAGCACAGCTCATGCTGGGCTCTATAGCGCAGCTCATGCTGGGCTCTAAATATTGGCCACAAGTGACAGGTCAGTTTGATTTATATTATAGCGCAGCTCATGCTGGGCTCTAAATATTGGCCACAAGCGACAGGTCAGTTTGTTTGATTTATTTTAAAGCACAGCTGATGCTGGGCTCTAAATATTGGCCAAAAGTGACAGGTCAGTTTGGTTGATTTAAATTATAGCACAGCTCGTGCTGGGCTCTAAATATTGGCCACAAGCGACAGGTCAGTTTGGTTGATTTATATTATAGCACAGCTCGTGCTGGGCTCTAAATATGGGACAAAAGCAACAGGTCAGTTTGATTGATTTATAGCACTGCCCATGCTGGGCTCTAAATATGGGACAAAAGCAACAGGTCAGGTTGGTTGATTTATAGCACTGCCCATGCTGGGCTCTAAATATGGGACAAAAGCACCAGGTCATTTGGTTGATTTATAGCACTGCCCTGCTGGGCTCTAAAATACAGGACAACATCAATAACATCTGCATCTAGTTCAGAAAATACAAGTGGTCTGTATGAAGCAAAAAGTACACAACCTCTTTATAACACTACTACTGGGATTCAAAGCAAATGCATTAGCTAAACAACTGTGTTATGTCCAAACAAAAATATACATTATTGTCATTTTTCTATATAATTTATACATTTTTGTTTGTACCCAAACAAAAATGTATCGATTATATAGAAAAATCATAAAATGGTCATTTTTCTATAGAATTTATACATTTTTGTTTAGATACAACACTTGGTGTTTAAACTGTCATATCCAAAAATGTCTTATAATGAACAATCTTATAAAGTGTTTCCGGTGTACCTTTAAAGCATATATGAACAGTAAAGGCCTAGATCAGACTGCATTTGTGCAGTATGATCTGGGACTTCACTGGTTGCTTACAGAATCAATGGATACAGTCAAATGTACCAACAGAAGGCAAAGGTAATAAAGAAACTTTGCTGATGCACAGGATGATCTGAATCTGCCAATTCTTCGTAAGCTCAAAGACACCTTCTGCTTGGCAGTGCCCAAGTTATTTTGAAGCATAAAGCAAGAATTACAGCCAGTAGAACCCCACTTCATTTTACTGAACAATGCTGGTCTTATTCTTATTATACCCTACACAAATGATGTCTGTGTATGTGTGGGGGTTTTCAAGTCTGTATGTCTGTCCATCTGTGGGGGGAGGGGGGATTTTATTTTAGTAATCACTGCTTAATGACAACTTCTTGGTTCTCAATGAAAATGTACTGTATATTGTAGGCACTCATAATAATAGTCTCATTTGGGCAATTCCAATGAGTACCCACAATACTTTTTTTGTAAAGGAAAAAAATTGTCTCGATAACCTTAACCCTGGTCCCGCTGAACCCAGATATGCCCTGTCTTTGCAAACAGTGTAGATCCAGATCAGTTGGCTTCTGGATCTGCACTGGTTGTCAGTTAGTATGTGACTTTGTAACAAAAACCTTGATCAAGCAAGCTGATTGGCTGACAGTTAGAAGTGGACATGGCATCTTAATTTATTCAGCATGGTAAGGGTTAATATCTGGAATGTAAAATAAAAGCACTGCATGATAACCAACCACTTTGGGCAACAACTATGTAACCTCAAGATATTAAGCAAAATCTCAATTCTGATGTCAAGCAATCAAGGGTTATAATGCTGTTGAAAAGAAACAATATTAATCCATTTTCTATCTCAACTTATGTGTACGTAAAAATTTATCAAAATCCAAAAACCCAATTTTGATGTTGATTAAGAGCCATAACTCTTGAAAACTAAACAAAAAAAATGGTTTGTTTTTAACACCAATCTAAATCTAGTCAAAATCAATGTGTACATAAAGTTTGATCAAAATTCAGTCATTTTTTCACAAGATACTGAATGGAAACCAAATTATGACATCAACAAAGGGTCATAGCTGTTGACTGATGAAGCTGGGATTTTACAGCCCAGTCAACTGATTAGGGTCATGTCAAGTCGGTCAGTTTACTTAACCACATTTTTCCTGGGCAGGCAAAGTCCTCTAAGCCATTAACCAGTATTTGTGAACATTCTTTCACTAGAACCTGAAAACTGCTCTTCTTGAATCTGGGAAAAGGAGAGAATGACTGTAGAAATATTTCATGATCAGTCACGAAAGAATGTTGCTGGACCTGGCAGGGATCGAACCCGCTACCTCCAGATCACCAGTCGGACGCGCATCCGACTGAGCCACTGAAACCTGCTGAGAGATAATGTAATTCCCCCCTTTACAATAACAAACCACTTCCCAATGTCAATGCCTATACAGTTTCAAGAAAATTCCTAACAAACTGTCACTATCATGGTGGGGTATAAAAAATTCCAAGTATATTTGAATACTGGACTACTCAAAGCCCGAAATACAGTTGACTCTCGCTATCTCGAACTCGCTGATCTCAAATAACCGCTTATCTCGAAGTAAAAATCTGGTCCCTGCCTAAACATGAAAATCTAACAACATGTAAAAAATATTGTGGAAAAGAGGAGAAATTGCTCCTAAGGAGCAATTTCTCCTCTTTTCCACAACATTTTCAATATATCTCTAACTTCAAGAGTCCAATTACACATATATTTGTTAGATGTGGTTAATCGAATGAGTTTTCCTCAATTTTGCAAATCTGATATGTCGAAGTACGGATATCTTGAAATATTTCAGAGAGACCCTTGGAATTTGAGATAACGGGAGTCGACTGTGTGTCACTTGTATTTCTTGCAGCTCTCAGCTTTGAAGAATAGTCTCCCTAAAACAATGTACAGCTCCCTATTTTATGAAAGGAGCAAACAGGAAAGAATATGCTACCAAAGGGAACTGGTGTTCAAGAATGCAAAACAGTCATAAAAGTTGTCCCTCTTGTACAAAATGGCAGAAAAAGTGCATCCAGTCCCCTTAACCCTTAAAGTGCCAAGCAAAATTTGTAGCAGATGACATTCTAAAAATTTTTATTTTTCTTAGAAACCAAGCCTTGCAATTTCATGTGAATCGTGAAATGTCGACTTATTTTCTAAAAAAAAAAATATATATATATATTTGAAAATGTTGTCTGCTGCAGTTGTGATTGACACTTTAAGGGTTAAACCAGTAAATTATAGAAGAATAGATTTGTTTTGTTTGTTTGTGTTGAGGTTTTACGGGCCAGTCAACCCAATGGGGTCATGTCGAGCGCGGTCAGTTTACCTAACCACACGTTTACTGGGCAGACTTAGTCCTCTAAGCGGTTCACCAGTATTGTGCACATTCTTTCACCAGAAACTGACAACTGCCCTTCTTGAATCAGCGGAAGGGAGAGAATGACCGTAGAAAATATTTCGTGATCAATCTCCACGAAAGAATGTTGCCGACCTCGGCAGGGGTTGAACCCGCGACCTCCAGGTCTCCAGTCGGCGCATCCAACTGAGCCACCGAGGCCGGCAAAGAATAGATTTGAGTTGGAGTTTTATGGCCCAGTCAACACTGGTCATGTTGAAGAGGGCCCAGTTGTTCAAAGCATCATTAACTTAACAAGCTAGTTAATGACAAACTTGTTAACTGTTGTAGCTGAAGTATATTCAAATACATTGATATTTTGCTGCAAAAATGTGAGTAGCTTTTCACATTTTTTCAGCAAAAAATACCAACGTAATTGCCATATTTCAAGATAGAAATTTAAATGTCACGTTACCTAACAACTTCGTCAAGTTTTGAACAACTGGCCATGGGGCATTAACCTATTCACACATCCTGACAGGCTTAGTCCTCAAAGTGGTTAAGCAGAACTTGTGCACATTCTTTCTCCAGAAACTGAAAACTGCCCTTCTTCAATCTGCGGAAGGGAAAGAATGACCATAGAGATGATTTCATGATCCATCTCCATGGAAGTTATGTGGCCAAGCTGGGATTCCAACTTGTGATCCCAGGATCTGCAGTCATACATACTAGACTGCACTATGGAGCCCAACATAGAATAGAATTCTGAACTGTAAACAAAGTACAGCACATCTTTTTTCTGTAAAGTGGTGCAGTTTTTAACCCTGGTCCTGCTGAACCCGGGTATACCCTACTTTTACAAACAGTGTAGATCCAGATCAGTTGGCTTCTTCACTGTTTGTCAATTAGACTGTGAATTTCTATCAACAACCTGGATCAAGTAATCTGAATGGCTGAAAATTAGAAGTGGGCATGGCTTCTTAATTTATTCAGCATGACTAGGATTAGGATTGTTGAGCATCATAACATTGAAACATCAGCAGTCTGTCAAATATATTTTCAAAACTGAATGATGTAATAATGTAATGTACATCCCTGAAGGTACTGATAAAAGAAGAAGTGGAAGTAGGACTAGATACATATTGTCAAATACAGTAAAACCTCAATGACTCAATGACTCAAACACCGATGACTTGTTTACCTTTGGATGATTCGCTCGCTTTTGAGTCCCTATGAAATTCTAACAATAATTCAAGAAAAAAATATATATTGGGAAATTTTCTTATTTTATCACGAAATTGTATGTTGTATGTACACACTAGATTCTAATGAGTACACTCCGCATACCATTATTGTGTAGAAGTTTGAAAAGATTTCCCTAAATTGTCATCATTTGCTTCCTGACCTGGTGTCATGATTAACCCTCAGTGGCTCCAACTACCCATATCTCAAACAAATTTCCATAGCCCCAAAGATGTTCGAGCCACTGAGATTCGACTGTATGTCCGAGTAAAACAATGAAAATGTCAAAAGCTGCGTAAAATAGTTTGATCTGTATTACTCTAAGATCTCTCCTTTTCCACAACAGACAGAAAAGCTACCATACTTATTTAATTATTTACTTATTTAAAGTATTCAGACAAACAAGCCTGAGCAACCAGTGTAGACCCTGATCAAATCAGATGCCATATTCTGCAGCATCTGGTCCGGGTCTACACGGTTTGCTACTCATCTAACAATTTTTAGACACATTTTTGGATCATAAAATAAACTTATTCAAATATCAGGATAAGAAAAGCAAGAACTCAAGCCATCCAAATAGTTAGGCTAAATACATTTATAGTAAGAAAGACTCCAGACTGATTAAAGTTGAAAAAATGGCATCTATCAATGGTTAGAGTTATAAAAACAAAAAACTGAAAGTTAATTAATTACATGTATAATAGTTAATGTCAAAACATATTCTAGTGAAACGCCATGCAGTGAGGTAATTCTTTTCAAACAATTATTGCTTCTCTTGATGGCAAAAAGGTTAAGTGATTCTGATAGGATTCATGAAAGTACTCACAACCAAGATTCTACTGGCCAACCCTTAAAAGGCCCATCACAAATGCAGTAGACAACAATTTTTTAAATGATTTTTCAGAGAAAATAAAGCTTAACATTTCATGTGAGCTGTTTACCTGGTAGAAGATTAACATGAAATGTTTATCCTTATTTTCTCTGGAAAATAATGATAAAATTTGCCAAATAGCTATGTTGTGACTGCTATGGAATTAAATGCACAGACTTAACATTGTTCAGCCAAGTGTGAAAAGCAGGTCAATGGCAGTGGACAGAGTGCATCATGGCAGAATTGTGTATGAACTCTTATTAGCCTAGAAGCCTTGGTGTTTGAGAAATGAAGCTAAACACAGACTAAACAATGTTTTCACCAACCAAAAAAAAATGTCGATGCTGGAAAGTGATCCTTTTGTCACTAAAGCAGTCGGGACAAAAATTAGATTGACTTCTGCTGCCATTTTGCTGGATACTTGAAGAGTTAGGAGAATTGACAGATACAGAAAAAGTGAGAACCAGGCCATATATTATGAGGGAGCCATTTTGGGCTGAATGTAAGGATAAAAAACAGTGAAAGCAGATATGCCAAGGACTTCCTATCAGCATGCTGAGCAAAGATATAACACAAGATGCAAGGCATCATAAACTCAGATTTTAGAACATAAAAAAAGGCTGTAATCCAGCAGTCAAATTAGTTTTACCCCTTGTCCTGCTGAATAAATTAAGAAGTCACGTCCACTTCTAGTTTACAGCCAATCAGATTACTTGATCCAGGTTATTGATACAAATTCACATTTTTAATGACAAACAGTGCAGATCCAGATCAATTGGCTTCTTCAGAACCAACTCATCTGGATGTAAACTGTTTGCAAAGCAGGGCATATCAGAGTTCATCAGGACTAAGGTTAAAAAGCTACCCTAGTTACTCTAAATATTGGGACTCTTTACCCCTGGGTCTTTACCATACTTATACTAAAATTTGAGCAAAACCATTTTACCCCCTGCTGTGTCTAAAAACTGCTGGAAGAGTAGCAAAATGGTGTAGACCATGATCAGATATTTTCTGCAGCATCTTATCTGGGTCTACACAGGTTTCTCATGCATGTCTGCCCCAATACTTAGCCTTTACCACTCTGGGCTAATTCAGCATATGACAGAAAATTTTTCACAGAATACAAGTTTTAACAAACATGCAAATTATCTCTGGTGAAATGTCAAAACCTGTTTTCTGGGAAAAATTTGAAAAAAATATTTCAATATGTTGCCTACTGAAAATTTACCCATGGTAATAATCATTTTTTGGTTTAAAAACAGATTATGACAGCATACTGACAATTAATATCTAGTTCACAAGCAAAATTGATATTTTTCCCCAGAAAGTGGCTTAACATTTCATTCAAATCATCTTGGGAGAAGAAAAAAATCTGTTTTCTACTAATATCAAGTTCAAAATGTTAGCACCTTCAATCATGTCATGCACCTTCAACCATCTCATGCACAAGTACAGCAAAATTTTGCTATTTAGACCACCTTTGGTACTGCCTACATGTGGTCTTATTAGCCGGGTGGTCTTAACATTAAATGTAGAACATATCTCCAGATAAGGTGCTTTTTCCAACCAAAAGTACTCAAATTTTTCTTATTTCACCTCGCCTTGGCAAGGGGCTTCTAATGAGTACACACAACATATATTTTGTGGAAAAATAAGGAAAAAATTATGGAGATACCCCTTCTTATCTGCAGCTATGTGGAATATCAAGAAAAAAACATTTGGGACTGGCAAAAACTGGTCTTAATAGTGGAGTGGTCTTATTTTCGAGTGGTCTTGATAGTGGATTTTTACTGTATTTATATAATAATTCTATGTACCAGAAAACAATATTTTAGATTACAGATGGTAAAATCGTAAAATAGCTCCAGATAAGAGGGGGTATCCACATAATATTTCTCTTATTTCTCCATGAAAACATATATTGTGGGTACTCATTAGAAGTGCCTAGGTGAGGCACCTCTAATGAGTACATATATATGGAAACTGGCGGTTCTGACTCAAAACCTCTTTCAAGCCTTTTCAAGTCACGCTCAGACACTGAGACATATATGTTATGTAAAAAGTTACATACATGTAATATACATGTATATAGTTATGTACAAAAATGCAAAACAAGCACCACAAGCTACAAAGACTCTGTATTTCGCATATGTACTCTTGCCACATTCTAGGCACAATAAAACCTTACTCTTTTTATTAAGTAATTATGCAGTTTGCAATGATTTTAATTCTTTGTGGGTTTTGCAATACAAGACTGCAACAATACTGCCTCATACACAAAACTACAAAAAAAAAAACTACAAAATTTTGCAATAATACTGACCCTTTCTAGCCTCCTGCTTTAGTATTTACAACTATATATGACCCAAACAAAGTATGTGGTGTTATTAAGGCTGACCCCTCCCAAGTATGGTGTGTGATAAAAATATTACAGTGTTAAGTTTTTACTATGGAATATTTACACTCATATCATAAATCTAGCCAGGGCCCAGTTGTTCAAAGCTAACGATGTCGTTAGTTAACGATTCGTTAAAATTTACATCGAGTGATACACAAATATGCTGAAATTTTTTGCTGAAAAAATGTGAGTAGCTTTTGCAGTGCAAAAGCTACTCACATTTTTTCAGCAAAAATTAGCAGAATATTGTACATTGTATATTGAATCTGCTAAAACAGTTAACGAAATGACCCTTAACGAGCTCGTTAAGCTAACGACGCTTTGAACAACTGGGCCCAGATTGTTTATCTGAGTATTAGAGCAAGGTCCAGCATACACCTAGCATAACAAAAATGTCAGAATAATTATTCTCTTTTTGACTTCAATTTGAATTTCATCTTTTATTCAACAAACAACCTCAACAAAAATTATATAAGTATATATTATTTAAACTACATTCTTTGCTGATTTGTCATTTTTGGACCAGTTTTTCACAGAAAAATTCCATCCATTACAAAAGCAATGTCCGGACGGTGCGTGTTGGGCATCTGGAATCTGGCTGGCGTAGTCTGAGGTTTAACTTTTGGTTAACCTTTTTCAAAGTAATATGTTACTTTTATTCTTCAGTGGAAAAACCTATCCATAATGCTGTTAGGCATTTTTCTTGTTTTATTATTATTTGTTTTCTTATTTAGGTTATGCAAGTTTAAAGTACATATTGGATGGGAAATTGATTATGCATGCAGATGTGAAAGGATATAAGTTTATTAACCCTTAAAGCGCCAAACACAACAATTGTCATCTGCTTTGTCTTCTGCCGGTCACTTAAAAAGTCATTGTTGCAAACAGTGTGGACCCAGATCAGACTGCTCCTTTAGGAACAGTCTGATCTGGGTCCACATTGTTTGCCTACATGCAAAATGTAAGTTAAAGTTTGCAAGAAGATGCAGCAGACGACATAAGCAGACGACATTTTCAGACAGCAGTTTTTATTGGCACTTTAAGGGCTAAAATATGTAACTTTTGCTACCTTGGAGACATGCTCTCAGCAGCCCATGACTGTGAACTTTCAACCACAACATGTGTGAAAACCGCCTGGAAGAAGTTCAAGGAGCTATTTACCATTTCTCTCTTCCTGCCACCTCTCTTTCAAGACACATGGCCGCTTGTAGAGCTCTTGTGTGTGGAGCACAATGCTTCATGCCAGTGAGACTTGGACATTGACAACGAAAAATGACAGGGCAATGATGCGGCTTGGCATTAGGATCAGAACCTCATTCTGAAGGCGAGAAGGCTCCACTGGTATAGATATATGGAATGCTCCCATGGTGCAGTCAAGACAGCCTGTGACATACAGGTTGACGGAAAGCGTGGGCCTGGGAGGCCCAAGATGACATGGAAGCAGCTGACAGGAATTGCAGAGAGTGGAAGCTCTCGGATAATGACCCTCACAATAGACACACCTGAAAATCTGGTGTGAGATCTGCCATGCGTGCAGCAAGCCAGCTACCTGGAAGGGGGCCCACTGATGTGGATGTTGCCCCTGTATCTGCATGTTAATCAAAAATCCGATGATGAGGATAATGAACCTAAATAGCTTTGTAGTGAAATGTTCCTGATAGCCACTGAATCCTAGTGAGTGTATCAAGTGCCGACATAAGCGGTGGACATAAACAGAAGTGAGACAGATGGCAAACAGAAGTAGGTCGGCGTATATCAGAAAGTGGTAAACGTCGGCAAAAAAAAATTAAGGTGTTTTTTGTTTTTTTTATTTATTTATTTTTTTTTCAGTTCGAAAGACTTCTTAAACATGCAGATCTGGACAAACTAGCCCACATATAATACTTATTCAAATACTTAAGAAAAAAACTTAAAACTCTACTGGAAAGATTATTCACAGAGGAAAGAACACTTACCTTGGATGTTTTGTTTGTTTGTGTTGAGGTTTTACGGCCCAGTCAACCCAATGGGGTCATGTCGAGCGCGGTCAGTTTACCTAACCACACATTTACTGGACAGGCTTAGTCCTCTAAGCGGTTAACCAGTACTGTGCACATTCTTTCGCCAGAAACTGATAACTGCCCTTCTTGAATCAGCGGAAGGGAGAGAATGACCGTAGAAAATATTTCATGATCAATCTCCACGAAAGAATGTTGTCGACCTTGGCGGGGGTTGAACCCGCAACCTCCTGGTCTCCAGTCGGACGGCGCATCCAACTGAGCCACCGAGGCCGGCACCGTGGATGTTGTACCACAATTTGATACAAAAGAAAAATGCATTGAAACTATTCAGAACTGCAAACAATTAATTGCCAGTGAAAAATTGAGCGTACTCTGGCACTCAGCAATGCAGAGGAAGGCTATTTCTCATATAAAACAAAAGGCTAAAAGGGGACTAAGCATCCCATCATTACTGGCTGAAAATAACATCCAATTCTCAGCATCACACTATCGATCTTTGGTTTGTCTTTTTACATAATGTTCCGAACATCAAACCTTGTTAAAGTATAATGTGAGTAGTCACTCACTTTTGAGCAATATTAAATTAGTGAGGGAAATATGTACTAAACTAAAATGGTAGGATAAAATCCTCGAGCATTACTGAGTGTCAATACCATCTACAGTCGTAGGCAGTGTCACATGCAATCAGTGAGGACTAAAATGATAGGATAAAATCCTCCAGCCTTACTGAATGTTAACACCATCTACGGCTGTAGACACTTGTTATATTAATTTATGTGAGAGAGTTTTGTTGTTGTATATGGATTTTTTCTTCTTCATATTAATTCTGTTTCTTGATATTTCAGCTGTGGGTCATTGACAAATACAAACTTATTTAACAAAATTAAGTGTCTTTTATCTTTTTTGAATGGCACTCAGATACTACTCAAGCTGGAATGCTTTTAAAAACAACTATAACCGCTGTGCATAAGAAAAAAATCTTCTAAGAATTCATGCTAATTTGAGCAGCAGAGTGATAATGAAGGTCTTGGAAGAATATATAACTACTGGACTGGTGCTGGGTACTATCCCTTTTGATAAAGGAGTAGAATGCAACAACAAGAGGCCCAAGAGGGCCTGAACCACTCTACTGGCAAGAACAGTATCTGTTTTTTTTTGTTTTTTTGTTTTTCAGGTCGCAAGACTTCTTAACCATGCTGAGAGCAGATCTGTACAAACTAACAACCCACATACATAATACTTATTCAAACTAGATATTTCAACTTTAGTTTGATTATTATCACCAGACATGATGTGTGGGGTTAGAGGAGATAATCCACCCTAAACCATAGGTATGGAAGCAGCAGTTCCGTAAAGATCTAGAAAAAAAAAAGAAGAATAAAACTTAAAACTGTACTGGAAAGATTATTCACAGAGGAAAGAACACTTACCGTGGATGTTGTACCACAATTTGATACAACAGAAAAATGCATTGAAACTATTCAGAACTGCAAACAATTAATTGCCAGTGAAAAATTGAGCGTACTCTGGCACTCAGCAATGCAGAGGAAGGCTATTTCTCATATAAAACAAAAGGCTAAAAGGGGACTAAGCATCCCATCATTACTGGCTGAAAATAACATCCAATTCTCAGCATGACACTGTTGATCTTTTGTTTGTCCTTTTACATTATGTTCCGAACATCAAACCTTGTTAAAGTGTAATGTGGGGGTTTTAA
The DNA here is from genome assembly GCA_964016985.1 of Anodontia alba. NCBI lineage: Eukaryota > Metazoa > Mollusca > Bivalvia > Lucinida > Lucinidae > Anodontia > Anodontia alba. The sequence continues at coordinate 32,330,344 of OZ024834.1, forward strand.
CCCACTCCTTTTGTATAGATTATGTGCTGGAGGTGGTTGTGGAGCCTCTTCTAGGCTCGAGTGCTAGTGCAAAGACAGTCCCAGTAAACCTGAAAAATCTAAAGAGGAAAGAGTTCCTGTAACAATGGTTGGGTTAGCAGAGAAGATTGAAAAACTGGAGAATGAACTGAAAGAGAAGAAATCTGCTGACGAGTTTGAGAGGGCAAAAAAAGGAAGTCAGAGAAGAGGCTCAAAAAGCCGAGGTAAATGTGGACATATTACACAAAATGTCGGTCACCTTAGAGAACATTGCAAGAAGGACAAACAATGCAGGAAAAGATAAAAATGGTTGTGATCTTATCGCGCTTTCATGCACACAAATTCACACCTTCCAGTGTGTCGCATTTAATTCTAAAATTGGTTAGCAATAAGGATGAGGAATCAATTTTATAGAAGGAGCGAAAATCATGAAGCATTTTGGAATGGATTTAAAAGCTAAAACTTCCAAGGGGGCAGGCTTAGGGGTATTTCCTCCGGGGGGAGGGGGGAAGGGGTTGCTGGGGGGGGGGGTTCGGACCATAGCCTTTCGGTGCACAGTCTACCGCTTTGCCCTTTGCTTGGTCATCTTTTCACTTTTCAGTCGGCAATGCGGCCAATTCCCATCAACAGGCCCAGAAATTGTTACAATACTGCAGTAAAAGAATGTTCCGGAGCCTTCCAAATTAAGACTAAGCGAGTTAGAATGGGTAGATTTGATTTTGAGTGGCATGTATAATTTAAGAAAACAGGGCAACAGTTAACTAAAACAAGAGGGCCATGATGGCCCTGTAACGCTCACCTGAGCAACATAGCACTTTGAGAACCTGATCTAGAACTGATCAAGGCAAACATTCTGATCAAAGTTCAAAATGATTATATTAACAAGTAAGACAATGTAGCATGTCTAATGGACTGTGAAATAAAGGTCAAGGTCAAATATGGATGACTGCACTCAAGAGGCCAGGCTAAGATGTATGCATGTATTAAGTATCACTGGCTGTAGGAGCAATAGTTACTGAGAAACTGACCTAAACACAAACACTTCACAAGGACCAAATATCACTCTGTAGGACCAATAATTATTGAGAAACTGACCTAAATGGAAAAACTGGACAGAAAAATATACATCACCTTGAAATCATCAAGACAAACATTTTGAGCAAGATTCATGACAATCACTTCAAAAATGTGACCTCTAGAGCATCAACAAGGTTTTCCTTTGATTTGGCCAGGTGAACTAGTTTCTGATATCAAGTGACCCAGTTTTAAACTAGACCTAGAAATCATTAAGACAAACATTTTGAGCAATATTTATGATGATTATTTCAAAAATGTGACCTCTGGAGTGTTAACAGTTTTCTGCTGATTTGATCTGGTGACCTAGTTTTTGACCCCATGTGACCCAGTTTCGAACTTGACCTAGAAATCATCAAGACAAACATTTTGAGCAAGATTCATGATGATTGCTTCAAAAATGTGACCCCTAGAGTGTTAACAAGGTTTTCTGCTGATTTGGCCAGGTGACCTAGTTTTTGACCCCATGTGACCCAGTTTCGAACTTGACCTAGAAATCATCAAGACAAACATTTTGAGCAAGATTCATGATGATTGCTTCAAAAATGTGACCGCTGAGTGTTAACAAGGTTTTCTGCTGGTTTGGCCAGGTGACCTAGTTTTTAGTTTTTGACCCCACGTGACCGAGTTTCAAACTTGACCTAGAACTCATCAAGACAAACATTTTGAGCAAGATTCATGTTGGTTGCTTGAAAAATGTGACAGCTAGTGTTAACAAGGTTTTCTGCTGATTTGGTCAGGTGACCTAGTTTTTGATTCTAAGTGACCCAGTTTTAAACTTGACCTAGAAATCATCAAGACAAACATTTTGAGCAAGATTCATGATGATTGCTTCAAAAATGTGACCGCTAGCGTGTTAACAAGGTTTTCTGCTGATTTGGCCAGGTGACCTAGTTTTTGACCCCAAGTGACCCAGTTTCAAACTTGACCTAGAAATCACCAAGACAAACATGTTGAGCAAGATTCATGACGATTGCTTGAAAAATGTGACCACTAGAGTGTTAACAAGGTTTTTCGCTGATCTGGCCAGGTCACCTAATTTTTGACCCCAGGTGACCCAGTTTCGAACCTGACCTAAAAATCATCAAGACAAACATTTTGAGCAAGATTCATGATGATTGCTTCAAAAATGTGACCGCTAGGTGTTAACAAAGTTTTCTTCTGATTTGGCACGAAGACCTAGTTTCTGACCCCAAGTGACCCAGTTTCAAACTTGACCTAAAAATCATCAAGACAAACATTTTGAGCAAGATTCATGATGATTGCTTCAAAAATGTGACCGCTAGGTGTTAACAAAGTTTTCTGCTGATTTGGCCAGGTGACCTAGTTTTTGACCCCAAGTGACCCAGTTTCAAACTTGACCTAGAAATCACCAAGACAAACATGTTGAGCAAGATTCATGACGATTGCTTGAAAAATGTGACCACTAGAGTGTTAACAAGGTTTTTCGCTGATCTGGCCAGGTGACCTAGTTTTTGACCCCAGGTGACCCAGTTTCGAACCTGACCTAAAAATCATCAAGACAAACATTTTGAGCAAGATTCATGATGATTGCTTGAAAAATGTGACCGCTAGAGTGATAAGATTTTCTGCTGATTTGGCCCGGAGACCTAGTTTTTGACCCCAAGTGACCCAGTTTCAAACTTGACCTAGAAATCATCAAGACAAACATTTTGAGCAAGATTCATGATGACTGCTTAAAAAATGTGACCGCTAGAGTGTTAACAAGGTTTTCTGCTGATTTGGCCAGGTGACCTAGTTTTTGACCCCAAGTGACCCAGTTTCGAACTTGACCTAGAACTCATCAAGAAAAACATTTTGAGCAATATTCATGATTATTGCTTGAAAAATGTGACCGCTAGAGTGATAACAAGATTTTACGCTGATTTGGCCAGGTGACCTAGTTCTTGACCCCAGGTGTTCCAATTTCGAACTTGACCTAGAAATCATCAAGACAAACATTTTGAGCAAGATTCATGATGATTGCTTCAAAAATGTGACCGCTGAGTATTAACAAGGTTTTCTGCTGGTTTGGCCAGGTGACCTAGTTTTTAGTTTTTGACCCCACGTGACCGAGTTTCAAACTTGACCTAGAACTCATCAAGAAAAACATTTTGAGCAAGATTCATGTTGGTTGCTTGAAAAATGTGACAGCTAGAGTGTTAACAAGGTTTTCTGCTGATTTGGCCAGGTGACCTAGTTTTTGATTCTAAGTGACCCAGTTTTGAACTTGACCTAGAAATCATCAAGACAAACATTTTGAGCAAGATTCATGATGATTGCTTCAGAAATGTGACTGCTAGTGTTAACAAGGTTTTCTGCTCATTTGGCCCGGTGACCTAGTTTTTGACCCCAAGTGACCCAGTTTCGAACTTGACCTAGAAATCATCAAGACAAACATATTGAGCAAGATTCATGATGATTGCTTCAAAAATGTGACCGCTAGAGTGTTAACAAGGTTTTCTGCTGATCTGGCCCAGTGACCTAGTTTTTAACCCAAAGTGACCCAGTTTCAAATTTGACCTAGATTTAATAAAGGCAAACATTTTGAGCAAGTTTCATCAAGTTTGGGTCAAAATTATGACCTCTAGAGTGTTAACAAGTACCCTTGAGTTGACCTGGTGACCTAGTTTTTGACCCAAGTAACCCAGTATCGAACTTAACCTAGATTTCATAGAGGCAAACATTCTGAGCAAGTTTCATCAAGATTGGGTGAAAACTGTGACCTCTAGAGTGTTAATAAACTAATTGTTGACGACGAACGACAGATGACGACGGACAGAGGGGTTGACAATAGCTCACCCTGAGCTTTTGCTCAGGTGAGCTAAAAAAAAAAAAAAAAAAAAACAAACATAAGAATGTGTTAGTGGTAAACGTTTGATGTTTAATAGAACCAATTTCATGTGTTTAAAATGGTTACGCACTGAATAAGACTCTAAAAAATCAATTCAATTAAGTAATAATTAAATGATAAAAAATAACGATAAAAGAAGAAAAAAAGAAGGAAAGAACAAATAAAGACAAAAATTAAAGATTCAGTGACATATAAAGAATAGGCAAATAATACTAAAAATAATAATAGTAATAACAGTTAAAAATGATAAAGTAACAAATCAATAAGCGGCATTGGGCATAAGAAGGATAATTATTGATTTTTTTTCCCCATTTGTTTTCCAGCATTCTTGTAGTCTCTAGGATTGGGAGAAAAATATTACCTTAAGTATTGACCCATTAGCGGTAACACCTAGAAGACAGAGAAGAGTTTGTGTACAAGAATCTTCATTTGTTAATGGGTTGTTTGATACAGGAGAGGAGGCATTTAAAAAAAACACAAGTTGGCACAGTACTGCAGGTGCAGCATTGCCAGTTTATGATCCAAACCATTTTGTGGCAGGCAAATCACAAAAATTATGAACAGTGGCAATTTATCTTTGAAATGGTAGGGTCGGTTGAAGTGATAAGAGATTGGGTGAAGTATGGGTTTGAGATATTTCAATATATTTGCCCATTTAAGGGGGTGAATGAATACCTTTTACCAACAATAACTCTTATCGTAAAGATTCAGCTATAAGTCGGGGATTTTTTCCTCCAAATGACACAAAAAAACCGACCCCGTCTTACAACCGAGGTCATCAGCTGCAGCCATTTTTCCAGCAATGTCCAGCGAATGTGAGTCATACGGAAAAAGCCAGTCGGCGATGTTTTTGAAAAGACATAACTGAGAAAATGTGTCATATATGTGTTTACCGTTTTGTATATATCTCGCAGACCTAATCTTTTGTCAATATTGAATAAATAGAATACCACTGATTGTTTCATTTTGATTTATAATCCCCTTTTTTGTCTATCACGTGTTGAAAGCACCCAGGTGAAAAAAATAATCCCATACTGCTTCCCCGCTTTATTGTTATTTGCGCATAACCAATTTTGTGAAGTCGGGTAGCAATCTACCTGTTCTAAAAATACTACTATTTACGTCGTGTGCTGACGTGCTTATTGGGGTTTGTCTCAACGATGTTTTGGGGTTCATCTCAACGGCATTGGGAGCTCATGTCAATGACTGCAGTATTTCTTTTACTATTATTATTGTTATTATTATAATTCGATCGGCACATTGAGCTACTTAAAATAGAAGCACATAAAACAGGTCTTTTAAAATTAAATATACAAATTAATAACAGTGTGAAAAACTTTTTTTTATTGTTATAAAGTGCAACCAAGCAGGTATGAAGCTCGGTATGAAGTGATGTCACTGTTATACTTACTGTAACCCAAGTGTTCGGATAGACAGGCCGGGGCAAACAGTGTAGACCCAGATCAGACACCGCATAAACTGCATGGCTTCTGTTCCACATCTACACTAACGGTATCACTAATCCAGCAATATAAAATATTGTTTAAATTTTAGGACTAGAATGGTAAGGCATTCAGGTGTCCCAATTCTTTGGGTAAATATGTAATAGCTCTGGTATTGATTTTTTTTCACACCTCAATCAAAGGGGCAGTTACATATTTTTGACATGCTGATCAAGCAGAATTGCAATAAGCAAATCGCTCAAGGCGATTTCCGTTACACGATGTTGACAAAAAAGGTTCGTTTGTTTATTAGCTCCAGATAATAAATAGGCATTTAATAGACAGCAGATACTGTTCTGATAAACGTGTCAGATTACCATCATGCCGAAACATAAGAAAATATCGTATGATATTACCGTCACAGTTATCCAGATTCAGTAAGGGTTGTCTCTCTTTGAAAATCTGCGGAAGACGCAGAATGTAAACAGATATAAACAAGCCATGTGCAAAGGAAGTAAAGGATTTTTTTAACAAAAAAAAAAAAAAGACATAGAAATAGCAGTCTGTCCGCATACCTGAGAAAGATATGATTTAATTGCTAAACAATGCAAGTGCTGCTTCTATTAATTGTCTGAAAAAAGCTGAAGGAAAGCCAACTTGTGTGACTGAACAGTTATTGTCTCGCTCAGGTTTCTGAAATTTCTGGACTGATTTCGCGCATCAAAACAGTGTCTAGCGGGCCCAAACACATACAGCAAAAATTCGGCCCATCTTATAAAGGAGTATAAGCAAAATACCAGGTTAGAGCCACCAAAAAAGGGCCCCCCGACTTATAGCCAAACTGACTTTTAGCCGAATCATTATGGTAACTTTTTTTACCACTCTCTGAGCATATTCAGCAAATGACAAACTGATAACCATTTTTTTACATGTATTTTTCCCAGAAAATAGGAGACAAGTTGCATGAAATGTCAAAGCCTATTTTCTGGTATCCAGATAAATATTTTTCTTCTTTCTCCATAAAAAAAAACAACAACAAAACTTGCATAACTACAGATAAGAGAGGTTATCCCTATAATATTTTTCTTATTTCATGATGAAAACATATATTGTGGGTACTCAGAAGCTTCTAATGATTACCACAACATATGTCGAGAAATAAGGAAACTATAAATACTTTTCAGCTGGAAAAGGCACCTTATATGACATGTCATCCAGGTGATTCTAATGATTCCCCTCAACATTTCTGTGAACAAATAAGAAAACTATCAATGTGTTTTGATTGAAAAAAAAAAACAACACCTGATCTGGAGATATGGATAGGATAATTGTCTATTTCTAGATATGTGTCTTATAATTTATAAACTATGTTAAATAAAATAATCACCATTTGCATTGTATCTGTTAAAAAAACAACATCAGCCAGAGTTGATCACTTTAACCTGTTTAACTGTAGCAATCTTTTGTAGATTACAGTAAATGTCCTAAAATTTTGTACACAATTGTTTCTGACAAAATGGCATATGCAAATAGTGGAGACCCAGATATGATCCAGAAGGAGCAGTTTGATCAGGGTCTGTACTGTTTGTCATTCCACTAGGCATTTTAAGAAACAACTGCACTAAAATAAAATTTAAGCAAAAAATGCATGGAATAAAATGTTTGAAATGTTTGAAATTTTAGGACATTTACAGCAGAAACAACCAACAATGAAAAATATGCCAAAATTGCCAGTTTTAAAATATAATAAGTTAAAAAAAACATTTACCCTATATACAAAATCTGATTTATAGCATTGTTTGATAAAGAGCATTTATGATCAGTAATGGTAATGATATGGATTTTCACACAGGAAACATTTCCATGAATTCTGCAGAAAAGACTTCAATGAGTTTGGTACGAGGGTCCTGCAAAAAGTTCTGTCACTAAAAGGCTTCCTAAGTTTATTCCCAGGTATATTTTAAAATGTTTCACTGCACTTGAATGGTGTGTTGAATAGCTAACGATACCCATTTATTTCGTACAAATTGCTTTCTAACTGACCGAGTTATTTCAAATTGAAATTGATGCAGTCATATACACTGACCAATTTACTTGTTACATTGGAACATGGACCAGAAGACTGAAATTCGTAGCTATTTCAATGCGCACAGTTGTTAGGTGGGTTAAAGCTTTTAAAGCTGGGAATTTTCTGTTAAAGATGATACCCGTCCTGGAAGGCCTAAAATCTCTGTTAACAAGGCTAACATCGCTGCTGTAAAGATTGTGGTCAAACAGGATGCGCGACTGTCTGTCAAAGATATAGCTAATTGTACTGGCATATCAGAAGGCAGTGTGCAAACAATTCTGAAAAAGCGTTTGGACCTGAGAAATGTTTGCGCTAGGTGGGTACCTCATTTGCTCACTGAGGAGCAAAAGACACAATGCCTTAAATGTGCCTGGGAACTTGTGAAAACATACAAAGGCTGTAATAGTCAGGTTATTTCTAACTTGCTAACAGGTGACGAAATCTGGGTGCACATGTTTGAGCCACAAAGAAGGGCTGATAATAAGCAATGAAAGCGAAAAGATCAAAAACGCCCATGTATTGCCAAGAGAACCATAAGTTCAAAAAAGATGTTGTACGCAATTTCTTTAATTCAAGTGGGCCAGTTGTTCAAGTGCCTTGTCCATCTGGTCATAAAGTCACTGGCCGATTCTACAAGAACTCCGTACTGAAGAAAGTGAAAGAGTTTTACAATAAGAAACGACCAAGCTAAGGATGGTCAGGAGTCCACCTTTTACATGACAACGCATCCTCTCATAAGTGTGAGGTTGTTAAGTCGTTTTTGGCTTCTGAAAAGGTGAAAGTTTTAAACCATCCACCTTATTCACCTGACCTGAGTCCCTATGACTTCTTTTTATTTCCAAGGCTTAAGAAAATGCTTTCTGGAAATAAGTATACATCTAGAAATTCTCTTGGCAGCGCTATTTATCAGTGTCTCCAACAGATACCAAAAGAAGACTATTTATCTGCTTTTCGAGACTGGGTAAAAAGGTAACAAAAATGTGTTTCAGTAAAGGGGGAATACTTTGAGGGTTTGTAATAAAAATATGTTTGATAAAACGTAGCAATGAAGTAATCCAAACCCAGTGACAAAACTTTTTGCAGGATCCTCGTACAACAAAGTTAACAATATTTACCTAACTACGAGGGGCATTCATATAATGTTGTCATTGGGGTTCTACAGGGCACGTTATTAATCCCATTCACATTTCGTTTACTTCAACTCTTCGAAGTATTCTCCCTTGATGGAAACACACTTTTCAAGTCTCGAAATCCATTCTGTAAAGGCAGAGAAGTAGGCCTTTTTAGGTATACCCTGAAGACACTGGTAAATTGCACTATCAAGTGCACTTTGGGATTCATAACGATGACCAGAAAGGGTTTTCTTTAGTAAAGGAAACAGGAAAAAGTCGCAGGGACTAAGGTCTGGCGAATAAGGTGGATGAGAGAGGTGGATTGAACGCTCCAGTGGTGCAATCAAGACAGCCTTTGACATACAGGTTGATGGAAAGCGTGGGCCTGGGAGGCCCAAAATGACATGGAAGAAGCTGACAGAGAGGGATTGCAGAGAGTGGAAGCTCTCGGCTATCAACCCTCATGATAGACGTACCTGGAGATCTGGTGTGAGATCTGCCATGCGTGCAGCAAGCCAGCTATCTGGAAGGGGGCCCACTGATGTGGATGTTGCCCCTGTACCTGCATGTTAATCAAAAATCCGATTATGATATGATATTATGAGAGAGCTGAACTACCTTTTCCTCTTTCAGGAAGTCTTGGACAAGAACACACTTGTGAGCAGGTGCATTGTCATGGATAAAACACAGACCTCTTAAACCGGTTGCAGGTCTATGTTTTTCATAGTGTGCCTTTACTTTTGAGTGTATATGACTGAACCAACTTGAACTTTCAATATCTTTTGAAAGACCAAAACTTCATCCTATAATAGAAAATCACTCCCCCGTGAAATCACCGCAGTTTCCACGTGCTGCTTTCAGCCACACAGTTTGGTGGGCCATTAGTGACACAATTAAGTGAACGCCCCTCGTATCGGAACACCAGGCCCCGAGGTTATAAAACATTTTTCATGCTCAACTCAGCTCAGCATGAAATTTGTCCTGCTAATAAATTTCAAATTACTCAAAATTGCTATTTTTTTTCTTGCTAAACATAGCCGAGTATGAAAATTTCTCTGCTAATAAATATGAAAATGCCAACTGTTGTTGGCATTTTTATATCTATTAGCAGAATAAGTTTCATGCTCAGCTGAGTTGATCATGAAAAAAGTTTTATAACCTCGGGCCAAGCCCTGAGGTTATAAAACTTTTTTCATGCATTGAAGTTTATAAAACTTTTTTCATGCTCAACTCAGCTGTGCATGAAATTTTCTCTAATAATAAATATGAAAATGCCAACAATAGTTGGCATTTTCATATTTATTAGCAGAGAAAATTTCGTGCTCAGCTATGTTTGGCAACAAAGAATTTGCAGTTGTTACATGTAGTAATTTGAGATTTATTAGCAGGACAAATTTCATGCTCAGCAGAGTTGAGCATGAAAAAAGTTTTATAACCTCAGAGCCTAATCCTTGACCTACTAAAGTACAATATTTACCATAAATATTCAGACACCTTAACTCCTTTCCAAACCTGTCCTTAAACTTTACCAAACCATTTGCATCTGTAAACAGTTGGATGAGTGGTAAACACTGTAGATCCTGATCAGAATCTGTGGTCTGTTGTGTCTGGGTCTACAATGTTTTTTGCTCATGCCTGTCTGTCCCAATACTTAGGGTTATTATGGTAACCCCATAGTAACCCCAAAATTTGACTACCTTGTAATGTGACAAAAAATGCAGCAAATTGCAAGCAGTGGTGCTTGCAAACTGCGACTAACAACACCAGTCTACACTGTTTGCTCAGGCATGTCGGTCCAAATATTACGCGTAAGTATGATAAAAATACCTTATTTTTTATTGTCTGACATTTCACTTGACAGACTATAGCACTTTTATTTTCATGGAAAAGTAGTAAAAAAAAATATTGTCTGCTGTTGTCTGCAAAGGGACAAGATAAAATAAATAGTTACCCTTTAGTGTGCTGAATTTAGCAGCAGCAGACTCCATTTTTAAACATTTTTAAAGACAATACAGATGACTATTTCCTTGAAATTTTCTCCAAAGGAAGACAATATGACCTAAATGTGAAGTCTTACTTTCTGTAAAACTAGACATGTGTCCAAAGTACACAGATTCCCTGCCCTATGGCCTTTGTCCATATGGCTGTTTCCTTTGGCCCCACCCCACAGCCCCACCCCTAGCATGATCCAGTTTCCAAACCCTGGTCTCTGTATAAACTATTTCATCTGTGATCATTATACCTAATTTCTAACTTTCTAGGGCAAGTAATGGTACCAGCCTTATGATTCTATTGCCATTTTGCATGTGTTCAATATGACCTGTTATACATTCTGACCCCTGGCCCCGCCCAGGGGCAAGCCTCAGAGGCAACTTTACCATGAAGTCTAAGGTCTTAGTCTGGGTAAATATCATACCAAATTTCAACTTTGTAGCATAAAAGGTATCAAAGTTACGAGCAACTTGGACATAAATGTGAATGTAAATATGCAGGTAAACTTGCATGTAAACTTGAATGTAAAATGTAACATTTGTTAGACTTGGGTTACGAATGTGACCTACGCAAGTACGCACATATGGACGTACATCACGGTGAAAAGCTATATGCCCCACTCCTGTCTTTGGTAGGCGGGGGCATAAAAAAATATTTAATGCCTGATAAATATGACTAGAATGTGTTAAAGATTAACCTTTATCACTCTGTGGGCTAATTCAGCAGATGACAAACTGATATTTTTCTTATTTCAAAACATCTGCTGAAATTTTGACCGAGCATGCTAATTGTTAACTGGATTGCACCTACAAACTGCTATAGTTGCCAGTTCATTTTTTTTTTTTTATATAAATACTTCAGAACAACCATAGATATTTTCCACCCTACCTATTATCGACATTCAAATTTTATATACACCCAAATTATGCTTACCTTGATATTTTGATCTTTTAAAATAACCAAAAGTGCTATTTTGCAACAGATATATATTTCAAAAGAGAAATAAACAAGAAAACACTAAGAACTAGTGTTCCTGAAGGGAGACTTTAATCTCTGTATCAAAGTTACTTTTTGATTAGAAAGGGGGGTTTATAATTCAGTTTCTGGTGAAGCAAAAAATCATTTTTTTAAATTTTACCTTGAAACTCCTTAAAGGATTCAATCAATTATCAGCAATGATAGTACTAGTCAATTAAATTTGACAGCTCTATTTTAATAAATATTTTGATACTAGAAAGTGGAGTGGAAAGAAATTGCACTATTTTAGTACATTTCTTTTAATTAAAGTATTTCAATCTTTGAGTCAGAAAATGGTCTGTTTACATGCTAAATTAGCTACAGTTCTAGTAAACTGGAACACTTGTTTGAGGGTAAGAAATAGAAGAGGATTTAAATGTGTTGATACCTACCCCAAACATGTCAAGAATTGACTGCCTACCTAATGGTGACATAATGCAATTGTATTGTGTGTTTGTGTTGAGGTTTTACGGCCCAGTCAACCCAATGGGGTCATGTTGAGCGCGGTCAGTTTACCTAACCACACATTTACAGGGCAGGCTTAGTCCTCTAAGCGATTGACCAGTATTGTGCACATTCTTTCGCCAGAAACTGACAACTGCCCTTCTTGAATCAGCGGAAGGGAGAGAATGACCGTAGAAAATATTTCATGATCAATCTCCACCAAAGAATGTTGCCGACCTCGGCGGGGGTTGAACCCGCAACCTCCTGGTCTCCAGTCGGACGGCGCATCCAACTGAGCCACCCAGGCCAATGCAATTGTAAGGTCAACCCCTAGGAGTTAACCCATTGTATTCTGGATACCGCTAAAAGGTAACTGCCAAACAGTGCAGACTCAGATCAGACGTCAATGAACGTGGCATCTGATCAGGGTTTCCACTGTTTGCAAACAGTTTGGCCTTTTTCTCTAGAAATACATACATTACATAGCCTGACATACCTAAAATTGAAATTGGACTCTTCCAATTTATAGTGTGGGAGAGTCTATTCAGAATAAAATGGGTTAAAATTAACAGCTAAGCAATATATGAGCCAGTACGAGAAAAGGGTAATAATATAGGCTACCAGCAAAGGCTCAGACAAGCCTGTGCATAAGTGCAGTCTTGCCATGCATTTGCTGATTGCAGACATGTAGTAGAGACCTTGAGGAAGCTTCAGCAAAAAATGCACATCTGTAGCCCAAACAGAGGACTGCACATGCACACTTGAAGAACAATAAACTGGAAAACCATAAGGTCCTTTTTTTCATGTGCCGACTCATATGAGGACTTTTGCCATTTCACTCAGTGATATGCTACATGTACAGACTCAACTTATATGATGGAAAAAAAAAGTGCCAGGGCCCAGTTGTTCAAAACTAACGATGTCATTAGTTAACGTATCGTTAAAACTTTGATAATTAAGTATGGCATATACACTAATATTTTTGCTGAAAAAATGTGAGTAGCTTTTGCATTTGCAAAAGCTACTCACATTTTTTCACGTATTAAATACCTGTGAATTAGATATTGTACTTACTAGAACAGTTAACATTTTGACCACTAACGAGCTCGTTAAGCTAACAATGTTTTGAACAACTGGGCCCAGAATGTTAAAAGTGCCCTAGAATGTGTTGATAAAACCCTGGAATACTCTACCTGTCCTAAAATTCCATACACCAATTTTTCCAACAAAAATATCATATGCAAGCATTGCAGACCCAGGAAAGAGTGGTCGGCTCAGGGTCTACAGGGTTTGCCACTTTAGTATATTTATGTAGTTAACTTTAACTACACTGAGCTAATTCAGCAGATAACAAATTAGTGAAATTTTTCTTATTTTTCCCAGAAAACAGGTTTTGACATTTCATGCAAGTTGTCTCAATTTGGAGACAATTTGCATGAAATGTCAAAACCTGCTTTCTGAGAAGAATAAGAAAAATACTTTAATATATTGTCTGCTAAAAATTTTACCCAAAAGTTTAAGCGTTAAATATTAAGAATGTCATTGTTTCTTTTCTTCAAATGGAGGACTGGTTTGTCGCATTAATAATCTCCGATTTCTCATTCTAGCAACTGCATCAGTGACATTGTACTGGTGTTCAAAATAGCTCACAATAGCTGATTCTGTTAACATGGATGCCAGAAATTGTTCGAAACTTATTGACCACTCAATGTCAATTTTTGAGGAGGAAGAAGTAGAAACTGTTCTTTCCCCTCTTTGTATGGTCAAAGAAGAACTAACTGATACTCCACTGTCAGTGGCCAGTTGTACACTGTCACTTTTAACTGCATCAGCAGTCTGATCAATTTCACTGTCTTTCTGAACAGAAGTATCACTAACAGAAACTTCTGATAACTGCTCAGATACTTCTGAAATTGCACTGGTTGCCTCTGCTTCAATAGGAGCAGCTGGTTGAACGTCCTTACTTTTATCTACAGGAGTATTCTCAGTTGATGTGATGTCTAGTGATTGACTAGGAGATTCCATTTCACTGCCACTTTCTGTTTCAGATGTTATTCCAAGGTCTGAACTCTCCTGCTTTGGAAGGTAGAATTTCTTGCCCACTTCTCCTATCTCCAAAAGAAGAGTACCAACAGTTGCTATGGAGTGATAGAGTTGCTGCTCATTATGGTGGTCCCCAAACATATCATACAAGGTCTTCCATAACTGAATAAACTGTATCTGAAAATTAAAGTACCGTATTCTACCTAATTATCGCACTGTGCGCTTAAGTTTTTCAAAATTACTAGGCACACAGTTGTGGTAAAATATGAATCTACCTACTAATGGTACATTATAAAAAATCAGAACAGGATTTATTTGATGATGATTATGCGATTTTTTCTGATTGTCTTTATAAAGGCATATGTTGTGAGTACTCATTTGAATTGCATTGACAAGTCGATGCAATTCAAATGAGTACCCACAACATATACCTTTATAAAGAAGTAAAGAAAAAGTACACTGGCTGTAATCTGAAGACTACGGAATTTCTTGACTGTGCGCTTATAGGGGTATGTGCGGTAATTAGATCGAATATGGTACATGTATTTACAATTCCCTGAATCTCTGATATTTAACAGAACACTCATATATACCATAAGCTTTTGGAAAATCTATGGGATCTCATGTATTTTAAGTGAGAGTGGATCAAACTGAGACCATAATAACAAGCTCTTCCAAGCTAATCAAAACAGATTTATTCCCATTGAGGGATTTTGAAAAATTTATATAAGGTCACTGATGAGGACTATTTGGCTGAAACTAGCTGGTCTGGCCCAGAAACTTGACACTTAAGCTTTTTTTCAGTTTTTGTGAGTGTGTTCATTGTTGTATTAAGTGTTTTTCCTTTTACAATCTATTTAAATCATTTTGTTTTGTGTTTTCAGACAAGAAACAGGATGAAGTGAAAGATAAGTGAGACTTGGAAATCCTACATGAATGACTTCCCAAAGGGCCAACTTAAGTGAGACTTTATCTCATAGTGTGATAATTGGAGTATATGAACAGTCAGGAATATGGGTAAGGTGATTTTGTAATAAACTTGAAATGTGTCAATATGACATAGATGCCCCAGCCCAGGGGCTATCATCACCCGTAAACGTTGCAAAAATGAAGCTGAAAAAGGGCCATAACTCCCATCATAATTGGCAGATTTTACCCTAAATGAAACTTGACCGATGTTTTATGATTATATACTTGTGTATAAAATATGAATCCAATACACTAATCTTTTCAAAAGATATCCAATGGAAACCGTTTTTCGTACAGACAAACAGAATGAAGTTGAAAAAGGGCCATAACTCCCATAGCAGTTGGTGGACTTTACCCTAAATCAAACTTGACCTATATTTTATGATTATATACCTGTGTATAAAATATGAATCCAATACACTACTCTTATCAAAAGATATTAAACGTAGACCATTTTTTGTACAGACAGACTCACCACCACCCCGCTTGAAAATGGTGGGGGCATAAAAATTCTAGTAGGCTATGAAAATGTGACATCTCATTACACTGAATAAAATTCTACAGCAACTGTCCTTTAAATATCACTTGTAAAGATTAGTTTTTCAATCTGAATGAAAACAAATAAAATTTTATTTTAATTTGAAGTCATGTGCTGACCTTATAAATGAAACCAAGGTCACCAAAATCTAAACTCTTTACACTGTCAAAGTGAAGTATCTATGCAAGTTTAACTTAAATTCAGCCATAGGTTCAGGAGACAAAACTAACACAAACTGTTGACAATCTTTGGAGTACTATGACCTGTAAATGAGGCCAAGGTCACCAATTCTAATCAATTCCTGCAAGTTGGATGAAAATCTTTCGATCAGTTCAAGAGATATCATGCAAGAGGGGTAGGGGAGCATAATCAAATTGTGAATGCTAATAACTCGAAGAGAAAAGCAAAAATAAATATTTCCATGAAATTTTTTTTCCAAAATTCCAGATCACTATAAAAATTGTTTACGTTAGACCAATTTTTCCGCTGTACATTGAATTTGTGTTGTGTTGAGGTTTTACGGCCCAGTCAACCCAATGGGGTCATGTCGAGCGCGGTCAGTTTACCTAACCACACGTTTACTGGGCAGGCTTAGTCCTCCAAGCGGTTAACCAGTATTGTGCACATTCTTTCGCCAGAAACTGACAACTGCCCTTCTTGAATCAGCGGAAGGGAGAGAATGACCGTAGAAAATATTTCATGATCAATCTCCACGAAAGAATGTTGCCGACCTCGGCGGGGGTCGAACCCGCGACCTCCTGGTCTCCAGTCGGACGCGCATCCAACTGCGCCACCGAGGCCACTGTACATTGAAGTTTAGGATAAATATTTGTGAACGGATTTGAGAACAAAGCATAGAGAAGACAAATGGTTTACACAGCTGTATGTATGTTGGACATATATGCAGTAATCAAACACTTCATGCACCCACCATGTTATAACAAAGGCAAGAAAACAAGGACCTGGCTTAAACATCACTGTTATTTTCAATATGATAACATACCTGACTCATGCGTGGAACATTTCTGAACTCCTCCTTGCTATTAGACCGTTCCCTCACAATGTCTTTCTTTCTGTTGTACATGCCCATTGGACTCTCACTCACTGGAGTTTCAACTGAAGGCAAAATGGAATAAATGATATATTTTTTTTTGTAACTTTGTAAATTCTTAGCTCTCTTTACCAAATTTTTGGAGGCGAATCGCCTCCAAAAGTTTGGTAAATAGAGCTAAGAAATAGAGCTAAGAATTTTACCAAGTTATGTATGATGCACATCACATGAGAAGGGCCCTTATGTAATTTGCAGACAATGCAGGCCCAGGTCAGCCTGTGCATAAGTGCAGGCTGATCTGGGCCTTCATTGTCCACTTACAGAATCAGTGGATACTGTAGTATATGTCGACAAACAGAGAATGTCCAGATTAAACTGCACAGATGCACATGATTTGGACCTATGTTGTTGGCAAAATGCATATGGGCCCTTTTTGTGCATTGTGCAGTATATGATTTTATCCGTTTGGATAAAGAACTATAAGTCGTTATGTTTTTAGCATGTCTCAATTTAAAAGAAAGGATACACCTTCAATGGCAACAGCTTTGGCATAAAAATATTTGCATACCTTCTAAATGGGGGTTATTCTTAAAGGACAGAATTTACTCCCATAGGGAGCAAATTATTTGCTTTAAAGAGAAGCACCCAGTTTTGAAAGGTTTATGAAGGCATAATATGTTTTATATTTGTCTTATTAACCTTTAACCCTTAAAGCGCCAATCACAACTGCAGCAGACGACAAGTTTGTTTATTTTTTTTTTATTTTTCAGAGAAAACAAGTCTTGACATTTCATGTGAATTGAGTCCTCCGTGAAATCACCTGACCAGTAATTGACACCAAAACCTGACCAACCAAAATAGCTTACCAGTTAACGGTTAATGTTATTGCTTAGACAAACAATATTACCTATGTACTTTTTCATTGATAAATACAGGTACACATGCAGTTTTCATTGACAAATACAGGTATCACGATATTGTTTGTCAAAGGATTTACGCATGGGCGTGGTTATAGCCTTCTGACGGAGGAGTCAATTGTCTGCTTGGCAGACAATTCATATGAAATGTCAAGACTTGTTTTCTCTGAAAAATAAAAAAAAAATTTTGAATGTCGTCTGCTACAAATTTTGCTTGGCGCTTTAAGGGTTAAACATCTCACTCTAAAGAGATGATGATAATATTTTCAAGAAACAAGAAAACAATCACTCAAACATTGATCTTTGAATACTGAAATACTGGATCTCTGAACAGTTATGACATTTGTTAGATTTGATCTGAACCATCAGATGGTTGGTTGGAGTTTAATGGCCCAGCATACACTATTAAGGCCATGTCAAGCCGGTCAGTTTACCTAACCACACTTTGCCTGGGCAGACTTAGTCAAGCAGTTAACCAGTACTTGTGTACATTCTTTTACCAGAAACTGACCACTGCCCTTCTTGAATCAGTGGAAGGGAGAGAATGACCATAGAAAACATTCCTGATAAATCTCCAAAAGAGAATGTTGCCAGAACCTGTCTGGGATTGAACCTGTGACCTGATCACTAGCCAGATGCACCTCTGACCGAGCCACCGAGGCCGGCAGAACCAAAAGAAAAAGTGGTCATAATTCAGAAAAAGAGCATTTGAGTATTTTCAGATGCAGTAAATGCCCTAAAGTTTCATACACAAACTTTCTGACAAAATGGCCTATGAAATGGTGCACACCCATATCTGACTACTCATTCAGGAGCAGTTTGATCAGGGTCTACACTTTGCTAGTCCACTAAGTGTTTGAAACAAACTGCATCAAAAGCAAAATGTAGGCCAAAAAAAATTTACCGTATACCATTCAGATTCCTGTGATTCAATACATAGATGGTAAATAAAAGCACCGCAAGCATAATACCCCACCATAGCAATTATTTGTTTATGTATTAAAGTTATCGTTGCAAAAATGTCTGGAAAGAAAATGATGGAGGGACAGATAACAATCCTGAACCAGATCTTGATAATATCAATGGACAGATAACAATCCTCAACCAGATCTTGATAATATCAATGCATATAGCAAGTTTGGTTAAAAGGCCTTGTTATTTACTCGTTATTGTCCGGAAACAAAAATATGGGCATGTCTCTGGCAGATAACTCTGTAAAATATGACGAAATTTGCCCATTAGCAATTCCAAAACAGATCTCTTTAATGTCAATGCATATAGCAGTTTGGTTAAAATCCCTTGTTATTTACTCAAGTTATTGTCCAGAAACGAAAATATGGGCGTGTCTCGGGCAGATAACTCCGTAAAAATTTGACGCAATTTGCCCATTAGCAATCCCAAAACAGATCTCCACAATATCAATGCACATCCAAGTTTGGTGAAAATCCATTGATGTTTACTCAAGTTATCATCCGGAAACAAAAAACGGATGGATGGACATATGATGGACGGATGGACGGACACACGGACGTCCAACGTGAAACCATAATACCCTGCCACTATTGTGTGGATGGATGGACGGACAGACGGACACACGGACGTCCAACGTGAAACCATAATACCCTGCCACTATTGTGTGGCGGGGTATAAAAACCTGCTGTGCTTTCAACATCACTTGGAAAGATGTTTTTAGCTTGGCGTTTTATTTTAAATGAAAACACTTTAAAAAATTTGGACAAGTATGGTAAGGAGTTACGGTGTCCCGTTATTTATGGTAAATACAGTACGTAGTTACGACAAATGGTTTTGCATTAACTCATGATTTGCAAATTTACTTCTATGTACATAGCAGGCAAAATACAACTTTCTTAAACATGGCAAAAATAGAGTATGATAAATTTCCAAAAATTTTAAACACTTTATTCCATGCTTTTTTGGCTTAAATTTTGCTTTTTATGCAGCTGTCCCTAAAAAAAGCTTAGTGGAATTACAAACAGTGTAGACCCTGATCAGATCGTCCAAAGGAGCAGTCTGATCTGGGTCTGCACTATTTGCATATGCCATTTTGTCAGACATTTAGGTTTGTTTGTGTTGAGGTTTTACGGCCCAGTCAACCCAAAGGGGTCATGTTGAGCGCGGTCAGTTTACCTAACCACACGTTTACTGGGCAGGCTTAGTGCTCTAAGCAGTTAACCAGTATTGTGCACATTCTTTCGCCAGAAACTGACAACTGCCCTTCTTGAATCAACAGAAGGGAGAGAATGACCGTAGAAAATATTTCACGAGCAATCTCCACAAAAGAATGTTGCCGACCTCGGCGGGGGTTGAACCCGCGACCTCCTGGTCTCCAGTCGGACGGCGCATCCAACTGAGCCACCGAGGCCGGCAGACACTTAGGTGTTCAAAATTTTAGGACATTTACTGTAACAGCGCATAGATAGTGCATGTCTTTGCATATACATTGATCCACAACTCCAGATAAAGTGGTAACTGAGGTGTAGTTTTAGGATATATTTTGTTATTTTTTTGCCCAAAACATACCTTGTGGGGACTCAGAGGAATCCCCTCACTGACCCACACGTATGTTTTGGACCAACAATAGCTAAAACTTCTTTTGGTTACTCTCTTTTACCTGGAACTACAGTGAACCCTCGTTACGACAGCATTTGTTCCCAAGGACATTGCCATTAAAATGAATTTGCTGTTGTACAGAATACTTAATGAGCAGATTGATATGTAAGAAAAGTCTTGTTCTGTTATTTCCACATAGAACATATGTTTTGGATATTTGTTAGAATTGCCTCAGTGAGGCAATTCTAACAAATATCCAAAACATATGTTTCTTTAAAGTATTAAATACAATATTCTTGCATAATTTGTGACTAACTGTTATCTCTTAAGCGAAGGTTTCGTGATAGTCAAATTGTCATTATAACAAATTTTGTCATTGTAACGTGTGTTGGTATAAAGAGGGTTGTCAGTAGGAACTGCCCCAAAGATCCCTTTTCTGACTGTGGGGTTAACTTTTACCTTTGCTTGATGCCAAGCTGTGTTTTTCACTGGCGCCACCTATTGGTATTCCTGGGGCCTCTGTGGCCGGACTGGGAGGGTCTGAGTCTGTTAGTGATGAAACAATACTGAGAGACTTTGGAGGGGAGGTAACTGGTCCCCCTTCACTTGTCTCCCTTCCTGGAATATCTTGTGCCTGTGATGTGGCAGTACCAGATACTGTCTCCACTTCTTCCTCTTCAGGAGATGGGCAACTTGGAAGCTCCAGATCTGGAATAAAATCATGCTATGTTCATCACTCCTGATAAGACACTTTTTTTTCAACTGCAAAATAGTGATATTTTCCTATTTATCTGTAAAAACATATGTTGTGGGTAGTCATTAGAAGCACCTCAATGACTACCTACAATATATGTTTTTGTGGTGAAATAAGAAAAATATTTTTGTAGCTACCCAACTTCTCTGGAGCTATGTATGTTTAACTTCCACAAATATTGCAAAAACTATATGATCCCTAAAGGGGATGAATGCCCCCACAACTGCCAATCTGGCTTTGTAGATTTATTATTCTGAACAAAAAGCAAAAGACGAGTGATTTTATTAACATTTCTAAGTAAATCAAGGGTATTACATTGTAACTCCAGCAATAAAAATTTAATCATAGTTCTGTGACCTTCATGCACATGCCTGCCTGTATTCTTACTTTTCCGCAAGTTTCAAATCATTATCTTGAAAACTGTAGAAGTTATATAGACATGTACCCTAATATGCCATGTTTATGAGGCAAAATTTCGAAGTAAATCCACTGTATGTAACTTTAGCAATAAAAATTTGATCAGAGTTCTGTGACCCTTATGCACATACATGCCCAGCCTATATTCTTACTTATCTGCAAGTTTCAAATCATTTTCTTGAAAACTGTAGGAAAAGTTGTGGAGACAGGAACCCTTCTATGCCATGTGTATAAGGCCATATTTCTAAAGTAAATCAAGGATATGTAACTCTAGCAATAAAAATTTGATCAAAGTTCTGTGACCTTTACGCACATGCACAGCCTATATTTTAACTTTGCTGCAATTTTTTAAATCATTATCTTGAAAACTGTAGGAGAAGTTGTAGAGACATGATCCATACTATGCCATGTGTACAAGACAAATTTTCTAAGTAAATCAAGCGTATGTAACTCTACCAATAGTAATTTGATGCACATGATCAATCTATATCCTTACTGTGGTGCAAGTTTCAAAAAACCATTACCTTGAAAACTGTAAGAGGAATTAAGGAGACACGAACAGTACTTTAAAGTGTCACAGACAGATGGACACAAGGATATGACAAAGGGGAAAAATTATATGCCCTCTGCCCCTTCTTGATGGGGCATAACAAACTAGAACACTGATGTGTGTGTATGTTAGTGCATGTGTGTTTGTTTGTGTTGAGGTTTTACAGCTCAGTCAACCCAGTGGGGTGACGAACAGACACAGAGACAGGCAGACAGACAGACAGTATACAAATAAAATATATCAGTTTTTCAGTCACAACATCGAAGACACTATAAAAAGATCAGAGATGACAATCAAATAACCCTTTAGAACCTTAAAAGGAATTGGGCCCAGTTGTTCAAAGCTAATGATGTTGTTAGTTAACGATTCGTTAAAATTTACATCGAGTGCTATGCAAATATGCTGAAATTTTTTGCTGAAAAAATGTGAGTAGCTTTTGCAGAGCAAAAGCTACTCACATTTTTTCAGCAAAAAATATCAGAATATTGTACATTGAATCCGCTAAAACAGTTAACGAAATGATCCTTAACAAGCTTGTTAAGCTAACAATGCTTTGAACAACCGGGCCCTGGTTTCCAAACAGCTAAAATTTTGCATAAATTTCTCATATAACGAGACTCTGTATCAAGAGAAGCAACAAGAACTAAGTCCAGGGTACAAAGATGCCATAGTCTTGATGCTTTCACAAAACACTGTATGCGAAATTTAATGGGATGGAAGAATATACGGATATGAGGAAAACAGTGCTGGTGAAAGCATAATCTCAAAGAAGGAGTTCACCTTTTGTTAAGTGAAAATTTTATCTTCTCTTATTGTTAAGTGAAAATTTTATCTTATTCCTCTCACAGACTAAACTGCTATAACCTATATCAACATACCATCTGGGTTGTCACTAATAGGACTCTCCTCTTCAGCAAAGAAGTCTGTAGCTTCACAAGCACTCTCTGTGGAATCTGCATGAAGAAAAACACCAACTGACTCTGGTTCTGGTGAAAATGGATATGCCCTACCTTTGAAAACAGTGTAGATCTAGATCAGTTGGCTTTTTCTGGAGAAGCCAACTGATCTGGATCTACACTGTTTGGCATTAAGCATTTGAATTTGTATCACCAACCTGTGTCAAGTAATCTGTTAGGATGAAAATTAGAAACGGGCATGGCATCTTAATTTATAAGTATGGCAAGCATTAATCCTCATGTCCCTAAGTATCTTATTGGGATACTCATTTTTTATGTATATTTGGACAACTACATGCAAATCTTTTGAAAAATTCATGAATAAAATCATTCTGAAGAATGTAATTGTTATCAATAGTACAGTATTTAATATATATTCCCTTCTTTTTCATAGTAACAGTCATTCATGTGTAGCAGATGACTCACATGATATATCAGGCCTTATTTTCGTGGAAAAAAAAAAAATAAAATGTCATCTTCTGCTATTGTGACTGGTGCTTTAAGGGTAAATTAACAATATTTGTTACTAATCAGAGAGCTTATCTTTTATACGAGTCATGTACACAAACAATATGCATGGTACCAGTAATGATACAGATCAGCCTTTGTTTCTATGCAGTCTAATCATGGTCTTCACTGTTTTAAAAAATCTAAGACTACAGAATCTGCTGGTTAACATAGAAATAGTAAAAAAAGTCAAACTTCATTCTAATGCACTTGCGTATGTAATGCGACATCTGATTGGATAACATCAAAAATTTGCGATGGTATATTCTGCGAAATACTGTCGAAAATCCAACGTCATTATGTAACGTCGCTTCTCATTGGCTGGCATTTGGTTTTACGCAGCTCAGGGCCCAGGTTGTAAGGTGACCTTATTCAAATCTTAAAAAAAGGATTTATATGTCCAAATGTTTTGGGTTAATAGGGCATGCAGTTTTATGAAGTCTGTAGCTCGACTTATAAACTGAATACATGCATTTACAGTAAATGTCCTAAAATTTTGAACACCAAAGTTTCTGATGGCATATGCAAAAAGTGCAGACATGCCATGTGTACACTTTTGCAATTCCACAAAATATTTTAAGAAGCAACTGCAAAAAAAGCAAAATTTAGGCCAAACTTGTTCGAAATAAAGTGTTCGAAATTTTAGGACATTTACCGTATCTTTAATCTTTACTTATCTCTGGGCTAATTTAGCAGACAACAAATTGATGACATTTTTCATACTTTTACCAGATAACAGGTTTTGACAGTTCAGGCAAATTGTCTCCAGTCAAATTTTCTCCATTGACAACAATTTGCAAGAAATGTTAAAAAACCTGTTTTCTGGGAAAAATAAGAAAACATATTTCAAAATGTTGTCTGCTGAAAACTTTACCCAAAGTGCTAAGCATTTAAAAAACAAAACTGTATTACAGGGAAAACAAATTCAGACAGGTCATGGAAACAGGGTTCTCACCATATATGTTGACAGCAAATGCTCAGAACAGCCTCTGCATATGTACAGTCTGATCACCTTTGCCGTCTGCCTACAGAAGTATTGGATAATATAGAATACTTCAACAAGAAGACAAGGCCATATATAGCATAGCAGCAGATAAGGTGTTTTTTTTTTTCAACCAAAAATTACTGACATTTTTTGTATTCTCCATATGTTGTGGATACTCATAAAAAGCACCTCATGGAGGCAATTCTTATGAGTACCCACAACATATGTTTTCGTGGAGAAAAAAGAAAAATGTTTTCCTGATACCCACTCTTATCTAGAGCTATGAATAGACTGTCTGGATGCACAAGGCCTTCATGAATATGTGATATGGACCCTTTTCTCACTTCACATAGCTCTTGATAGAATGTTGTTTTTTCTTCAATCTAAAAGTATTGCTATTTTTCTTATTTCTCCAGGAAAACATATGTTGTGGGTACTCATTAGAAGCGCCTCGTTGAGGCGCTTCTAATGTGTACAAACAACATATGTTTTCCTGGAGAAATAAGAAAAATATTTTCCTGCTACCCACTCTTACCTATGATGTCAATTACTGTTCTAATACTAACCAGATGATGGTGAGGCCAGTACATCCATATCAAAGTCATCATCTTCCAGCAGGGCCGGGGGCTCATGTAACATGTAGAGAAGTTTTAACTTCTGAGTGTAGTCCGCCTTACACATGATCCCAAGAACCCTCACAAAATCCTTAAAGTTGATCATGTTGTCTTTATTCTCATCCATATACTGTATATACGAAAGAAAATAATTGTACTAGGTATTATAAATGGGTTCATAAAGAGAGAATTTTCACAACAACTCCAATGAGCCAGCACATGAAAAAAGATTACTTATCACATAGGCATCCAGCAAAGGCTCAGACAAGCCTGTGCATAAGTGCAGTCTTGCCAGAGCCTTTGCTGTTTGTAGACATGTAGTAGAGACCTTGAGGAAGCTCCAGGCAAAAAACATATGTCTGTAGCCCAAATAAGGGACTGCCTCTGCGCATCTGAAGACCCACAAATCTGGAAACCATTAGGTCCCATTTTTTGTGTCCTGCTCAAATTATTTTAGTTGATTTGGATAAGAATGTCTCCTTTTGCCAAGGAAAATATTTAGATATAGTAAATGTTCTAAAAGTTTGTACACCACAGATGCTGACAAAATGGCATATACAAACAGTGCAGACCCAGATCAGACTGCTCCTGAAGGAGCAGTCTGATCTGGGTCTACAATGTTTACCATTTCTTTAAGTATTTTAAGAAACAACTGCATATAAAGAAAAATTTAGGCCAAAAAAGTATGGGATAAAAAGTTCAAAATTTTAGGATGTTTACCATAACAAGCATTTTTTCAATAAAAAATATTCATACATTTGTGCCTGGTGACATACTTCTAATTAGGATCACAACATGTTTCCATGTGAAAATTAGAAAAAAATTCCTTATCAACTTCTATGTTCTTCACTAACAAAATTAAGAAAATTTACCCTGAACACCCTGAGTGCTAACACACCACCTCTTGGTCCCTTTGCCCAGGGTGCAATGGAGAGAAACATGGTCTTAAACTGGTCAAAGTCTACTTTATATGTCTCATAGTAGGGTCTTGAAGGATCGTATTTGTCTGTTGTGTCTGCTGGCTGTTGACTGGTTCTCCAATAACATGATGTAAGATACTCTTCCTGATGAGAAATATAACAAGATATCAGTCTATAATTCATGCAGAAAAAAAAGCTTATGGATGTGCAAGAATAAAAGAAAAGAAAAAAATAATATTAAAAAAGCCTTTTTACACAAGAGATTTAGGTATTCCCAATCTGAACTGTTTACACAGTGGCAATTAAAATGTGAGGAGTATAAAAATTGTAAAATTAAAGTGATAGTTTGACAAAGGGACCTGTAAGAGACGGACACTGTCAAACTTGTCTTTGCACTTCAAAGCACCATTCTCAATGGTAGCAGACATTCTAAAATATATTTATACTTTTCAAAAAAATAAGGCTGGACACTTCAATTGTATCATCCACAAAGCAGACAATTCACTTGAAATATCAAGCCTAACTTTCTTGAAAAAAAAAACAAAAAAAAAACAACAACAACAAAAAAACAAAAAAAACAAAACAAAAAAAACAACAACAGCAACATGTTTGAGAAAATTGTTCATTACAATTCTGAATGGTAATTTAAGGATTACAGGTCAAATTAAAAAAAAAAATCAAAAGACAGTCTGAGAGGCCTACTAGTAGTTCTTTTATTACTAATATGTTATTTATTTGCTCTGTTGTGACACAATTTTCAAGTGTGTATGTCAAATACTAAAGTCTACCAAATAATAATGAACATCAAACCGTGCTATTGACTGTATTCATTAGTGAATATTCTTAAACCACTGCCAATTAATTATGGAAGTAAGATGATTTTCTTTTTAGTTTCCTCAGAAATCCTGAAATTTCAAACAAAACATTCCCTTTCATTTGAAAGAAATGTAAAACCTTATTTCCGGAAAATATTTGTTATCAAAGCACTGAGAGTGCTGATAGGGGCGGTTGGCTGAAAAATCTTCTTTTCAGTGTCAAAAGTCTTAAGCAAATTGTATTGTCATATTTATAAAGTCCTTTTCTGTAACTGATAGCCCCTTTTCAGTCCTTTTCCGTGGAAAAGGTCCTTTTTAGTGGAAAAGATCCTTTTCGGTGTTTAGTAGCATCAATGCTTGGGTTACACCTTTTACCCAATGCTGTAGATTTGGCACTTTTTACTGGAGTAGTCATATTTGTCTGCCGATATTGTACTCAATATGATTCAAATCTTATTTCTTCCAAAGTTTGAAGTTTTTTTATGTTTTGTTTATTTATTCGCTATTAATAAGCATCAGAGTGTATGTGGCTCAGAAACCACCACCAAAAATGTCATCTCCTGAAATATAAATTCAGCATTATAAATGTTAAAATTGTAAGACTAGGTGCTTTTTTTTCAACTAAAGCTATTGATATTTTTTCTTATTTCTGCATGAAAATGTACATTGTGGGTACTCATTAGAAGTACCTTAATGTGGCACTTCTACGGTAATGAGTACCAACATCACATGTTTTGTGCACAAATAAGTAGAATGTTTATCTGGATACCCCACTTATCTAGAATTACATGTATAAAGGTTCCACCTTAAAAAGAGTATAAAGATCTTCCAATTCCTTGTCCTTGAATAAGGTTGAGGTTGCAACACTTCGTAATATATTCTTCATTGTATGATCTTCAATAGTCTGAAAAAGAAATGCATACCATACAAACCCTAAGCATTTGGACCATATGATGCACAACACACGAAAAAGGCCCTTACACAATTTGTGGACAATGTAGGTCCAGGACCCCAGATCAGCATGCACATCCATGCAGTCTGATCTGAGCATTCTCTGTTCATCCACATATACTGGTACTATACTATCCATTGATTCGTAGCAGACAATGAAGGCCCTGATATGCCTGCCCAGACTGATCTGGGCCAGCATTGTTTGCAAAATGCATAAAGGCCCTTTTCCTGTGTTGCCCACCATATTCCTTACTATGCTTCTTGTAAAAATTTCAAAATGATAAAATCTGCTTAATAAGAAGCAAACTGTATAGACACTGATCAGTAATTGCATTCTGCAGCATCTGATCTGCGTCTACACTGTTTGTTCAGACCTGTCTGTCTCAATACTTAGGTAAATATATAATGAAATGATCTCCTTGCAATTCTAAATTAATCAATGAAAGGCTAGATGTTTTTTGTTTTTTTTTTTCTTTTTGTTTTTGAGTTTTATGGCCTTTCAAACAATAATTCAGTTATAGTCAAACCTCAATGGCTGGAACATCTTTGGACATTTGTTCTATATATGGGTAGTTGAGCCGGCCTCGGTGGCGCAGTTGGATGCGCGTCCGACTGGAGACCAGGAGGTCGCGGGTTCGACCCCCGCCGAGGTCGGCAACATTCTTTCGTGGAGATTGATCATGAAATATTTTCTATGGTCATTCTCTCCCTTCCGCTGATTCAAGAAGGGCAGTTGTCAGTTTCTGGCGAAAGAATATGCACAATACTGGTTAACCGCTTGGAGGACTAAGCCTGCCCAGTAAACGTGTGGTTAGGTAAACTGACCGCGCTCGACATGACCCCATTGGGTTGACTGGGCCATAAAACCTCAACACAAACAAACAATATATGGGTAGTTCGAGCCACTGAGGAGACAAATGGGAATAATATATGGATGCCTTTTCAATCTTCTATGAAGTATGGTATGTTGAGTGTACTCATTAGAACTGCCTCATTGAGGTTATTCTAATTACACACAATATACATTTTCATGATAAAATAGACAAAATTCCTACAATATCCCTAAATATTTGTTTGTTTGTTTGTGTTGAGGTTTTACGGCCCAGTCAACCCAATGGGGTCATGTCGAGCGCGGTCAGTTTACCTAACCACACGTTTACTGGGCAGGCTTAGTCCTCAAAGCGGTTAACCAGTAGTGTGCACATTCTTTCGCCAGAAACTGACAACTGCCCTTCTTGAGTCAGCGGAAGGGAGAGAATGACCGTAGAAAATATTTCATGATCAATCTCAACGAAAGAATGTTGCCGGCCTCGGCGGGGGTTGAACCCGCAACCTCCTGGTCTTCAGTCGGACGGCGCATCCAACTGAGCCACCAAGGCCGACCCCTAAATATTTGTTTTCTTGAGCTGTCGGAAGAATTTCCTAGGGATTCATAAACCAGTTTGAATTAGCCACTGTAAATGAGTTATTGGTGTTTGAGTCATTGAGGTTTAACTGTATATGAAACTAATGAAAAAGGATGGACCTAAGGATGATTATTGTTATTGTAAGATCAAAGATCAACCACTTAATCAATGTAACCAGAAAAATGCTTAGGATTATTGTGCCCATTCTGATTACATATACAGTTGACTCTCGTTATCTCGACCTCGCTTATCTCGAATAACCGCTTATCTCGAAGTGAAAATCTGGTCCCTGCCTATACATGAAAACCTAACAACAGATGGAAAATATTGTAGAAAAGAGGAGAAATTGCTCCTAAGGAGCAATTTCTCCTCTTTTCCACAATATTTTCAATATATCTCTAACTTCAACAGTCCAATTACCTATCAGTTTGTTAAATGTGGTTAATCAAATTATTTTTTCCACAATTCTGCAAACCTGATATGTCGAACTACGGATATCTCGAAGTATTTCAGAGAGTCCCTTGGAATTCGAGATAACGAGAGTCGACTGTATTTTGAAAATCAAATACCTGTGTTAGAGGGTGTATGCAGCCTTGCAAACTACAATGCTGTATATGAAGAGACTTAAAACCAAGTCTCTGATTTTAATTCTTATGTGAATTCTTTGTTTCCAAACACAACCTTATAGATTTTTTATTACACAAACTTTTTTTCAAAGCAGGAGTATATGCTTGTACCAAATTCAGAAGATGTAGTCCCTGAAGCAGTCTGCAAAGAAACAATTCCTGTGTCAGAAAAACTGATAATAAACAGAGAAAACAATAGTACCTGAACAACACTGAGTCTGTATTTTAGCCGAAGTCGCTCTATCTGTGAGTTCTCAACATGACCAAACTTTTTATAACTTTCTTCAATAAGATCACACACATCAATGGATGTCTGAAAGTGTATATACAATAAATTAGGATCAAAACAATATGTTTTGTTTTGATGATGATGACTGGCTCTGTGCAATGAAGTGCCATACAGTCAAGAGTTGAACTTCACCTCTAGCGGGAATCTGCCCCAAGCCATGTAATTCAAAGTCAGCAGTACTAACCCCTTGGCCACCCAGACCCTCATTTTGTTTTCATCACTACACAAAAGTCAAACTAGAAGAAGATTTCATCTGTAACATGTTCTTGTGCTTCATGATTACCATATTAACCGTAGGTTGAACAGGATATGCAGGCTTTAGAAAAACTTTTCTGCAACCTTTGTTGCAAGGTTTTTCACCCTCTAAAAGCAGGAATTTTATTACAGATATCTGTTCCAGCAGCTTAGAGTCCATGGTAGCCCTAACACCTATATTGTTTAAATGCTCAAACCTTTTGTGTATACACATTTATA
Source organism: Anodontia alba (assembly GCA_964016985.1). Taxonomy (NCBI): domain Eukaryota; kingdom Metazoa; phylum Mollusca; class Bivalvia; order Lucinida; family Lucinidae; genus Anodontia; species Anodontia alba. The sequence goes on from OZ024834.1 coordinate 32,360,718, forward strand.
GGCGATAAAAGATAGTTTTTGTGTATGTATAAGAAGTGTAGGTAGCTGCACATGGAAAGACAGGAACATGAAAGTCTGGATATTTTCCAACTGCCCCTTGTACAACTGGCACTTAACCCTTAAGATGCCAAGAAAAACTACATCTGAAAATGTCATCAGTTTATGTCGTCTGCTGCATCTTCTTGCAAACTTTTCAAACATACTTTTTGCATTTAGGCAAACAGTATGGACCCAGATCAGACAGCAGTCTGATCTGGGTTCATACTGTTTGCAACAATGACTTTTAAAGTAACCGGCAGAAGACAAAGCAGATGACAATTGTTGTGTTTGGCATCTTAAGATGCATGGAAGTCATTTATAATAAAAAAAAAAGCCTAATAACATCAATAAGTTCAAATACAGACCCGAAGTTATAAAACTTTTTTCATGCTCAACTCAGCTGAGCATGAACTTAGGCCTACTAATAAATCTCAAATTACTAACAAACAAAAAAAAAGTGCAAATTCTTTCTTGCTAAACATAGCTGAGCATGAAAATTTCTCTGCTAATAAATATGAAAATGCCAAATATTGTTGGCATTTTCATATTTCATAGCAGAGAAATTTCATGCTCAGCTGAGTTGAGTACAAAAAAAGTTTTATCACCTCAGGGCTCGCCTTAAAAGCCATCTGTATTAGGCAATCTACTGTATTTAAAGGCCAGTTTTTCAGATTCCATAAAAGGAAAATAAGTGTAAATGTACCTGTTTTAAGCAAGCATCCTTCTTCAGCAACATTTTTTGGACTTTTAGTTAGGTGCTTAATACAAGTTTGACTGTACATTTGAAAACTGGACTAAAAAAAACCCCAAAACAAATCATGGTTGCATCTTAAACTAATAAATGAGCCAGCGCATGACAAAACCTACAATAAGACCCCTGTGATCAGCAAGGACAGATCAGCCTGTACATCAACCCAGTATGGCAAGGCTTCTCGTTTATGTCTCTTTGGATAGATGGGAGGCTGTAGAAGGCACATGCCATCAGCAAAGGCTACCTGGATTTGCAGGTTGATCTGAGTCTTTGCTGGTCGCACAAGTCTTAGTGTAGGTTTTGTCTTGCGCTAGCTCAAATGCTGTTTATGTTTCCGCTCACTTCCTGGCCTGTTTCCCCAGCTGCTGTACACATCATGTTGGTATGTATGATGTTAGACATGGTAGCGTCTCTGTTTGTTACATTCTCCAAGTAACCTGCTAACACTGGCATAGCTTCACCATCATCACCACAGTCCAGTAATTCTACACTACGATTATCTAATATTGTCAGGGCAACTTGGAATATCACCTGTAAAAACAATACAACTGCATTTTAGAACAAACAACAATAATGGCCTACACCGTATTTACTAAAAGAATTTGGATAGATAGGCATGAGGTAACAGTTTAGACCCATATCCAACTACTCCTAAGGCATTCACAAAACACTGAACTTTAAAGAATTTCAATGTAAAACCTTAACATAAAAATTCTCTAAGCCTTTTACCTTGATCTCTGTAAGAGTGGCATCATTTAAGACTGGACCAAAATTTAGCAACAAGCCAAATATAAACTAAATACACCTGAGAGTGTGGAAAACATAACTTCTTAATTCTTTAATTTAGAATGCTGGGTAAAAATTTCAGCAGGCAATGTTTTGATTTTTTTTTCTTATTTTTCCCAGAAAATAGGATTTGGCATTTCAAGCAAATTCCCTCCTAAAGAGATAATTTGCATGAAATGCCAAAGCCTATTCTGAGAAAATTTGCATGAGAAAAATAAGAAAATATGATGCATTTGTTGATTGCTAAATTAGCTCCAAAGAGTGGTAAACGTTAAATGTTTACATCAGTGAATGCCAGTTATGCCCCCAACACTAACACCAGGTGCACTGCACTTGTATTGTGTTTCCTGTACTTATGTACAGGAGAGCTAAAATTAGATAATAAACTTTCATGAGGTATAAACTAGTCTGAGGATCAATCCTGACTTAACCTTTAAACTGCCAATCACACCAATTGTCGTCTGCTTTGTCATCTGCTTGTGATTTGAAAAGTTATTTTTGCAAACAGTGTGGATCCAGATCAGACTGTTCCTCTAGGAGCAGTCTGATCTGGGTCCACACTGTTTGCCTGTATGCAAAAATAGGTTTGAAAAGTTTGCAAGAATATTCAGCAGACGACATAAACAGATGACATTTTCAGATGAGGTTTTCTTGGCATTTCTTGGCATTTTAACTTTGTTTCCCAGGTAATTCTAAAAATCTGACATCATATTCAAAGTTACTAGAAAAAGTGTATTTGTCTTCATCCAAAGTTATTCCTAAACAAGGGAGAAGAATCTTACCTTTGCACCATCATAGAAGAAGCAGTCTATAATATTCACAGCACAGTTGAAAGGCATCACACTGGAAAAGATAAAACTACATTTACAATTTTGTCTTGTATTTTTACAAGCATTTCTGGCTTTACTGAATTTTGTTGTTTCTTTACCACTTCAAAATGTTTTATCCAGCATTAACTGTAGTTTTTAATTAGTAATGGTGTTTTCAGAGAAAACAGATGTCCTCCACCCCCCCCCCCACCCCCCACCCCCACCCCCCCATTGTGAATTTTTAGTTTTACTACTGCTGTGACCTTGAAATTAGATCTAATCATTTTTTTGTTATGCCCCAATTATATATCCATGAAAATTTGGTAAGAATCCAGCCACCAGTTCACAAGATATTGTGCAGACAAGAAAGTGTCACACCAAAGTCAATGCCAATGGGATCCACACCAAAATTAATCTGTCCCCCTCCCCTTAGGTGGGGGTGGGGGGGGGGGGGCATAATAAATTTTCATAAGTTTCACTATTAACCCAGGACAATTACCACAAATACATATAAAAATCAAGTAACCGTCCATCAATTTTAAGTACGCTTAACTATAAAATATGTTCTGTGAAGCGGGATATTTCCGAAAGGTGGAAAATTACTTAGTATATCTAGGCTTTTAACTTATGACAGTAGTGTTATAAGTATTTTTTATTTAATTATCTATGCTATTGTTGCTGTCCCCCACCCAAACTATGAACAGTAAAGCAATAGATTTTTCAGTTACTGTCACTCTACGAACTTCAGGTAGTCTATACATCAAGACACTATTACAAATGTGGTTCTTTGCCAAGGTCAAGATCACAGCACCTAGAAATTATAGGAAGCATTATAATGCCAAAAAATGAAGCACAATAACAACCCACTCACCATAATAAAACAGAAAGCTCTACAGTCTGCAGCATGCTTCAAGGCTGCAGTTTGCAAACTGCAACACTACTGGCCAGCCCTACTGTGGATTGTTTTAGTCACTATTCAGAGGTTCTCAATTTTCATCCTTTTTATCCTCACTATCTTGCTTTTATCCTCTCACTCATTTTTTTTCTTGTACTTTCTGTATTAATAAAAGTGTATAAGCACACCATGCCTAAAATATCTGTGAGGATTTGTGGCAGTATATTCAGACACCATAACTCCTCACCATACTTATTCTAAATTTTGAACAGGTCCAGTAGACTACCTAGTGCTGAGGCTAGAAAAGGATTGAATAGCAAACAGTGAAGGCCCTAAGTCTACACTGCTTGCTCCAACACATTTATGAATATTTAAGGTAAATATGGCACTGGCTTTCTGAATAGAGAAAAATGTAGGTTTTTGCATAGCATGCCTAAAGTGCATGTATCTAGAAGAGATATAGTTATGAAAAATTACATCTTGATAATCTGGGCCCAGTTGTTCAAAACTAATGATGTAGTTAGTTATCGTATCTTTAAAACTTTGATCATTAAATATGGCATATACCCTAATATTTTTGCTGAAAAAATGTGAGTAGCTTTTGCATTTGCAAAACCTACTCACATTTTTTTCAGCAAAAATACCTGTGAATTCGATATTGTACTTACTAGAACAGTTAACATTTTGACCACTAACGAGCTTGTTAAACTAACGACGCTTTGAATAACTAGGCCCTGATAATTGTTATTATTGCAACTGCAGGAAGGTGAGATGAGATGCTTACCTAAGAAAAATGGTCAGAAACCAAGATAATGAGATCATTGAGAGAAGGCCCAAGGTCTGTAACTTCTGATGTAATTCTGGCAGGTTCTCTTTGATCAGTTCTTCAAACACACCTAAAAGGAAATAAATTAAACATAACAGGTGCCACATATATATAGGTGAAACTATATAAGGATCATCTGATATCACACAACATGCACATGCTTTTTATTATATGGTTGTCTAAAAAATAACAAGGCTGGTGGCTGGTCAAGGGGGCTTGCCTGAAATTGTGCTAGTTCATAATATGAAAAAAAGTCTTTAAACACTTTATCATAAAACTTTATTTAAACATGAAAATTTTAAGTCCATGACCTTGACCTCAAGCTCACTGATTGACACACATTGAGTGAAACTTTGGACCAGCATTACACATCAATCAAAGTATCAACTAAATCCATATTGTGAAATTGTGCTAGTTCATCATATGAAAAAAAAGTCTTTAAACACTTTATCATAAAACTTTATTTAAACATGAAAATTTTAAGTCCATGACCTTGACCTCAAGCTCACTGATTGACACACATTGAGTGAAACTTTGGGCAATTATTTCATATCAATCAAGGTATCAACTAAATCCACATTTAGGAGATACAGATCTTTAGAAACTTTAATGTAACACTTTAAAAAACTCAGTCAGTAATCTTTACTTCAAGGTTGCATGGGGCCAGGGGACGCACTGAACAAAACTTAACCCTTGTCATGCTGAATAAATTAAGATGCCATATCCATTTCTAATTTTCAGCCAATCAGATTGCTTGATCTAGGTTATGGATACAAATTCACATTCTTAGGTACAAACAGTGCAGATCCAGATCAGTTGGCTTCTTCAGAAGCCAACTGATCTGGATCTACACTATTTGCAAAGGAAGGGCAATCCGGGTTTAGCAGTACAAGGGTTAAGACCAGTATCTAATATCACTCCAATACTCCAATATATCACTCCATACATTTTTGTTTGGATACACCACAGTTGTTTAGCTAACACGGTTTTGGCTTTGGATCCCAGCAATAGTGATCTAAGAGATCACAATGAGATCATAAAACTGCACTCACCTTGATCAATAAGAGCTCCTACTACCCGTGTGTTATAATAATCTGGTAACAATCTCTCACAGATAGCAGTTAACAACCAGAATGCCTCCTCTTCACTTGTATACAACAACAGAACACTTGTCACAATATTCATGGCCTGACAGTAACCTGTAATGAAATGTTCTAGGTCATTCATAAACCTACTCTATGTCTTAAAGGCAGTTTTTTTTTTACAAAGGGGAATAACTCAGACATGGAGATATTTGCCTCCTTTTTCATTGAGGGCTACTCTGAAAAGGAAGAATTTCTTTCCTTTAAGAGTAGCCCCCATTTTTAAAAGGTTTAGATATGTCTGAGGCAACTTCAGTCTAAAACAGTTGCCTTCCTTTGAAAAATGATGGAAAGGTCTTCCAGGTGTATCCAATCACTTGAATTCAAAATATAGATCTTCATTGAAGTTTGTGTGGCATATGCATACTAAAATATGAAAACAAGCACCAGAAGAGTGAGCGTTGTCATCCTTGTTTAGCTGACAGTGAGTGAGATAAAACAATCAGTGTAATGAAACTGTTTGTGAAGTTTTACAGTTTGTAGACTTCATTTAGGGTGGATGCTAGATTGGTGGACATAAGTACATGCATGAACAGACAAACAAACAGACAGAAAATTGCATGCCAAAGTAGTCCGTGCTAATGCAAGTGCAACAAAACGTGAATATAGTGCTGTGATATAACATTAGACATGTTTTAGGATGAAATCTGGGTATCACAACATTTTTATCTCATGAAAATATGTTCAGGACCTAACCAGTTTTAGAAGTCCTGCAGGTACAAGCAATAACAACTCTCCATACTGCTCTAATACCAACATTATACTGGACAGTTTTGTTTGTGTTGAGGTTTTACGGCCCAGACAACCCATTGGGGTCATGTTGAATGTGGTCAGTTTACCTTTACTGGGCAGGATTAATCCTCTAATCGGTAAAGTATTGTGCACATTCTTTCAGCAGAAACTGACAACTGCCCTTCTTGAATCAGCAGAAGGAAGAGAATAACCGTAGAACATATTCATGATCAAATCTCCATGAAAGAATGTTGCCGACCAGGCAGGGGTCAAAGCTGCAACCTCCTGATCTACAGTCGGATGCACCACTGAAGCCACCTTACTGGACAGTGGATGTATAAAAATATTTCATCTCATGAAAACAATCTCCCAATTCTTACCAATATTAGGATTTCTCTACACATTGTTAGTAAGGACTCTCAGTAATGCTCTAACATCAGACTGGCACAAAAGACATTTATCTCATGAAAACATATTTCAGATTCTTACCAATATTAGGGTTCCTCCAGGCATATGCTGTAAGAACTCTCCGTAATGCTCCGATACCAAGATCAGACTGGAAAGCTGGATGTTCTGGTAGTGATCTACAATATAGTTGACTCTCATTATCTCAATATCCAAGGGAGATATCCGTATCTTGACTTATCAGATTTCTCATTATCTCAAAATCCAAGGGAGATATCCGTATCTTGACTTATCAGATTTGCAGAATTGAGTAAAAAATAAATCAAACAACCACATTTCACAAATGAATATGTAATTTGACTCCTGAAGTTAGAGATACAGTCGAACCTCGTTATCTCAAACTCGCTTATTTCAAATTACCGCTTATCTCAAAGTGAAAATCTGATCCCTGTTTTAACATGAAACTATGACAACAGGTAACAAAATAATGTGGAAAAGAGGAGAAATTGCTCCTCAGGAGCAATTTCTCCTCTTTTCCACATTATTGTATATATATATTCCTAACTTCAGGAGTCAAATTACACATTCATTTGTTAAATGTGGTTGTTCAATTTATTGTTTTTTTTCCCCACTCTCTCAACTCTGATATGTCGAAGTACGGATATCTCGAAGTGTTTCAGTGAATCCCTTGGACTTTGAGATAATGGGAGTCGACTGTATATTGAAAATATAGTGGAAAAGATGAGAAATTGCTCCTTAGGAGCAATTTCTCCTCTTTCCCACAATATTTTATTACCCGTTGTTAGATTTTCATGTTTAAACAGGGACTAGATTTTCACTTCTAGATAAGCGGTTATTTGAGATAAGCGAAGTCGAGATTGCCTTAAAGTGCTAATCACAATAGCAGCAGACAACAACATTCTAAATTTTTTTTTTCCCAAGAAAATAAGGCTTGACATTATTTCATGTGAATTGTCTGCCTAACAGAGGATTTATATAAAATATGAAGCTTTTTTTCCTTGGAACATAAAATACTTCAGACTGTTTTCTGCTAAAATTCTGAATTGTGATTCAAGATTTATGATGCATCTGAATTCTTCAATTCTTCAAGTGGAATGTTTCATATCAAATACTAAGTTTCAAATACGTTTTCACTGACACAGTAATAAAAACATTAAAGTAAAACCCCTTCTACTGTCCTTTCAATATAACTTGAAAAGTTAACTTTATTTTATTATTTTTTTGTTTGTTTGTTTGTTTTGTTTCACCTAGCACTGAAAGAAAGCTGCAGTCTCCTCTATTCTTTTCATAATAAATGTTGTTTATGTAACCATTTAATTAATATGCCTAACTAATGTATATTCCCATAATATACAGCAAAAGAGGTCCAGTGGTTTCTGACAACAAGACGGAGGTAATCAATAGTATATGTTATGAGCCTGTTTTCCTCAATTGGGTATGGTAGAATCCACAAACTGCTGTGTTTACTCTACGTACTGGGACATGCCTGAGAAACAGTGTAGACCCAGATCAGATACTGCAGAATGTGGCATCTGGTCAGGGTGTATACTGTTTGCTACATATCCAGTATTTCTTAAGTTAGTCGGATGGACGTTCAAATTCTTGAACATATATGGTATGGAGTTTAAGGATAAATAGGCCATCAACAATATCTCACATTCCAAAACACCATGGCCCAGTTGTTCAAAGCATCATTAGCTTAACAGGCTCCTTAATGACAAACTCATTAGCTGTTGTAGCTAAAATATTTTCAAATACATTGATATTTTTGCTGTAAAAATGTGAATAGCTTTTGCACTGCAAAAGCTACTCACATTTTTTCAGCAAAAGTTATCAATGTATTTGCCATATTTCAATACAGAAATTTTAAGGTCATATTAGCTAACAACTTTGCTAAGTTTTGAACAACTGAGCCTTATTTTCTATACCCTTTATTAATGAGAAAAGGAAGTTTTACCTACCTGTGTAAATCTCTTTCAATTTCATCTGTGACTAGAGAATGTTTCCCAGCACTTTGCTGTACAAGATCAGCATAATATCCAACATTGGTTTCCATCTAAAACAAAGTAGACAGCTAGGTACTTGTTACATATTATACATGATCTTGTCAAGGGGGGGGGGGGGGGGGGGTGTTTTTTTAAATCTTTTCATGCAGCATAAAGCTATATGCTTGCCATAAATAACTGCCACAGAGTTGTACAGACACTTTGTACAAAGTTCAAGAATAATATTCACCTTCAAAGCATGGTGTGGTTGTTCCATGTGTTTGTTTGGTTGTTTTGAGGTTTTACAGCCCAGTCAACCCAATGGGGTCATGTCGAGTGTGGTCAGTTTACTTAGGCTTAGTCCTCTAATCGGTTAACCAGTATTGTGCACATTCTTTTGCCAGAAACTGACAACTGCCCTTCTTGAATCAGCGGGAGAGAATGACCGTAGAAAATATTTCATGATCAATCTCCACGAAAGAATGTTGCCGAACTCGGCTGGGGTTGAACCCATGACCTCCTGGTCTCCAGTCGGACGGCGCATCCAACTGAGCCACCGAGACCGGCAAGGTTGTTCCATGTGACATTTGATTATTGTAGGGACATTATTTCAAAATCCTTCATAACAAAACTGTGAGCTTGACACAAACTACTGCCTAGGATTCAAATTTGTAATTTTTACAAAGGCAATTTGAACAAATTTCAAATGTAAGATTGATCTTCAAAGCAGAAAGCTGGGTGTAGAATTTTATATATGATCTTGTTGTAGAATACATTTTTGTTCATATTTTGGAAAACCCTGCATAAATCACAAAGTTATTAGCCGGACATGAACTACTGTTATAGTTATACTGGCAATTTGCATGCAACACATGAGCTTCTGGTGTACTTCTGTGTAAAATTATTTCAAAATCTTTTCATACACAACAAGGTTGTGAGCTGGACGTAAAACTGTGGATACATGCTCCATGCGATTACCAACTACAAATGACAGTGATCAAACAGATCCAGTGTTTTTTCACCCAGCCCAAGTCATACATATTTCCTTGGTCAGACAACATTGGCGTACCTCATTCTGTGCCCCTGAGAATAGCATCCACATTTCTCCCCGAAATTTCTCTGGAAGCCCTTTTAATATCAGTTCATGTGTCCTATGTGTTCTGTACATACACATACCCCTGAAATAATCATAATACAGTGTACTCTCATTATCTCGACTTTGCTTATCTCGAATAACCGCTTATCTCGAAGTAAAAATCTGGTCCCTAATTAATATTGAAATCTAACAACAGGTAACAAAATATTGTGGAAAAGAGGAGAAATTGCTCCTAAGGAGCAATTTCTCCTCTTTTCCACAATATTTTCAATATATCTCTAACTTCTAGAGTCAAATTACATACTCATTTGTGAAATGTGGTTGTTTGATTTATTTCTTTCTCAATTCTGCAAATCTGATATGTCAAGGAACAGATATCTCAAAGTATTTTAGAGAGTCCCTTGGACTTTGAGATATTGAGAGTTGACCCATAGCTCTAGATAAAGTGTTTTTTCAACCAAAAAGTATTGGTATTTTTCTTATTTCTCCATGAAAACATATGTTGTGGTAGTCACTAGAGGTGCCTTGCTGAGGCACTTCTAATGACTACCACAATATATGTTTTTGTGAAGAAATAAAACTATTTACCATAAATGCCTAACTATTTAGACACCTTAACTCATTAACACACATGTTGTAAAATTATAACTAGTCCATTTATCTACCTGATGAAGTGTCTAAAATGCTGTGATAGAACAGTAAATAATGTAGACCTTGAAGAATTTTTTTTTTTTTTTTTTTTTTTTTGATTTGGGTTTTACGGCCCTTTCAAGAATATTCCACTTATATCGAGCCGATCGTTCATCAAAGGTGGGCGAAAACCGGAGAACCCGGAGAAAAACCACCTGACCATCCGTAAGCAGAACTTGGCTTTCCCACATGTGACCCGAGCGAGGCTCGAACCACAGCGGTGAGAAACCTAATGGATTAAGAGTCAACTCTCTTATCCACTAGGCTACGGGGGCCCGCAGACCTTGAAGAATCTTCTCCTTTAAGAGCAGTCTGACTTAGCTCTACATTGCTTACTTTTTCAAATTCCATTGGGCCATAGGCCTTTGAGAACACAAATACCTTAATAACATTAATGGCAGACAGTATAGTCTACATGAAATACAAAAATATCAATAAATCTACCAATGTAATAATCTCATTAGTTAAACATGCATAACAACTAAAAGAGAGACAGAGAGAGAAAGAGCCCTCATAATGTGGTAAACATAATGGAAGAATGTGTGTGTGTGTGTGTGTGTGTGTGTGTGTGTGTGTGTGTGTGTGTGTGTGTGTGTGTGTGTGTGTGTGTGTGTGTGTGTGTGTGTGAGACAGACAGACCAACAGACAGACAGACCAACAGACAGACAGACCACACCTGCCATAGTCAGTAAAGTAAACCTCCCAGAGATGTTCTTTCACAGCTTCTTTGGCCAACATCTCATCAGAGTATTTGGAATTGAATAAAGTGATCATAGCTGGCTGAAACTGAACTGTCTCTCCTGAAAATATAACAAACTATTCTTAGACCAGGCCAAACAAAACAGGTTTGGGTCTGGCAGATCAGTATTCACATGCACGCACACATGCATGCACACATGCACACACACACACATACACACATTAAATAAAATGTTTTAACCAAGTAGTTAGTTATCTAGTACTTGTGCACTTACTTTTACAAGTAACTGACAGCTACCCTCTTGAATCAGTGGAAGAGGGAGAATAACCGTAAAACAATTTCATAATCAATGTCCAGGAAAGTTATGTGGCTCAGCTGGGATTTGAATTTGCATCCCTGGAGCTGCAGGGGTTGCAAGTTTGAATCAAAGGAGTCAAGTTTGAATCCTAGCCTGGCTACATAACTTTCACAGAGACAGATCGTGAAATAATTTCTAAAGTAATTCTCCCCTTCTGCTGATTCAAGAAGGGCAGCTGCCAGTAACTGGCGAAAGTATGTGCACAAAGTACTAATTAATCACTTCAAGGACTAAGGCTGTCCAGCAGAAGTGTGCATAGTTAACTGACCAGCTAGACATGACCTTAACAGTGTTGACTGGGCTGTAGTCATTCCAAATAGACATATGTGTCCAGCATAGTCCAGATCAGCCTGTGCAGCGATACTGTCTGATCAGGCTCTACATTATTCGCAAACAGAATCTTTCAAGTCCATATGATGCACAACATGGGAAAAAGGTCCTTATGCAAAATAAGTGCAAGTGAGCATGTGCATCTGTGCAGTCTGATATGGAAATTCTCTGTTTGTTGACATATACTACAATATCTATTGATTCTATAAATGTGCAATGAAGGCCCCGATCAGCCTGCATAAATGCACATGCTGATCAGGTCCTGCATTGTCCACAAATTGCATTAGGGCCCTTTTCATGCATTGCACATCAGTTATATTAAGGCTGTGTGATCTTGATCTGAGTTGTTTTATATATGTGACAGGAAGTTCAGTTAAGTTAATGAGCCTCAACATGCAAACATATGCCTTTGGACATGTGCACCCAGCTTAGACTCAAATAAGTCTGTACATCAGCACAATCTGATCAGTCATCACTGTCCACATGAAGAAGACCTGAGTCCTTGCATAGCACAGATGCACAGGCTGATCTGACTCTTCACTGGGTACACATATTCACAGGTAAATTTTCTCATGCTGCTACTTAAAATAATCTCACCATCTATCACAGCTGAACTTGTACCAGTCTCACTGGCCAATGACGTTTGACTTGTCTGACTAGTTAATCTGAAATATACATCAGAATTGTTACATTTCAGCAAACTGAATGTGACAAATAATGGCTGAGGGACAATTATGAAATGAAAATGGTGACTTACATTAGCCCTTTCACCCCTAAGTTTCTTAAGTGGACTCATCCTACCTTGAATTTGGCCATGTCCATTGACATAAATAGTGGTTTCAGTCTAAAGACCAAATGACAAATAGTGTTGATCAGTCGCATCTTGGTCCTCAGTTTGCACAGATATCTACTGCCTAATACAATTATCTTATTAAAGATAAACTTATTGATTTAATTGACTAAACATTTTTTGTGAGAAAACATTTTATTTGGTTTGCAATGAAGAAAGTGACTTTTTCACTTCTGATGTATACAAGAATTTTAATTTATGGTCTTGTCAAAAAGTCTGTGATGCCCTTGTTTATGTTTTGGATAACATTTTTATTAGATTTGGTGATGATTAATTAAATATTGATATATACTTTGATCAAATGGTGGACCACATATACCCTACTGAACTTCAATTAAATAAAGCCAATTCTTCAGATACCGAGGCACCTGTTTTTGGATTTGAAACTCTCTATATCTAATAGTACAGTTTCCACTAAATTTATGATAAATGGGATGATCTTGATTTTGATGTAGTCAATTTCCCTTATTTGGATGGCAACGTCCCCCAGCGTACCTCACATGGGGTATACATATCACAACATATTCAATTTACCACAGCTTCGTGACTTCAACTGTCGTAACAAAGCCCTTACTGCCAAACTTCGTAGGCAGGGCTATCGTTGTCATAAACTTTGTAAGGCATTTTCAAAATTTTATCGCAGGCACAGTGCCTTGGTAGAAAAATATGGTGTCAGCCTGAAGAAGCTTCTGCAGCAAGGTATATTAGAATCTGGGCCCAGTTGTTCAAAACTAACGATGTCGTTAGTTAACGATTCGTTAAAATTTAAATCAAGTGATACGCAAATATGCTGAAATTTTTTGCTGAAAAAAATGTGAGTAGCTTTTGCAGTGCAAAAGCTACTCACATTTTTTCAGCAAAAAATATCAGAATATTGTATATTGAATCTGCTAAAACAGTTAATGAAATGACCCTTAATGAGCTCGTTAAGCTAATGACGCTTTGAACAACTGGGCCCAGAACTTTACAGTGAATTAGTTTACAGAATTTAAAAAATTGTGGGGAAATCTTTTTGGAACAATTCAGAAAGCTAATTAACCGTTATAAAGGAATAGGATATAGCCCAGATATTATGTGACAGACTGCATGCCTAGTTATCAACCCAACCACTGTTGACGGCTATGCTTTGCTATTTAATTGCAGGAAGGTAGATCCTGCCTCAGAATCAATGATGGCCTCTTTGTGAAGCTTTAAAAAATGGGTTAGGGCTTGATGATATGTCTTTGGCTTAGCCTGCCATGGTTCAACTACTAGTTTTCTTTGACTCTTTGATTCTGACTCGCAATGGGTGTAGAACTTGCCAAGAGTACTCGTCTGTTTATCATATTGATTTATTTGATTTAATGCTTTTACTATGATGAATCAACTGAGTTGGGAGCCATTATGCAAAGCAAATTTTTATGTATTTTTGTATCAGAGTAGCATTGGGACCCAGGTGAAATTAGTTAATTGTAAAGGTGCTTTAAACCCTCAAGTAGTTTATACTACTGACCATCCTAAGGTGGTGGTCCCTGTGTTGGTCTTACTCTGTGTAGCTTTGTGATTAATTCTATGAGGTGGTTTTCAGTCCTTTTAGCACTGCCATCACTTCGCTCAGGGAAGAGAAAGCTGGTCTGTGTGCTTTCAAGGTTTAAAACATCTGGGCCCAGTTGTTCAAAGCTAACAACAAAGCTAATACACAAATATGCTGAAATTTTTTGCTGAAAAAATGGGAGTAGCTTTTGCAGTGCAAAAGCTACTCGCATTTTTTGAGCACAAAATATCAGAATATTGTGTATTACATCTGCTAAAACAGTTAACGAAATGACCCTTAACGAGCTTGTTAAGCTAACAATGCTTTGAACAACCGGGCCCAGAAAGATGAGAACGATACATTTTTTATGATAAAAATTCATGATAAAAATATTTGGTATATGAAGAGTCCTTCTTTAGTCTCAAGATATAAAATGAAGTCCATTTTTGTTTTTCTGAAAATCAACAGAGTAGGTCAATCTAGTAAACATCCACTTAAAGCTTCATACTCAGAGTAAAATTTTCAGCAGATGACACTTTGAAATATTTTTTGAATTTTTCCAAGCAAACAGGATGTCACATTTCATGCAAATCGTCTCCAGTGACAACAACTTGCTTGAAATGTCAAATCCTGTTTTGTAGGAAAAATAAGAAAAATATCATCAATTTGTTCTCTGCTGAATTAGCTCAGAGAGTCGTAAAGTTTAACACTGTATTTTAGAAAATGGAATAATACCCTTTTCATTTAACAGACTTGAAAGAAACAAGAAACACACTCTTACCTTCTAGGAGGAGGTAGTTTTGCCAACAAATCTGTGATCTTCTCCAATATCAAGTCTCGCTGACCAAACTGAGCAAATGTAATATTATTCTGAAATAAGAGAAGACAAATATGATAAAAAATGTTTCAAATAGTTTCAGTACTTCTTCATCTTTCATTCTTAACCAATTTTAGTCTGGAGACCCCAAAAAGGGTAACTGGCAAACAGTGCAGACCCAGATCAGATGCTGCATAATGTGATCATCTGATCAAAGTCTCCACTGTTTGCAAATAATTTAGCTATTTTTTTCTAAGAGTATCTTAATCACATAGATTTCAATACCTAAAATTGTAATTTGACTATTCCATTATATAGTGTTGGGGACTTTATTCAGTCTAAAATGGGTTAAACTGTATTATTTCTGTACACAAGAGCATTTAACTGTTAGTATAGCTGAGCTCCACACCATCAATGCATATACCAAATTGGTGAAAATCCACTGATATTTACTCAAGTTATCGTCCGAAAATGAAAATAACAATGGATGGACATCTGGGCATATGACAAATGGATGGGCACCCAGACAACCAACGTGAAACCATAATGCTCCCCTCCCCTTCCGACTATTGTGTAGCCGGGTACAGCACATGACTAATGAGATGTAGAGGAGCACAAATCTGTAAATACTACAACTTATGAGTCGTTTGTTTTTGCATGTGAAGCATCATCACCCAAAGATGTACAATCTAGCAAGTTAAGCAATGTTCTTTCAATTAGTTTAGAAGCTATGGCCTGGATACACATTATAAATGAATGAAATAATCCAAATTTTTGTATATAACATTTTATTAGATATAAAATTTAAAGATTCTACCAGTGCAGAAGAAATAGACCATGACACAATTGATTAGCTTTTACCATGTTACGGGCAAATTCAGCAGATGGAAAACTGATAATATTATTCAGCAGATGCAGGGGGGAGAATAGTCGCTAATAATCAATCCTGAAATTTAATGTTTCAGTCTAGTGGGTACTCATTAGAAGTGCCTCAGGAAGGTGCTTCTAATGAGTACCCACAACATATGTTTTAAATGAGAAATAAGAAAATTATCATGGATACTCCCTCTTACCTGGAGCTATACAACAAATAAATTAGTTTAATCATCAGTTTTAAGAGTTATTTCAGGCAAATATTAACCCAAATAACTACTTTTGACACAAAAAGATGGCCTTGTACACAAGTGTAAAAGTGAAATTTCATGCTTAAAATGAAAGTTCTCAATCCTGAAATCAGGATTAATCATGAAGTTTCCCATTCCTGGAAGATGACAAACTGATGATATTTTTCTTATCTGTCCAAGAAAATAGGCTCTGACACATCACACAAATTGTCTCCTCTTTAAAGACAATTTTAATCAAATGTCAAATCCTATTTTCTATGAAAAATAAGAAAAAAATATTTCATAATGTTGTCTGCTGAAACTTTTACCCAAAAAATTAAGAAATAAGAGTCCAGATACAAATATCACAGTATCACAGGCTATAACTCAGTAGAAACTGCATCACAAGACCAATTTTCCTGGTGACAAATTTCATCTCAAACTGTTTCGATGAAACACATTATCATCCCCAAAATATCACTGTACTGAATTTGGCAATCCTCTTTCAAACGTTTTAGAAAATATAACACAAGTAAAAAATACCCATAAGACTGATAATATATCATCTTATGACATGAAAACATGATATGATATGTTTATTTGTGTTGAGGTTTTACAGCCCAGTCAACCCAATGGGGTCATGTTGAGCGTGGTTACATTAGTTTAACTAACCACACTTTTACTAGGCAGGCTTAGTCCTCTAAGCAGTTAACCAGTATTGTGCACATTCTTTTGCCAGAAACTGATAGCTGCCCTTCTTGAATCCATGTTATAATATGATATGAAAACATAACATATATGATTTGATTTTTGCATATATACATCATTATCAAAGGATCTTGTAATGGTACAGATTCATTACAGTGGCTCAGTTGGATGCGCCGTCCGACTGGAGACCAGGAGGTCGCGGGTTCAACCCCCCCGCCGAGGTCGGCAACATTCTTTCGTGGAGACTGATCATGAAATATTTTCTACAGTCATTCTCTCCCTTCCGCTGATTCAAGAAGGGCAGTTGTCAGTTTCTGGCGAAAGAATGTGCACAATACTGGTTAACTGCTTAGAGGACTAAGCCTGCCCAGTAAAGGTGTGGTTAGGTAAACTGACTGTGCTCGACATGACCCCATTGGGTTGACTGGGCCATAAAACCTCAAATCAAACATAGCTCTAGTTAAGGCATGTTTTTCAACAAAAAAATATTGATATTTTTCTTATTTCTACATGAAGACATATGTTTTGGCTCTAATGAGTACCTACAACATATGTTTTTGTGAAGAAATAAGAAAAAATAATTGCATGATGTTCGCTCAAATCTAGGGCTATGTAATACTACATTTTAAGCATTACTTCCAGTTATACCTTGTAATCGTAATAATGCATTACTAAATTTCAGGATACAAATGTTATTTATGTATTACTAAATTTTAAGCATTATTTCCTGCTATAGCCATAGCTCCAGATAAGAGGGGGTATCAGGTCAATATGTTTCTTATTTCTACACTAAAATATATGTTGTGGGTACTCATTATGTGCGCCTCAACAAGGTGCTTCTAATGAGTACCACAACCTATGTTTTCATGGAGATATAAGAAAAATATCAATACATTTTGGTTGAAAAACAGACCTTATCTCGAGCTATGAAAACTGATGCATTACTACATATTAAGTGCAGTGTTATTAGTGCATTACTACATTTTATGCATTAGGAGGGCCATTCAAAAAGCTCCTAGCCCCACCCACTTCTGTGGATCTGTGCATACCAACTTAGTATGAATGTAATTAGGAGTCTTTCACTAGATTTCTGATTGTTTGTGTTGAGGTTTTATGTTCCAGTGAACCCAATGGTGTCATGTTGAGCGCTGTTAGTTTACCTAACCATACTTTTACTGGGCAGGGTTAGTCCACTAAGCGTTAACCAGTATTGTGAACATTCTTTCACCAGAAACTGACACCTGCCCTTCTTGAATCAGTGGAAGGGAGGGAATGATCATAGAAAAAAAAATCATGAGCAACTCCACGAAAGGATGTTGCCAACCCAGCAGGTGTTGAACCTGCAACCTCCTGATCACCAGTCGGATGCGCATCTAACTGCGCCTATCTTCTGGTTAATTTTTTCTTATATTGCCCCGCAAATACAAGACGGGTAGTTGATGTTTTAAAAGTCTATCTAAATTTAATTGTCTTACTTCACTTTGACATTTCATTTCTCATACACAACATGATTTTTATGTTCTGTTTTTTGTTGTAAAAGAAAATTTGATCATTTGCTGATGGTTTGATTATATATTAAAAAAGCTATTTTAACATGTACCAGCACTACCTAAACCCTTAAATTACGCACCCCAGAAATTTAAAAATAACTCATATTTATGTGTTTAATGAAAATTCTGGCCATAAATCCATGAAAATGTTCTTAGAACGATAAACATTAGCATCTTACAAAAACTTTGCCATAAAGACTGATATTGTAAATTCCTGGGCATTCATAATACAAATTCTGAGTGTGCACTCTGCTGAAATTATCAAAAATTCACTATTCATGGCATTTCAATTTGTGCATAGAATTTTTTAATGACTTAAAACTACAATTAAAAATATATTATCACTTACAGAGGTGCTCTTGTATATATCATGGCGAAAATTTTAATGCAAACATTTGATTATACAAAAGGAGTGGGTGGTCAAAAACATATACTATTGAGTATAGGGGATAAGTGTAAAAGTGTAGTCTTAGCAAATTAAAATCCGAAGATGAATACTGAAAATCTGGAAATTATTGGTCTGTAGAATTAACTGTTCAGACCATGGTAGTGCTGAGAACTTACTGAATGGCCTTTGTACTTTCCCTTATATTTTGTAACATTAATAATGCATATTACTACATTTCAAGTATTACTTCTTGTCAGATGTAGTATTATGGGTGCACTACTACCATATATACCGTATGTATTAGAACAGAGGCCTGTGTAAACAGTGTAGACTGAGATGAGATGCCGTAGACTGCATTACTATAGGTTATGTGCAGTTATTGATGCATTACTAAATATTAAGCTTTCTGGAATATTAATAATGCACTACTATCGTAATAACCCTAAGTACTGGGACAGGCAGACCTGAGCAAACATTGTAGACTCAGGTCAGATGTCGCATGAAGAGTTGGACCAAACTTCACTTCAGAAGGACATCAAAAATTCAATCCATAATAATTTATGTTTTCTAATATTTGACTTTAAAGTTAACACCTTATCTGAACTATACAAACAAACGAACATTTTGTCAACACATAATACCAACCCTGCCTGGTAACAGATTACAACAATAAAAGATGTTTTCCTTTCTGTTGTCAATTTGTTTATTTAATTTTGAAATATCTGAGCTGCCGCATTTTGCTAAACGGGTGTTGGTGTTTAAAGCGTGACCTTATCTGGAGAGAGACAGGCAGATTTATGCCAAAACAGAGAAAAAGGACAAGCTAATTTAACCCTTGTCATGCTGGATAAATTAAGATGCCACATACACTTCTAATTGTCAACCAATCAGATTCCTTGATCCAGATTGCTGATATAATTTCATATACAATGGCAAACAGTGTAGATCCAGATCAGTTGGCTTCTTCTTCAGAAGCCAACTGATCCGGATCTGCACTGTTTGCAAAGGCAGAGTATATCTGGGTTCAGCAGGACAAGGGTTAAAAATAAATCGGGCTTCATACATTTCGGACTCTTCATATAATTCACAGCGACTGAAGGGCAACTGTTTAATGTGCTTTAAATCTTTCAAATGTGCTACATTTTTTTTTAAACATGCTGCAGTTGGATGTGCTGGGCCTTGACGTGGTGCAGGGGTAAAGCACAAGATTCTTTTTTTTATTTTTACTGGTCTATAGGAAGAAAAAAAATTGTAGTGGCTAGCTGCAGCACAATCAAAACATGAAAACGTGACTTGCCACCTCATAAAGATACTCAGATTGTTTCCCTTTTGTGCTCTTCACTGACTGAGCGCTCGGCTGTTGTGAAAGTGAAAGTATGTTAAATCGTGCATATCTGATAATACTGAGCTACATTGCTGTTTATAATCATGATACTTATGAGCATGTAAGTTTAACAAGTGAAAGCAATGTTGGTATGTCATTGGTTATGATAATAATAAAGCAGCATCTGCTTTTTGAAACTGCGATACCAAAATTCTTTAACAATGGTTACATAAAATACCGAACTTTCCGCTCAACAAACTCCGAAAATGTGGCTGAAAATGAATTGGCCAACATCGTAAATGTGACGGAAAATGACTGGACAGATTGGCAATTTTCTGTTTCTTGAGCCCTGGTGAATGTATATGTTTTCAGGGTACTCAAGAACTTGGGTTATTCCAATAAATTAAAATGCTTTTCTTGCTACAGAGGTGTAAGTTTTATTTTTTTTTTGCAATCACATAGGTAAATTAACATGTTTGAACATCATTATAGAATTGTTAACATTCAACAAGGTAGCAGCCAAACTAAAAAGGCTGCAAAGTTCAGAAGAAAAGAGCGAGCTGACCAAACAGAAAAGCCATGCAAAAGCCATTTTTGAGAAATATATACTGATAGGTCGACTGAATAGTTCTCCAGGATAGAATATCATCCAAAGAATTCTTTTTATTATATCCAAGGAAGAATTTTCACTACTGTAATAGTTTAGGTTCTCATTGTGCACATCATCAATCTGTGACCTTGACCTTGTGATGTCAAGGGACTTGGACTGCTTACCATTGAGCAACATCTACAGGCCTTTGTTTACCATTAGTCTAGTGGTAAGCAGTTCCAGCCCCGTGACATCACAAGGTCAACGTCACAGTCTGATAGTGGTTCTCAATGAGAATGGAAACCATCTTTTCCCTTGGGTATGATAAAAAGAATTCTACAGATTAATATACTAACAGCGTTACTTGTAGATGCTTTCAGGAAAAACAAAAGCTTCATGTGGTTTCTTTCCAGTCAAGGACAGATATTGTCCTCAAATCTCCTATACCTTTTCTAACAAATTGGCATATGAAAACAAAATAGACCCAGCTCAAACTGCACTATTTGTCATTCTACCAAGTGTTTTGTAAAACAAATGCATAAAAAACAAAATTAAGCAAAAACAAAAGAACGGAAAAAAAGTGTTTTAAGGACATATACAGTATGTTCCAAATACCCTTCAATCTGAAGCACCGTTAAATGTAAAGATTCTGTTATACCCTGTTATATATATATATATGTTACCCCACTATATTCAGGCTTACATAATCAGTATCACCCTGCAAATACATTCAAAAGACAAATTAAAAACAACAAAAAAACAAGAGGCCCACAGGCCATGGCTCACTCATCTGAGTGAAATAGCCACTGCAGATATGCAGATGTTATGCAACATTTTTCCAATCCTGTCATTGCAACCAATGAAGATCATTCTTTAAGCAGTTCTTGGTTTTGAAGAAGAAGAATGTTTTTTATTGTTTTTTTTTTTTTTATTATCCTTATTTAACCATATATGGGCATGACAGTCAATGGAGCATGACTATTTGAGCAAACTCTCAATCCTGTTTCAACAGCAGGATCCTGGAAATCGGCCAACTGATTTCTGATCATGATACAGCAGAGGGGCAAGAGAAGATAAACCTCGCAGAATAAAATGTTGATTGTAACTTAAAGCTTTTGCTACTTCAATCATATATTGTAACTTTTAGACACTTCAGCTATTTTTGTCCTTGTGTGTGTGTTCCTTGCTCTCAAGGGTCATTCTTATGATAATATAGCTATTTCAATCTAGAGGTGATCCTGTTGCTACAGTGTTTCAACTCAAATCGCCCAACAGTCTGGGTAGAGAAGTCAAAAATTGGTTTTCAAGATGGCAGCTATGGTGGTCAATTTGGATTTCCAATCCGCTTGATTTTAGCTATTTTCCATCTACATGTGAACCAGTTGCTACATTCTAAGTTTCAACTTAATTCGCCTTGTGGTTTGCGAGATGTCCAAAACAGACTTTCAAGATGGCGGCTGTGGTGGCCAGCTTGGATTTCTGATCAACATGATTTTAGCTCATTTTGATCCAGAAGTTGTCCTGTTGCTACAGAGCAAGTGCCGTCTCAAATTGACCAAAGGTTTGGGAAGAGATGTCAAAAACTGATTTTCAAAATGGCGGCTGTGGTGGCCATCTTGGATTTTCGATCGGCTCAGTTTTAGCTATTTTGTGTCTACTAGGCACCCCGATGCTCCTCATCAAATTTCAACTCAATTGAATCATAGTCTTTAGAGGAAATTTCCAAAATATGAATTCTCAACATTTTTCCCATATAAATGTATAGGGCCCATACAAATGCATGGGGAAGCAAATCTGAACTACTTAAAAAGGTCAAACTTCAACATAGGACCATCATTTTAGCAATTTTGGTACCCCCCGTCTCCAATGATTTGTGAAAAGATTAGGCCCCAGGGCTTATTTAGTTCTGGAGAAGAAGATTTTTAAAGGTTTTTACCATATATGGGCATGGCTGCCATCTTCCTCAATGGACCTTGACTATTTTAGCAATCTTTCATTCCCTGCCCCAAGGAGGCTCCACTTGAAATTTGAGCAAAATTGGCCCAGAAGCTTCAGAGGAGAAGTTGTTTGAAATTCTCAACATTTTTCCCCATGCAAACATATGGTGCCCATACAAATGCATAGGGAAGCAAACTTGACCTCGCCATAAAAAGGTCAAACATCAATGTACGGCCATCATTTTAGCAACTTTGGTATACCTCTCATCCCCGACGATTTGTGCAAAGATTCAGCCCCAAGGCATCCTCAGTTCTAGAAAAGATTTTTAAAGCTTTTTTACCATATATGTGTATGGCGGCCATCTTAGTCAATGGACTGTGACCATCTTAGCAATCTTTCATTCCCTGAACCTAAGGAAGCTCCATATGAAATTTGAGCAAAATTGGCTCAGCAGCTTCAGAGGAGAAGTTGTTTGAAAATGTTAATGGGCGGATGGACTGACAAACGACAAACAAAAAAGTGATCAATATAGCTCATCCTGAGCATAGCTCTGGTGAGCTAAAAAAAAAAAAAAAAAAAAAAAAAAAAAAAATAGAAGAAAATGTTACCCTACTTTTTAGCATAAACATGACAGTTTGTGTTAATAAGCATATAAACTCTATTCAAAACTAAGAATTTTAAATGAAGATAAATTTTCATCTTCACTGTGCAAAAAGTACAAGCAAACAGTGTAATCTCAAAGCAGAATATATGCTGATGCTAATTACTGTCTAATTAGGCTCCCTACATTATGAACTGTCTAATTAGGTGTCCTATATTATGAAAATATTTGTCCCTGTCGTAGGTCTAGATAAGAGTGGGTATCAGGTAAATATTTTTTCTTATTTCTCTATGGAAACATATGTTGTAGTACTCATTAGAAGTGCCTAGGCGAGTCACTTCTAATGAATACCCACAATATATGACAAGAAAAATATAAAATACTTTTGGATTGAGAAAAAAACATCAACATCTTATTGAGAGCTAAGTCCATGTGCAGCCTTGTTACATATTCATCTTTATACCTTTTTGGATAAAAAATTGTGGATCATGTCATCCATACATTTGTAACTGAAGCTATCTCCTCTGTTAGTGAGACATTTAGGGTTACAAATTTAAAACTTAGACATGCCGTAATAATACAATTGCAGGAATGCATGGGCATATTAAAATTTTGATCCAGCCCTTGAAGATGGGGTTAGTGGGTGGGAGAGTCAAAATTACATCTGAACATGATCATATAGATATTAAATCAAAAAGCATGAAGAGTAGAACAAGTATTCTCTAAAACTTTACCCTGTGGTGGGTGGTGTTGGGGTTGGGAAGGGCTGGCCAAGGGTGGAGCTCAGACAGATGATGGAGAAGGTTGAATGAAAGTGAAAATTACACTTTTTCAGGACATGGTCATGTAGCATATCCAAAGACTCAAAAAGAATGACCCTTGTGAGTAATGATGACACTCACAAAACTGAAAACAGCTGATATGTCAAGTTTTCTGAGCTAGACCAGCTACCCAGCGGGCACACAACATTGAAACAATATCGAGTCAATGATGATTCAACGTCAAGATGTTGAATCAACATTGAATCGACATTATTTCAATGTTGCATGCCTGCTGGGTAGTTTCAGCTAATAGGCCTCATCAGTGACCCTGATATAAATTTTCAATAAAAGCATCGTAGACACTGCAACATACCTGCCACTGTGCAATATGATTTGTTATATGGCACTTCATACAAATCCATTAATTCATTCTCATGGTATCGAAGGAAAACAATTTTTTGTTGGTAAACAGAGGCAGTAACTCTGCAGAAAGTTGACAAAAATGCCAAGTAATAGTCACAAGCAAGATATTGTCAATATCATTTGATATATAAAATTTCATCCAAATCCAGTCAGTCATTCTCATGATATCAAAGGATTTTTTCTTTTTTTTTTTTTTGTCGCTAAGCAGAGGCAGTAACGCTGCGGAAAATTGACAAAATACACCGAAGCAAGATATTGTCCACATCATTTTATATATGAAATTTCATCCAAATTCATCAATTCCTTCTCAAGATGTTAAGTGGAAACCATTTTTTTATGTCAGTAACCAAGGACAGTAATTGTGTTGAAAATTGATGGAAAATGCTAAGAAATATTTTGAAGCAAGATATTGTCAATATCATTTAATGTGCAACATGGGAAATAGGCCCTGATGCCATATGTAACTAAACAGGGAAGGTCCAAATGAGCATGCACATCTGTGCAGTCTGATCTGGACATTCTCTGATCGTCAATATATACTACAGTATCCACTGATTCTGTAATTGGGCAATGAAGTGGGGGGGTGATGGTGGTGGTGGGGGGGGGGGGGGGGGGGTAAAATGGAAATGGGGGTTAGGGGGAGGGAAGTGGGGGGTTAGGTCCACTCCTGTCCACCCCCTCAAGGTGATCACAATGACAGACAGGACCCAGTTGTTCAAAGCATCGTTAGCTTAACGAGCTCGTTAGTGGTCAAAATGTTAACTGTTTTAGTAAGTACAATATCTAATTCACAGGTATTTTTGCTGAAAAAATGTGAGTAGCTTTTGCAATACAAAAGCTACTCACATTTTTTCAGCAAAAATATTAGCATATATGCCATATTTAATGATCAAAGTTTTAACGATACATTAACATCGTTAGTTTTGAACAACTGGGCCCAGGTGTTTACTTCTTTTTGAAGTCACAGACCCGTAACTAAAGGACTACTCACTGGTATATTCTCACTTCAGTACTTCAACATCTCAGTTTACTTTGGAGGGGAAAAAGACAGCTTGTCAGGATCTCTATTTTTGTCACTGCATCCATCCCTAAATTTCATATTTTGTCTTCATTCAACCATTGTATCTCTTACAAACTAAGCCTATAGCCATTCCCAGCTGTTCAAACTCAACAGCCAAAAGGATAAAAGTTAGCATATGATCTATAGTGTAAACTTGTACAAACCTTTCCTTTAGTGGTGACAACCATCGAGCTGGGGAACACTGCGCCACCCACTAGGTTATCATTCTTCTCCACTAATTGCACATCTCGAAGTGGGATAATCACCTGAACAAGGTATTTTACCTAAATTAAGAAAAAGAAACAAATTTAAAATATTCATTTCAAATACTAAACAACATTCCTGGAAACTATGTTCAAGAAAAACAAGCAAACTGGCCAGCTTGTACCATAGGGCATTACAAGTGTGTTATACCTATTCTCCCCCTCCAAACTGAACTTCGTTCCCGAATTTCTAGGAGTCCAAGAAGCATGTGAGATCTGACTTAAGGAGTTCTTATGTACATATGTAGGTTATTTAGGATTGATGCCAAATGGAAAATGTTAATAACTGAAACTGAAATTCGTTCCTGAATTTCTAGGAGTCCAGGAAGCATGTGAGATCAGACTTAATGAGTTCTTATGTACATATGTGGATTATTTAGGATTGATGCCAAATGCCAAATGCTAATAACCTTTTCTCCATCCCAGGATCAAACCCAGGCTGCCAGCATGACAAACCCACACTCTATGGCCTCATTATAAAAACAGCTTATACTACAAGGCAGTACAAGCATGTTCTATACCTGGACCTGGCCCCAAGGTTATAAAACTTTTTTCATGCTCAACTCAGCTGAGCAAGAAATTTGTCCTGCTAATACATCTAAAATAACTAACAATTCTAAATTCTTTCTTGCTAAATATAGCAGAGCATGAAAATTTCTCTGCTAATAAATATGAAAATGCCAACTTTAGTTGGCATTTTCATATTTATTAGCAGAGCATGAAAATTTCTCTGCTTTTAGTTGGCATTTTCATATTTATTAGCAGAGAAATTTTCATACTCAACTTTTTTCATGCTCAGCTGAGTTGAGCATGAAAAAAGTTTTATAACCTCAGGGCCTGGTCACACACAGTCTGTGGAACCTATATTAGGAATAATAAGAAGTGTCTGGACTTACCCGACTAGCAAAGCATATATAGTTTTGAGACAAGTAGAGCCTGCCCCAGACATGTTGTTTATTGTAAGGTGTAAACATGACACAGTCTGTATCCCCATCAAGTTTCTCTGCCACTGGGAGGTTGAATGCCAGTCTGTAATGTAAAAGATTTGAGCATTTCTATGGCTTGACTTCTTGTTTTGTAAATAAATAAATTAGTCTGTGAAAATTTCTCAAGTCTGTGTTAACCCATTTATGTCAAATCAACTTTTCTACCTCAGCTCTTTGGACAGGGGCGCCTGATTAGTTTTTATTATTAAAATCTTTTATAGAAATTCCAGTATTTAATGCAAACAGTGTAGACCCAGATCAGATACCACATTCTGTGGCAATGCCCCTTTTTATGGGATGCTTGGCATAAATGGATTAAAATACTGCTACATATGCAATTTTCACTAACTGCAATTATTGAACACTAAAATTTTTATATATGTAATCCATACGAATATAAAACATGATGTGTAACATGATAAAAAGGGCTTTTATGTCATATGCCAACAACAAAGGCCCCAGTTTGCCTGTACATCCATGCAATCTGATCAGGGCCTTCAAATCTTTTGATATATATCCAGAATCTGTAAGCAAGCAATGAATCTGGGCCTAACCCATTTTAACCCATTTCAGTCTAGAGACCCACAAAAGGCATGCGTACAATAGTGCCACATCTAGTGATGTTTTATATAAGCAAAATATCAATATATAAATGGCAAACACTTTTTGCATATAGTTTAACCATTATTCCCTTGGAAATCACATAGCCTGACATACCCAAAAATGAAATTCAACTTTTCTAATATAGTATTGCGGGGGGTGGTGGGGGGGTGGTGGGGGGGGAGGGGGGGGGGGAGGGGGGGGGGAAGTTTATTCCGTCTTATACGGGTTAAGGGCTCTTTTCAAGTTGTGCAATACAAAAATAGTACAAATTACAGTTAGCTCACCTAAAGGCATCACTCCTGGCTCTGGCATCAAGGTCACGTTTTAACATCGATATTTTCTTTGGTGTCTTCTTCCTTGGAAAAAAAAAAATTAGAACAGGCTGTTAACCTTTAATTATGTTGAATAAATTAAGATGCCACGCCCACTTCTAATTGTCAGCCAATCACATTACTTGATCCAGGCTGCTGATAAAAATTCACATACTGAATGACAAACAGTGTACATCCAGATCAGTCAGCTTCTGAAGAAGCTGACTGATCTGGATGTACACTGTTTGTAAAGGCAGGGCATATCCTGGTTCAGCAGGGCCAGAGTTAAATGAATATGTTGCAACTAAGTTAAATTCACATTTTGCACACTTTTGTTACAGAAAGATTTAATTTTATGTTGCGAGATTCCCTAAGGCTATTCAAGTGAGTATTCCCTTCTTTGGAATATTTTAAAGCAAAAATTATCCTAAATATCATCTTATATGAACCAGTAATTACCGTATTTACTGTATGTATTCAGGCCTGAGAAAACAGTGTAGATTCTGAAGAACATGGCATCTCATCAGAGTCTACACTGTTTGCCACTCATCCAGACATAAAAATGGGCAGTAAATTGTATGTTCAAATTTTACAACAAGTATGGTAAGGAGCTGAGGTGTCGGAATACTTAGGGTAAATACAGTAGTCTTGTGTATATTAACTCTTTCGGTGCCAAATTTCAGACGACATTTGTCGTCTGCTTTTTTTTTTTTTAAAAAAACAAACTATTGCTTGGAAAGAAGTTTATATGTAAAGTTGAAAGACTGAGTGTCAAACAGTGTAGATCCAGATGAGACAGCTCATTATGAGCCGTCTCATCTGGATCTATGCTGTTTGCAAAAGCCTATTTTATCGCCTATGGCAGTGAAAGAGTTAATGGGAAAACAACTGGTTTTACCACCATAACCTACTAAACCCTCCAATATGACCAGACTTTGATTCTGGTATCATTTCATGGAAAATCTCACAACATAAAATTAAAATCTGAACACGGTCTTCACTGCTGGCTTATACAAAATACAGAACTTGCTGAATGTTTTATTAACAACAAAGATGTGCCAATGGGCAGGCTTGTCCAGATCTTATCTGTTCACATGAGAGCATGTTAGTTTTGCCAGAAACAAATTATATACATACAAAAGATTCATGTGGGCAAATAACTCAGGCATAAAAGTCACAAATAAGATATTACATATCTATGAGGTAATTGTCGTCAAACATACAAATGAACTAATGGTATTTTTTATTTTAAAGATACATGTTTAATAGTATAGGTCTTCATGCATTTTGAATCCCATCTCAAGTCAAAGCACCCATATCACAATCATAATGCATTTCAAGAACTAAACCCTTGCCTTGTTAGTAAAGGGAGATACATGTAGTTACTGGTATACTGACTTTTCCTAGGTCTAGAAGTATTACAGGTTAACCATTTGCCCTAATTTCTGAAATGGACTCTATATTGATTCATCTTTGATATGATGATTTGAATTTGGGCACCTCCATTCTTGCAATCAGGGGTCTCAGTGAAAAAAAAAAACTGAATGGTAAAAAGTTTATATTCCAATGAGATTGTTGTTCTGTAGTCTGCAAGGCTGGAAGGGTTAGCCTTTACCACTCTATGGACATATTAAGCAGATGACATTCTGAAATATTTTTCTCATTTTTTTCCAGAAAATAAGCTTTTTCATTTCATGCAAATTGTCTCCTTTACCACTCTATGGACATATTAAGCAGATGACATTTTGAAATATTTTTCTCATTTTTTTCCAGAAAATAGGCTTTTTCATTTCATGCAAATTGTCTCCTTGGCCTATTTTCTGGAAAAAATGAGAAAAATATTTCAAAATGTCATCTGCTGAAATTTTTACCCTGAGTGCTAAGGATTAATGTGATTTTGACCTTCAAAGTCTTCATTTATGACCTTACATTCTTAATGAACTTTTAGAATTTTGCACATAATCAGTGGCTGAACAACTGATGATAGATTTCCTTCTTTTATTTTTTTAAGAAAGCAGGGTCTGACATCAGTGCAAGAACTGAACCCCTACCTTGTTAAATGAATGTACAAAAAAAATTCTAATGTTAAGACCTTTTGAAAATAAGGCCACTCTGCTATTAAGGGCAGATTTTGTCAATCCAAAATGGTTTCTTTCTTATCATTCTATATTCAAAGACCACCCCACTAATAAAACAACAAGACAGTCCCAAAGGTGGTCTTAATAGAAGATTTTTACTGCATTAAATTTATGAGCAGCCATCATATTTCATTTCTCTCAAATTTCCCTCTGACCTCATGTTAGTTCATTTTCATGTTGTCCTTCACAGGTTCATTTACATACAGGATAGGTAGTGTATAGACAATTACCATAGCATTTTGTACAGTTAGTGTACATGTAGGTTTACTCACTATTGTTGCATTGAATGTAATGCTTCATAGTATTCTTGTAATCTTTGTAGAGCCTTTGATCAAGAAATACCTATCATAACTATTGTTTACATGATCTAAAACGTATATTTATATTTGCCCTTTGTTATCCAATTGTTATTATTGCAAGTGTTTAACCCTTAACCCTTGTCATCCTGAATAAATTAAGATGCCACACCTATTTCTAATTGTCAGACAATCAGATTACTTAATCCAGACTGTTGATACAATTTCACATACTAAATGACAAAGAGTGCAGATCCAGATCAGTTGGCTTCTTCAGAAGCCAACTGATCTACACTGTTTGCAAAGGCAGGGCATATCATGGTTCAGCAGGACAACGGTTAAAGTGCTGTTCACAACTGCATTTTTTTTTTTTTTTTTTGTATTTTTTCTGAGAAAAGGCTTGACATTTCATGTGAATCATCTGCTTCTTGGAAAAATAATAATAATAAGAAGAAGAAATTAATACAGCAAGTTATCTGCTACTATTTTGCTTAGCACTTTTAAGGTTAATAATTTTCCGGTCCTGAATTGTAACTAGAATTCTGAGTGTACATTGCAAGGTAGAAAAGCAAAATTACATAACTTTCATTTATGTAAGACCTATACTGTATTTTATCAATCCTGTGAAATGGTCTTTTATGTCATTATTCTTAAATGCTGACATTCTTTGCAGAGCCTTTGTCCAGTAAGTATCTATCACAACTATTGTGTATATGATATATAATCAGAGGACTTGTTAAGGAGGAATATTTGATGATAATTCTGGGATAATTTTTCTTATTTTTCCATAAAAACACATATTGTGGGTACTCATTAGAAGTGCCTCACTGAGGCACTTCTAATGAGTAACCATAACATATTTTAATGGAACCTTGTGATCCGAAGTTGGGAGCGCTAAACACTTGGCCACCCGGATGTTTTTCTTTTTTTTTTTTCAGCCAAAAATATGTATTTAAAAGAGTAATGGATAAATGCTAAACAGTGAAGATCCTAATCAGACATGGTATTTGATCAGGATCTACACTATATTCCACATTAAGTAAACAGTCAAAACTTTTCCATAACTTGTATCCTGAATACTTGTACTTACTTTGTTCTGTCAAGGATAGTTTTATCTTCTTCAAATCCTCCTTCTAACATTAAGCTGAAAACAGATCAGATGTATCAAAATGTAAGAAACCATTAATAGACAACAGTCTAGTAATTATATGTATAGCTCTTTATTCAACAGAAATATCTTTCTACAGAACTGATTTTTATTGAACTAATTAAATCACTCGGACACCTTTATATTTTTTGTATTTATGGTGACTTTGAAATCATAAACAGTATTTCAATTAATGGGAGATCCCACATCTTGTATGCATTATGTCACTTTTAGCACAGACTCCTCATTTAATATACATTTATTGAATTTGTGGTTTAAAATTGCATTTTATGATCTATGGTGTGCAAATTTTCATTTCAATATCTGCTTCTATCAAAACTTATTATAATACAAAAAAAGATTTTTCTGTAGTCAATGATGATATGATATAGAACAATAGGTGTGTATCAGATATGATTTAGTGTAATAACCCTAAGTAATGGGACAAAAAGGCTTGAGCAAGTAGTGTAGACCCAGATTAGATTCCTCAGAATGTAGCATTTGATCAGGATCAGGCTCTACAATGTTTGCTACTCAGCCAGTATTTTATTAATCACACCAACATGTAGTAAAATAGTCATTTTGAACAAAAAAAAAATAGTAAAACTTTAAGGTGTCCCAAATTTTAGGGTATATGGTTAACATCTAATTTATATGTCTTTATGTGATCAGGGCATAGTTGTGCAAACTCATAAACTGTTGTAGCTAAGGTATTTTAAAATACATTGATATTTTGGCTGCAAAAATGTGAGTAGCTTTTGCATTTCAAAAGCTACTCACATTTTTTTCAGCAAAAATATCAATGTATTTGTCATATTTCAAGATAGAAACATCACATTAGTTAACAACTTCTTTAAGTTTTGAACAACTGGGCCCTGGGCATTTACTTTCCACATATGTCATTAATATATGGGTTGCATCAAGCAATGAAAAACAGGTTCAGATGCTCTTGTGCATCAAGTCTACCTTTGCTATTGGTTGATATATTCTATCATATCAAAGGATTCTGTAAGCAGACAGTGAAGATCCTGATCAGATGATATGAATTGTGGATGTGCTGGCTGATCTGGGCCTTCACCATCTGTATACACCTGAAGACACTCTTCACCCTAATGTGGCCTAAATCGAGACTCTTACATGAGTGGTCATTTTATAGGAAATTTACGGAACAAGCCTTTGCGGTTTCATAAATTTCATATGAAATGACCAGGATCCGAGTGTACGAAACGCAATTAAAATTAATTTCAAATTAGCCGCTAGTTCATCATTAAAGTCCTAATGACAAACTTTTTAATGACGACTTTAGCGCCGGTTGCACGAAACGAATTTTAATTTGGAATTAGTTTAATGACGAACTTTTGATCAAAATTATGAAACCAGTCTCCCAGAATTCCTCTCGGTCAACAAATAAACACGTGATCTCATCGTCTGTTTACCAACAGAAAAACCCGGAAATAAAAGAGAAAAAAAAATCATGTCTGATGAAATAAAGCCGCGCTGAAGGGGTCCTAAGTTTGAACCAGAAGAAAAAGATTTGCTCATTGACCTAGCAATAAAGCACAAATTTATCGTACAGTCCAAACTGAATAATAAAATCCCAAAACAATTGAAGGATGTTATGAGAAATCCATGAAAACATGGATCAAAATTGTTAAAACTTCAAATCATTGTACATTCAAAAAAAAAAAAAAAAAAAATAGTAAAATAAGAGCAACATCAAAAAATTAATGAAGCCATGACAATGAATAAATTAATAAATAAATATAGATAGATAGAATTGAAACAGAAAAAAAAAGTCCTACAGCTCTATGCTAATCTGAAAGTAAGTCAAATGCCCCAAGATAAAGCAAATGCTCTAAGACTAACCTAACACATGTACGGTCGAAAATTTATTATTAGATTGAGAAAATGAAGAAACAGGTCCCTACCCCATCCCCCCCCCGCCCCCCCTTACACACACACACACACACACACACACACACACACACACACACACACACACACACACACACACACACACACACACACACACACACACACACACACACGTTTGGAAATTAGATTAATGTATAAAACACACGAAATATAGATATAGATCTAAAAGAAAAACTAAAATTCCTACTTTCTTATGGTATTATCACAATAATAAACATCTATTCTTCTAGAATATAACTCCGTGTGTTTAATCAACTCTAATCTTTCTTCTGGGATCATCCTGTTTTGTTTTCGTTTTTTTTTTTTTTTTTTTTTCATATCCACTAAGACTGCAGCAATTTGTATTTTCTGCCCTGTGACGTCAATACACAGCTGTCAAATTGGTGTTGAACAATCAAAGGTAGCGCATCAGTAATTCAATACCACTGTTCATGAGTTTCGCTGTGCACAGTTTATAACAATTTATATAGATCTACCAATTCAGCTTTTTATATATACATAGACGTTACATCAGGAGTAAGTGGGAGGCGGGGAAGATAATTTTAAAAGTATGTTATGGCCCACACTGGTCCCTTAAATTCCGACCCCTACACCCCCACCTTCCCACCACCAACCACCATTTAATGGAGACCTTTCAACGCCAGTGATGTAATGCTACCGTGTTGTAATCATAGAAACTATGCTATGGTGGTGTTGAACCCAGATAAGGACATTTCAGGCAAGTTTTTACTGTTCTTTCGACATCATTCGGAAAGACGTTCTTTGCTTTGTTTTATTTTAAATGAAAATAGTTTGTTCTGGTTTACCATATCTGATCAGAAATCCTTTGTCTTTTCTGTTTCTGTGTTTTGTTCTCAAATATTTATTCTAAAATTAAATGTATGGCCATAAACTGGTCTGACCTATGCAATTTCTATAGTGAAGAGATTTTTTTTTTTTTTTTTTTTTTCAATTTTTGTCTTAGAAAATATATTTTTTTTTTTTACTTTTCTTTGCTGAATTTATATATTCTTAATGTTTCACAATAATATTGTGAAAATTTCAGAAAAATTGAACAAGCGGAACTTGTTGAAAACCTGCCTTCAAAGTTACCTACCCTACAGACCTTTGCATAATTTGTTTTCAGTTTTAAAATGGGAAAAGTGAAAATATTTGATTTTTTTTTTAAATCCAGTGACTAGAATAAAACTTTTTTGTGTATAGGTAGTTAAGACAAATGGTTTTGCATTAAATCGTGGCAAAACTTTGTTAATTTACTTCTTCTGTGTAAAGCGCCAAGCAGAAAACGACTTTCTGAAAGATTTTGAAAGCACAGTTGGTTATTTATGACTAAAACGACGCTCTGAAAATGAGTCTGAGATTTACTTATTGATGCCTCAACATCATTTTTGATCATTTATCTCGCACATCAGACTTTTTTTAAAACCCCATTACATTCAATCATCACTTGCTGGGAAGCCTTTGTTGTTGATGCTTTTTTTTTTTTTTTTTTTTTTTTCTTTCTCAGAGCTCCGCCGTGTGTTTCTGCGAGGAACACGTCTACGTATAAACCTTTAAAACTGCTTTCTGTTGCTTAGATTCACATTTGTTTTTGCTCAAGAAGACAGAAATATGTAAATTAAAAACTCTGTTGGACCGTTTATATCACGGAACGGATATGCCACATGTGTGACATACATGAATTCGAACGAGTTTGAACAGCTTTCGAACGCATGATATGTCACATATGTCACATGTAACATTCGGTAACAATTTTACATATTGCATACAAACCGTATTGATGCGTATTTGTCACATTTCTTAACCTCCATCCTCCCCCACCCCCTTCCGAAAGAAGTTCACTTATTTCATGCACGTATATGTCACAAACGTTATGTCAAATATCCGATTAAAAACAAAAGTGCTACCAGTCACTGACCAAGTCAAATGCAGTAACTACTAAATTATGATTTTATCTGGTTGGAATTCGAAGTCTTACAAATTGTATACGCATGTCTTGGTTACATATTATGATAAAACAGGAAAAATACTGCCGTGTCGGTAGGTGGTTAGATATATTGAGTTCCCCGTGTCCCCGTGTCTGTCCGTCTTATTTCTTATCGCAAACCTCCCCCCCCCACCCCCCCCCATCCCCCCCCCCCCCCCCCCCCCAAAAAAAAAAAAAAAAAAAAAACAGTTGAGATAGTTTGATAAATTTAACATGATGTTACGTTCCATGAAACAATGTGCAATTTATTCAAAAGTTAACCAGGTCACTTTCTCATCACTTCCAATCTATTCATCAAGTTATGAGGCTCTAGATCCAACAGTTCTTGAGATATTTTTCTGACAAGGGAAAATGCCCAAATTTGCAAAGGGACATTACTCATGCCCAGAAGCAACAGACCCTCTAACTTCCTTGTCAGCACTACCAATATATTCAACGTGTTATGATGTTCTAGCTTCAACAGTATTTGAGATATTTTGCTGACAAGGGAAAAATGCCCAAATTTACAGAGGGCCATCACTCTTCAAATACTTTCGTAATTTATTCTGAAGTTAATTAGGTCATCTACTTGCCATTTCCAATCAATTCATCAAGTTTTAAGGCTCTAGCTCCAAAAGTTTGAGACATTTTGCTGACAAGGTAAAATGCTCAAAATTACAAAGGGCTAAACTCATGAAGTATTTTTTTTCCTCAGAATTTATTCAAATGCTGATCAGGTCATCTACTCATCACTACCAATCTAATAATCAAGTTTCAAGGCTCTATCTTCAATTGTTTTTGAGATAGTTTCTTACAAGGGAAAATGCCCAAATTTACAATGGGCCATTACTCATACATATTTTTCAGAATTTATTCAAAAGTTTATCAGGTCATCTACTCATCATTACCAATCAATTCGCCAAGTTTCAAGGCTCTGGTTCAGACAGTTTTTTGAGATGTTTTGACAAGGTAAAAGTGCCCAAAATTATAAAGGCCATAACTCATGATTTTTTTCTTCAGAATTTATTCAAAGCTTACTCAGGTCATCTACTATGTTACATCTTGAAGACAATTTGATGTATTACTATCATATTTTGGGATTATGTGACCTATATTTCATAACGCTGTGATTTTGTATTATATATACTGTTTGATACCTAAATGTCATATTTACATATAATGACACAGTGTGACCCAAACTTTCACCTCAAAGTAAATATAAATCAGTATTTCTGTATTTCACTGTCTAGGGATTTTGCTTAATATCTTTTAGATTATTATGTCCGGGAGAGTGGTGGGGGGTGGGGATGGGGGGCGGGAGGCATATTGTTTTTAGTGCGGATCCCGTCGGCGTCGGCGTAGCCTCTTGTCCACACTCTATCTCCTTATTGAATGGGCATATTTTAGCCAAACTTACACATATATATCATTGGGAGGGGGGAAAATGCTGATTAGATATTGGTGACCTTGACCCCATTTTCAAAGTCACTGGAGGGCTTAGATTGTTGGAAAATGGCTTGTCCGCACCATATCTCTTGAAGGAATGAGTAGATTTTAACTAAACTTGCACATCTATATTGCTGCGACATGTAAAAGAACTGATAAGATTTTGGTGACCTTGACCGCATTTTCAAGGTCATAGGAGGGCTTAGATTGTTGGAAAATGGCTTGTCCGCACCCTATCTCTTGTAGGAATGAATAGATTTTGACCAAACTTGCACATCTACAATGCTGGGACATGTAAAAGAACTGGTTAGATTTTGGTGACCTTGACCCCATTTTCAAGGTCACGGGAGGGCTTAGATTGTTTGAAAATGGCTTGTCTACACCCTATCTCCTAAAAGAATGAATGGATTTTGACCAAACTTCTACATCTTAATTGTTGAAACATGGAAAAGAACTGGTTAGATTTTGACGACCTTGACCCATTTTCAAGGTCACACTAAGGCTTAAATTGGTGGAAAATGGCTTGTCTGCACCTTGTCTCCTGAAGGAATGAGCAGATTTCGACCAGACTTGCACAGCTATATTTTTGGGACATGGAAAAGAACTGATTAGATTTTGGTGACATTGACCCCATTTTCAAGGTCACACTAAGGCTTAGATTGTTGGAAAATGGCTTGTCTGCACTGTATCTCTTGAAGGAATGGATGGATTTTAACTTAACTTGCAAAGCCAAATTCTTGTGGCATGGAAAATAACTAATTTTATTTTGGTGACCTTGACCCATTTTCAAGATCGCAGGAGGGCTCAGATTGTTGGATAATGGCTTGTCTGCACGCTATCTGCTGAATAAATAGATGGATTTTGACCAAACTTGCACAGCTATATTGTTGAGACAGAGACAAGAACTGATTAGATTTTTGTGACCTTGATCCCAGTTTTAAGGTTACACAAGGGCTATGATTTTAGAAAATGGCTTGTCCCCCCACCAGTTTGAACAGACATATTGTTAAAATAGATTGTATCTATAATAAACTCAAGGTCACAATATACCTATATGTAAGTTTGGTCAAAATTCATCCATTCCTCCAGCAGTTTTTGAGTTTTTGCTGACAAGAGAAAAATGCTCAAAATTACAAAGGGCCGTAACTCATGAATAATTATTTTAAAATTTATTTAAAAGTTAATCAAGTTGTTTACTCATCAATACGTCGATTCATCAGGTTTCAAGGCTCTAGCTTTAATAGTTTTTCAGCTGCTCTGCTGACAAGATTTCAGCCATATTTTTTTCAAAGGGCCATAACTCAGGAAAGGGACATAATCCTGTTGAGAAAAAAATACGTGTCAGCTATTTTTTTTTCATGATGAATCCATTTAAAAACTTTCAAAACAGTAGCATGCACGCCTCTAAAGTTATGCTTTGCATCAAAAAAGTGTGACGAACGGACGAACGAACGGACTGACGGACGAACGCCCCATAAGCAATATTCCCCTACAATTTCTTCGAAGCTGTGGGCATAAAAAAAAGTATACCTATTCCAGCGGCAAATCCCAGTGTAGTTCTTCATATAGGAAGTAGCCCTCCCCCGCAATCGCCCCCCCCCCCCCCCCCCCCACCACCACCACCACCTCCTTCTCCCCGGACGGACGAACGCCCCAGAAGCAATATGCTCCTCAAACTGTTTCGAAGCTGGGGACATAAAGCGTATTCCTATTCCAGCGGCAAATCCCCGTGTAGTGCTTCATATAGGAGGAAGCCCCCACCCCCCACCCCCACCCCTCACACACACACACCCTAAAGCCCCAACTTACAAAAATATGCACATCATATGTGGCTTAAATGCAGTTATGTTTAAGAAGATGCCTAGCTCATTCTAGCAGGCCCATACTGAGGCGTCTGAAAGGGGATGGGGTGGGGCGGGGGAGGGAGCGGGGCGCGAAATTCTGATATTTTGAAAGGGATGCGAATGCTTAGAAATTGTCAATTTTTTTAATTTTTAAACTGCCAGTCACAACAATTGTGTCTGCTTTGTCACCTGCTTGTGATTTTAAAAGTCTTTTTTGGCGAACAGCTTGAAGCAGTCTGATCAGGGTCCATACTGTTTGCCTGTATGCAAAAATAAGTTTGAAAAGTTTGCAAAAATATCAGCAGACGACATAAACACACAACATTTTCAGATGCAGGTTTTCTTGGCATTGATTTAAACTTTATTTTGATTACTTCAAATACAACATAATTTACTACAATACAATATTTTCCAAGATCTGACAGTAAGCCTCAGCTTGTCTGAAAGTCATCTCCTAGCAATAAAGGCATGTAACTTTCTTTGATGTTATGAGTGGCTGAGCCTTTTGACATATTTGATCATAAACAATTAAACCAAAAGCTTAATTACTTATATACATGTATGTAAACCGTAACATACATACGCACGCATTCAGGCACGTACACAAACGCATGCATACACTTATGCGTGCACGCGCATATGCATCAAACATGCAGAGAGAGAGAGAGAGAGAGAGAGAGAGAGAGAGAGAGAGAGAGCATTTTAAGGTTAAGGTTGAAATTCGGGGTGTAAAGTGGCTGTTTGGTTAATAATTGCATGATCTTGAAATAATTTTCTCAAAACGTGTGTTGGTGGGATGCGGGGGTGGGCGGGGGGGGGGGGGGGGGGGCATTTGCACCGTCCGCAGTCCTTCTGCGTACAAGCCTGTAGACTACCAATCAAAAGTATCTAATGCCAAGAGAACTCAACTCTCACATATTCCTTCAAATAGTATGCAAAACCATTATAATGAAACCATGATAAAGAGATCGATTTTCAACAAATGCATTTATTAGTGTACAGCCTGTACTTCAGTGATTGAAGCTACGTCATCGCATCCTGGGAACCAGTGAATTGCGTCACCAAGGTCAACAGCTGACTAAGTACAGAAACAAATAAAGTTGGAAAGAAAACGAAAAATGATATTTTGGGAAGTTTTTACTTGTAAGTCGGCACTGATGGCTCTTGATCTAAATGGGGATGGCTCAATCAGTGGTCTGATCAGCTCTACGATATGCCGGATGCTAACCGGTAACGGCGCCTGGCCCCTCGTCCGACATTTCGGTAAGCGGATCACTTTTTTCCCTAAAACACAGTCTTTTCTTCGGTGTCCCAAATGATCGAACAAGATGTTCGCCGCCATTTTGATTCCGCTAATGACTGGTTAAAATTACCCCCCGACCATCATTAAAATTAATTTCAAATTAAGCGATTTAATGACGAACATTCATAATTAAAATCTTCGTACAACCGGACTTAATGACGAACTTTTTAATGACAAATTAACGGGCCGCTAATTTGAAATTAACGTTTGATACACTCGGATCCAGGAGTGTAAGATTCTGTTTATCATATGACCATTTTAAATTGGATTTTATTGCCTTTAAAGTTGAAAATTGTTAAACAGAAAATGCATGGTTGACATTACCTCATAATGATATTACTTTTTCCCACCAAACTGTTATGTAACGTGTGGTCATACGATTTTTATGACATGACTTTATCCACTGATTAACAGCGACGTCATATGATAAAAACTTTTGATAAGAAAAGACAAGATGTACAAACAACCTGAAATATTTCACCAAGAGCAGACTGAACCAAACATTCCTACCCCACTTTAGTGACAGTGAAAGTTACATCTAGTTTAATTAACCATCCAGTTACAGCAAAGGTCGACCATAATAGGGAGTGGGGAGGGTTGAGGAAAAAATCACATCAACATTTACACTGATTTTGGCACAATTCCGAAAACAAAACATAGAGATCACAAAACTTACTGTTTCATGGCCATGTTAGTGAGCTGTTCCATAAGTCTGTAGGCTTCATATGGTTGCATAAACATGGAAAAATAATGCTGCAAGAAAATTATTATATATATCACAATGAGATCCTGGGAACTGCAGCCTACCTCTTGGGAAAAAATATGATATAAAACATGTCATATCTCTGGGTACATGGAATATCAGAATACTAATTTACTAAACTGTCCTTTTCTATGTTCTTAGATCTGACTGTAATTGTCTTTTCAACTTAAAACAAGATAACTTAATCTTATTATCATATTCACTCTGACTATCTGGACAGACAGTCCCGGACAAACAGAATAAACCCAGATCAGATACTGCAGAACGCAGTCTCTGATCAGGGTCTAAACAGTCGGTCACATATTCAGCAAATTTTAGACACATCAATAGTCCATAGGTCTAGATGAGAGTGGATATCAGGTAAATAATTTTCTTACTTCTCCATGAAAACATATGTTGTGGGTAACATTAGAGATGCCTCACTGTGAGCCAAAGTCTCCTTTGTCTATTTTGGCTTCAGAAAGTATTCAGACATCTTAACCCTTAAGACACCAAATACAACAACTGTCGTCTGCTTTGTCTTCTGTCGGTTACTTTAAAAGTCACTATTGCAAACAGTGTGGACTCAGATCAGACTGCTCCTCTAGGAGCAGTCTGATCTGGGACCATACTGTTTGCCTATATGCAAAAAGTATGTTTGAAAAGTTTGCAAGAAGATGCAGCAGACGACATTTTCAGATGTAGTTTTTCTTGGCATCTTAAGGGTTAACACTTTATCATACTTCTCCTACAAATTGAACAAGTCTGTTGATTATTATAGCTCTTGATAAGATGCTTTTTTCAATCCTAAAGTATTGATATTTTTCTTATTATCCCACGGAAACATATGTTGTGAGTACTCAATAGAATAAGCCCAGAGAGTGGTTTTGTTTGTTTGTGTTGAGGTTTTACGGCCCAGTCAACCCAATGGGGTCATGTCGAGCGCAGTCAGTTTACCTAACCACACGTTTACTGGGCAGGCTTAGTCCTCTAAGCGGTTAACCAGTATTGTGCACATTCTTTCGCCAGAAACTGACAACTGCCCTTCTTGAAACCAGAGAGTGGTAAAGATTAATAGAAAAGAACTTCTTTACCTCCCCTTCTCTAGTAGTAATTCTAATACTGTCTGGCAATAACATGTTGTTACCCTTCTCAAGTTTCTGAAAAAAGAACATAAATACTCATTATTTAGCTGTACACTGTTTATGGAATATTTCAAATAATCCTTCAAAAAATCTCTAAATTGGTTCAAAAATGATAATCATATGTAAAATATTTATGCATTGTAATAAACCACATCACCATGTAAATCCTTGTCCTGCTGAATAAATTAAGATGCCACGCCCACTTCTAATTTCAGCAAATCAGATTACTTGATCCGGATTGTTGCTATAAATTCACATACTTAATGGCAAACAGTGCAGATCCAGATCAGTTGGCTTCTGAACCAGATCAGTTGGCTTTTTCATAAGCCAACTGATCTGGATCTATACTGTTTGCAAAGGCAGGGTATATCCAGGTTCAGCAGGACACGAATTAACATATACATACATGTATAATATTGATGCTCCATAACAGATGTTAATGTTTAATGTTTAGATGAGAGGTTATTTGTTAAGACTGTACAATGAAACAATACTTAACCATGGGCCAAGGCGGCATGTGTAACCCCAACCTATTCTACTGCCTAGACAAAAGTAAAATTGTGTCTACCGTATTTATCTTATGTATTCAGACAGACAGACCTGAGCAAACAAAGGAGACCCAGATGAGACAACACAGAAGGTGATGCGGTGTCTCATCAGGATCTACACTCATCCAGCAATTCTTAAACAAAACATGGGGTAGTAAACTGTACTTGCTCAAATTTTAGAACAAGTATGGTAAGGAGTTGAGGTGTCATTAGGTTATATATGGTATGTGACCTTGATTTGGTTAACAGTAGCAGCACAATAATATCAACTGATCTGTTTTTATCCAGTAATAAAACTAACCACATATAAAC
Source organism: Anodontia alba (assembly GCA_964016985.1). Taxonomy (NCBI): domain Eukaryota; kingdom Metazoa; phylum Mollusca; class Bivalvia; order Lucinida; family Lucinidae; genus Anodontia; species Anodontia alba. Next base: position 32,402,893 of record OZ024834.1, read on the forward strand.
AAATTCAAGAAATGGCTTTTAGACATCTCAAAAAAAAAAAAAAATAAATAAAATAAAAAATAAATAAAAGATCAGCAGAAAACTTTAACATAAATGTTAACCTACATACAGACAGATGGACATCCAGATGGATGGAATAACAAAAACCATAAACCCATTCACTTAGTCACAATCATGAAACCACTGCAAGCTGCAAACATCTCTCCACTGTGAAGCAAGAATATTACTGTCACTGTCAATTAACGCTTTTATATCAAAACATTTAAATCGGACTTTTCCATTTTCAAACTTAAACAGTCTAATTATTTCGGAAAAATGTGTTTAACAGAACTCACAAGAAGAATTATAAACAATTCTGATGCAAGAGTTCATCTCACATGAATCTGTTTGTTTGTTTGTGTTGAGGTTTTACGGCCCAGTCAACCCAATGGGGTCATGTCGAGCGCGGTCAGTTTACCTAACCACACGTTTAATGGGCAGGCTTAGTCCTCTAAGCGGTTAACCAGTATTGTGCACATTCCTCCGCCAGAAACTGACAACTGCCCTTCTTGAATCAGCAGAAGGGAGAGAATGACCGTAGAAAATATTTCACGATCAATCTCCATGGAAGAATGTTGCCGACCTCGGCGGGGGTTGAACCTGCGACCTCCTGGTCTCCAGTTGGACGGCGCATCCAACTCAGCCACTGAGGCCGACTGACTGCTCCAGATGAAAGAAACAGTCAGATAAACACTTATTCACAGAAGCATATGCAGAGGGTACTCATTTAAGAATGTCACTGAGGCAAGTCCAGTGCCCACAGTTACATTTTTCTGGAGCTTATCTAGATCTATGGTATTGTTTACTTTGGGACAGAAATATTACTTACGGTTATATCTGTCCATCTAAGAATCACCTTTGCCTCCCTTCCCATCAAGAAAGAGTAGAAACATAGATGATTAACACTGAGATACAACCAACCTTGTCTGGGAACCTTCCCTTTCCAATAGCTACATGAGTAATCTGTCAGAAAAATACAAAAGCAAAAAATAATCTTTGTTATGGGCAAAACGTGCAGATTCAGATCATCTTGCACATTTCCTAAGTATCATCCTGGCCTTTGCTCTCCATTCATACATTCTGTAGTATCCAATGATTTTGTTAGCAGACAGAAAAGGACTTGATCAGACTGGATCTCTGCTGTCTGCATATGCCCGAAGACATATTTTCACATAGCACTGCATGTAATAAATTTGAAATAGTCCATTCTCCTACCTGTTGATGTGTCAAGAATATTGCTGTATGTATGGTAAACAGTGTAGACCCTGATCAGATGCCACAGAATGCGGCATCTGATCTGGGTCTACACTGTTTGCAAAGGCCTATCTGTCCGAATACTTAGGGTTATTAAGGTAAGCCTTTTTGCCTTTCCAGAAATGTGGCTAAATAGTACAGATGTATCAGAAACTGACAAAGATGACGAATTTCTTAAAAATTGCAAATTTGATCAGACGACATTTTGAAATATTTTTCTTATTTTTCCCAGAAAATAGCCTTTTGAATTTCATGTAAATTGTCTCCTTAGGAGAAAATTTGCATGGAATGTCAAAGCCTATTTTCTGGCAAAAATAAGAAAAATATCAATTTGATGTCTGCTTAATTAGTCCTAAGAGTGGTAATTCTGATGGTGGCGGAAACACTGGGCAGGTCGTATATGTATTTTATTTTAGACTCATGGTAATCTTGGCACTGCCAAGTCTATATGAGCTTGACACATATTTCCAGATAAGAGTGGGTATCCAGATAAGTTTTCTTATTTCTCCATGAAAACATATATAATGGGTACTCAAGAAGTGCCTTGTTGAGGCACCAATATATATCATAGCTCCAGATAAGAGGGGGTATCCACATATTATTTTTCTTATTTCTGCAGGAAAAAATATGTTGGGGTACCCATTAGAAGTGCCTCGCTGAGGTCCCTCTAATGAGTACCCATAATATATGTTTTTGTGCAGAAATAAGAAAAATATTGGTCTTATCTGGAGCTATGATACATGTTTTCATGCAGAAATAAGAAAAATAACACACTTTTCTGATGAAAAAAGTGCTTAATTTGGAGCTGACAGTTAAAGACAAGTAATGAACCAGTTACTCACAATTAACTAATTTCTCCTCTCTTGGCATGTTAAACAGTTTCATAAACTTTCTGGTAGCTGTCTTAAACCTCTCAGTTTCATCATCTATAAGACAAAAGAAACATTTCATTCCTACTTACATTTTTCTTGCAAACATCGTCACTTTTAATGATGGAAGGATGATAATGATAAGCTCTGTGCAATGAAGCATCATACAGTCATTAGCCGAATTCTGCCTCTAGCGAGATTCGAACCTGAGACCTCGTCATACGGTTGGGAGTGCTAACCACTCGGCCACCCATTTGCTTCTTATTTTGTGTGTAGAATACCCACTGCTGCTTAAAAAGGGACATTACAAACAGTGTACTGGAGTCTACTGGTAGATACAGATTAAATGCCACAGTTTGTGGCATCTTATTAGTGACTACACTGTTTGCATTAAATATTAGAATTCCTATGAAAGAAATAAAGATAAACTTAACTAGACTCCCCTTAAATTAAAAATGTTTCTTGAGCTTGAATTATTTCAGCTCCCATTTTGTATCATTTGCACATTTCTATATTAAAACTTGCTTTGCCTCCCTTCTGAAAAAAGGGTCTTCTCTAAAAGGAAAGAATTTGCTCCCCAAAGGGAGCAAATTCTTTCCTTTTAGAGAAGACCCTTTTTAAGAAGGGTTTGATGTGCAAGAAAGCAAATAGAAAAACACTAAAGTTATTTCCCTTGTAAACAATGGCAGAAAGTCTACCAAGTGTATCCAGTTTCTTTAATACAACTGTAAATCATACCATAGAGACTTGTCCTCAGTTTAACCCTACTCACGGCATTTAATAAAATCTGGCTTTATATAGGAATGAATTTCATTTTTGTAGTTTTTATCGATGTGTAAGTACCAGCAAATCACTCACATACTAAATAAAGCGTAAAATCCACATAAATAAAATGCATTTCCTACAATTCCAATTTGGTCATATTTACATAAAATATATATGTAAATAGCTTGTTTTAGAAATTTGCAAGAAGAAAACAGTTCCGTGATTCCTGCTCAGTGGGTTTATCCAACTATAAATCCTGTTTTCAAATCGCTCTCAGGCAATCAAATTGTACTAAATAACTAAATGCTTGTTGAGTTGGAATTATTATATAGTAAAGTGGGTGGGGTAAAGAAACACTGGTGACTGTGGTACATACCTTCTTTGAATGGGTCTACTTTATTAGCATAGAGACTCTCAATCTTACATCTCACAAATTCTGTGGCTTCATCTTCTATTTCAAATGCCCCTGCAGAAACAAATAAGCTGGGTGAAGGTCACAAGTTTTTTTATTTCCATGGCAACAATCACAGACCAAGACCAGCCTGCATATTACCACATTTAACAGTGCTGTCAAAAGGCTATTAGATTTTACATTTCAATTTTAAAACAGAAGGTTTGTCTTTTAGTACACAAACAATGTAGACCCTGATCAGGACCTTCTCTGGTCATCAGTACATTTGCACAGCTGCAGATAGGGTATTTTTTTCAACTGAAAAAAATTCAGATATTTTTCTTATTTCTCCATAAAAAATATGTTGTCGGTACTCATTAGAAGCACCTCACCGACATATATACTAGGATGAAAAAGAAATGCCCGGTACATAGAATATGCAACAAATATTTTATTGCTTGGCCTAAAATAATGAACATCGGTCAGATTGATATTTCGTTCACTGTGGTATTTTTCTCATAATTGTCAATGAAAATCGAATGAAACTTTGTCAACTTGTTCAATAAAAATGAAAGGTTATACAAAAATAAAAAAAAAACTGAATGTAACATTACATTAAATTCTTTAAAACTATCCGTAAAGGTTACCCGGCATTACTTTTTCGTCCTAGTATATTTTCATGGAGACAAAAGAAAAATATTTATGTGGCTACTCCATCTTATTTGGAGCTATGATTCTACACTATCCAATGATTTTGCGAGCAGGCAATGAACACCATGATCAGAAATGTATGAATCTGAGCTTTGTTATCTTGTCTGACATAAGGGCTGTTTCTTGCAATGCACATCAAATGCATAGCTCTTGGTTAGGAACTTTTCTTTTTCAACCAAATTATGCTGAATCTTTCTTATTTGTCATAGAAAACATTATGTTGTGGGAACTCATCAGAAGCGCCTCAATGAGGGGCTTCTGATGAGTCCCCAAAAAATATGTTTTTGTGAATAAGGAATATATTTATCTGGATACAGCATAACAGAACCCCAGATTAGCTTCTCTCTGTTGGTTAGGTTGGATTTTAATGACCCAGTCAACACTATTAAGTAGTGGTGGATTTAGAGGGGGTTTGGTGGGTTCAGTCAAACCCCCAGTGGTGTCCAAATTGTTTCATTTTCATGATGAACTTTGAGAAAATGCTGGCAAAATGGCCAGATTGAACCCCCTTAGCAAATTTGAATCCCCTGTCTAAATATCCTGGATCTGCCCATTAAGGTAATATTGAGCCGGTCAGTTTACCTAACCACACTTATCCTGCCAGGCTTAGTCCTCTAAGCTGTTAACCAGTACCTGTGCACATTCTTTAGACAGAAACTGACAACTGCCCTTCTTGAATCAGTGGAAGGGAGAGAATGACCATCGAAAATATTTCCTGACCAATTTCCACAGAAGAATATTGCCAGACCTAGCTGGGATCAAACCAGCTACCTCCTCAGTCAGGTGGGCATCAGAGTGAGCCACCAAGGCAGGCTATCTCTTGTGCATTCTAATCAGAGTCTATAATCATGAACAATATAGATTTTACAACATCAGAAATGGCATGCAGGGAATGCATACCTTATCAGATCTTGCAGGTCTGAAAGACGACTGAGTTGCCTGAAGGACCTTTTTCACTTGCTCTGCACAGCTCCAGAGTAAGATGAGTATCCTGATAATAATTTTTCTAAATACTCCACAAAAACATGTCTTGTGGGTACTCATTAGAAGTGCCTCAGCATGGCTGAGGCACTTCTAATGAGTACCCACAACATATGTTTTTATGGAGAAATATGAAAAATATCAATACTTTTTGGTTGAAAATAGTTCCTTATATGGTACTATGCCTTTGTGAACTAGAAATTTGTTTGTCCGCAACTAAAAGCTTGTCCATATAAAATGCCAAAGTTTAAAGGTGTATAACTCTGGACAAAATATCACAATAACACCAAAATGCTTAAGTTTGAAAAGGGGCATAAATTGGACAAATATCTATCAAATTTCACCAAAAGTTAAACAGGTCATCTACACAATGATCCCTGATTACCTGCAAAATTTCATGAATCTTGCTCAAGGGGCTCTTGAGATATTTTGCTTACAAGGTTTTCCTATGCTAAAACACCTAAGTTTGAAAAGGGAGCCTAATTTGATCAAATATATACATAAAAGTTCACCAAATTTTAATCAGGTCACCTACACATTGGTTCAAAGCTGCTTGCAAAATTTTATGAGCCTGGCTCAAGTGATTCCTTAGATATTTTGCTTACAAGATTTTCATTTCCTAAAATGCCTAAGTTGAAAAGGGGCCCAACTCCACCATGAAGAATCTAATAGTAAAGTAAAAGAAAATATGGATCAGCTAATTTTTCATAAGCAATGCATAGATGAAATTTCAAAATCCTAGAAAGATATGAGAGGTCTCAAAAGTGTGATGGACGAATTGATAGAGGGAAGTCTGAAAAGGGGGCATAATTTGATAAAGTACTTATAAAACTTCATCAAAAGGTCATCTACACATCGGTTCCAAACTGCTTGCAAAATTTCATGAGCCTAACTTGTGGTTCCTTAGATATTTTACTTGTAAAATTCTTATGAACAGATGAACAATCCAAAAGCAATATGCCCTCTCAACTTCTTCAAAGTCGATCTTTACAGACTGCAGTGGCATAAGCATATTCTTACCTAGTGTCTGCATCAGGTTGTTTTCCAGCCATTCCCAATCCTTGAATATATCTTTCTTATTATTGGCAACAGCTACCACTGCAATTATACATTCAATTCCACTGCAATAATACTGTCAAGTCCACTACAATTGTACGTTAAGTCCACTACAATTTTAAATCAAGTCCACTGTAATTATAAATTAAAGTCCATTGCAATTATACATTAAAGTCAAGTGCAATTATAAAATCTAGTCAACTGCAATTACACATTTAAGTCCATTGCAATTATTATTGCATTGCCATCATATATTAAATTCCACCTCAACCATACATTCATGACCATGCACTTATATTTTCAATTTTAGTGTACTGCAATTAAATACTGATTTAAGAAGAATCAATACCCTTTCAATTGAGACAACAGTCAAAACTGTTTTTGCTCCTTTCTGAAAAGGGGTATTTTCTAAAGGGAAAGAATTCATAGCTCTTGATAAGGCGCTTTTTACAACAAAAAAGAATCTAGATTATTCTAATTTCTTTGGTCAAAACATATCTTGTGGGTTCTCATTAGAAGCGACTCACCATAGCAACAAATAAGGCGCTTTTTTCATCAAAAAAAGGTGATATCTTTCTTATTTATTCACAAAAACATATGTTGTGGGTACTCATTAGAAGTGCCTCATCGAGGCGCTTCTAATGAGTACCACAATATATGTTTTCGTGGAGAAACAAGAAAAATATTATGTGGATACCCCTTCTTATCTGTAGCTATGCTCACCGAGTACTGAGAACCCACAACGTGTTTTCACCGAGAAATAAGAGAATTATTTGCCTGATACTCTCTCTTATCTAGACGTATGAGAATTTGCTCCCCTTCCTTTTAGAACAGAACACTTTTCAGGAGGGACTTTGGGTGCAGGAAAGCAAACAGGAAGTCATAAAAGTTGTCTCCCTTACATTAAATGGCATTAAATATACCATGAGTATCCAGATCACTGCAGTGATACATTTTGTTTAAGTTCTCTACTTTTATACATCCAAGTCCACTACTATATACATATTTTATTTTAATTTAGTCAACTGCAATTATAAATTCCATTTAAATCCACTGTTATTTTTTTTAACATAGCCCACTGTTATTTTACAGTCAATTTAACCCCAAAGCAAATGTGCATTCTATTCAAGTCTGCTGCAATTATCTATCAAATTACAGTCTGATTCAGATGTGTAATGTATGCAAAAAAAAAAAAAAAAAAATTAATGCTGTTTTTACATATATGTAAAAACAACACCTGCTCCATGGATTTGTTTGGTACTGACATATTAAACAACTGTTACATGTACCTAATTATGATATGAAGAAAGAGATTTCAAGTAACATTAATGATGTTATTCAATGTGATACCGCATGACTCATAGCCCTAGATAAGCCTTTCATTAGCACTCATAACTATCTGGGCTAATTCAGCAGAAGACAAACTGATGATATTTTTCTTATTTTTCTCAGAAAATAGGTATAGAAATTTCATGCAAACTGTCTCCTAAGGTGACAATTTGCATGAAATATAATAGGTTTGGCATTTCATGCAAATGGTCTTCTCAAGAGACTGCATGAAATGTCAAACCTATTTTCCAGGCAAAAGAAATGAGACAATATGCATAAATTGTCAAGACCTATTTTCTGGGAAAAATAAGGCAAATATCATAAATATATCACTTGCTGAATTTGCCAAGAGAGTGATAATGATTAAACATGCACAGAGGCATTAAACTCACATTACACAGTCATTTGTGCAGCTACAGCTGTAGTGCCTCACTGACACACTTCTAATGAGAACTCACAAATTTCATTTTCATAAAAAAATAATAGTGTTGCCACTAATGCTCGATTATAATCCATCATCAGTCACTTTGCCCCTTGTGACTGATGATCGGAAAGCATTTTTAGTCGAATATTTGGAAAATTCTATTTTTAGAAACATATTTTTTTCACTTTTTATTTTTATAGGCAATCTATAAAAAATGAAATTCTATTTGGGTCATTCTTTGTTTGTTTGTGTTGCGGTTTTATGGCCCAGTCAACACAATGGGGTCATGTCAAGTGCAATTAGTTTACCTAACCACACGTTTACTGGGCAGGCTTAGTCCTCTAAGCAGTTAACCAGTATTGTGCTCATTTGCCAGAAACTGACAACTGCCCTTCTTGAAACAGCGGAAGGGAGAGAATGACTGTAGAAAATATTTCATGATCAATCTCCACGAAAGAATGTTGCAGACCTCGGCAGGGGTTGATTTGTGGTCAATAAAGGTGAATAAACTTGATAAAATAGCCTGAAAAAAGGCATTTGTTTCACCAAAAAGTACTGATATTTTCCTTATTTCTCCATGAAAACATATGTTATGGTTACTCATTAGAAGTGCCTCCATGAGCTATCCTAATTAGTACCCACAACATATGTAAACACAATATAAGCTGTAAGTATATCTTGGAGTAAAGCGCTTAACAAGGCATTTATTTTGATGCAAGAGTTTTCAAAATCGGCCAAGAAATAAGGAAGTTATGGTGGTTTGAATATATTTAAAATGGCTGTCATGGATGCTGCCATATTGTAGGCTTTGTGACGTCACAAAGCCCAAATTAAATATGCAAAACCAAAGTATAAAGGGTTTTAAAGAATAACTTTGCTACAAATTTTTTTATAATTTTTTAATTCTAGTGACAAGCAATCATTTCCCCAAAAATAAACCAAATTTATGAGAATTACTACCTTTATAAAACAAATTTTAAATTTTTATGAAACTCATTAAATATTCAAAATGGCGGCGCCCATTCCACCAATGTTAAAATATTCAACTGTCTATAACTTACTTAATTTTCAACCAATTTTCATCACATTTGTGTCAAAATTCATTGTTAGCAAAGTTCTTTACTTTAAAGCACAATATCTTTTAAGATTGTGTTCCCCTTTAAATGGAGGAAAAGGAAAATTTTTTATCTGTAGCCCTTTTACTGACCTGGAGCTATGAATTAGTACCCTGAAGAGGGCTACAATAAGAATGAATATATTTTCTACAAATCCATTATTAGTTGATCATCAACTAAGAAATTCTTGCCAGTTCCCATTACTAAGAAATAAGAAAAACATTATCTTGATACCCGCTCCTATCTGGAACTATGAAGAAAACTCATAAAACTGGAGAATTAGATTGTAAGGTACTCACTATAACTGACTTCAGACTCTGGAGTCTGGTGGAGTATTCTGTAGGGTGGCGTCTGGAAAATAATGAGTACGATAATTGTCCTAAAATTTCATACACTAACTTTTCTAATAAAACAGCATACCAAAGCTCTTTATAAGAAGCATAGCTCTTGATAAGATGCTTTTTGTTTTTCAATCCAAAAGTAGGGCTGTAACAATCAGAGGAATTGTTAAGAAGGAGTATTTGGTGATAATTCTGGGATAATTTTCTCCAGTTCTCCATCAAAGCATATGTTGTGGGTACTCATTAGAAGTGCCTCAGCAAGGCGCTTCTAATGAGTACCCACAACATATGTTTTTATGGAGAAATAAGAGAAATTATCCCAGAATTATCATCAAATAGTCGTCCTTAACAATTCCTCTGAACAATACAGTCACCTCATGATATGATACACATCGCTATACTTGCCTCACGATACGATACATATCATGATACTATTTTCATGCATGTCACTGCGTGAAAGTTTTAATACTTTTGGAAACAGGTTAAAAATATCTCAAAGGTTCATTCTTGTATAACAATGCCTGTGTGAGATGCCCCTATTTGTCATATGTGATCAGTGTATTTCAGTAGCATTTAAACATTTGCTATTTGTTATAAAAATGGTCTTGAAATGTTAAAGCTATCATTTTCTTTGGAAATTGTACTTTTATGCGTATCATCAGGTATCGCGATACTAGCCCCACGATACGATACGTGTATCTTCAGAAAAAGTATCGTGATACGATACGATTTCAAAGAATCATTTTGCCTCTATTCAAAAGTATTGATACTCTTCTTACTTCTCCATGAAAACATATGTTGTGGGTACTCATTAGAAGTGCCTCAGGGAGGCACTTCTAATGAGTACCCACAACATACGTCAAGGAGGCACTTCTAATGAGTACCCACAACATATGTTTTCATGGAGATATAAGAAAATATTTATCTGCTACCCACTCTTATCTAGACCTATGAGAGGGGCATCTATACAAATATTTTTCCTATTATTTCATGAAAACATATGTTGTGGGTACCTATTAGAGCAACTCATGAAGGTGCTTCTAATGAGTACCCACAACATATGTTTTTGTGGAGAAATAAGAAAAATATCAGGGCTCAGTTGTTGGAAACTAATGATGTCATTAGTTAACGAATCATTAAAACTTTGATCATTAAAAATGGCATATACACTTATATTTTTGCTGAAAAAATGTGAGTAGCTTTGCAAAAAGCTACTCACATTTTTTTCAGCAAAAATACCTGTGAATTAGATATTGTACTTACTAGAACAGTAAACATTTTGACCACTAACAAGCTCATTAAGCTAACCATGCTTTGAACAACTGGGCCCAGTACTTTTTGCTTGAAGAAAGTGCCTTGTCTAGAGCTTATAGGCACATGCAAACAATGCTACCTGAAGGACCAGTCAGATCAAGGTCTACACTATTTGCCATTCCTTTAAGAATTTTGGGAAATAAATACCCCAAAGAATGGAATAAATAATTTGAATTTCAAGACATTTAACTAATATTCCTCATTTCAAATGCTGCTGTATCTGCCCTTGAAACAAACATGCTTACCAAGTATCAATACGAATGGTAAATTTAAATGACCAAATAAAATTAAATAAGGAAGGCAGATTTAAATAAGTATTCCACTTACTTCTGTATCCCATTCAATTCTCTGTTAAATGCATCGAAATGTACTTATGGACCTACTTGTTTTGTATGTACAGTTTATTGAATAAAATACTGTTTACACCAAGTCAGGTAAACCTGACCAAATTCTGTGAGATTGTGTGATACTGTCAGAATTGGACTGGTACATTCCGATATCTGATCACCATTTTGTTAAAGCATAGCTCTTGATAAGAGGCTTTTTTTCTCAATCCAAAAGTATTGATATTTGTCTGTTTTCTCCATGAAAACATATGTTGTGGGCACTCACTAGAAGTGCCTCAGTGAGGCACTTCTAATGAGTACCCCCAACATATGTTTCCATAGAAAAATAAGAAAAATATTTATCTGTTACCCACTCTTACTGTATCTAGACCAATGGATAAAGCACTTAATTTTTATTCGAACCATTATGTTCACAAATGTTAAGCAAGTTACTTTCATCAGTTGGTGAAATTAAAAGAACGTGTACTTACTTTGTTGTCCAAAACAGTATCCAATGTGCCCACCAAAAGTCCAGTAAGACCCCCACCACCATATCCCTTCCTCCTTTGCAAAACAAAGAATGGGTTGGCTCTCTCTGTAACCCTGCAATTGAATGATTAAATAATTAATGCAACTCTCTCTCGTCTTACTCAGCAGATATCCAATCAAACACAACAACAATTTTCTTCTTTGATTTGGTTGTTTGATCTTTCCAATTTGGAATTCCAACAACTCAACTAACAGTCTGTCAGAAAGGGAGACAGAGATTTCAACATTAAGCAGAATGCCTATAAGACTAACCAATTCTTCATGCAAATTGGGCTATAATAGCACTAAGACCATAACTTGCCAAGTTTAATGAGAAACTGACCAAAGTCAGCAAACCCAAAACTGACCTGAGTCAGTGAACTAGAAACTGGCCTAGGTCAGTGAATAAGAAACTGACCAAAGTCAGTGAACCTGAAACTCAAAAAAGTCAGTAACCCAAAAAATTTGGTTATGGTCAAATACTAATGATGGACTGGCTACCTTTCCCTCTGAACATAAGGATCTCAACTTTTATAGGTGTTAAAAAAAACTTATTAAGACTGCTAAATTCTAAATTCAGCCACTCACTTAACCTGATGTAATGATCAGACTTGATCAACTCAGTATCCAGAGATAGAGACAGACCAAAGTCAGTGAACGATGAAATACTGATCAAACAGTTACAAAAGACTGGAGCTGCTTTTCCTGAGATCCAGCTGTGGTCCAAATATATCAAATCCATAGCTTTGAAGTAAACAAGACACTGATCTAAACCCAGTGAACACAAAATAAACATGTGATTCCAGTGGAAGCGAGGAATGCCCCCCCCCCCCCCCCCACCCCCTGAGATTTCTTTTTGTGACTCGATGTGATGTCACGATTTGTCAATTTATTTCAAAACCACTTCACACATGACAAAATTACAAACCAGTCATGAGTGCCACATAATGTGACATTGACCTGATCTTGTTGTAAGATATTTTTCTGTCAAACTATTTCGAATTTGCTTTCATAAAATAAGCTATTGTGATAGTTATACAGGCAATTTGTATGCAATTCAAGTGCAACCTTGACCTTCATTGTAGGAAGCTGGCTTCATCAACTTAACTTAGGATACATTTGAGTCAAATTATTTCAAAAAGTTGCTGCAGTGTTGCACAATCTAAGCACGAGTAAGGTATACGTTTTTTTGTTGTTGTTTTTTTTTAACCCAAAAATGTTGATCTTTTTCTTATTTCTCCACTAAAACATAAGTTGTTGTTACTCAATTAAAAGGACCTGCCAAGGTGCTTCTAATGTGTACCAAAACAATACAGTAAAACCTCAATGACTCGAACATCTTTGGGACCATGGAAATTTGTTCAAGATATGGGTAGTTCAAGCCACTGAGGGTAAATCACTGTGCCAGGTCAGGAAGCAAATCAGGCGATAATGTAGGGAAATATTTTTGGTCTTCTACATAATAATGAGGCAATTCTGATGAGTACACACAACATACAATTTCATGATAAAATAAGAAAAAATTCCTTAAATATTTGTTTTCTGGAGCTATTGCAAGAATTTTGTAGAGACTCAAAAACAAGTTCGAATGAGCAATGGTAAAGGAGCCATCCGGGTTTGAATTAATGGCCCTGATAAAAACTTTGGACCAGTATATATCATGATACCAAATATAAATTAAATCCATTGTTTGGTTTATAAATAATGAGGTCCTAAAAACTTGGACAAATCATCACAAAAACATGCTTATATAATTTTGACCCCCTTAAACCCCACTTTTATACAGTAACTAATAATTATTTTTCTTATTTCTGCAAAAAAACATAGATTGTGGGTAGGGCTATCACGTGTAAACGTGTACCCGGAAGCGTGTAGTGTTTGTGTAGAAAACGGTTACGAAAATGACAGTTTGTTTACACGAAGCACATGATTGACACATGATCAGTAATGACATCATCAATAAAATCTTACCTCATTCATTCGTCACTTCATTTTTTCTTTCTCTCTCATCATGGCTGCCTCTGATAAAAACCTGAGATTGCCAATTTGGCAATATTTTTTCTGTTATCTCCACCCCGATGGCAGAAGAAGGCCAAATGTAACATGTGTAAAGTTGAAGAGTCATACTCGGGAGGCAGCACCGGGACTATGTCCAGTCATTTGAAACATGTACATAAGTCTCTAAAGACTGAAGTCAATGATGGAAAATCCAAAATTGTGCAAAAGCCGATCACTGACTTGTCTTGACTTGGACCATTTTGTTTGCACTGGGGCGTTTTGACATTGATCCTACGCATTTGGCCATTTTGACTAGCATCCACAGTGCACAATATTTATGTTTGAGACCACCCATCAAATTTTGCTGCAATCAGAAAGCAGCTTTGTCAATACACAAATTTAGCAGTGTGGCAAAAGTAATTGTCAATTAGTTAACACATTGGGACACACATAAATGGATATTCGAGTCCTATAAAAATTGAGTGCCTTTGAACAGAACATAGTTGTACAGCCTCGGATAAAAAGATTTTGGAAACCACAACAGAAATATTCCTATCAGAGATGGAAATACAGCCTTACATGTAATGATTGTGTGTTTATTTCATAATTTTTTCCTTGTAAACTGGTATGTAAAAGATTCCCGGTTAAACGAAATTGTTTTGTTTTTGAAATTTCGTGTACATGTGTAGAGATTTCTGTACGCGTGACAGGCCTCATTGTGGGTACTCATTAGAACTGCCTCATTGAGTACAATCTATGTTTTGAGCAGAAATATGAAAAACATGAGAATTTTTTATCTGAAAATTTTCATTTTTGGGTGGTAAAATTTTCAGAATATTTGAATAGGCATGTTTTCGTAATGTTTTAACATGAAAATTTTGACATGACTGTGACCTTGATCTTAACACAAACTAGTGGGGTGAGGATGGAACTGGGCAAAATTTTGGACCAATATGTATCATCATACCAAAAATGAATCAAATCAGCGATAAAGTTAGGGAATAATGAGGTGTTAAAAACGTAAACGAAAACTTGGTCTACCACATTTAAAAAGCTCAGAAGTACAAACCAAACATTTAGGATGGTAATTAAAATGAGGGCGTCGGAGTACAGTACAGTATCCATCGATTATTTAAAAAAAAATAGTCATGTTTTGTGCGTGTCCAAAAATGATAACAAAAGCACAGATGCTGGTCCGCTTGTGTGTGATGTGTTGCCGTTACCCCTCCTGTCTTTTGGCCTAAAGTGGTGCATCGACCCATAGGGGCTGGAACTCAAGTCAATGATACAGCAGCAGTCTCAATACTAGAATTCTGCAGTTCTTTGTACCTGCAACAAGTTGACAACAGCTCATTACCATAAAGCATTAGCTAGCAACACCTCCTCTGGCTTCACCCACATTTTGGTAATTGCCAGCCAAGTAATCTATCAATTTACGTTTTGCAAAATTTGATGACGACTTCCTAATCTGCATCAGCCATTTTGTGTGTTGATCTTCATCACGTGACAAGATCAATTAAGAATAAAAGAAAAACTATGAATCGTGGTCTATAAATTATTAAGAACATTTAGTTGATTATTTACAAACTTAACCATTTATTTCTTACAGAAAAAATTCACATATTTAAATCCTATTTTCCAAATAAGGAAATCACGTGATATCTGGCATATAGCTAATTTGTGGATCAACTAAAGTATGCAAAATTAGAACAATGTCTGTTATTTACATGTATTCAGTGATTACAGTCAGCTAAGGTTTTAAACTATCGTATTTTAAATTCCACTCTCTGAGTTCAGCTTTGGTTTGTACTTCTGAGCTTTTTAAATGTGGTAGACCAAGCCTGGACGTGCCTGAGGCCAGATTATTCGCATGTTACTAGTTATCGTGAATAACACCAAACTGCAAATGCAGCAGAACACAGCAGCGAACATATATTGTAGGTGCACGTCAGAACTGCTTCACTGAGATAGTCCTGATCAGATTGATTATTACAGCCAACATTTTCTGATGAAAGACATGATATTTTTTCCTAACTCGGCATCAAACAAATTTTGTGGGTCAGAACAGATACTTGGGGTCAGTAGGGCAGTGCAGGCCCAAAAAATATCTTGTATATATTTTTTCTCTAGTTATTTTTGTATTTTAGTACAACAGAAACACTACTGATATAATAAAATCGTATTCTGTGACTTCTGAAAAGGTTCTAAAAAACATCACATTTCTATATTACCATTTGAGAGAAATGTGATATTTTTTTTAGAACCTTTTCAGAAGTCACAGAATATGATTTTATTATATCAGCAGTGTTTCTGTTGTACTAAAATACAAAAATAACTAGAGAAAAAATATATACAAGAGATTTTTTTGGGCCTGCACTACCCTACTGACCCCAAGTATCTGTAGGTCAGAACTCCTTCATTGAGGCGGCTCTTATTTAATAATTTGTTGCTAGGATATTATGAGCTCAAAATCTTACATCAAGTTAACAAATCATGCAACCTCCTTAATATTGCTCAAACACATATAGATTGTGGTTACTTGTTAGAACTGCCTCATTCAGACGAACAACACTCAAATTTATGTTGGGCAGAAATACATTATTTACTCTAAATATTGGGAATCCTTACCATACTTGTCCTATAATTTGTAAAAGTCCTCTACCTGTTGATGCATTTAAAATATTGTTGGATGAGTGGGAAACAGGCGCTCTGCAATGTCTGAACTGGGTCTACATGGTTTGCTCATACTTCGGGTTATAATGGTAAGAAAGATATCAAACATTTTCATCTGAAAAAGCTAGTTCTACATATATGAAAGGCACATACCATAATAGAAAACAATATGAAATAGAGAAATCATCTTTTTTTTTTTTTTACTTTCAGTCTTTCACCTCCAATTTACGCTTTTTCTTCTGAAAACGGGATTTGATATTTGATGCACATTGTCTCCATTTTGGAAAAATAAGAAAAATAGCACCAATTCGCCATTTGCTGAATTAGCTCAGAGAATGGTAAAGGCTAATAAAAAATAAATATTCAAAACAGTTACATCTTACATATCAAGCTCACTTAATATTGTACAAAAGGTACAATAGGTCCGGTATTAACACCTTTTCACACTTTACCTATATGTATTGTAGCGTGAAACCGGGTCTTCTATGAAGTCAAGCACTGAGATCGCGGTTAGTACCTGGATGGGTGACCGCAGTACATTGGTGGCAGTAGTGGGATGAAAGACAGTGTCCTTAGTGTGTTGCATAGGCTCCGCCCTCGGATTTGCCTAGTGAGGCACCTGTGACTTCGGGGCGAAGTCAAGAGAAGAGGGGGAGAAATGTAATGGATTAGGTATATATATCACTTCTACAGCCTCGCTGTGGAAGCCGGCTTTTATGGCGACACTGGTAGAGTGATTGGCTTTTTTTACGAAGTTAAGCAACAGAGATCGCGGTTAGTACCTGGATGGGTGACCGCGGTGCTTGACTTCATAGAAGACCCAGTTTCACACTACAGTATATTGGCTGCATTGCCTATTACCTGTACAGTGGCTGCATTTTCCCTGATCCAGCATGTTTGTTATGTGTAAACTTTACATACAAATTGTAATGCCGACAAAGAAACAGTATGTCACTTTCAACTGGAGTGTTTCACCCTTGATACATCATAGTATTACACAACCTATGATTAGAGACATCAAGTATATACTCAGAGATTGTGACTTGGTTCAAATTGTGAAATGTTATTACAAGTGGTGACTGCAGACTGTACTGCTGTTACTTATACCAAAACTGTCCATGAGGTTATTTTCCCATATTAGAAGACTGCATTGCATATTGAGAGATATGAGACTTTTTGTTATACCACATAGAAAGAGAAAGATAAAGACTTAATTTTAATCAGTAAAAACTTTGGCACTGAACATAAATGGAAGCGGTGGTACACCCAAGCAATTCCAGTGTTTTTAAATCTGTTTTTAAGACATTTTTTAAAGCTGTAAAATAGGGTGGTGGACATTCATCATTTTAACTGTGGATTGTATATATCAACGTTCAGTACAGCTCTTCGGGATGTGCATCAAATCCGGCAAAAGTTATATCAACCATCCTACCTATGGCGTTCTGCCTTGGCTTTTACCCAGTTATTAGGGATTGTTTTGCGACTTGCAAGTTCACTACCATTACATTTTCACATGTTGTATTTAACTTGCATGAAAAGAGATTTTGGAAGGTGTATGAAACTCCAACAGGGTAACGGGTGTTTGTTTGTGTTGAGGTTTTACGGCCCAGTCAACCCAATGCAAGGTCAGTTTACCTAACCACACGTTTACTGGACAGGCTTAGTCCTCTAAGCGGTTAACCAGTGCACATTCTTTCGCCAGAAACTGACAACTGCCCTTCTTAAATCAGCAGAAGGGAGAGAATGACTAGAAAATATTTCATGATCAATCTCCACGAAAGAATGTTGCCGACCTCGGCGGGGGTTGATCCCGCGACCTCCTGGTCTCCAGTCGGACGGCGCATCCAACTGAGCCACCGAGGCCGGCAAATGGTGTAATTGTTTAATTGCGATAAGGTTGTGCAAGCCAGTGTTTTGAAACCTACCCCATTCATATACCTGGCCTTTGAAAAAACAGACCCATTAATATACTTGATTGTCTGAAATGTTGACCTATTCATGTAATTAGTAAACATAAGCTCATATTACACACTCATTTGCTACTATCACTTTTAATACAACACTTAGATTAATTGGGTAGTTTATTGCTGGTAGTTAGACAAATATTGCAGTCAGTTCATTGAATACCAAGAGAAAATTTCTGACATGACATGTCCTAAGGAGACAATTTGCATGAAAGGTCAGAGCCTATTTTCTGGAAATACATGTAATATTATGAATTTGTCATCTGTGAATTTGTCCATAAGGTGCTAAAGGTTGACCAATGTATTTTTCAGCTTAATACTGTCTTATCACAATGGGCAATTCTTCATCAGGTGTAGATGTAAACAGCGAGGAAGCTAAGTTTGTGCAGTCAGAAATTGAGAATAATTGTGTTGTGATTTTCTCCAAGAGCCATTGTCCTCACTGCAGGGTTTGCAAGAATACATTCCAGAAGCTGGGCGTGGATTATAAGGTCATAGAGCTGGATTACAGATCTGATGGTAATGCCATACAAGATATTCTTCACCAAATGACTGGTGCTCGAACTGTAAGTATATTTCTGCACACAGACTTCATCAAAGGAACTTATTATGCACAGTCGGCTCCAGATATGATGCTTGTTTGAACCAAAAAGTGCTGGGCCCAGTTGTTCAAAGCGTCGTTAGCTTAACGAGCTCGTTAAGGGTCATTTCGTTAACTGTTTTAGTGGATTCAATATACAATATTCTGATATTTTTTGCTGAAAAAATGTGAGTAGCTTTTGCACTGCAAAAGCTACTCACATTTTTTCAGCAAAAAATTTTAGCATATTTGCGTATCACTCGATTAAAATTTTAACGAATCGTTAACTAACGACATCGTTAGTTTTGAACAACTGGGCCCTGATATTTTTCTTATTCTTTACAAAAACATATGTTGTGCTCACAACATATACTTTCGTAGAGAAATAAGAAAAAAAAAATGTGGATACCTCTGCTTATCTGAAGCTATGTGCACAGCATTTTTGTTGCACTTTTTTATAACCAAACCTGTTGACATTTTTTTTTTTTTTTTTCCACAAAAACATATATGGGTACTCATAACATATGCTGTCAGGGAGAAATACGAAAAATATTTTACCAGATCTTGCACAATAGGCTTATTGCAGTAAACAGCTCCTGTAACTCAAAATATGGCACTTTTTTCCAACCAAAATTGTTAATAGTTTCTTATTTCTCCATGAAAGCATACATTGTATGTTATGGGTACTCATTAGAAATGCGGAGAAATAAGAAAAATATTTTCCCAATACCCTTTCTTATCTGGAGCTATGCACCTCTGCAGCTCCAGTTTATTAACTACCATTCTGGGCTAATTCAGCTGATGGCAAATTGATGATATTTTTCTTATTTTTCCAAAAAAATAAACAACAACAAAACAGGTTTGACATTTCCTGCAAATTGTCTCCAGTGGAGACAATTTGCATGAAATGTCAAAACCTGTTTTCTTGGAAAAATAAGAAAAATATTTTGAAATGTTGTTTGTTGAAATTTTTACCCAGAGTGCTAAGTTAAGGCAAATAACTTTCTTGTATCTTACCAACCTACAGTGCAACCTCCTTACAACAGCCACCTTTGTGAAGTCACAATACTGGTAGTTGTAGGAGGTGACTGTTGTAGAGATATAAATATATAGTAAAGCATCCCCTTGGGAAATCAGTGGCTGATATACCGTAATAACCCTAAGTACTGGAACAGATAGGCCTTTGCAAACAATGTAGACCCAGATCAGATGCCACAGAATGCAGCATCTGATCAGGGTCTACTCTGCCATACATACAGCAATATTTTAGACACATCAGAAGGCAGTAGAATGGACTATTTCAAATTTTAGGACAAGTATGGTAAGTAGATAAAGTGCCCCCAATACTTAGGGTTATTATGGTAGGGAGGTGCTGATATAGGGAGGTGGCTGTTGTTGAGAGGTGACCCTTCATGGCAGTTCCACTGTACATTGAAAGTTGCCTTGGTGTCTGATTGTTGTAATAAACTCTTGGCATGTTGAATAAATTAAGATGCCACACCCACTTCTAATTTTTAGCCGACCAGATTACTTGATCCACATTGTTGATACCAATTCACATACGGCCTGTCCCTGTGGCTCAGTTGGATGTGTGTCCAACTTGTGATCAGGAGGTCAGGGGTTCGATCCCTGCTGCGTCCGGCAACATTCTTTCATGGAGATTGATCATGAAATATTTTCTGTGGTCATTCTCTCCCTTCCGCTGATTCAAGAAGGGCAGTAACTATTGTCAGTTCCAGGCAAAAAAATGTGCACAAATAGTGGTTTACCACTTAGATAATCATGTCCAGGAAAAGTGTGGTCAGGTAACCTGACCGGCTCAACACAACCCCAGTGGGTTGACTGGGCCATAAAAGCTCATCTCAAGTCAATCAATCAAAAACTTAATGACAGACAATGCGGATCCACATAGCAACAGATAAAGCGCTTTTTTCATCCGAAAAATGCTGATATCTTTCTAATGTCTCCACGAAAACATATGTTGTGGGTACCCATTAGAAGCGCCTCAGCGCTTCTAATGAGTACCCACAACATATGTTTTCATGGAGAAATAAGAAAAATATTGTATGGATACCCCCTCTTATCTGTAGCTATGGATCCAGATCAGCTGACTTATTCAGATGGATCTTTATCTGATCTTTTTGCAAAGATAGTGCATATCCAGGTTCAGCAGGACCAGCTTTAATACCCATAATGTATATTGTTGTAAAGAAGTAGGCAAAAATATCAATACTGCATAGGTCTAGATAAGAGTATCAGGTAAATATTTTTCTTATCTTACCACGAAAACAAATGTTGTGGGTACTCATTAGGACTGCCTCAGTGAGGTGCTTCTAATGAGTACAGGGATCAATTTTAGCACTTGCTAACTTGCTAAATGCTAGTTAATTTCCTCAAAAAGCAAGCTGAAATTTCCATCACTTGCTAATTCTAGCAAGTTGGAAAGATTCTCTTTAATTGTGGAACCTGAGGCACTGTTGCTAAAGTTTTGCAATTTCTTTTCCAAAAGCAATGACTATACTTTTTTTTATTTTTCCAAGAAAACAGGTTTTGACATTACATGCAAATTGTCTCCATAGGAGACAATTTGCATGTAATGACAATTTGCATGTAATGTCAAAACCTGTTTTCTGGGAAAAATAAGAAAAATATTTTAAAATGTCTGCTGAAATTTTTACCCGGAGTGCAAAGGTTTAAAGCCACATTTAACAGTGTTTATAAGTATGAAAAAGCAAGTGGCTGAAAGGTTTAGCAAGTAAAAAATAATGCTACTTGTTAATTTTAGCAAGCTGTCAGGAAAGTTAAATTTGAACCCTGGAGTACACCCATTTTAGACTGGATAGACTGTCCCACACTATGTATTAGAATAGTCAAATTTCAATTTTAGGTATGTCAGAGAAAAATTGCTAAACTATTTGCAAACAGTGGAGATCCAGAAGGCAGTATCTGATCTGGGTCTCCAGTTTGCTAAATACATTTTGGGGATCTCCAGACAAAAAAGGGGTTAAAACAACTGGTGAATATTTTGTTTATGTACCAAACCATAGTTTGAACATTTCTACAACTGTAACAACAGCCACCTCCCTTCAAGAGCCCAAGGGTGGCTGTTGTCATCTGCTGAAATTTTTACCCAACATCCTAAATGTTAATTCTAATGCACTCGCGTATGTAACGCGACGTCTGATTGGATAACGTCAAAAATTTGCGACGGTATATTCTGCGATATACTGTCGCAAATCCGACGTCATCACGTAACGTCGCATCTCATTGGCTGGCGTTTGGTTTTACTGCAGCTCACAGCACTTGCCGTTTTGTGCAAATAGTACATTTTTTCAATAGAAAAAAATGAATAAATGCATTAGAATGGGGATAACTGCATCAAATTTGTCATTTGGGGAGGTAAATCGGCGGTTTTACGGTCGCAAATTACGTTTTACGGCTCCGCTGACGCGTCGCCGTAAAACGAAATTTCCGACCGTAAAACCGCCGATTTACCTCCCCAAATGCCAAATTTGAATGCAGTTATCCCCTAATTCTATTTTCAGGTACCTCGAGTATTTATCAAAGGCAACAGTATAGGTGGTAACTCGGAAACAAGAAAACTCTTTGATGAAGGAAAGTTGCAAAAACTTGTGGAGGATTGTCGGTTATGATTTATGTTTTATATAGGAACAAAGAAACATTGCAGTTACAACACAACATAGGCCTTTACCCATATATGTTTCATAGCTCCAGAAAAATGCTTTCTTCAACCAAAAAGTACTGCTTTTTTTCTTATTTCTCCACTTAAGCATATATTATTGTACTCATTAGAAGCACATTGCTGAGACTTCTAATGAGTACCCACAACTTACGTTTTCATGGAGACATAAGAAAAATATTTTCTGGATACCCACCTCTTATCTGGAGCTATGATACTGTCTTAAAACTCTTAAAGTGCCAAACAAAATTTGTAGCCGGTGTTCTAATATTTTTATTTTCCATAGAAAATAAGTCCTGACATTTTGTGAGGATCATCTGCCAAGTAGACAATTCACATGAAATGTTAACTATTTTCTGTGAAAAAAAAAAAAAAATGTCATCTGCTGCAGTTGTTACTGCTGGTTTGTGATATCTAGTAAGGAACATAGAAACAGGACTTACTGTAACCCTTGAAGAGTCAGTCACAGCAGCAGCAAACAACATTCTATATATATGACAGGGTAGGTAGAGTAGGGCTTTGAGTTCCAATATTTCAAAATTTCTGGAATTTTTACAAAATTCTTTACCCTTGTCATGCTGAGCCTGGATATATCCTGCCTTTGCAAACAGTGAAGAAGCCAACTGATCTGGAGCTGCACTGTTTGCCATTAAGTATGCGAATTTATAGGAACAAGCAATCTGACTTGCTGAAAATTAGAAGTGGGAGTGGCATCTTAATTTATTCAGCATGGCAAGGGTTAAGAAAATCAGCAGTTATGAATCATTTGAGAAAAGCATGAAAATAATTGAAAAAAAAAAAAAAGAAAAAAAATGTGAAACCATAACAGCCGCCATTATACTGTTGCAGAGAGATAACTCTGTCAAAAATAAATTGAATTTGCCCATTAGCAATCCCAAACCAGATTCCACTATATCAATGTACACATCAAGTTTGGTGAAAATCCATTGAGATTTACTCAAATAATTGTCCTGAAATCTAAATATGGACATGTCACAGGCAGATAACTGTCAAAAATTGATGAAATTTGCTCATTAGTCATCACAAACCAGACCTCCACAGTATCAATGCACATACCAAGTTTGATGAAAATCCATCTGTATTTACTCAAATTATCATCCCAAAACAAAAATACGAATGGTTGGAAGTACATGTATGACAGATGGAGGGACACACAGACAGCCAAATTGAAACCATAATACCCAACCACTATCTTGTGTGTGTGGGAGGGGGTATAAAAAATCAGAAAACTGAACTGTGTAAGTCAGACCAATTTATGGGCTTTAGGTTAAATATTGGAAAATAATGCATAGAAATAGAAATGGCAAATGGTTTCTGACAAAGTATTGTCGAACAAAGTAAAATGTCTCATTTCGAAAAAAACAAAAAAAACAAGCAAAGCCAACCTTTCTAAGCGATGTCAAAAGGAGAGTAGACTTATTGCATTGGTTGGAAGTTCAAACAAAAATTGTTTATTTAAGATGTTTAAAATTAACAAATCCAGTAATCGTTAACTGTCAATTGGCCAGTGGTGTTATTCTGATGAAATTTCCAGTTTTCAATGTACATGTACTTTCATATATTTGAACATAGAGTTATTGTTTATGTTATAAAATGTTAATAAATTTTAAGAAAATCTGTATTACGGTAGTATTCCTCATTTTGTTTACATCCCTATTCTGACAAATCGAAGCATCTGGGTGGCCGAGTGGTTAGTGCTCCTGACTTCGGGTCACAAGGTCTGGGGTTCAAATTCCTCTAGAGGCCGAATTCAGCTTAGGACTGTATGGCGCCTCATTGCCCAGAGCCTTTCAGTATCACCATTCCATTATCTCGATATGACTTAGATCAAACCATCATCATCATCTTTAGTCCAACTAAAGGGAAATTTTTGAGATAGAAAAAAGTTACATATATATCAGTTGTGAGGACTTTATTCTTTTTCTTTTTCATAAATAGTTTTTGTTCATAAAACGTACACTTATCGTCAAATAAGTTTTAATTCAAATAACCTACACTTCATAAAACATACATGTACACTTAACATGTCAGCTCCTGGTAACACACTTTTTGTTTTTTCAAGCAAAAAAAAAACCTTTCATATTTCTCCATGAAAGCATATGTTGTGGGTACTCATTAGAAGTACCTTAGCGATGCATTTATGAATATACAAAACATGTCTTTGTGAAGAAATAAGAAAATGAGCTCTAAAAATATTCAATTACAGAGACCATTTCCTGTGATGACTTATATTCACGCCATTTCACGGTACACAGCTTTTAACTCTTTCCCCGCTAGTGGCAACTTTTGTCGTCTGCTGATAACCTTTACTCTGATGGTATTCCTTAAAATTTTTTTTAGAAAATTTGATTTTTAAAAAAAATCCACAGATGACAAAAAAAACATGCAAAATTACCCAGCATACAAAGAGTTAGTTGATGATGTCACTGCCAATACAAACCATTAAACATGATAGATGAGGGAAGATATCCACATAAATATTTTTTCTCTGAGAAAAAACCTGTATATACCCATAATATTAAGACACCTTAACCCATTAAAGACTGAATAAACTCTCCCACACTATAGATGGGAAGAGTCCATTTTTGATTTTAAGTATGTCAGGCTATATGATGTAGAAACTCCTAAAGAAAAATGATTGAACTATTTGCAAACATTGGAAACCCTGATCAGACGCCACATTCTGTGGCGTCTGATCTGGGTCTGCACTATTTGCCAGTTACCTGTTTCGGGGTCTCCAGTCTTCAATGGGTTAATTCCTTACCATTCTGGTCTAAAAATTTGAATAAGTCCATCTTACTACCTGTTGATGTGTCTAAGCACTGCTGGATGAGTGGAAAACAGTTTACACCCTGATCTGATGCTGCAATTTGTTGTGTCTGATCTACTGTCCTTTCGACATCACTCAGAAAGACGTTTTTTGCTTGGCATTTTATTTTAAATGGAAATATTTTGTTCTGATTGACCATATCTTATCAGAAACCATTTGTCTTTTCTGTTTCTGTGTTTTGTTCTCAAATATTTACCCTAAAATTAAATTTACGACCAAACATTGGTCTGACCTATGCAATTTCTATAGTAAAGTGATTTTTTAGAATTTTTGTTTCAGAAATATTTTTTTTGCTTTTCTTTGCTGAATTTGAATTGATGATGTTTCACAACAATATTGTGAAAATTTCAGAAAAATTGAACAAGCAGAACTTGTTGAAAATTTGCCTCCAAGTTACCTACCCTGCAGATTTCTGGATGATTTGCATTCTTTTTTACTATGGGAAAAAAAATGATTTAAAAAAAAAAAAAAAAAAAAAAAAAAAAATAGAATAAAACTTTTTGTACATAGGCAGTTATGACAAATGGTTTTGCATTAAATCATGAAAAAAGTTTGCAAATTTACTTCTTCTGTGTAAAGTGCCAAGCAAAAAACTTTCTGAAAGATGTCAAAAGCACTGTTATCAGATATCTGTCTAAATATTTAGTGCAAACATAGTACAGTAAATGTCCTAAAATGTTGTACACCAAAATGTCTGACAAAATTGCATATGCAAACAGTGTAGACCCAGATCAGACTGCTCCTGTAGATGCAGTCTGATCAGGGTCTACACTGTTTGCCATTCCCCTAAGTATTTTAAGAAACAACTGCACAAAAAGCAAAAAATTTGACCAAAAAAGAATGGAATAAAATGTTCAAAATTTTAGGCCATTTACCATAAGCGCATTTGGGAGTTCCAAAAGGTTTTTAAGATAGGTGCTTAATAGTAATTTTTCACAAATCTATGCCAAAAGCCTGACCTTTTATACAGATAATTGCTTAATATATGTGGCATATATTTAAGACAGATCTGACTAAGTTTTCTCATAAAAGGAAAAAGTATATTAGTTTTTAGGCTGAAAAAAAAAAAGAAGCATCATATGTCTAGATGAGGGGATATCCAGATATTCTAATGAGTACATACCCAAAACATGTTTTCATGGACAAATAAGAAAAATATCAATACTTTTGGGTTGAAAATGCTTCATCTGAGTTATGAAGCATCTGAGTTATGAAGCATTTTATTTGACATGCAGAAGCACATAAAACAAAACAGACAGAATCACGTAATACTTAATGTTGGCTAACCCATTTTAGACTGCATTAACTCCCCCATTGTATATACCCAGTCAGCATTCTACGTAAATCTATATCCGGCCGTCATCGGCCCGTCAGGGTAGCTGACAGGCCGATGACGGCCCGATGTAGATTTACCTAGAATGCTAGCTGGGTACATGTACTGGAAGAGTCAAATTTCAATTTTAGGTATGTCAGGCTATGTGATTTAGATATTGCTAGAGAAAAATGGCTAAACTATTTGCAAACAGTATAGACCTTGATCAGATGCCACATTCTGCAGTATCTGATCTGGGTCGGCACTGTTTGCCAAATAACTTTTGAAACAGGTTAATGACTGTAACCCTTATAGTGTATTTAAAATTGTTCCTGATGCTATTCTCTACTACTACCTTTTACTTTTCGAAGAAAATAAGGCTTAGATTTCATGTGAATCGTCTGCCTAGCAGATGATTTGCAAGAAAGACCAAACCTTATTTTCTCCGAAAAATAAATAAAAAAACACCAATATACATTTCAGGGTCCAGATGTTCAAAACTAATGATGTCATTACTTAACATATCGTTAAAACTTTGATCACTAAATATAGCATATATGCTAATATTTTTGTTGCAAAAAATGTGAATAGCTTTTGCATTTTCAAAAAACTACTCACTTTTTTTCAGCATACCTATGAACTTGATATTGTTCTTACTAGAACAGTTAACATTTTGACCGCTAATAAGCTTGTTAAGCTAACAATGCTTTGAACAACTGGGCCCTGAATGTAATATACTGCTGTTGTGAATGGCAGTCCACATGAAATAGGTTCCAAAATTTGGATTTCTCTCCACTGAAACACATATTATGGAGAAATAAAAAACAAATTCACTAAAAAGTCTCTTATCTGGTGTCCTGCTCAATACAGCTCCTAACATACAATGCATATGTTTTTGTACATGCAGTTATAACTGGTTCCTTGCATAGATACAGTAAAACTTCAAAGACATAAACATCGATGACTTGTTTACTGTAGCTGATTCGAACTCTTTTTTTGAGTCACCAGAAAATTCTTGCAATAACCCAAAGAAAACAAATATTTAGGGAAATGTTCTTATCATGAAAATTTATGCTGTGTGTACTCATTAGAATTGCCTCATGGATGTAATTTAATGAGTACACTTAACGTACCATTATTTCATACAAGATGGAAACGACATCCCTTTGCCTCCTGACCTGGTGCTAGAGTTAACTGCAGGGAGTGAAAGTAAAACGAAAAACATGACTGTGCTGAATGAAATGTAATTAAATTAAGTTCTAAAAAAACTATAAGATTTGTTCATTTATCCCTAACTAGCATTTAACATCTATCAACTACTGTATTCGATTCTAATTACCGCACATACCCCTATAAGCGCACAGTCCCAAGAAATTCCGTAGTCTTCAGATTACAGCCAATGTATTTTTTCTTTACTTCTTTATAAAGGCATATGTTGTGGGTACATGTACTCATTTGAATTGCACCTTGTCGATGCAATTCAAATAAGTACTCACAACATATGCTTTTATAAAGAAAATCAGAAAAAAATCGCATTATAATCATCAAATAAATCCTATTATGATTTTTTATAGTGTACCCTTAGTAGGTAGATTTATATTTTACCACAACTGAGTGTTCCCAGTAATTCTGAAAAAACCTAGTGCAGTAATTAGGTCGAATACGGTATTAGCTGACAAATAAACAACCTTTCACACTCTTTGGACTTATATGAGGCTCAATGGTTTACAGCAGTGACCATCCGCAAGCAGGAAACCTGAGCCACTACATTATCTTGGACTTCTCGCTTCTGCGCTGGATGTATATTCATATTTTTTTAAACTGTCAATCCTATGTATGGAGGTTTCTTTTAAGTTTCTAGAGCTGACTGAACTTCACAATTTTGAATTCAACTCCACCACAATTTTACCAATATTCTTCTGTGAGTATAAGTACTGGAAAACAAAGAAAAATACAAAAAAAAATTAAATCAATTCATGTGATCAATTTCCAAACAAGTATCTATAAATGATAGTGCTGCTAATTTTCAGACCTTATTCTATTTGCATATATCTCATGTACATAAATAAATCCTTAATATTAATCTCAGAAAAAATAAGAAGTTATAGTGAATATAGTCTAAATGAAGAATTCAAAACAGAACAAAAAAAACCCAACATTTATCTTGCTTGATCAGATTTGAGCAGAGTTACTAATTAATGTACTTCCCGTCGGCAATTACTTTTTTTTTTTTTTATTAACCATTAGGTTATCAAATCTATGTAAAGTAGATCCTCATGTTTCCCATCCCCAATAATATTAAGTGAAAAAAGCTAGGTGTATACATTATTAAGCAGGCTTTCAGATTTTTTCTTTCTATTTTTAAATCTGATTTCAGTTTGTTTTGTTATTTCCATCACTTTTTTATATTGCATAAACATGTCTTTGCATGTTATAAACAAACTTTCCTCATTTTCTCAATTTTACTTGCATTTTTAGCTACTTAAGGGGCCTTGATACAACTGTGCCCAGTTGTTCAAAGCATCGTTATCTTATTGAGCTCCATAATGACAAACTCATTAACTGTTGTAGCTAAGGTATTTTCAAATACATTGATATTTTTGCAATGCAAAAGCTACTCACATTTTTTTAGCACAAAATGTCAATGTATTTGCCCTATTTCAAGATAGAAATTTTAACGTCATGTCAGCTAATAACTTTGAACTGGGCCCTGGTAAATGTTTTGCCATTTTTGTAAAAAAAGGGAGACAACTTTTGTGACTTTCTGTTTGCTTTCCTGCACACCAAGTCCCTTCTGAAAGGGGTGTAATCTAAACAGAAAGAATTTGCTCCCAGTTTTTTTCTTCATGTTTGATTTCCTGTGCACCAAGTCCCTTCTGACAAGGAGGATCAAATTCTTTCCTTTTAGACTAGACCCATTTTCAGAAGAAAGGCAAAACAGCATTGACAGAGTTGCCTCCCTTGAACGTGTATCCATTTTCCTTAACATTTTATTCTGACAGTTTTTGCTTTTTGAATTTGAAAAAAAAACATTTACCTCAACAGCATCTACAATTTTTTCCAGGCCAACAAATGGACCAGTTGTTGATTTATCTCCCTTGTCAATAAAGCTCTTTAATTTTCCTTCTTGATACATGCCGACTTGTTTCATGATATAAGGGGCCCAATCGTGTGAAAAGTTGTTGAGGAAAAATCCTCTCACACTGGCTGACTTTGGCAGAAGCTATCAAATGGAAAAGAAACTATAGGAACATTTGGACAGAACAACACAAAACAAAACATACTCAACAAGAATTTTAGAATTATGTTTCATTGGATATTCTAAGAAGTTATGTATTTTATTTGTTTGTTTGTGTTGAGGTTTTATGGCCCGGTCAACCTAATGGAGTCATATCGAGCCCTGTCTGTTTACCTAACCACACTTTAACTTGGCAGGCTTAGTCCTCTAAGCAGTTAACCAGTATTGTGCAAATTCTTTCGCCAGAAACTGACAACTGCCTTTCTTGAATCAGTGGAAGGGAAAGAATGACCATAGGAAATACTTCATGAGCACTCTCCACAAAAGAATGTTACTGACCCGGCGGGGTCAAACTCGCAACCTGATCACCAGGCGGATGCACATCCAACTGAGCCACACAGGCCGGCTCATATTTAATTTGAAATGATGTGATAAACAATGATGTCTTTTGCCTGTTTACATGTATGCAAAGTTTTAATTACAGTCGACTCTCATTATCTCGAATTCCAAGGGACCCTCTGAAATACTTTGAGACATCCATACCTCGACATATCAGATTTGCAGAATTGAGGAAAAAATAATTCGAACAACCACATTTAACAAACGAATATGTAATTTGACTCTTGAAGTTAGAGATATATTAAAAATATTGTAGAAAAGAGGAGAAATTGCTCCTTAGGAGCAATTTCTCCTCTTTTCCACAATATTTTTTCTACCTGTTGTTAGATTTTCATGTTTAGGCAGGGATCAGAATTTCACTTCGAGATAAGCGGTTATTCGAGACAAAGGAGTTCGAGATAACGAGAGTCAACTGTACAGTCAAACCTGTCCTAAAGGCCACCTGTATTAAGCAATCACCTGCCTTTAAAGGCCACTATTACAGATCCCATTAAAGGCAAGTAAGTGGAAATCTACCTGTATTAAGCAAGCACCTGTCTTAAGCAACCAATTTTTAGCTTTCCCACAGGTGATTGCTTAACAAAGGTTTGACTGTATATGTATTTATTATACACCTGCAAGGCTAGATAGTTTTTTTTATTATACCCCCTGCTTAAAAAGTATGTTGAGGGTATATAGTTTTCGTCTTTCCGTTCGTCCACTGGTTTATTTGTTCGTACATACATTTGTTGGTCTGTCTGTTAGTTAACATCTACATCAAAGTTTTGTGTTAACGTTTTTAAGAACTTATATTTCCCAAGCCATATGATGGATTTGATTTATATTTGGTATGGTGATAGACATTGGTCTAAAGTTTTATTCACCACCCCTGCCCATAACCTTAAGGTCAAGGTCACAGACTTCGAATTTTAGGCAATTTTAGCAAACTTAAGAGTTTGTTAAAGAATCTATTTTAACTTTAACTAATTGTTAGAAAGTTTATATATCAAATGTGATTGTCTGTGCATTAGTCTAACGGTAATGTTTCAGACCATGCAGGAAGGGAGTTGGGATCAGGGGTGGGGACTATGGGTTGGGGTAACCGTCATGGTCCAGTGATTTTGCTTCATAAGCACAAATTGATTGACTGTCTTGACATAGTGTGTGACCTTAAATTAGGTCAAGTTCAAAGTGACATATATATTATGCTTCATTGATTTTGCTTAATATCTCATTTGCTCTAGTTTCTCCATATGTTGATGGATGATAGTACTCATTAGAAGTGCCTTACTGGACATTTAGTGAGTACACACAAAACGTTTTTCTGGAGAAATAAGAAAAGTATTTATCTGGATGCTACTTTTATCTCGTGCTATGACATCACCTCACAGTGAAGTTCAGTGGTTTCTTGGTTATCTTCAACAGTTTCACAATGACACTGGAGAACACTAGAAAAAACACCCGTCCCAGTAAAGACACATTAAAACAACGTCGTTACGTCGCTGCAATGTCATGACATTGCAGCGACATTGTAACGACGTTATGTGTTTGCTGGGGCTGAACTGCACATTAGAATTTCCAGAGATGAAGCCAGGATATCTGTTCTGCAACATGTCACCCACAGACTTTTGAAATATGACAACCTATGAATACATATTTACTCACACACTAGTAAGAAAATGTATTTTACATGCGCTACAAACCTGATTCACCTGGCAAACATGTTTCATGGTAAAGGTTCAATTATTTTCCATGTAATTTTAGTTGAAAGGTTAAGAATGATGACAGAGGACAATTTTACATACCTGACTAATAAGTTATTCCCTTATTTCTCCAAAAAAACACAGAAAACACATTTCTCCAAGAAAACACAGAGAGGATTCTAACAACTTGTCACAGCATATGATGCACAATGCACAAAAAGGGCCTTTATGTAATCTGCGGATATTGCAGGCCCTGATCAGCCTGTCCATAAGTGTAGGTTGACCTCGGCCTGCTTATATAATCAGTGAATATTGTAGTATATGTCGACAAATGGAAAATGCCCAGATTAGACTTCACAAATGAGCAAGCTGATGTGGACCTACGTTGTTGGCAAAATGCATCAGGGTCCTTTTCGTATGTTGAACATCATATGTTTCCATGGAGAAAAAAAGAAAATTACCAGTGTTTTTGGTTAAGAGAACACTATCAGATGCTGAGTTCAGATTAATTGACCATTAACCCTAAGTACTGGGAGGGATAGGCCTTAGTAAACAGTAAAGACTTAGATCAGATGCTGCATTTTGGGGCATCTGGTCAGGGTCTACACTGTTTGGCACTGATATAACAGATTTTAGATCCATCATAAGGTAGTTAAACTCATCTCTTAAATTTCAGACTGGAAACCTTCGAAAGGGTAATAGGCAAACAGTGCAGATCCAGATAAGATGCCATAAAATGTGATGTCTGATCAGCATCTCCACTGTTTGCAAACAGTTTTAACTGTCATTTTTCTCTGGGACTATCTAAATCACATAACCTGACATACCTAAAACTGAAATTGGACTGTTCAAATATATAGAGTGGGGAGTTTATTCAGTCTAAAGTGGAATAATGTGTCTTAATATTTAGGGTTAATAAGATACCGGGTAGTATAAAGAAATCTTACCCTGGCAGGAAGAGTGGCTAGGACTCTAGAAGCACAGTAACCTTTATCGCTCTCATAACCTGTTATATAACCAATGATTATCAAACGACCTTTCACAGCTAGGCTGAAAAAAAAAAGTCAATTTAGGATCTCAGAAGTGGCCTGAATGACTTAATGCATAACTCCAGAAAAGAGGGTTATCCTAGGCTCAGTTGTTCAAAACTAATAATGTCGTTAGTT
This sequence comes from Anodontia alba, assembly GCA_964016985.1. Taxonomy (NCBI): domain Eukaryota; kingdom Metazoa; phylum Mollusca; class Bivalvia; order Lucinida; family Lucinidae; genus Anodontia; species Anodontia alba. The sequence continues at coordinate 32,435,899 of OZ024834.1, forward strand.
AACGTATCCTTAAAACTTTGATCATTAAATACGACTTGTACACCAATATTTTTGCTGAAGCTACTCACATTTTTTTTTCAGCAAAAATACTTGTGAATTAGATATTCTACTTACTAGAACAGTTAACATTTTGACCACTAATGAGCTCGTTAAGCTAATGATGCTTTGAATATTCATTAGAAATGCCTCACTGAGGTGCAACATTTGTTTTATGGAGATATAAGAAAAAATAGCAGTACTCCCTGAAAAAAAAAAAGTAACTTCTTTGGAGCTATGTAAAAGTCAGGGCCCAGTTTTTCAAAGAATCATTAGCTTAACAAGCTTGTTAATGAAAAACTTCTTAAATGTTGTACCTAAGATATTTTCAAATACATTGATATTTTTGCTGCAAAAAATGTGAGTAATGCTGAGGCAAAAATATCAATGCATTTGCTATATTTCAAGAATTTTAACATCACATTAGCTAACAACTTTGTTAAGTTTTGAACAACTGAGCCCAGGCTTCTTGACCTGGAATCCAGATAAATCCCTTATGCAGCCAGGAAACTGTCAGATCACTGTTACAAGGCCATACTCATGGTACCCTAAGTTGAGTAACAAGTGGACAGGGTGGCAGAGACGGACAGACACTCTGTATATGCATGGATGGTCCATGAAAACATGACTGTACAAATGCATGCAAAATATGTAACTGAAACAGTGTTGAAAGGGCCATAAATGCTTGAAACAACCATGCCAGCACAATCTAAACACAAGCGTATCTTTGATGTACATGCAAAACAATTGGCCATTTACAGTCGACTCTCGTTATCTCGAACTTCACGGGACCTGATAAAATGTTCGAGTTATCAGTAGTTCGAGACAACCAAATTGTTATGTCATAAGTATGACGACTGTTCGCCTCTGTTCGCCAAAACGTGCTTGGTACGCACATGTATATGGCAATTTAAATAATTTACGCGTACTTCAGTTTGCATTGTTACTGTTTGTTTTAGGAGATGCAATTAGTTCTCTTAGAATAATACCATCAATAAATGTTAATAATAATAAATTTCAAACGTCTCTTGTTGTCTTTTAATACTCCTGCAAATTTGGATTTCCATATGAGCTATAAATAAATTACTGGTTTCCAGGTTGTGTTAGCTATACGTTATGAACTGGTTTGGATTAGCTCCCTTCGCATAGACGACTCGATAAAGAGTTGACTGGTTTCCGCTTTTGCATAAAACGCTTACAGTGTTAAGCGGCAGCTGTAAGCTAGAGTTTGGATTATCTCCCCTGGCATAAACGAACCATCTCAGCGCGGCATACTGTAGATCCTGCAGAGAAAGCTCGTTATGAACCGTCTCATCTCGACCTACACTATTTGTGCGGGTATCCGTACCAGTCTACAGGGTCGGAAGGGTTAACATCGGTACCTACGTGTTATTCGTCAATTTGAGGCCGTGCATGGCAACTATTAGAAGACTGTGTGACTGTCAAAGACTCGGATCAGCCTGCACGCCCACGTATTTTCCATTATACGCATGAGCCTTATCTGGGCTTACCTAAGAGCACCGCCTGACCAAAGAGTAACAAGCGAAGATTCAGACTTAGCTAGCCTGATCAATACGGGCTGATCTGAGTCGGAACCTGTCGCGCACTGACTTTTCTTGAAGACGCTATATCATTCAGACGGACAGTACTCAATAGTGAAGAGCATATCTAAACAATAAATTAAAGAAACTTCGTTGATTAATCTTCCATAACACTATTCTGGGCCGCTTTTTATCTTACAAATCAATGACACGAGACGGTGTTGAGCACCGCGTGTCAAACCTGACTCGACACGCACGTGATTTCATAATTACGGATTTTAGACATTATTTGTGTTGTTTGTAATTACCTGGACAAAGGGGAAAATTAAAATATTGATTTATTTATCAATGGCCTATTATGATTTTCATTAACTGAGAGACCGGCAGCGCCGCATCTTACATTTTTTTCCTTCGTCATGGTCCGAGTTCGAGATACGCGGTAGTAAAACTGTGAAAAATATATTCAGGGACTGAAAATGATGGACGAGATAGCCGAAGTGTCGACATAAAAGTAGTTCGACATACGCGAAGCTGAAATACAATAAATACATAGGGAAAATAATCGGGACTTAGAAATCAGTTCGACATAAGTGATAGGATCGAGATAAGAGGGGTCGAGATAACGAGAGTCAACTGTATGTAGTTCAATAACCATAACTCTTGGGGGTATCAGGAAACATTTTTCTTATTTCTCCACAAAAACATTTGATGTGGATACTTATTAGAAGTGCCTCAGAAAACACTTATAATATGTACTCACAACATATGTTTTCATGAAGATATAAGAAAAATACCAACAATTTTTGGTTTAAAAATGTGCCTTATCTGGAATTATGAATAACTTAATAGTGAACATCCAGACAAGATGACGACTGAGGATATTTTAGTACCAGAATATATTTTATGGGTTCTGATGAGGCAATTCTTTTCAGTACCAACAAGACCTGGTTTGGTCCAAAATATATAAAAAAAATTGTTTTCCTGACTACCATATTTACTCCGAGTATTCAAACAGACAGGCCTGAGCAAACAGTGTAACTCTAGATCAGATGCCACAGAATAGGGTCTACACTGTTTGCCAATCGTCCAACAGTTTATATACCCATCAATTGGGTGTAAAATATGTTTGTTCACATTTTAGGAGAAGTATGGTAAAAATTAATTAAGGTGTCTGAATATTTAGGGTAAATATGGTACTCCATTTATCTGAGGCTACAGTACATATCTTAGCCAGGTCACATCACAACCTACAATGATGTTATACACAGCAAAATTCCACTATTACGACCCCCAAAAATTAACCCGATTTCTTTATAAAGAACATCAGGCTTTAGATATTTCTTCCTTCATTTTCTATACCTAATGTCCCTTTATTAGAGACCACCTTTGGGTCTTTAAGACCACTTTTGGACAGTGCCAAAGGTGGTCTTAAAAGAGGAATTTTATTTTAAATTAAGTTAGAAACTTGTAGAATGTCTGACTACTGAGCTATGAAACTCAGACATAAACTTCAACATGACCCAATATAAGCCTGAACATTACCAAATTTACTGTATTTACACCAAATATTTGAATACCTTATGTTAGATGTACTAAAATTTCAAACACTATTCCATACTATTTTTGCCTAAATTTTGCTTATTATGCAGTTGTTTCTTATAATACAATCTGATTGAAATCCGGTCTTAATCTCTTATAAGTCACTGTAGATAACAAAGTAAACATCGGATTTTAATCAGATTGCTTATAATAGTGAAATGGCAAACAGTGTAGACCCTGATCAGACTGCTCCTTCAGGAGCAGTCTGATCTGGGTCTGCACTGTTTGCATGCATCATTTTTTCAGACACTTTGGTGATCAAAATTTTAGGACATTTACTGCAACTCTAACCATGTGTTCCTAATCTTTGAACAAGTCTATATACGACCTGATGAGGTGTCTACAATGTAAACTGATCCTAAAATAGTTTGATCTGGGTCTACACTGTTTGCTCATGCCAGTGTGTTTATATATTTAGGATAAATATGGCATGCTTGCAGAGCTCTTTTCTTCCTTACACAGCCCATATTAGAATGAAAAAATAGGTACCTATCAACACATATATCAAATATGTCCCCTCCAATTGACTCATACACCACATCAACACCTTTCTGAAATACAAAAGAAAAAGTCATAAATTGGACATTGATGCACTCTCCCTTTATTCTAAACTGGTTCTACACAGTTTTCTCAGGGAATCCTCAAGGTCTGGACATTGTACAAGTGAACAGGACTGCTGACATTCAGATTAATACAGGTCTATGCTGTGTGCATACCATAAAGCCGTGCTCAAAATTACAACTGAATAGAGTCTTCTAGCACTAAGAAATTCTGACAACCTGTTTGACTGATGAAAAAAACAAACAGAAATTGTCCATGGGACATGTATGCCTCAATCTTTTGCTTGTAATAATCTGCATGTATACAGTAAAACCTGTGTAAGAGAGCCACCTTCGAGACTGACTTTAAATAGTGGTAGATGTGTAAAAAGTTGTCTGTCTTATAAAGGTACATGTCATGTAATTTTGCTAGCAAAATTACATGACATGTACCTTTATAAGACAACCACCTTTCCACATCAACCACTAAGGTCAATTTCAAAGGTGGCTGTCTTACACAGGTTTTACTGTATTACTAAAAATATAATGCTATCAAAATTTCACATGTATAATTCTTATTACAGCCCACCTGTGAAGTGTCTTTCCTCTTTCTCAACAGATTAAGGAGTTATAACCCAGGCACAAAATTTTCATAAATGATACACAGAAGAGCTATCATTCTTGTGCAAGTAATATTGACCCAGTGCATTAAATCTAAAATACAAAGTTTGGACAACGGAAGATAATTCACAAATAAAGGAAGGAAGAGTTGTGATACTTGCACGTAAAATATCTTCCCAGTGAGTCAAATCCCCCTTTGAAGTTTATACAACAAAAAGATCTGGGCCCAGTTGTTCAAAACTAACAATGTAGTTAGTTAATATATCTTTAAAACTTCGATCATTATATATGGAATATATTCTAATATGTTTGCTGAAAAAATTTGCGTAGCCTGCAAAAGCTACTCACATTTTTTCGGCAAACATACCTGTGATTTAGATATTCTACTTACAAGAATAGTTAACATTTTGACCACTAACAAGCTCATTAAGCTATCGACACTTTGAACAACTGGGCCCAGAAGTACTAGCCAAGACATAAAATGTTAGCAAGGGCAGATAAATCATCAATTAACCAAGGAACACCCACCACACTTGTGCCTCATGTATTGTCCCAGTGTATCAGATCAACCTGTGGAGTTAAATGCTCTTGAATGGGTCAGGATTTATAGCCTAGACATGGATATTTTGCAAGGGCAGGCAACTCATAAAGTAAAGAAAAGTTGCCACTTTTGTGTGTGACAGTTATAAGTTACTGCTTGCACAGGAAACTTTAGCAAGGTCAGATAACTCATAAATAAAACAAGCTGCCATACTCCAGTGTAATACATCGTCCCAAGGTTGTCAAATCTGCATGTTAAGTTTAGCTACAGCTTGAAAAGGATAAAAGTTATAACTCAGATAGGAAATTTTCACAAAGCAAACACAGATAAATCATGAAGTCTCAATTTTTCAGATGACCAGTGTGGAATTGTCTTCTTTAGGTCACATTCTGTTTTAAAAACTGGCCAAATACTGAACAAACTAATCCAAGTGTACTCTGCCCTACCCTCAGATAAACTACTACGTGCATTACTCACTGGGTACTCTTTCTTCAGCACCTGTCTAAGATTTTCTGTCTTATAATTCACTGGTCTATCACAACCAATATCCTGCAATATAAATTTTTCAACATTACGTATTTTTTGTACAGAATTTATAGTTCATCAGATTTTTTTTTTTTTATGCAGCAAATGGTTGGCTATACATAAACTTAACATAGCCCAGATAAAAGGGATGGTCTTTTATTTATTTATTTTTTCTATATAAATGAATCTCACTTTTGTGGATTTTATGGATGTGTAATCACTGGTGAATCATTCACAAACTGAATAAAACCCAAAGGGTTTTTATTCAGTGTGAGTGATTTGCCAGCATTTGTACATAGACAAAATCAGTTTATTTCTTATAATTCTAACTAGGTCATATTAATGTTGAAAACATTGATAAAATAGCTCATTTTAGAAATTTGCTTGAAAAAAAATAGTTCCGGGATTCCTACTCATTGGATTTATTGGAGTATAAATAGGGTTCTCCCCAATTTCACTTTTGGCTAATTTTAATGAAATTTCAACAACAGACTGCAATTGTATACCCTGTCCACAAGTTTGTTTTTTTGACAAACCTCGTACATCTGAAATGTGAAAATTCCCCGACATTTTTGCAAAATTTCGTTTTTTCCCTGACACATCATAAAACTGCCTGACTTGTCACATGTATGTTTCGTATGTTAAGTCATTGTCAATGTTCACTGATTACATATATATATGTGCCTGAAAAAACCCATAATTGGAGGAATAAAAGTATTCTGTTCTATTCTATTTTATAGCTTACCTTAAGAAACTGGACTTTATCATCTGTAGAACAGGTTCCAATCACATGACAACCATTCAACTTGGCCCATTGAACCTACAATACAGTTTCAATGGGATATTCTTTCATCATTTCCACTCTCTTATTTAAAACAACAGATGGCAAATTGATGATTTTATTTTTTATATATTCGCTAGAAAACAGGCTTTGAGATTTCATGCAAACTGTCTCCACAGACAGGCAAACTGTCTCCTTAGACAGTTTGCATGAAATCTCAAAGCCTATTTTCTGGGAAAATAAAAAGATGATTTCCAATTGCTGAAATTTTTACCCAGCATGCAAAGCAAGAAGTCACACAACAGTAAAGTTTTAATGCAAAAATCACTGTGGTTAGTAAACATTTCCTACTTTGTCAACAAAACTTCAGCTAAATGATTCTATCAGTAAACAAATAGCTTTAAGTGAGTGGTCAGTAAGACTCTACTGACACCCCCTTTTTCCATTTTTATAATATATCTATTCAGGTATTCACATCAGATTTAGGTAAACTGCCTGATAAGGTGCTCTTAGTTGTGCATCACGAAAACATGCCTATATAATTTTGACCCCCTTAAACCCCACTTTTATATAGTAAAACTGGGGTTTACATGGGTATGCATTATTTTTCTTATTTCTGCTCAAAACATAGATTGTAAGTACTCGTTAGAACCGCCTCGCCGAGGCGGTTCTAACGAGTACCCACAATCTATGTTTTGAGCAGAAATATGAAACATATCAGAGTTTTTTATCTGAAAATTTTCATTTTTTGGTGGTAAATTTCTCAGTATATTTGAATAGGCGTGTTTTCGTAATGGTCAATTTCCATCTAAAAACTGTATCACCACATGCTCACTCTGGCAACATAGTGCAGCAGTTTCCATTCTTTCTATTCTATATTACTCTAGGTTCCCATTGTTTTCAAAGTATTAGATAGGTGATAATTTTGTTGCTTATTTACTTTTTTTGTCATTTTTATGCAACAAATGGCCTCATTGTCGAGTGAGTAACCACAATGTGTGAGCCACTCTGAACAGAAAAAACACACACACACACAAAACAACTTACTTATGATATATACAACCAGCCTACTCAGATCAGCCTGTGCATTCATGCAGTATGATCAGTCTATACTGGTTCATAGCATGATGTATAGACTTCAACAGGTTTCATGAGTGAACAATATAGATCCTGAGCAGATTGCACAGACATGCAAGTTGATCTCAGTCTATGCTGGATGCCTATGCCTTAAGGCCATTCTTTCTTTGAAGAGTTTTTGTGCTGAAATAATAAATATCTGTGTCTTTTATCTGAGGTCTCAATTTCTGGTACTGGTTAAATGACACTCATTCCTGAGAAAATAACCCAGATTGTCAAGCAGCATGTACACAACTAGGGCCCAGTTGTTCAAAGCATCGTTAGCTTAACGAGCTCATTAAGGGTTATTTCGTTAACTGCTTTAGCAGATTCAATATGCAATATTCTGATGTTTTTTGCTGAAAAACACATTTCTTCAGCAAAAAATTTCAACATATTTGCGTATCACTAGATGTAAATTTTAACGAATCGTTAACTAACGATGTCGTTAGGTTTGAACAAGTGGGCCCAGAAATTTAATAAAGCATGATATAGTTTCACTCTGGAAAAAATATGAATGACAGATAAATCTTATTCTTCAAATATTATTTCATGACATCTGCCCTATGATGTTATGTTTTTCGCCTGCATATGGGACAAATACAAAACTCCCATGACTGCACAGCCTGAGGTCATATCTGTGATATACAACACTAAGACAGAAACCGAAACATTTAGGACACCAGTGTTACTCAATTGGATTCTGAGAAACATACATAGCGTTAGTAAACAATTTACTAACATATTCCATAAGGATGAAAAGACACATTATTTTACATTAATCAATACCAGTGTATGAAATACAATTTTAAATGTGAACTATACATGTACTTGTAAAAAGACTATTATAAATCTTCATAAAGGAGTGTGGTAGTATCTTTAACCCTTCTCTTGCTGAACACGACATGCCCTGTCTTTGCAAACAGTGTAGATCCAGATCAGTTGGCTTCTGAAGAAGCCAACTGATCTGGATCTGCACTGTTTGTCATTAAATATGTGAATTTCTATCAGAAACCTGGATCAAGTTATCTGATTGCCTGGAAATTAGAAGTAGGCATGGCATCTTAATTTATTCAGCATGACAAGGGTTAACAGATAATATTACAGTATACTCTGAGAGAATACATAAAGACAGATATTCTTAACACATGCACGCATGCACACATGCATGCACACACACCCATGCACACACACACACCCACACACACACACACACACTAACATGCACACACGCACATGCACATGCACATACATGCTCACTAAAAGTACTACATGTTCTGGATTCGTTAGAACTGTTTCATCAAACAGTTCTTATGAGATCCCAGTACAATTATGTATTTAATTATTTTGCAGAAAACTAAGAATTATCATACAGCTATTTGTCCAGTGCCTCCAGCCGCTGCTGTAACCAAGACAGTTTCCCCAGGCTTGATTTCACCCACCTACAACATATAAAACAATTTATCAGATAATACAGCAAAGGTATCAGAAAACTTATGTCTTTTTGACATATTATGTTATATATATAGAGAACGTCGACTTGTTAAGGAGGAGTATTTGGTGACAATTCTGAGATAACTTTCTCCAGTTCTCCATAAGAAATAAGTTGTGAGTACTCATTAGAAGTGTCTCAGTAAGGCACTTCTAATGAGTACCCACAACATATGTTTTTATGGAGAAATAAAAAAAGTAAGAAAACTTATCCCATAATTATCACCAAATACTCCTCCTTAACAAGTCTTTTGACAAACTTTTTTTTCTCTTCAAAAACAAATAAGCCAGGAAAGCATGTCCTAAGGGCAGTCTGATCAGAGCCTTCATTATCCACTTACAGAATCATTGGATACTGTCAAATATATCTACCTATAGCAAATAACCTTATTAGATAGTGCAGTTTTGCTGGTTGGTCTGGATCTTTGTTACTGGCATTTATCCCATACACCCTTTTCTCATGGCACATCTCTATTGATACACTACAACCTCTTTATAACACGGTTCGTTATAACACGGATTTGGATATAACATGGTTCAAAGATGGATCCCAAAAATGTATAGATTATATTGAAAAATGACCATAAATGGTCATTTTTCAATATAATCTATACATTTTTGTTTGGATATAACATGGTTGTTTAACTAACACAGTTTTTGTTATGGACCTCAACAATAGTGTTATAAAGAGGTTGTGATGTATCTCACATTAACATACTGAGACACAGTTTTTGATAAGCTGCTTTTTTCAGTCCAAAAGTATTGATATTTTTCTTATTTCTCCACAAAAATATATGTTGTGGGTACTTATTAGAAAAACCTTGGTGAGGTGCTTCTAATGAGTACCCACAACATATGCTTTAATGGAAAAATAAGAAAAATATCTGCCTGATACCCAATCTTATCTGGACCTATGCTGAGATGCTTTATAAGTAATGATATGTCAGGATGATTCTAGTAAGATGCTTCAACAAATGATGCCCTTCACAAAGAAAGGGTCATTACGAAAACACGCCTATTCAAATGTATAGAAAATTTCACCTCCGAAAACCAAAAATTTTCAGGTAAAAAAATCTGATATTTTTCATATTTCTGCTCAAAACATAGATTGTGGGTACTCGTTAGAACTGCCTCGGCGAGGCGGTTCTAACGAGTACCCACAATCTATGTTTTTGGGCAGAATAAGAAAAATAATGTATACCCCTGTAAACCCCAGTTTTACTATATAAATGTGGGGTTTAAGGTGGTCAAAATTATATAGGCATGTTTTCGTGATGATATGTAGGCAACATATCAGCACATTCATACACCTCTTGGCAAAAGTGACCTTCCTATAAAAGCCTCATTTCTGATTAACCATAGTGCTGTTTAACTCTATATTTAACCTCGTTGTAACAGACTATTACCAAAAACAGAGTTTTATGCCTTTGAGAAAATTACTACATGTAAATATCGGCCAGATATTTTTTTTTATGATATAAATTATTTTGTTGTTGAACAGTTAAGAAATCTATAGTTGCTTATTACAACAGATAATAAAGAAAAAGGCCGTACATGTAGTTATCTTGGACATTACAATACATCTTACTTACTCTGTCTAAAGCAATAGTTGCTGTATTACCACTGAGTATAAAGGGAAGAAACTCCGGATTAAGGCTAGGGAGAGGCACTGCAACCTTGGAATCAATGACCTGCAAGTAGACATGAAAGAAATCAACACATTCAAAACAGACAGCTACAACAGCATAGGGCATTAGACATGATGTTAATCTAAAAAATGAACCCATTTACATCTAGTGAACTCTTCTACCACAACTCTTTGGACTGTTCTATTTCCAATAGAAGGTGGTCTGGATAGTTTTTATCATTAATAGGTTTGCTAGAAATTACTGTATTTAATGGAAACAGTGTAGACCCTGATCAGATGCCGTATATGTATTCTACGGCATATGATATGGATCTTCACTATTTGCCAATACCCTTTTGTGGGTCTCCAGACTAAAATGGTTTAGTATGTTGATGTTTTTCTTATTTTGGGGGGAAATAATATCTTTTTGGATCCAATCTGAAATGTTTTGGAAACATGTTTCCAATAACACCTCGAAATTTAAAACATCTATGTATAGTTTGGTGTTGCAATATAAAAAGAAGAGATAACTGAGTCCCTAAAAACAACAAGACCTCCGCAAGCGGGCCATCATATGCCCGTGGCAAGTAATCAGATGTAGCACCTATACTGACATAGAGTAGGAAGGGTTAGCCTGAAAAGAAAAGTTTATACGGTTGGACAGACATAACTCTATTAATACTTGGTGGACTATACCCGCAAAACAAAATGTGCTGCTTCACATCATGGTCTAACTATAAATCACCTTTCAACTTGATGTTATGTGAACTGTAGGTGGAAATATTTGGTGGCCTGTAACCTCAAAATGGTATGCATTGCTCCACATCATGGTGTAACTTTTTACAATGTTTCAGCTTGATCTAATGTAATCTATAGGAGGCTAGCTTATGAAATTTTCAAAGGAGCATTACTGCTAATATTTTGTGGACTGTAACCACAAAACAATATGTGCTGCTCCACATCATGGTCTAACTATAAATCAAGTTTCAACTTGATTGAATGTAAACTGCATGAGGAGTAAGCCAGAAACAAAACATTTACAGAAATTTTCATAGGAACATAACTCTGCTACTATCTGGTGGACTGTTATCTCGAAACTATATGCACTGCTCCACATCATGGTGCAACTATTTACAAAGTTTCAGCTCCGTATAATGTAATCCACAGAAATTTTCAAAGAGGAATAACTCTGTTAATATTTGGTGGACTGCAACCTCAAAACAATATGCGCTGCTCCACATCATGGTCTAACTATAAATCAAGTTTCAGATTGTTCAAAGGGGCATACCTCTGTTAATATTTGGTGGACTCTGACCTTGAAATAATATGTGCTGCTCAACATCATGGTCTAACTATAAATCCAGTTTCAGGTTGATCTGATGTAAACTGTAGAAGTTAGCCGGAAATGAAAAGTTTACAGAAATATTCAAAGAGGCATAATCCTGTTAAAATCTGAAGGACTGCAACCTCGAAACAATATGCGCTGCTCCATATCATGGTCTAATTATAAATTAAGTTTCAGCTTCTTCGAATGCAATCTATAAGAGGAATTAGCCCGAAAGAAAATGCTTACAAAAATTTTCAAAGTGTCATAACTCTGTTAATGTTTGGTGGACTGTAACCTCGAGCTACACATCATGATCTAACTATACATCAATTTCAGCTTGATTGGATGTAAACTGTAGGAGGAGGAGTCAGCTGGAAATGAAATGTTTAAAGGGGCATAACTCACTTAATATCTGGTGGACTGTAACCTCAAAACAATATGCACTGTTCCACATCATGGGGTAATATCAAGTATCAGCATCGGATGTAAAATGTGGGAGGAGGTATACATAAACAAAAGGTTTACAGACAGATGGACGCAGGGACGGACTCCAAGGGGTATATAATACATCCCGTTTTTCAAACGGGCATATAAAACTGACACAGTATAGACCCAGATCAGCTTGTACATCCACACAGCCTGGCCAGGGTCTATCTATTCCCTAATGGAATGTTTAATGTATGCAATATCTGCAATCTATGTAGACACTGATCACACAGTCACTGCATAGGTGCACAGGCTGATCTGAGTTTAGGCTGGTGGAATATGTCATAAGATGATTTTCTAATTGGAGACTGAGTCTCCAACTCACAACCTTCACCGCTCATGTCAAATGCTCTAACCATTCAGCTACAATTAAAACAATGACCATTTGTTTTAACAATAAATAAGTTAAGTTTTTACATATTTTGAAATGTAAGCTCTATTTAACTCTTTAAGTGTATGTCGCAGTCACTTCTACAACATTTATACAGTTCCTGCTTCCATAAAATAATAGATGGTATTTTTTTTCTTCACTATATGAGAAACTGTTAACATTAGATTTCTGCAATCTAGCAATTATACTGAAACCTCTTTATAAGATGGTTCTTTAAAACAGGGTTCATACGTTAACGACTGACCAACATTCCCTAACATTTCCCTGACATAAATTCAAATTTCCCTGACAATACTGATGCCACAAAATTTATGAATTTAGCAGAAAAATACATTGGGACCAAATATCCTTGCTTCATCAGGCTGAAATGTAAAATTCACGGACATTTTCCTGATATTTTTGCAAAATTTATTTTTTCCCTGACAATACCCTGACCTTGAAAAAAATTAAATTTCCCCGACATTTCCATGATGTGTATGAACCCTGTATAAGACAGTTTTGGATACAAAATGGTTTAAATCTGGACCCCAAAAGTGTTGTATCTGTTGAGATATTATAGATTATACACCTTAGTTTGGATACAACAAGGTTGTTTAGCTGACATGGTTTTTGCTTTGGATCCCAACAATAGTGTTATAAAGAGTTGTGGTGTACTGTATACCAATGAATGACACACCTAGTAACACATAGCTCTTGATACGATGCTTTTTTCTATCCAAAAGTATTGATTTTTCTTATTTCTCCATGAAAACATATGTTGTGGGTAGTCATTAGAAGCGCCTCACTGAGGCGCTTCTAATGAGTACCCACAATATATATTTTTGTAGAGAAATAAGAGAACTATTTACTTGATACCCACTCATATCAAGATCTATGGTAACACTCATACATATTATTCACAACTTGGCAAAAAGGCCCTTATGCCATATGTTGGCAATGGAGGCCCAGATCAGCCCATACATGAGCAGCAGATCCATCTAAAAAACAATACTGCTAAGTTTGGCTCAAACTGCTGCAGTGGATCCTGACCAAATGGGTCGCATCAAGAGAAAAAAGCCTTCGAACACACGCAAAGTGCACAGATACAGATCATCCTGCATATGTGCAAAGTATCATCCGGGCCTTTGCTCTCCATTCCTACATTCTGTAGTATCCAATGATTCTGTAAGTGGACAGGGAGGGTCCTAATCAGACAGTGCAGATGTGCAGGCTGATCTGGGCCTTCGCTGTCCACATATGCCTGAAGACAGGTTTTCACTTGGCCCAGCCCAGATGATGTTTCAAGGTTTCCTGTTTTAAATTTAATCATTGCTATAGCAACCAATCTAAACAGCTCACAGATAGACAGAACATGAACTTGGTAAAGGATCATCCAAAGAACATCAGTGCATTTTGTTTCCAATCACTTAATGGGTTATGAAGAAAATGTCATTTTAACTCTTGTCCTGCTGAACCCGGATATACCCTGTCTTTGCAAACAGTGTAGATCCAGATCAGTTGGCTTCTGAAGAAGCCAACTGATCTGGATCTGCACTGTTAGTCATTAAGCATATGGATTTGTATCAACAACCTGGATCAAGTAAACTGATTGGCTGAAAATTAGAAGTGGGCATGGCATCTTAATTTATTCAGCAGGTGAAGGATTAATATTTTCCCATTTTAAGTCTTTGGGACTCTGTTGTCATGGCAGTCAATGAAGATGGCCAACCAGCATTAAATCAGCAAGCTTGACAGAGAGCCATCAAATCAGAGCAGATGCCATTTGAAGATTTCAACAGCAGACATTCATAAATTGCAAACACTTGTTAGAGTATTATATAAGAAATACTAATGCAAAAATTATTTCAAATCATTTCAATGGTTAAGGAGGTGCAATTTTACTACCATAGTAAACCTAAGTATTGCGACACCTTGACTCCTAACCATATTTGTCCTAAAATTTGAAATAGTCCATTTTACTACCTCTTGATATGTCTAAAATATTGCTGAATGGGTGGCAAACAGAGTTGACCCTGATCAGATGCCACATTCTGCAGCATCTGATCTGGGTCTACACTGTTTGCAAAGGCCTATCTGTCCCAATACTTAGGGTTATTACGGTTCTTTCCCACTGTACATCTATGGCCCATGGCAACTAAATAAAATAACCATCTGGAATAATTTAGCAATTCTTATTCCCAATATCCAAACATCATTTCTACTAAGTTACATGTAGGTTCAAATTGCTTCAGCAGTTTAGAAAGAGATGTTTAAATATACACCACAACCTCTTTATAGCACTATTGTTGGGGTCCATAGCATAAACCGTGTTAGTTAAACAACCGTGTTATATCCAAACAAAAATGTATAGATTATATTGAAAAATGACCATTTATGGTCATTTTTCAATATAATCTACACATTTTTGGGATCCATCTTTGAACTGTTTTATATCCAAACCGTGTTATAACGAACCGTGTTATAAAGAGGTTGAAGTATATGTGGATGCACATACCGATGATGGAGTGATCACTTTAGCCACTCAGTACTGCTAATCATTGTTGCTACTAAAAATAATCATCTGTGTAACCTTTTATCTGAAATATTTTACTTTACTAAATAACAAGGCCTTGAAGAAATACTGTAGGGAAAGGACAAGGAAAGGGCAAAACTGAGGGTTAAATAATTTGACTTCTGGTAAGATGTTTTTAGACCCCTCAAAAAATTATATTTCATCTCACATGCCCTGGTGAGGGATTCCAATGAGTATCAACAACATATGATGCGCAACGCTAAAAAATGGCCCTTATGCAATTTGCTGACAATGCAGGCCCTGATCAGCCTATGCATTTGCACTGGCTGATCAATGCCTTCATTGCCTACTCATAGAATCAATGGATACTGTAGTATATGTTGACAAAGAATGTCCAGATCAGATGCATGGGTGCACATGCTCATCTGGAAGTTCGCAGTGTGCATATAACATAAGAGCCTTTTTCCCATGTTGTGCAACATGTTTTCATGGGGAAATAATAAAAAAAACAACAAAAAAAAACAACAACATTTTATCTGAATACACCTCTCATCTGGAGTGTTGCTTTTTAACACTTAGCATGCTGGGTAAAAATTTCAGCAGAGGAGTGATATTTTGAAATATTTTTTTCTTATTTTTACCAAAAATAGGTTTTGACATTTCAGTCAAATTGTCTCCAATGGAGACAAATATGTGAAATGTCAAATCCTATTTTCTGAGAGAAATATGAATTTGCTGTCTGTAGAATTAGCCCTCAGTGTGCTGACAGTTAAATAATAATAACTAACTTTTAAATTGCAACACTGTTCTTTCGTTCTAAATTTCCATAATGCTTTTTTTTTTTTTTTTTTTTTTTTTTTTTTAAAATAGTAATATAAAAATGGTAATTTACTTAAGTCTGTTTGACTTCTTGAGATTATTTATTTTAAATATAACAGTCTGGTAAGGATCTTCACTATTCTATATTTACATTCTTCAAGACTCAAATACTGAACAGGCAAAAAGTGTAAACCCTGACCAAACACATGGTCTCCGTCTTCACTGGCTGCACGTTTAAGGTACTAGCATATGTAATCTACTGTATTTAGCCTAAATATTCTGTCTGTTCTGTCTGAACAAACAGTACAAACCCTGACCAAATCACTAATAAAGGAACTCTTTACTACATTCATATCTATTGGTTTACTGCAATGTACAGCTAACTTTGTCATTCTGGAATCAATGATTACCAAATTGAGTTCACGGAATATGCTAATGTCTCCATTTAATTTTGCTGTATAAAATTATTCATTTTGTTGTTGTTGTTTTTCAGCTAAAATGTTACTGCTTAACACTATGGGTCTACACGGTCTGCACCCTCCATCTCCCCCCCCCACCCCCCTCAGACAACACTTAAGAGGAATGGACACACTTTCAAGGGTAATGACTCTGTCAAAGTTGTTTTGCCTCGCTTCTGACAAGGGGTCTACTCTAGGGGAGCAACTTCTTTCCTTTTAGTGACAGACCTCTTGTCAGAAGGGATTTTGTGTGCAGGAAAGCAAACAGGAAGTCACAAAATTTATCTCCCTTGTACAAAATGATGGAAAATCAACCAAGACATACCAGTTAGATTCTATGATAAATTGAAATAAATACAATCAGGAAGAAAGAATATATGGTAAATGTCCTTAAATTTTGAACACTTTATTCCATACTATTTTGGCCAAAATTTTGATGCAACGGTTTCTTAAAATACTAAGTTGAATGGCAGTGTATACCCTGACCAGACTGCTTCTTCAGGAGTAGTCTCATCTAGGTCTGCACTGTTTGCATATGTCATTTTGTCAGACATTTTGGTGGTTGAAATTTTAGGACATTTACCATACTACCTAGCCTGAAGGTTGAACCTTTTGTATCTAGCAAAAGGGATGTTACATTCTACTGGGATTTAATAGACTAAGGAATAGGAGTTATATAATATATAGGGTAAATTTTGTACGCAGAGTTTATTTTCCACTAATATGGTATACCTTATAGTCACTGAAGGCCCCAATTGCCATGTACATAACAATTTCACCTTCCTTAAAACCTCCACTATTAGGGCCCACTGCAGCTACCTCACCTATTCCCTAAATATTTTAAAGAAATAAAAAATACACTCTCTGTCTCCAGATCTGAGGTGAGCTGAGAACAGTATATGTGAACACTAAAGACAGGGATCAGCATGCACTGATTTTACAGTGACCCATAGCTCTAGATAAAACACTTTTTTCAACTGAAAAGTATTGACATTTTTTTTTAATTTCTTCACGAAACCTATGTTGTGGATACTCATTAGAGATGCCTTAATGAGGTACTTGTAATGAGTACCCACACCATATGTTTTTGTTGTTTTTTGTTTTTGTTTTTTAAAAAAAACAATAAAATATATTTATCTGTACATCTCTCTTATCTAGAGGTATGCACTAACTGCCCATCACGAGAACATGCCTATATAATTTTGACCCCCTTAAACCCCACTTTTATATAATAAAACAGGGGTATACATTATTTTTCTTATTTCTGCTCAAAAACATAGACTGTGGTACTGAGGCGGTTCTAATGAGTACCCACAATCTATGTTTTGAGCAGAAATATTGAAAATATCAGAATTTTTATCAGAAAATTTTCATTTTTTGGTGGTAAAATTTTCAGTATATTTGAATAGGCATGTTTTCGTCATGCTATTCAATGTTACAGCACTTTAGATAAGTGCATGTGTATCCAGAGAAATATATTTGCTTATCTCTCCATAGAAAATGAATGTTATATGTGATATCCCATTAGAATTGTCTCCCCAAGATTCCAGCAAGAAGCCACAACATTATTTCTGTTTTCAAGTTGAAATAAGAAAAATACTGTTTTAACATATGTTTTCATGGAGAAATATGACAATATCATGTAAAAAGTGCCTTATCGAGCGGTATGGGCTCATACAGCAATGTAAATCATGGTCCTAGTCTTCACATTTGTTCACATAATGAATAATGATAATGTTGGTTCTCTCATGACATATAACATTTAACAGTGTTGTGATTAAATCACTGATTTCATAGACAAACTCAGTAGCAATTTAGCACATGGTGAGAAATCAATCTTGGTTTAAAATTATTTATAATATGAGGAATTTTCTTTTTAGTGTATTGAAAAATATTTTTGTATGCAAGGAAATTTCAGTAATTTAACCACAAGACAACATAAGATCTATAATCAACAGAATGATAGGAACCATTGCTTGACCAAACACATATATTAACAATAATATTCAGCAATATCGAGATATCGGACACTGCATTTGAAAGTAAAATCACAATAACAGAAAAACAGACCAAACTTAGTTTTATGCTAATTTGGACTGTTACTGTGTTATTAACTTGATATTTAATTATTATGTAATACACGTACCAGACTTATATGCTATACTATTTCAAATGCAAAATAAGTTAGCAACAGAAGAAAGAATGCTACATATCAGGGTGGTCTCTGATATAATGGAACAGTGAAATCAACAGGTCGAAACAAATATGATATCACAGAATGCAAACATAATTTGGTCTAGCAACAGAAACATCACAAAATATCTATAACTGATGATCAATTGTACCTTGAAATCACTAAAGGCTCCATACTGCATATACATCACCGGTGTGCCTGTTTTGTGATGACTCTTAGGTCCCGTCGCAACCACCTCCCCTAGGGCCTGGCACATACATTGGGGTTAAAGCTTGAAACATTAATTACAAGAAATACCATATTACTCTTAAGTATTGGGACACCTAACTCCTTATCATACTCATACTAAATTTTGAACAAGTACCTTTTGATGTGTCTAAAAACTGATGTATTGAGTGGCAAACAGTGTAGACACTGAGCCAATGCCCCATTCTGCAGCATCTGAACTGATTCTACATTATTTGCTCAGGCCTGTCTGTCCCAATACTTAGGGTTATTACGGAATACAGAAGAAAACAATTTATACAGTTCACTCTCATTATCTCAACCTTGCTTATCTCGAATAACCTTTTATCTCAAAGTGAAAATCTGGTCCCTGTTTAAACAGGAAAATCTTACAACAGGTAACAAAATATTGTGGAAAAGAGGAGAAATTGCTCCTAAGGAGCAATTTCTCCTCTTTTCCACAATATTTTCAATATATCTCTAATTTCAGGAGTCAAATTAAATATTCATTTGTGAAATGTGGTTGTTCGATTTATTTTTTTCTCAATTCTGCAAATCTGATATGTCAAGGTATAGATATCTCGAAGTATTTCAGAAAGTCATCTGGACTTTGAGATAACGAGTGTCGACTGTAGCTCTAGATAAGAGGAGTATCCTGGGAAATATTTTTTTATTTCTCCACAAAAACATACAGACAACCCTCTTTATACTGACACTCGATACAACTACAAAATTTGTTATGATGACATTTCGACTGTCACGAAGCCTTTGCTTAAGAGGTACCAATTAGTGACAAATTATGCAAGAATGGTATACTTAACACTTTAATAAACATGTGTTTTGGGTATTTGTTAGAATCAACACAGTGAGGCAATTCTTACAAATATCCAAAACATATGTTCTATGGGGAAATAAGAACAAAACAAGACCTTTCTTACATATCAATCTACTCATTAGGTATTCTGTACAATAGCAAATTCATTTTAATGGAAACGTCTCTGGGAACAAATGCTGTCGTTGTGATGAGGGTTCACTGTATGAGGGTCCTCTTTAGAAGTACCTCACTGAGATGCTTCTAATGAGTATTCATAAGCTTTCATGGAGAAATATATTTTTTTATTGTTGTTGTTGTTGTAAAATGCACATTATCTGGAGCTATAAAACTTCAATCAGAAAATTAATCCAAACATTTCTTTTATCATATCCAAGAAATGTTCACTGAATTCTGAATAAATGAGATTTCTTTATGGTTGTGTTTAAACCTCAGATATGATTTTGAATATCATTTTGCTGATTTAATGGCCTACTGGAAAGGGGCAGAGCCTAACTGCACAAGCACACTGGAGGGATTCCAAGACTGGAAGCTTAAACTTTAATCTGCTTACTTCAAATAAAAGCAGACAGCATTTTAAAATATTTGTTCTTATTTTTCATAGAAAATAAGGCTTGACGCTTCATTCAAATTGTCTCCAAAAACAAGGACTGACATTCAATTCAAACTTTATCCAAAAACAATTTAAATGAAAAATCAAGTCTTATTTTCTGTGAATACCAAGAAAAATATTACCAATTTTCATCTGATGACTTGGCCTATAGATGAACAGAGGATAGACAGATGGATGGACTGTCTTCTGTATGTAAACCAGTATACCCCTTACTTTTTCAGACCATGGATATAAAATATGAGGTTAATATGTTCATGCATTTTTCTAATTTCTGTTATACTTCCTTTGCTAACTCATCATGTTCTTAAGCATTTAGGTTTGTGCTTTTATGCTGGCTGTGAAAATTAGGATCATTAATTTAAAACTGTTCTACAATTCTAGAATATGTGAATAACAAGGCCCAAAATTGTTAATCTCACAAATCTGTGCATTCCAGATAGGGTCTTCACCAGTAACAAATGGTATGAAGCAGGTTTTCTTTCATTGTACAGCATTTTAAAAGAACATATAATTAGTAAGAATCACCTCAAATCCCACATCAAGAGGAAACTTGGTGTTTGGATCATATCTTCCAGCTGTAAAGTTGATATCTGAAGCATTTATTCCAACGAATCTGTAATATAAACATATAACAATTCAGGGCTCCAGATAAGATAAGGAATGCTAGTAGCACTGTAACACAGTTCCACATAAGGAGCTTTTTTCAAATGAAAATTCTTATTTCTCTATGAAAATGTATTTTGCTAAGTTCATTAGTAGTATCTTGCCTAGGTGCTTCTCATGAGTGGCACAACATATATTTTCACGGAGAAGATATGTGCAAAAAAGTATTTAACTTGATATTTCTGTCATCTAAAACAATAATTTCAGTCTGGAGCTAATAAGTTTAGCAACTGCTTGCTGCAGCAATGGGTTTGAATCCCAGAGCATAATTCTAGATAACAGGGTTATTTTCTTATTTCTCCATAAAAAAACATATACTGTTGGTACTAATTACAAGTGCTTAATTAAGGCACTTCTAATGAATACCCACAATACATGTTTTCATGCAGAATAAGAAAAATATTAACAATTTTGGATTGAAAAAAAGTGTCTTATCTGGTGCTATGCCAGGGTTGTCTCCCTTGAACGGTTTTCTTCAATTCCCCTTAACTTCCTTAAAGCCCATTCTAAATTTGCATGTAAGCAAACTCAGCCTCAAAACGGTTACTATAGCTCCTGATAAGACCAGGTAGCCACATAAAGTTTGTCTTAATTTCTCTACGGAAACATAAAATTTGTCTTCTAATGAGTACCACCACATACTTTTTTGTGGCAAAATAAGAAAAATTCCAACATTTTTTGGTTGAAAAAAAAAAGCGCCTTATCTCGAGGTATATACGTATTACTATTGTAGAAGCTGATGAGCATCCTACCCTTGGTGAAAGATTTTCATTTGATGGCCACTCACTGAAAACATTCTATCTGTATAACCATTATTTTTCACCTCCCAGTTTGTAGCATCCTACATTATTTTTTATATTAAATCTAATTTCTTTCTGAAAGGGAATTACTTCCTTTGATTCCTCTGAGAACGTTTTTCATACTGCCCTTTCAAAAAAAAAAAAAAAAAAAAAAAAATAGACACAGTTATGTTGGAAAGAACAGAGGCTTTCCAGTTAATATCTCAATCCTGATGTCTATGTCTACTGTCTGCTGTACTAACATCATCCCTGCCGATCATGTTAATTTGGAGCATGTTCTGAATCTGCCAGGTACTCCATACACCTCAAGAAGATTATTACATAGAATGCGTGATTGTGGAAACTGCATACAAAACAAGATCAAAATAAAAATAATATAATTAGTTTTTCAGTCTCAGAAATTTCCTCACCCCAAGCAAGAATCAAACAGCTGTCCTCTAACACCAGAGGCTTGTGCACTGGATACTGTAATACCAAGCTCCACTGTTATACTAGAAAGGATTAGGTATCAACTGATCAAATTATCCACATTCAGTGAAGTATGATATGCTCAAAGCATAGCTAGCCCGAAGGGCCCGTGTGTGATGTATCCTATAGATAACAGCACCCAGTAACATTTAAAAAAAGTCATTCAAATGTAAACTTATACCTGACAAAATAAAAAAAAATTGAACAATATGGCACCTTGCTTAAACAATGGGTTGACTCAGCATCAATTCTGGGTTTTGATTCACGTTCAATTAAGCCAGAACACAGAGTTTGCCACAAATCTCTTCTTCATATTTTGAAAGAGGATTAAAATCTGTTTACTTTGCATTTAAATTGATCTAAATATTTTTCAAAGTCTAAATTCCAAAATCATATGTTAAACAAAATGGAAGCTAAATGAAATTACTTTGTACTGAAAAAAGATAAATGCAAATGAATATGCGTACGCTCTTTTGTCTCTGGGCAACAGGACTTGCCTCAGTCAATCAACATGCTGGATTCATTCAATCCTCCGAGAATTCTGTATGATTCCTGGGCTATGCATGTATGACATGTTTAGATGGGTTCTAGAAGAGGTAATTCCAAATCATTCGGCCCTCATTAAAAACATCATGCCAAAAGTTTTCAATTTATAAACCAGTTGACAAAGGCATGACAGGCTTACCACCATGCATGTTGGTTTGTTATAGTTTGCATGCATCTAGTCCAAGTCTTCTCTGATGTTTAAGTGGCTTTTCTTTATTTTGATATTTATCACTTACCGTCAGAGCAACTTCGCTATCGAAAATGCAGAATTTCCCCAGCCAGTCTTGTCTGCAATTTCAAAGTGAATATCATGCAGCAGACAGCAACATTAAATTTTAGAATAAACAAAAGAAACCATTTTCCAATATATTAAATAATTTGTTTCACTGGAAAGTTGCAAAACCATTGTTTTTTCTATACCTGTCAAAGTCTACCCTCGTTGCCTTGACTGTACATGGTAAAGGCCAATTTGTTACCCCAAAATGTCAATTATTCATTATGAAATTCAAGCATTATCGTTTTTTCAGTCATAAAATGTCAGTTTGATAATCCTTAGTGGCTATCTACATCACACATTAACTTCCTCTATTTTGGTGAAAACCCTCATTTTTAGACAGGACAGGAAAATTCCTAATAGGAGTTACTCTGATGTTAGTGGCAAATATCAATACAAAGAAAAGCCATTAAAACATCAGAGAAGCCTCAGATTAGCGTGCATCTAGGTTGTGCCTAATTTCATATTTTTCTCTACTGCTTACAAAAGCTCGCGTTTCGCCCGTTTTCAGTTTTGATATTCATATTGCGATAGGGGCTCTGGATTCAGTCTAATAACATAAACGTAAATGTCAGAATAAAAATGAAAAAAGAGAATATATGAATCCAAGCGCCCTATTTATTGGGCTAATTAGTCTCATGTTTCACTTTAGGACATAAAAAAAGTTCACACAAACAGACAATTTGAACAACATGTACACATGAAGCTATTCTCATTCCAGATTCAGACACTTTGTAACACAGATTTAAATTCTTTTCGTAACAAACAGTATACCTGTTTTTCACCAGGATTTGTCCATCACCAGGTTTTGGGGTGGGCACTTCAGTGATGCTGACAACATCCTTAAATTTCTGGCTCATCCGAGTTGCAATTACCTTTCTGATTGTTGCTGGTATTTGTTTAGCAGCCATTGCATAGATTGTGTCCTACATAATGAACTGTCATTCGATGTGAAATTAAATATTCGCTGTTATCTTCGGTGAACTGGAAGGTAAACATAACCAGCTACCCTATCTAATGCTTATATCTGTAACAAAATTAAATAGAAAAATAAAATAATTATTTATATAATAAAACTCTCGAAACAGAATGATTTAATATATTCGTGATATTTAAGCATTAAAATTAAATTAAAAAAAGAAATGAATTTAAACTGCTGGGTTACTTTTATTTATTTTTTATTTTTTTTTTATTTTTTCAGTTGTTGAGATTATAAGCGGCTAATTTTGGGTTTACTTCCTTGTTGAAGTTTACAGTCCTTTCTCTTTTAAATTAACGATGATCAGAGATGCTCTCTTTGTTTTGGTTTCGATAGCGTCATGTTTATTTCTGTTTATGACGTTACATCGTTTCATTTTATTCCTGTCGTCCCAGAATATCCCTGAAAACGACCAAGGTTTGTCCTTCTTTCCTTTGCTTGGTCACAGGAACGTATGTTTGTCAAATGAGTTGAAATGATACCCAAGACAAAACCCCAAAACAGTGGTTAGTGAACGTCAGATCAAGACAACCTAAAAACCCAAAAGAGGGACTCCCTAACCTCTCTTTCGGGTTTTTTGTTGTTCCTATGGCTTGGTCTGAATTAGGGACAACTCGGCCCAAAGACAAGTTGGCCCACGACAACTCGGCCCATTAAAAGGTCAGCCCAAGACAACTCGGCCCAAGGCGTCCCAACTCCAGAAGACATCTCGGGGCCCAAGACACTGCAACTTTAAAAGACCTCTTGGCCCATAGGAATCGGACAAAGCGCCTCGATGGTGGAATTGTTATTGCTCTGTACATGTACAGATGTCTCAGACCGGGTCCGAATTTGCAAAAATAAATATAGAATATATATAATTGAAATGACATCCATATGTTAGAACAACATAATATGACTGAAAACAATTTATTGAATGTTAAAAGTAGAAGTAAATTAGATGAATTTATCATTTATACCAACCTCTATCTATCTATGCAATGAGTTTTATGCAATCATGTATTTCTGTCTGTCTGTCTGTCCATCTGCCCATCTGTCTGTCCATCCATCCACCCAAGCACCCGTCCATTAGCCCATCCATCCATCTATCTAACACTCTGTTTTGTTAGTCCTTGATTGTAGTCATGAAATATTTAAAGTAAAATAAAATAATTTAAAAAATTGAAGAAATAAAAAAACAAAACAAAGAAAAGTATTAGCAGTCACCTTAAACATTGGTGATCAGTGGCTAATCTCCTTTAATCAATAAATTCACAAAGAATATTTCAATGGTTGATTTAATTACACGTTAAATTAATTGATGCTTAATTAATGCCAGACATGGAAATTTACTACTTGTGAAATCGCAGCAAAAGGGTTATTTAACAGACAAAGCTTAATGATAAGTAAATTTGAACATCAACTTGCAAACTTTTGTTAAAATACATGTGATTTCTTTTATTTACCTACAATGGCCTGATTCATTTTTAAACCATTATTTAAAACAAAAATGGAAAAAAGGTAAAAGAATATAAACTAACTCTTCTATTTTTAAATTAGGCAGAGAGGTCTTTCAAAGCTGGGGCAAGTTGGGCCGAGTTTTCTTCTGAAATTGGGCCGATTTTTTAATGGGCCAAGTTGTCCTAGGCCAAGTTGTCTTTGGGCTGAGTTGTCCTCAACCCCTTGTTCTGACTATCATTGAGATTTTTCGTTTGTATTTGACTGTTACCGACAGCTTCTTCTTCCAATGAAGTACAGTATAGAAACACGAACAGTCCAGAATTATGCACTGAGTCAGTTTCGATAGGTCTTAGTCCCATCAAACTGTCCTTTTCAGTGCATTCAACATAACATTACAGGTCACCTCCCATACCTCCAGATAAGAGAGGGTATTCACATAATAATTTTTTCTTATTTCTCCATGAAAACATATGTTGTGGGTACTTAATAGAAGTACCCGGGTGATGTTCTTCTAATGAATACCAATAAAATGTTTTAGTGGAAAAATAAGAAAAATATCAGTACTTTTTGGCTGGAAAAAGTTTCACAGAAAGACCTCAGAAATGCCCACAAGAAATACATGGAAGAGGTAGCCAGCAACGACTTTCAAGATAATCCCAAAGTGTTTTGGTCCTATATTAAGAGCAAATGAGAAGAAGCATTTGGTGTTGCCCCACTGAAGAATGCAGATGGTTTCATTCACAGTGACAGCAGTTCCAAGGTAGAGATCTTGAATGATCAGTTCGTCTCAGCCTACACAAAGGAAGACACTTCCAAGATCCCATCTAAAGGTCCAAGTCATCATCCCACCCTGGATCCTATCCAGATGCAGTGCAAGGGTGTCCACAAACTCCTCAAAGACCTCAAGATACACAAAGCAACAGGTCCTGATGGCATCCCTGCATTCATCTTGAAAACAACTGCTGACCAGATAGCTCCAATATTGACCAGACTGAACCAATTTTCACTGGATGCAACAGACTGGAAGAATGCTCACATTGTTCCAATATTCAAGAAAGGGGAGAAACACCTACCATCTAACTACCACCCTGTCTCCCTCACTTTTGTTTTCTGTAAAATGCTAGAGCACATTGTGCACAACTCAGTGATGGACCATTTTGACAGGCACAGGATACTCACTGACAACCAGCATGGTTTTAGAGCCAGACAATCCTGTGAAACCCAGCTCATCACAACAATACAGAAGATAGCAAGTTCCATGTCCAAGAGGGGCCAGGTAGATGTCATCCTACTCGACTTTGACAAGGTGCCACAAGCTTGACTACTGCGGTGTAGGGAACTCAACACTGCATTGGATTGAATCCTTTCTGAGCCACAGAAAGCAGTCAGTCCTCTTAGAAGGAACAAGATCCTCAGAAGCTGGCATACTCTCTAGCGTGCCACAGGGGATGGTCCTTGGGCCACTGCTTTTCTTGGCTTTTATCAATGACCTACTGGAATCTAAAAAATATTCAGATGCCAGACTCTTCACCAATTATTGCCTTCTTTATAGACACATCAATAACAGCCAAGACTCGGTCCTCTTCCAACAAGGTCTGTCTGCACTGGAGAGCTGGGAAGAAACCTGGCAGATGAAATTCCACCTGGAGAAATGTACAGTGATCAGGATCAGTCCAAGCAGATAGATAATCCACACCAACTACAAGATTCATGGCCACACCCTGGAGGTAGTGGACAGTAGTAAATACTTGGGAGTCACCATCAGCAAGGACCTCAGCTGGAAGAAGCACATTGACACTACGGTTAACAAGGCCAACAAGACACATGGTTTTGTCCGGCGTAACCTGAGTGATTGCACTCCTACAATGAAGTCTGCCGCCTACACTACAATGGTATGATCAGGGATAGAATACACCTCCACAGTATGGGATCCTCATCTGGTCAGAGATGTCCACAACCTGGAACAAGTACAACGCAGAGCCGCCCAGTTTGTCCATAGAAACTATACCAAATGTACACCCGGATGTTTGACTAACATGGTACAGAGCCTTGGCTGGGAGTCTCTCCAACATAGATGATATACCAGCAGACTCACTGTGTTATTCAAAATCTAGTATGGCATTGATGTCACTCCAGACTTCGTTCTATGAAATGATCAACACACAAGAGGGTCACAGCATCTACGCCAGCTACAAGCAACAAACAAATTATACAAGTATTCGTTCTATCCTCGAACCATCAGTGACTGAAATTGGCTGCCAACATTTGTCACCGACCACCAGACTCTCCAGGGATTCAAGGAAGGCCTAGCCAACCTGCCTCCCTCACTCCTCTCCTACTAGATTTACAACAGCCTGTACATAGTTTTAACTTGGGGCTGTTGGTGTTTTTATCCGGTTTTATCGGGCATCACAGTTTTTCAACAGGGTAAACTACAATCTGAAGAAGATTTCTTTCCTTATACTGGAAGAAGAAGAAGAAGAAGAAGTGCCTTATCTGGAGCTATGAGTCCTTCCGTAAACTCCCCGCCAGGTCAGCAACATTCTTTCATGGAGATTTGATCATGAAATATTTTCTACGGTCATTCTCTCCCTTCCGCTGATTCAAGAAGGGCAGTTGTCAGTTTCTGGCAAAAGAATGTGCACAATACAGGTTAACCGCTTAGAGGACTAAGCCTGCCCAGTAAAAGTGTGGTTAAGTAAACTGACTGCGCTCAACATGACCCCATTGGGTTGACTGGGCCGTAAAACCTCAACACAAACAAAAAACATAAACTAAGTCCATGTAGATTATGATTGTTTTGATCTCAGTCTGAGTAGCCTGAGTCAGCCCGAGCCCAAAGGATGAGGGCTGATGCAGGCAAAGGGCCGAGACCAGGACTCAGATAAAAAAAAACATGTCATGATATTTTTATCTTATATTGTAAGTCTCAATTAAAAGAGCAAAAATAATTATTGGTCAGAATATACAGACATCTAACAGCAAAGCTTATCCAAGAAGGCTGAAACCCCTGATCACCTCAACATAATTTGGACTCTATCATCTTGGTAGAAAATATGTATTTTGTTAACATGAGAAAAAATGTATACTGAAGTGTTTTGTTTTTTTTTGTTTGTTTTTATTTTTTGAAAGCATGACATCATTAAAAAGAACATTTTATGAAGTTTCTACAGGTGAGTTTTTTTTTGTTTTTTTTTTTTTCAGTTATAGTAGTTTGTGATTATTAAAGCTACATTGAAGCAGTTCAGGACATTTTAGGTAAGGAGTTAAAGGCTCAAGCTTTTAGCTTGATAAGTGATTTATTCCGAGCTCTATCAAATTATTCTACTGGTATGCTATTTGATGCTGAATGATGTGGTGAATACTGCCAGACCAAACAATGATGTATCAAGGGAAATACTAATATTAGTATATGATAAACAGTATTATACTATAATTTATGAAAAAAAAAAATCATTCAAAAATGTTTTGCTTACAAATGCAAGGCAGGTGTGACATAACTTTCAGTGGAATTCTTGTTTTATCTAAAAAATAATAGTTTAATTAGAGCTGTACATAGTTGTTTCTAATAGAGCCTTTCCTTTTATTTTTCAGATGCTCCCATATTTGCCATGTTTACAATTGATATGTGTTTGGTGGTATTGTTTATGGTCCAGCACAGTGGATTAGCCTCCAGATGTTTCAAGTCTCTGATGGCGAGACTTGGTTTACAAGCTATTACAAGATCAGTCTACATCTTTACTACTGCTGCTGTCCTACAGGTAAGCTAATGTGTGTCCCAATGTTATTATTTATTTTGTTGTTGTTGTTGCTTTTCAGCTAAAGTATTAATGCTTAATTAACCCTTGTCCTGCTGAATAAATTAAGATGCCACTCCCATTTCTAATTTTCAGCCAATCAGATTACTTGATCCAGATTGTTGATATAAATTCACATTATTAATGTCAAACAGTGCAGATCCAGATCAGTTGGCTTCTTCAGAAGCCAACTGATCTGGATCTACACTGTTTACTAAGGCAGGATATATCCGGGTTCAGCAGGACTAGGGTTAAACACTATGGGTAAAAATTTCAGCAGATGACATCCTGAAATATTTTTATTATTTTTCCCAAAAAACAGGATTTGACATTTCATGCAAATTGTCTCCAGTGGACTCTGTAATCTGTAATCTTGTAATCTGCTGAATTAGCCCAGAGAGTGATCAAGGTTAATATATTACAAACTCCAAGAAAATGTCTATTGTATAAGTTTGCTGAGGCACTTCTTATGCATGCCTGGGAATCGGCCAACTTGTACACCGTCGGAGTACTATTGAACAATAAATTGACCTGTTCTGGTAGACAAGTTGACTGTATGTAAACAAACACAAGAGGCGAAGGTTATTACGTTTACCATAAGTTTATGTTTTCATTTTATTTTTTTTCGAAAATCGGAAAATGTTATATGATGTGGCAATGAATGTGGATAATCCTGACACAAGAATCATAGAAAAAATCGGAGGATTTCTACAGATATCCTTTTTGACGTAAAAAATTCATGGCTTGAACATGCCTTACCGTGATTCAAACTATCCATGAAAAGGCAATTTAAACCTTAACTCCAGGACATTAGCAACTGAAATTCAAGTCCATGTTAAGATAAGTCAGTTTATCACACTTTTGCTTAAACAAATTGATTCGCTTCCGATACACAGAGAAAAAGTTTCTGTGCGTACCATTTGACAGGTAGCATACAATCTTACTACGATAATGGAATTTACTGCGCAATTGAATACATGTACATTTTAAAAAAAAAAACAAAAAAAAAAACAAACAAGAAAATTTGCTTGTTCTTAACATTTTAATACCATCGGTAGCTTTGGTTATGTATTTGTAACCTAATTTTCCTTATTTGTCATTTAATTCCTATTTTAGAACTTTAGAATGGTAGAATTCAAGATACTCAAGCACCTCCTATATAATTTACATTAGTTAAATTGTACGCCACAAGTCAACTGGTACGCATCAACGTTTTTAGCCTGTACCTGAAAAACGAAACATCTCATTTTTGAATAATCATATTTAAAAGATGTGCAATATGCAATGGTTTTACACCGACATGTCATCTCAGTAAAATGTCATGAAATGCACAACAACTGCACCTTTGCCTCGGTGCTCATTGTTCAATGCATGATGTTTGGTCACCAAAAACAATATCTCAAGAAATCTACAGAGTTTTCCATTAAAACAAGTGTTATAACAATCTTGAACTGTTATCACAGCATATGACATTCTCCGATTCTTAGTAAAACACAAAATAAGTAAATAAACACACACTTTATCCAGCTGATCAGCACTCTGGGATGTTATTTACACACGTCAATACTCAATAGGTCCACCGGAACAGGTCAACTTATTCCTTTATAGTACACCATTGGAGTACAAGTTGATAGATTCCCAGGTGTGTTATGGGACCCACAGCATATGGTTTTTGCGGGAGAAACAAGAAAAAAAAAATGAATACTTTATATTGAAAAAGGAACATTATCCAGACATACGAATTACTGGATTTACCTTACATTTATACGAAACATGTCAAAATGCCTTTAAAATAAAATCAGGCAAATTAGTGCAATTTAACATCCAGCTCAAGATAATCAGCAGCTCTCTCATAATACATGTATAGTAAAATTCCGCTGTTATGACCACTCAAAAGTCACCAGTATTAAGACCAGCTTTTGTCAGTCCCCTATATTTTGCAAGATTTTTGACAAAGTGGTATATGCAAGCAGTGCAGACCCAGATCAGACTGCTCCTTCAGGAGCAGTCTGATCAGGGTCTACACTGTTTGCTATCCCACTAAGTATATTACGAAACAACTGCATAAAAAGCAAAATGTAGGCAAAAAAATGTATGGAATAAAGTGTTTAATAGAAATTTTAGGACATTTACCATATTTTTTATTCAATATTAACCCTTGTCATGCTGAGCCCAGATATACCCGGTATTTGCAAACGGTGTAGAGCCAGATCAGTTGGCTTCTGAAGAAGCCAACTGATCTGGATCTTCACTGTTTGCCAATAAGTATGTGAATTTATAGCAGCAATCCAGATCAAGTAATCTAATTGGTTGAAAATCAGAAGTGGGCATGGCAATTTATTCAGCATGACAAGGGTTAAGACCACACCACTAATAAGACCACTTAGACAGTCCCAAAAGTGGTCTTAATAGTAGAATTTTAGTGTATATTTTCCTTCTGCTGATTTCAGATTTTGATGTCTGCATGGCAACCAGTTCCTGAAATATCATTCTGGCTTCTAGATACAAGTGAAACTCCTTTACTATGGTTGTTTTTCAATATTCTACACTGGATATTGTGGATAGCTCTACTCCTAGAAGTATTGGTGATGTTTCCAGATATTTTGTTAGGAGTTAGACAGGTAAAATAAAATACATGTATAAAATGTTGCCTTGGAAACAAACAACACACAAAGAATGAAAATCGGAGACTCAGTTTTATTAAGTCTCTTCATATGCATTTATATAGTTTGCGAGGCTGCATATGCCCCTAGCACTGACTTAAGCGGTATTTGATTTTCAAAGTAACCAGAATGGGCTCAATGATCCCAAAGGAAATAAAAATATAGTCTGCACTATGGTGCAGTACAGATAGACAGTTTACAACCACCACACAGCACTAAACACCAGTTGCAGTGAAGTAAAATAAAAATCTAAAATGTTGCTGTTGCCGTAGGAAACAAAGGACACACAAAAGAATGAAAATCAGAGACTCGGTTTTATTAAGTCTCTTGAACTCTCTTTATACTTAGGGGTTTTTACAGTCGATTTACATGTATTTGTATGCATGGCACTGGGTACTATACATGGGTAGGAGATGGATTGTACATAGAAATCAGTTGGATTTGTTACTGTAAACAAACTTTCTTAACAGAGAGAAATATGGTGATTTATCACTAAGGTACCAAAACCATTACGAAAACACGCCTATTCAAATATATAGAAAATTTTATCTCCAAAAACTGAAAATTTTCAGATAAAAAACTCAGATATCTTTCATATTTCTGCACAAAACATAGATTGTGGGTACTCGTTAGAACTGCCTCGCCGAGGCAGTTCTAACGAGTACCCACAATCTATGTTTTGAGCAGAAATAAGAAAAATAATGTATACCCCTGTAAACCCCAGTTGTACTATATAAAAGTGGGGTTTAAGGGGGTCAAAATTATATAGCTATGTTTTCGTGATGCATTTTATGTTTGTGACAATAAAATTTTACATTGGCCTTGTTTCCTGACAAACATCAGTATTTCTCAAATACAGAAAAAGTCAAATTCACAGTTTGGGTTTACTATATACTGAACAGAAGAGTGTACATTGTGCAGAAAGGGGTCTTTTACCATATATTTGAACAGCATATCCTTACAGGCCCACAAGGCCCTTTGATATTTGTCAGAGGCATGGTTAGACTTGCAGATAACTGTACACAGGCTACCAGGATGTTTGCTATTCACATATTGATAAACCGTTACCACTCTCTGGGCTAATTCGGCAGATGATAAATTGTCAATATTTTTCTTATTTTTCCCAGAAAACAGGACTTGACATTAATTTGCTTGAAATGTCAAATCCTGTTTTCTGGGAAAAATTAGAAAAAAATTTTCATACTGTCATCTGCTGAAAATGTTACCCAAAGTGCTAAGCGTTAAGAACATTTTGCATGACACAGCTCAAATATATTTGTCAAACTTACCTTAAACCTTGCAATACTATTTTCTTTTTTCCTAAAGGGTGTCCTTGGAGGGGATGGCCTTACCTGAGCAGCCATAATAACTTTCCTTTTGAAATGATTTTACTCAGACCTCCACACACTGTGTACCAGTAAACAAGCTGCCTTGACCTTGTGACCTACACTTGACAGCTAGTCACATGATAGACCAATGTTATTGATATTAAAAAATGTAGGCAGTATGAGGAGTAGTTGTATCATGTTCAACCCTTTCACCCCAAGCTACTTACATAGACACTCCCATCTCTGAATTTGGATACATCCATTGTTGCAAATAGGATTTCAGTCAAAAATCAATAACAGAATAGCAAACAGTGTAGATCCTGATGAGACGACTCATTATGAGCTGTCTCATCTGGATCTGCTCTGTTTGCAAAGATATCTGTATTGGCCTGTAGAGATGAACAGAGGACTTATTAAGGAGGAGTATTTGATGATAATTATGGGATATTTTTTCTTATTTCTCCATTTAAACATTTGTTATGGAATAAGTGAAATTTGACTCATTTAGAGATTGATTTTACTGACTGATCTTGAATGTAGACAAACCAATGTTTGAAAGACAGTACAATCCCTCCTATATTGAAGAACCTAAAATTAATGGATATAGTAACATGTACCTAAGCAGACCCATCCCCACAAACTAGACATCTTCAGTGTTGTAAAGGTCAGGCCATTTGTATTAACCCTGGTCCTGTTGAACCCAGACATGCCCTGCTTATGCAAACAGTGTAGATCCAGATCGTTCGGCTTCTGAAGAAACCAGCTGATTTGGATCCACACTATTTATAAGTAAGTACTTGAATTTCTATCTGCAACCTGGATCAAGTAATGTGATTAGCTGAAAATCAGAAGTGGATGTGGCATCTTACTTTATTTCAGCATGTCAAGGGTTTTTGCAAGTATTAACCCATGTCATGCTGACTACATTGAGATGCCACACCCACTTAACATTGTCAGCCAATCAGATTCCTTAATACAGGTTACTGATGTAAATTTACATATTGAATGATAAACAGTGCAGATCAAGATCAGTTGGCTTCTTCAACTGATCTGGATCTGCACATTTTGCAAAGGCAGGGTATATCCAGTCTCAGCAGGACCAGGGTTTTGAGGCCATAGTTTTGGATCACTTAAAGGTCAAACAAATGGAAATTAACTATTAATATTAAAGCTAGTACCGGTCTTGAGCAACTACATTTTGGCTTTCCCTTAGGTGTTTGCTTAACACAGATTCGACTATAAAAAAAATATAAGTGAAGATACCCAGGAAATGCCACAATTATAAAGCACAGCCTTCCCGAGGCACCAAAAGAAGTTGAAATGAGAAACAAACAATGACAAAAAAAAAAAAAATGAAATGACCAATGTATGACCAAAGAAGAACTATAACAGACAAACTGCCTTGGAATTGTTCGTAGAAAATTGCTGGTGGTTTAAACCAGTTTTACTGGCTTTACTTGTTTTATAATCATTAACCTTTTGTAGACTGAATGAACTCCCCCACACAATATATTGGAAGATTCTAATTTCGATTTTAGGTATGTCAGGCTATGTAAATTAGATATTCCTAGAGAAAATTGGTTGAACTATTTGCAGACAGTGAAGACCCTGATCAGACACCGCAGAATTGCGGTGTCTGATCTGGGTCTGCTCTGTTTGCCAATTACCCTTTTGGGAGATGTGTTAAACTTTAAATAAAGTGCTTATCCTAACAGCAGTACATGACACTTTTTTGATATTTTCTATTTTTTCCCAAGAAATGAAGGCATGACATGTCATGTGCAGACAGTTTAAATATCAAGCCATATTTTCTCTGAAAAATTAAAGATATATATAATATATATAATCCTGTTTTGCTTAAATGGTGCTTTAAGGGTTGAAAATTTTTTAAACTTAATTTTTAAAAGAATATTTTTTAAACTTTTGACAGGTTTACAACTATATCAATGGCTGGTACCCTTCACCATTCTACTTACCACCAAAACTACACAAGTTGTTGACAGATATGCCACACCCAGGGAGTGGCTGTTTTGTTGCAGTACTTTGGCTCCACCCCTGTATGACCTTTGACAGAATGATCTTAGCAACAGTATTGACTGCCTACTTATGCAGTGGATATGGCGTTACAGAAGGGGACTATGTGTACATGAAAAGTTATACAGCTTCAAAATACACAAGGAGGGTGAAAAGAGAAAAGGCCATGTCATATTATGATAGGTGAAAGCCATGGTATCAATAATTCGTACATATTCTGCTTGTAGACATATCAGGTAGGGTTGCTATTGATGCTCTCAGAAACTCTAACAGAAAAGTGAGCAACTTTATACAAGATTATTATAGTTCCAGTAATGTTAAAAATAGGCAGGCTTATATTTCATTTTGTGGCTGTGATTTGATGCTGAGTTTCAGACAGCACTGGTACATGTATTTATAGCTTGCGTAGCTGTATGCCTTCACAGATGTTGAAACCATTTTCTAGCTTGTACAGCCATGATAATGTCATAGTATATTTAGTTTCCACAGAGCTATTGCAGACAGCAGCTCTTGCTAATGCACTGGTTTCAGTCAGAAAAGTTTTTCTTATTTCTCCACAAAAATGTGTTGTTGGTATGGTACTCATTATAAGCACCTCACTGAAGTACTTTTAATGATTACTCACAATGTGAGCTTTCATGGAGAACTAAAAATATTGTATAGCTCTTGATAAGATGCTTTTTTCAATCCAAAAGTAATGATATTTTTCTTATTCCTCCACAAAAACATATGTTGTGGGTACTCATTAGAAGTGCCTCAGTGAGGCACTTCTAATAAGTACCCACAATGTATGTTTGTGTAGAGAAATAAGAAAAATATTCACCTGATACCCACTCTTATCTAGACCTATGTATTGTATCTGGGATACTTCTCTTATCTAGAGCTATATCAGATCAAAAGTAACTGTAGTTTTGTTTGATGTTATGATGAGATGGAGCTTTCCTCTCCTTCAAAAGTATCTACATTAAAATACCGCAATTAAGACCACTCGAAAATAAGACCACTCCACTGTTAAGACCAGCGTTTGCCAGTCCCAAGTGGGATTTTCTTGGTATTCTACATAGCGCCAGATAAAAAGGGATATCGCATAACATTTTTCTTATTTCAACACGAAAACATATGTTATGGGTACTCATTAGAAGTGCCTCACTGAGGCACTTCTAATGAGTACCCACAACATATGTATTTTATGGGGAAAAAAAAAGAGAAAAATATCTGTATTTTTTGGATGAAAAAATCACCTTATCTGGAGCTATGTATTATGATGAGTGGGAGTTTTCGTCTCTTTCAACAGTATATAAGTCATATGGAGACAGTGAAGGGTAAAAATAAAAGACCCTGCAATCACCTGGCTAGACATGACCCTATTGGGTTGACTGGGACGTAAAACCTCAACACAATTTGTTGTACAGTCAAAAATTCCACCTACAGTGCTTTTCAAATGCAGGACCTCATAATCGGAAGTCAGGAGTACTTACGGCTCAGCCATGCAGATGCTTCTAGTGCTATTGAGGGATTTATTATTTGATGATTTTTGATAGTTGTAAATGTCTGTGATTAGTGCTAATTTTACATTTTCACAGAGAGCAATACTGCTGACAAATGTTTAAGAAATACACCTTCACAGCATACAAATAGATTAGTCAGAGGAATGTGATATACAGTGTGGGAAAAGGGCCCTCATCAAACATATCTGCAATAAAAGACCAGATCTGTTTGCACAATCAGGGCCTTTTACTGCCTGCTTACAGAATTGTTGGATATTGTAAAATACATAGCTCCAGATGCTGCATATTTTTTTTTTTTCAAACAAAACTTATATTGTTCTTACCATATTTACCCTAAGTATTGGGTTACCTTAACTACTTACCATACTTGTCATAAAATTTGAAATAATCCATTCTGCTACCTCTTGATGTGTTCTAAAATATTGCCGTATATATGGCAAACAGTGTAGACTCTGATCAGACACCGCAGTATGTCATGTACTGCAGCATCTGATCTGGATCTACACTGTCCTAATACTCCTTGAAAACATATGTTGTGATACTCATTACAAGTGTCTCACTGAGGCATTTCTAATGAGTACTCACAACATATGTATTTGTGGAGAAATAAGAAAAATAATTTACTGGATACTCACCTTATCATGAGCTGTAATACAACAATGAAAACAGAAGGCCCCACTTAGACTGGGCAGATGTGCAAGCTGAACTGGGATATTACTATTGGCATACTTAGCATAAGGCCCATTTCCCATGTTCTACATGTTTCATAATATTTCATCATCACTTGAGTAAGTGTGTATGTATTAAAGTATGTAAGAATATGTGCACTTGTTAAATATGTACTTGTGTAACTTATAATTATCTACATGTAGTTGTTTTATGTGGTATGTTTTTATTTGCTTTTGGAGGAACATAATCTCATATTTTGCCTATTTTTACATTTTTATATTTGCTTCTCTTTTGAACCGATGGAAGGATCTCAATAATTATAGATAGTAGAATAAAAAAAAAAAATGCAGTAAAACTTCAGTGACTTCAATGGCTGGTTAACCCCTGTCCTGCTGAACCCGGATATACCCTGCCTTTGCAAACAGTGGAGATCCAGATCAGTTGGCTTCTGAAGAAGCCAACTGATCTGGATCTACACTGTTTGTCATTTAGTATGTGAATTTATATCGACAACCTGGATAATCTGATTGGCTGAAAATTGGATGAGGTGTGGCATCTTAGATTCAGTATGACAAGGGTTAACTGAGACTGATTCAAACTCTATTTTGAGTTCCTAATAATTTCATCTGAGGCTCAAGAAAACAAATATTTAGGGTTATTTTAGGGAAATTTTCTTATTTTATCACAAAAATGTATATTGTGTGTACTCATTAGAATCACCTCATCAAAGTGATTCTAATGAATACACTCAACATACTTTTATTTTATAGATGATCTAAAAGACATCGTAAATTACCCTCATTTGCCTCCTGACCTGGCGCTGTGTAACTAACAGTGGCTCCAACTACCCATGTCTAGAACAAATTTCCATTGTCCCAAAGATGTTCAAGCCATTGAAGTTCAACCATGGGTGCTGAAAATCTGCTGTCCTCTTCTCCCATCTGTTCAAAAATGGAAGTAGCAGTACCTATCCAGCTATCTTAGTCCTTATTATGTTTGTAGAAATTATACGTAACGGTATGTAAAGTTTGGGTTATCTAACTCCAAGACAGCAAGATGATAACTCGCGTGATTATGATACCCCCACAAATTGGGTTTCTAGGGGCAGTGGGTACCATAATAACCCTAAGTATTGGGACAGACATGCCACAGCAAACAGTATAGACCCAGATCAGATGGTGCAGAATGCAGCATCTGATCAGGGTCTGCACTGTTTGCCACTCATCAATCACTGTTTTAGACAAGTTAAAAGGTAGGACAAGTATGGTAAGGAGTAAATGTGTCCCAATAGGGTTAATACAGCATACTGTTTTCAGATTGTCGGTCCATATGTCTATTATGTTTTGGTCTTTTTAGGGGTATCTAATAAGCACTGCTTATTGATTGTGTTTGTGTTGAGGTTTTACGGCCCAGTCAACCCAATGGGGTCATGTCGAGCGTGGTCAGTTTACCTAACACACATTTACTGGGCAGGCTTAGTCCTCTAAGCGGTTAACCAGATACTTCATGTTTAGGGTAAGCTTTTTGTTAAAAAATACTATATTTATCCTAACCCTCGTCATGCTGAATAAATTAAGATGCCACACCTACTTCTAATTTTCAGCCAATCAGTTTACTTGATCCAGGTTGTTGATACAAATTCAAATACTGAATGGCAAACAGTGTAGATCCAGATCAGTTGGCTTCTTCAGAACTGATCTGGATCTACACTGTTTGCAAAGGCAGGGCATATTCGGGTTCAGCAGGACTGGGGTGAAGTATTCAAATATCCTATCTCCCTAAAATTAGAACATGTCCATGAGAGGCAAACAGTTGAGATCCTGACCAGATGCTGCATTCTGCAATGTCTGATCTGGGTCTATGCTGTTTGCTCATGTCATCTGTCCAAATACTTGGAGTAAATAAGGTATTTTTGGTACTCAAATTAACCGATGGGGCAGCATTTCTGGTGAATGCCCACAATACATTCTTGTGAAATAAATACAAACAAAAAAAAAAAATGCCTAAGCACATCTTGCATAAAAAAAAAAAAAAAAAAAATATCTTCTGAAAATGCCTTTATCTGGGACTCCAATTCCCAGTTAGGGTAATGTCCTAAAATTTCATATACCAAAGTGTCTGACAAAATGGCGTATGCCTACAGTGCAGACCCAGATCAAACTGCTCCTGAAGCAGCAGTCTGATCAAGGTTACACTGTTTGCAATTCCAGTAAGTATTTTAAGAAACAACTGCATAAAAAAAGCAAAATTAAAGCCAAAAAAGTATGGAATAAAGTGTTTCAGAAATTTCAGGACATATACCTTGGGGTGGTCGGGTGTGGCGAAGGTGTGTATCTTATGTCACCGGGGCATTCAACTGATATTGGCTTATAGTTGGGCAAGGCCTGCTGTCCTTGTAGCAGGTAAGGGTAGAGGGGGAATGTTTTTATTTCTTCTGTTTCTTCACTTTCATTCATTTTCCTCTTTACTCCCTGTCCCTCTCTTTCATCTCCTCTGTCTCTTCTATCTCTCTTCTCCCTATCTCTGAGAGATGACACGAATTGACCCACAAGGGTTGACCTGTCGTTAAACCACAACACAATCAATAGGATACCGTATCTGAAACATTTCTTGTCCATTTCATGATGGTTTTGATTTGTGCTGATTTATATTAACCCTTAAAGCGCCAAGAAAATCTGCATCTGAAAATGTTGTCTGCTTATGTCGTCTGCTGCATCTTCTTGCAAACTTTTCAAACTTACATTTTGCATATAGGCAAACAGTGTGGACCCAGATCAGACTGCTCTAAAGGAGCAGTCTGATCTGGGTCCACACTGTTTGCAAGAATGACTTTTAAAGTAACCGGCAGAAGACAAAGCAGACGACAATTGTTGTGATTGGCGCTTTAAGGGTTAAATATAGTTTGCACAATAAATTTCTGGTGCTTTTTATATACAATATACATCTATTTTTATTATTTTATACAAGAAATAAATTATAAATTCATATTTTCCTATGTGTTATTATTCTGAATGTTTGCTGTTTTCAGCAATTGATCTTCAACATGAGAAAAATGTCCTTATCACTTTATACAGTGAAATTTCAGGGCCCAGTTGTTCAAAGCATCGTTAGCTTAACGAGCTTGTTAAGGGTCATTTCATTAACTATTTTAGCAGATTCAATATACAATATTCTGATATTTTTTGCTGAAAAAATATGAGTAGCTTTTGCACTGCAAAAGCTACTCACATTTTTTCAGCAAAAAATTTCAGCATATTTGCGTATCACTCGATGTAAATTTTAACGAATCGTTAACTAACGACATCGTTAGCTTTGAACAACTGGGCCCAAACAGCAGGTGCACTTGCACAGTCTGATTAAGGTTTTCTTTGTCTGCTTTACAGTAAATGTCCTAAAATTTGGAACACTTTATTCCATACTGTTTTGGGCTATATCTTGCTTTTTATGCAACTTTTTCTTTAAATACTTGGTGGAATGGCAAACAGTGTAGACACTGATCAGACTGCTTCTCCTTCAGGAGCAGTCTGATCTGGGTCTGCACTGTTTGCATACATTTTGACAAAAGTTTAGGACCTTTACCATATACATAACCATTGGCAACTGTAGACTGTATTAACAGAGAAAACCTTGATCAGACTGTACAGAATACACAGGCTAGTCAGAGTAATCCATTAATCCTCATCAATTGTTGATACTTTATATTACATTATGCCTCAGATTGTTTGTTGAGTGAGGTTTTAGGGGTATAGATACACTTTCAGGGTAAGCAACTCTGTAAAGGTTGTTTTTGTCTCCCTTCTAAAAAAGAGATCTACTCTAAAAGGAAATAATTTGCTTCCCTTTTAAGAAGGGGGAGTAATGCAGAAGACAAAGGTTGTCTACCTTGTAATAAATGGCCTAAAATGTATCCAGTCCCCTTATGGGGGTTCCTGTCAACAATACATATATTTCACTCCTCTCAAGACATTACCTCCAAAGTTGGAGAGTTTTTCACCTGTTCTGATCCAATGGAAAACTTGCCAGCATCAGTGGCTCAGTCAGATGCGTGTCCCACTGGTAATCAGGAGGTTGCAGGGTCGATTCCCATCCGGTCTGGCAACATTCTTTCACATGGATTGATCATGAAATATTTTCTACGGTCATTCTCTCCCTTCAGCTGATCCAAGAAAGGCAGTTACTGGTTAACAGCTTACAAGACTAAGCCTGCCCATAAAAAGGTGTGGTTACGTAAACTGACCAGCTCGATATGATCCTAATGGGTTGACTGGGCCATAAAACTTCAACTCTGTCAAAAAAAAAACAACAGTAACCTCAAGGTCTTTCCTAACCCATTTCAAGCTTGAACCCCTGAAAAGGGTAAATGGCAAACAGTGCAGACCCAGATCAAATTGCTT
Organism: Anodontia alba; assembly: GCA_964016985.1. NCBI lineage: Eukaryota > Metazoa > Mollusca > Bivalvia > Lucinida > Lucinidae > Anodontia > Anodontia alba. The sequence goes on from OZ024834.1 coordinate 32,477,736, forward strand.
AACTATTTGCAAAATACCGGTAGTTTAGCCACTTTCCTCTAGGAATATCTAAATCACATAGCCTGACAAACCTAAAATTGAAATAGGACTCTTCCAATATATATAGTGTGGGGGAGTTTATTCAGTATAAGACAGTGTGAGTACAAGTAAACCTATGTATGAAGCCTGACAATGAAACCTCTGACCAGCCTGTACAGCTTTCATCGTTCATCAGGATCTTCCCTGTTGTACATTGTACATAGCCCAGAAATTGCTTGTGTAAAGAACTTCAGCCCTGACATGATTAGGCAAATGTCCAGGTTGGTCAGTGCTTGCAAATCAGTATGTAGGTTTTAATGCCTTGGCCTATGAACACTATTAAACCAAATACCACAGAACCCTAACATGCCATGAGAACAATATAAAAAGAACAAGACTAGCCAGTTGCCATGTGGCATTTTGTAGGGTTTGCTGGTTCATACTTCAATATTAAAGTGCCTGCCAAGTTACATATACAGTACAAGTTAATCATTTTCCTAGCGTATTCCTGTGCAGGAAAAAATATTTTACAATTGAAGCTTTTGTCATCGTTATACCATCACTCTTAATTAAATGCTCAAAATTCTTCATTGTGATTGACATAAGCAAGAAACAAATTATTAGTCATTTCACATTTCAAGCCTTCATATAACTGCCCTTGGGAGCAAATCCTTTCCTTTTAGCATAGACTCCTTTTCAGAAGTGGTTTGGTATGCAAGAAATTATTTATTTTCTGTAAAAGCATAACATTATGAAAAAATGCCTATTCAAATATATTGAAAATTTCACCTCCAAAAACTGAAAGTTTTCAGATAAAAATTCTGATATTTTTCATATTTCTGCTCAAAACATAGATTGTGGGTACTCGTTAGAACTGCCTCAGTGAGGCAGTTCTAACAAGTACCCACAATCTATGTTTTTGAGCAGAAATAAGAAAAATAATGTATATCCCTGTAAACCCCAGTTTTACTCATAAAAGTGGGGTTTAAGGGGGTCAAAATTATATTGGTATGTTTTCGTGATGATATGGAGATACCCAGGAAATGCCACAGACACTAAACACAGCCTTCATAAGGCACCAGATAAGGACTGAAGGGACACAAGGCTGCCTACATTCACAGATAAAAAAAGGAGTTTATTTGGTTACCCTTTCATATCTAATTCAACATACAATGTACATGTATTAGAAAGTCTTTAAAGTCCACATAGCAAAACCACATCAGTTTTACATATTTCATCATTGTCAACACATGACTGTCTTTCTACATTCACACTGAAGTCCATGAACAGAGTTTATGGAAAGCAAATTGTTTCTCAGAACATCATCTTTGTGTGACTAAATATCTTATCAAATACACAATACCAGGCTTTAAATTCACTTTATTTTAGTAACAAGATTATGACATTACCAGAGAACAGCAACTCAATTTTTTATAGCTTGAAAGTTTCATCAAATCAATACATTTACAGCATTACTGGTTTCAAAATCAAAATCGTTTATATGTAACAAGTCCCTTCTATGCCAGAGGATTTCACAATTTTGCTGCTCAGGTTTACATTAACACCACACTATGGGCAGATTCAGAAGATGACATATTGGTGATTTTTTTTCCTTATTTTTCCTAGAAAATAGGATCTGACACTTCATGTAAATTGTCTCCTAAGTGTCAGATCCTATTTTCTAGGAAAAATAAGAAAATATTTCAAAATGTTGTCTGCTGGAATTTTTCCCAGCATGCAAAGTGTTGACATTAGTTGTCACCTAAAAACTTACATTCATAAACTTGGAAACGATACTGAAACACAGTGGCTTTGGTACATAATAACAAAAAAAGTGAAATAATAATGTCCTGTCAAAAATTGACAAAATTTGCCCATTTACAATCCCAAACCACTCACCCCTGATATACATGTGTACACAAAATTTGAACAAGAGGCCCACGGGCCACGGGTCGCTCACCTGAGTGACATAGCCACTGCAGATATGCAGATGCTATGCAACATTTTTTCCAATCCTGTCATCGTAACTAATGAAAAGATCATCATTTAAGCAGTTCTTTATATTGAAGAAGAAGATATCTGGCATGCCAGTCAATTGAGCGTGATCATTTGAACAAACTCTAAATGGCAGCCAGCTTGGATTTACGATCGGCACAATTTTAGCTATTTTGGATCTACGAGTCACCCCAATGCTTCCTACCAAGTTTCAAGTCAACTGGCCTTTCAGTTCAGGAGAAGAGGCTAAAAATAGATTTTCAAGATGGCTGCCATGGTGGCCATCTTGGATATCAGATTGGCACGATTTTAGCAATTTTTGATCTACAAGTCACCCCAATGTCTCCTACAAAGTTTGGGGTCAGTTGGCCTTTCGGTGCAGGAGAAGAATCTAAATATAGATTTTCAAGATGGCGGCTATGGTGGCCATCTGGGATTTCTGATCAGAAAGATTTTAGCTATATTTGATCTACAAGTCACCCTGATGCTTCCTACTAAGTTTCAGGTCAAGTGACTTTTGGGTTAAGGAGAAGCGAAAAATAGATTTTCAAGATAGCCACCATGGTGGCCATCTTGGATTTACGATCTGCATGATTTTAGCTATTTTTGATCTACAAGTCACCCAAATGCTTCCTACTAAGATTCGAGTCAACTGGCCTTTTGGTTCAGGAGAAGAAGCGAAAAATAGATTTTCAAGATGGCTGCCATGGCGCCCATCCTGGTTTTACAATCGGCATGATTTTAGCTATTTTTGATCTACAAGTCACCCCGATGCTTCCTACCAAGTTTGGAGTCAACTGGCCTTTCGGTTCAGGAGAAGAAGCGAAAAATAGATTTTCAAGATGGCCGCCATCTTGGATTTCCGATAGGCACGACTTTAGCTATTTTTGATCTATAAGTCACCCTGATGCTTCCTAGCAAGTTTGGAGTCAATTGGCTTTTGGGTTTAGGAGTAGAAGCAAAAAATAGATTTTCAAGATGGCGGCCATGGCGGCCATCTTGGATTTCCGATCGGCATGATTTTAGCTATTTTTGATCTACAAGTCATCCTGATGCTTCCTAGCAAGTTTGGAGTCAATTGGCCTTTCTGTTCAGGAGAAGAAGCAAAAAATAGATTTTCAAGATGGCCGCCATGGCGGCCATCTTGGATTTCCGATCGGCATGATTTTAGCTACTTTTGATCTACAAGTCACCCTGATGCTTCCTAGCAAGTTTGGAGTCAACTGGCCTTTCGGTTCAGGAGAAGAAGCGAAGAATAGATTTTCAAGATGGCGGCCATCTTGGATTTCCGATCAGCACGATTTTAGCTATTTTTGATCAACAAGTCACCCTGGTGCTTCCTAGCAAGTTTGGAGTCAACTGGCCTTTCGGTTCAGGAGAAGAAGCGAAAAATAGATTTTCAAGATGGTGGCCATGGCGGCCATCTTGGATTTCTGATCGGCACGATTTTAGCTATTTTTGATCTACAAGTCACCCTGATGGTTCCTAGCAAGTTTGGAGTCAATTGGCCTTTCAGTTCAGGAGAAGAAGCGAAAAATAGATTTTCAAGATGGCGGCCATGGCGGCCATCTTGGATTTCCGATCGGAACGATTTTAGCTATTTTTGGTCTACAAGTCACCCCGATGCTTCCTACCAAGTATCAAGTCAATTGGCCCAGGGGTGTAGGAGGAGTAGGCTTTTAAAGCAATTGTTGACGCCGCATGACGGACGACGGACATTGACTGACCACAATAGCTCACCATGAGCACTTTGTGCTCAGGTGAGCTAATAAAATCCATACAAAAATTATTCAAGTTAGAGAGTGGAAACCAAGAGGTGACAGATGCAGGAGGATGGCAGACAGATGGACACTCAGAAGGGAGAACTTAATACCCCACTACATCGTGGCTGGGTATAACAAAGACAGTGAACCTTTGAATGTGTAAAATGGATAAATATACAGTTTAAGCTGTCTTAAAGGTCACTTTATTGCATGAGGAAGACTGCTCACTACAAACTATTGACTCAGGGATACCAAAAAACTAAACTGGTGTCAACACATAGGAAATTCTTTGGGAGGCATCATGACCTCGTCAATGCCTACTGAAACATCCCTGCCAGTGTGTTTACTTACATGAATAGTCAACAAGATGTGAAATGAAACATTTTCATGTTTACTTTCCACTTATTTCCACATGCCCTTGTGTCAAAGCATGTACCTGGTTTCCTTCAATTATATATATAGGCATTTAAGTTTTACTGCCTGGATATTGGTGGTTGATATGGGCTACGAAGGTTTGGCTAGTGAAGTTCTAGTGAACTGCATTTGTTATAAGGTTGCTTTGTCAAAGATGTATATCCACAGCATGGGTCCAGAGTACTTAGATTAATTATATGTTAGGCATACATAGTTGGCTAAATGTGGGCTTGTATGTAAATTCTCCTCAACTTGCAGCTTGGAATCTGAATGTACTCGGTCACTTGTGACACCCAGTCCCTTGTCTCGATATTATAATTTTACTCACTACTTGACACCCAACCTCAGAACCATATACCCAAATACCTCTTCCCTTTGGCAGTTCTGTGACTGGCCTGATAGCTTATCAACTCTTTCCCTGCTAGTGGCAACTTTTGTCATCTGCTGATAACCTTTGCAAACAGTTTGGACCCAGATCAGGCCCGACAAAATGTCGGGCCTGATCAGGATCCAAACTGTTTGACATTCTGAAGGTATTCCTGAAATTTTTTTGAAAAAGCTAATTTTAAAAAAAATCCACAGACAAGAAAAAAGCATGAAAATTACCCAGCATGCAAAGAGTTAATATTGCTGTAGAGTAATAGCCTGTGTAACGTACTTTTCCTATCTGCGTCGAGTGTGTTAGATGATGCTCAGTAATTCACGTTACTAATAGTTTAAGTTATTCATATTGCCCATAATCTTAGTTAAGCTACCTTATTTTTTGGTTTTCATCTTATCATCACCCTCATTTTCTTATAATCACCTAGTTTATCAAATGCAAATGTCAGGATATAAGAATAATAATGTTTAAGCAGCAGTTGGGCTCTTAGTATTGTGTACATTCTCCCTATTCAATAGCCTAGACCATTTGGAGAGAAGAAAGAACTCACCACACTTCACTCACTCCGTGAGAGAAGTTATCTAGCAATGAGGGATGTCACACCTACAATGTGGCTGTTTCCAGACTTATATCTGATGTTTTTGCCACAGCCAAGCCATAAAGAGACTTTCTAAAACCAGACATTAATTCCCATATTTTCATAAATCTCTGTTCAGGCTGATAGGCATGCTCAGCAAAGCGCGCTTACCAAGTAATGCTTACTTTCCATGGACGCATGATTAAACCCCATTTATTTTGGGTCCATGTCTGTCTGGACATTCCTAATGTTGCCCTTGTGTATACATGTATCGACTTTTATGATTTTCCGAAATATGATTTTGGTATGTTGACCTCAGACTCACTATATTAACCCTTCTCCTGTGGCACCTGAATATATTCGGTAGTGCGTGCCAAATGCTGAGTGCTGAACCCGAAAATTTTTGGTCAGTGGGCTACTATCTGTCTTAAAAGCCCACTATTTTAGATCCCAATTTTACTGGTATATTAATCATACAGGCAAAGAATTGGGAACTTGCCTGTATGATTCATATACTGGTAAGCAAGCATTTGTTTTAAGCAGTGACAATTTGTAGTTTGAATTAAGAAGGGTTGGAAGAAACAAGTATTAAACAATAAACAACTTGCAAAAATTTTATTCCCTTTTATAAAATTATTAAATGCAGCAAGAGTATTGTATGTCAAGGCTAAATACTGGTAATGGAATGTTTACAGCAAACAAATCATGATTTTATTAAACTATGTTTAATGATTTGTGTCTAGAAGAATGGATTCTGAAACCTTAGGCAAATGGTGGAGAAATTTCAATTTGCACTCTCAGGACTGACTTAATAAGAGATAGCAAGAAGAGAACATCATGGTGAGGTGATTCTAGCTGAGTATCCACAATAATCAGAGCGGTGCAATATCAGACTCCTGTGGTTCTACACCAATACCTAAGGTCACAAAGAAACAGTTCAAAAGACACAGATCAATAATTAAACCTCAACAATTATAACAATTAAAGTCGTATCACAACCAATTATATCATGTGGAGATATTATTTATTAAATAAATAGCCTATAATATAAAGACAAAACACATATATCTGTAACTACTATTATGAGGATATAAGTTTGCACTGAAGAAAAGCATTTACATGGGAATGTGCCTATTTACATGAATCTTTCATAACCCTTAAAATGCCAAAAAAAAAACCTGCATCTGAAATGTCGTCTGTTTATGTCGTCTGCTGAATATTCTTGCAAACTTTTCCAACATATTTTTGCATAAAGGCAAACAGTGTGGACCCTGATCAGACTGCTCCTAGAGGAGCAGTCTGATCTGGGTCCACCTTGTTTGCAAAAATGATTTTTAAATTCACAAGCAGATGACACAGCAGATGACAATTGTTGTGATTGGCAGTTTAAGGGTTAAATGAACAAAAAGGAGCTTGAGCTTTTGCAAACAGTGCAGCTGATTAGTGTACACTGTTCACTACTTACAATTTCTAGTGCAGCTGATTTGTGTTGACTGCTCACTACCTTCAGCTTCTTCTGCAGCTGATTAGTGTACACTATTCATACTACCTACAGATTTTAGTGCAGCTGATCAGCTGGTATACACCATTCACCACTTACAGATTCTAGTGCAGCTGATTAGTGTACACTATTCATACTACCTATAGATTCTAGTGCAGCTGATCAGCTGGTATACACCATTCACCACTTACAGATTCTAGTGCAGCTGATTAGTGTACACTATTCATACTACCTACAGATTCTAGTGAAACCGATTAGTGTGATGATGATGATGATGATGATGATGATGATGATTTGGTGTTTTACATTCCTTTCAATATGATTTGTCATACTGAGACAATGGAAGGGTGATAATGAAAGGCTCTCTGCAATAAAGTGCTGTAGTCATAAGCTGAATCCTGCTTTCAGCAGGATCAAACTAGGACTGTGATCCAAAATAGGGAGCGCTAACCACTTGGCCGCCCAGATGCTTCAAACTGATATGTGTACACTGTTCACCACTTACAAATTCTAGTGCAGCTGATTAGTGTACAGTCTTCATTACCTACAGATTCTAGTGTAGTTGATAGTGCAGACTGTTTACCACTTTCAAATTCTAGTGCAACTAATTAGTATACACTGTCACTACCTTCAGGTTATAGTGCAGCTGTGTATACTGTTTACTACCTTTGCTTTATAGTGCAACTGATACAATACTGGTAACTGATCCTTACACTTACAACCTATCTTGGCAAATACACACTCAGACTGGTCCTAGCAATACATCCTCATTCTTAGTCTGTCAATACACCCAAACATGCCAAATACACTGACTTGCAGCCTATCCTGTCAAATACACTCTGATTTTAGCAAATGCATCCTGATCTTAGCAAATACACCCTGACCTTAGCAAATACACCCTTACAGTCTTCGTGAAATCTTTCCAACAGATGCAGGACAGCTGTCAAACAGACTGAAATTTTTGGCAGGACAAAATAAATTTCTGCAGGACAGGAGGCTTGTCTGTTATCAAATTACTATCTCTTTTTGCCAGAAATCACAGGACATTTGTCAGACAAACGGAAATTTTCTGCAGGACAGAATGAAAATTTGCCAGTTTTGTCAGACAGTCCTGCAGTTGTCGCGAAGACTGCCCTTACCTTAGCAAATACACCCTTACCTTAGCAAATATACTCTGCAGCTGACCTTAGCAAATACATCCTGACCCTAGTGAACACACCTGACCTTAGAAAATACACCCTTACCTTAGCAAATACACCCTTACCTTAGCAAATACACCCTTACCTTAGCAAATATACTCTGCAGCTGACCTTAGCAAATACATCCTGACCTTAGCAAACACACCTGACCTTAGCAAATACACCCTTACCTTAGCAAATACACCCTTACCTTAGCAAATATACTCTGCAGCTGACCTTAGCAAATGCATCATGACCTTAGCAAATGCAACTTGGCCCTGACAAATACACCTGACATGCCAAAGGTACTGACTTATAACCTATCCTTGCAAATACACCTTGACCATAGCAAATACATCCTGACCTTGCAAATACAAACTGACCTTAGTGAATATACTCTGAACTTAACAAATGCATCCTGATCCTAACAAATATGTCTGACATGCCAAATATACTGACTTACAACCCATCCTGGGGAATACACCCTGACCATAGTAAATACACTCCATACATGCCATAAGCTGTGGACTGAAATCTGTGAGATTTCGCCAATTTTTAAGGGCAATTTGATAAAATTCTGTGAGATTTTAACAAAAATAACTTTAAGCTATACTAAAATAGTCAAAAGCCTTTATTTAAATGCCAAAATAGTCAAAAGCCTTTATTTAAATGAACAAAGCTTATGGTAGAGACAAAAAAAAGTGTGATTTTCTATTTATTTTTTCATTTCTTCATTAGTTGTTTTGTAAGATTGGTCTGAAAATTCTGTGAGATTTGAAATATCTTATGAGAACTGGCTTCCAGATGGGCCAAATTCTGTGAGATTTTATCTCACAGTGTGAGATATGGCATGCATGACACTCTGACCATACCAAATACATCCTGATCTTAACAAATGCACCCTGGCCTTAGCAAATACATCCTGGCCTTAACAAATGCCCCCTGGTTCTGACAAATACACCCTGATATAGCAAATATACTGACAGGCAATTACTGAACCTTGCTATATGATGTGTGTTCCTATACTCATTATTACCCAAGAACTCTGACCTGGGCAACCCTGATCCTGACAAATGCACACTGATCCTGGTAAATACATAGCCTATCTTGGCAAATATGCACTGATCTTAACAAATACATCCTCACTGTGCAAATACAACCTGACATTAGCAAATACATTCTGACCTTAGCAATACATCCTGAACCTAACAATTACACCCTGCCCCTAGAAAATACACTCTGATCTTAGCAAATACATCCTGACCTAAGCAAATACACCCTGACCTTCCTTAGCAAATGCATCTTGATCCTAACAAATACACCCTGACATGGCAAATACACTCACACATTGATAATTAGTCTCTGATCCTAGCCAATATTTACAGACACCAGCTAGCCCTATCCAGGAAAACTAACCACAGGAATACCACTTGGTGGGTCGGACTAAAATAAGTTTGACCCTTTAACCCTAGTACTGCTGAACCTGGATAGGTCCTGCCTTTGCTGAACCTGGATAGGTCCTGCCTTTGCAAACAGTGTAAATCCAGATCAGTTGGCTTCTGAAGAAGCCAACTCATCTGGATCTGCACTGTTTGCCATTATGTGAATTTATGGCAACAATCCGGATCAAATAATCTGATTGGATGAAAATTAGAAGTGGGCGTGGCATCGTAATTTATTCAGCAAGACAAGGGTTAAGCTCTAAGCAAAACTGTAGCAGACATCATTCTATCTTTTTTTATTAATACTGTTTTTGTTTTGTTTTGTTTTTGTTCTTTTCAGAGAAAATAGACATGGCATTTCAAATGAATGTTTGCTAGGCAGAGAATTCACATGAAATGTCAAGCTTTATTTTCTCTGAAAAAAAAAATACAAAAAATCAAAATGTTGTCTATCGCAGTTGTGATTAGTACTTTAAGGAAAAGGTTACTAATATCTAAGTCCATTTCTCAGATCTAACTATACGCATAACAAGAAACAATATACTACAAAAATATCAATATATTAAAAATGCTTTAAACATTGAATCATTACATTAACCTACTCTGGCCTGCCAGGAAAATATGCAGCTACAAAAACAAGAGGCCCATGGGCCACGATTCGCTCACCTGAGTAAAACAGCCATTGCATATCTGTAGATGTCATGCAAAATTCTTCTAGTATTGCCACAGCAACTAGACAGAAATTTGACAGTTCCATAAAAAGGTCAAAGGTCATTCTAGGATCATCCTTTGAATAAATTTGGTAGATCGTGCATCCTGAATGCTATACACCAAGATTCAACCTCAAAGCTTTCTTGGTTCTAGAGAAGAAGATTTTAATGTCAATGTCAGGTTAGCTAACAACTTTGTTAAGTTATGAACAACTTGGCCCAGATTGCTCTAGGCGATTTCCGGTACACGGTTAGAGTTATGTGTTGACAAAAGGTTGGTTTGTTTTACAGCTCCAGATAAAGTGTAAATTTTAAAGCTGAATATTAGAAAACTTGAATTATTATGGACCAAATGTTTGATGTCCCTCTGAAGTGAAAATTGGTCCAGCTCTTCAAAAACTGGTCTGGGACCAAAGAACCAGCATTGCAATAATTGTATAATGTAAAATTTCAAAATCAATTTGATAATCATTTTACTATATAGCTATCAATGATACAACTTTCAAACAGTCTAATTGTCTGATCTGAAAAGCCAGGGCTTTGTTGTTCAAAGCATCATTAGCTTAACAAGCTTGTTAATGACAAACTCGTTGATTGTTGTAGCATTGGTATTTTCAAATACATTGACATTTTTGCTGCAAAACTGTGAGTAGCTTTTGCAATGCAATAGCAAAAGCTACTCACATTTTTTTCAGCCAAAAATATCAATGTATTTGCCATATTTCAAGACAGAAATTTTAACATCACGTTAACTAACAACTTCATTAAGTTTTGAACAACTGGGCCCAGATTTGCATGCAGACCAATTCAGTTTTGAGCAAAATATGAATCACATGTATGTGCAAACCCATCACTTCTAAAATCCAGCACAAATATAGAGTATGGTAAATGTCCTAAAATTTCGAATGCTTCCATACTTTTTTTTGTCCAAAAATTAGCTTTTTATGCAGTAGTTCCTCAAAATACTTTGTGGAATGGTGGAATGGTAAAGAGTGTAGACCCTGATCAGACTGCTTCTGAAGAGCAGTCTGATATGGGTCTGCACTGTTCATTTTTCATTTTGCACGGACCATTTTGTCAGAAACTTTGGCATACGAATTTTTAGGACATTTGCTGTAAACCCTATTTTAAGAAGAACATAATTACTTATATACCCTAAACATTTAGACATCTTAACTCCTTACCATACTTGTCCTAAATTTTGAACAAGTCGATTTTACTACATATTGATGTGTCTAAAAAACAATTGCAAACAGTGTCAACCCTGACCAGACACTGCAGAATATGGCATCTGATCTGGGTCTACACTGTTTGTGCAGGCCTTTCTGTCTGAATAATTAGGGTAAATATGGTACCCACAATGCATTCTTTGAGTTATGGTACCTGCAATGCATTCTTTGAATCATGGTCCCCACAATGCATTCTCTGAGTTATGGTACCCACAATGCATTCTTTGAATTATGGTACCCACAATGCATTCTTTGAATTATGGTACCCACAATGAATTCTTTGAATTATGGTACCCACAATGCATTCTTTGAGTTATGCTACCCACCATGCATTCTTTGAATTATGCGATTTATTGATGAAATAGATGCCTGAAAAATCAGGAAAATTGTGAAAAAGTAAAAGTGCTAATCTGTTCAGTATATAAATGATAAAAGAAAATAATTCTTCCAAAATGATGAAAGCGGCATAATTCTTCCAAAAGTAATCTAATCAGAACATGAGGACAATCTGCACCTCAACCAACTTTTAGCACAATTGGTTTTTTGAAAACCATACCAGCAGCTGCAGGAGGGTATTGTATAAAATGTAAGTGGACAAAATCAACCCAAGCAGAATGTGTAAACTTTTTCACTTTTTCTACATATAAATTTTCATCGTATTTTTGTTGCCACAGATAAATCAAGACAGATTTATGGCGAAAATGCCCATTAAAATGTATTTAACCCATAACCATCTCTCTCTCTCTCTCAGCAAATTCAGCATAAAAGAAATGATGTTTTTTTTATCTAAAATATATAGGGGTTGACGTGAAATGCCAACCACTATTTTCTGGAAAAACAAGAATAATACTGTAATTGACCTAATTACCGCACCATGCACTTACGTTTTTCAAAACTTCTTGGTAACTTATGGTAAAATAAAAGTGATATATAACTTTGTAAAAAGGTTAACCAAAAAGTAAACCTAAGACATCAGGGGAGATAAGTACATAATGAACAAAGTGAGAGTTGTCTATCTTGCACGTGACACACCTACTGGTCCTCCTCTCCATCCCTACCAAATATGAAAGCAATCCGCTGAAGAATAAAGGTAACATATAACTTTGAAAAAAGGGTTAACCAAAAGGTAAACCTGGGACGATGCCCGACGCTAGACACCCACACGCCCGCCCGCCTGCCCGGACATCGCTATTTTAAAGGATGGATTTTTAAAAAAAACAAACCATCCAATATGTATCCACCTATATTAAGGGTACACTTAAAAAGATCAGAAAAGGACTAGTCAATGCAATTCAAATGGGTACACACAACATATGCCTTTATAAAGAAGTTTTGTGTTGAGGTCTTACGGCCCAGTCAACCAAGTGGGGTCATGTCGAGCGCTCTCAGTTTACTTAACCACACATTTACTGGGCAGGCTTAGTCCTCTAAGTGGTTAACCAGTATTGTGCACATTCTTTAGCCAGAAACTGACAACTGCCCTTCTTGAATCAATGGAAGGGAGAGAATGACCGTAGAAATTATTTCATGATCAATCTCCAAGAAAGAATGTTGCCAACCTCTTTATAAAGAAGTGTGTGTGTGTGTGTGTGTGTGTGTGTGTGTGTGTGTGTGTGTGTGTGTGTGTGTGTGTGTGTGTAATGCTAAAATGTATGCTTGGATGATATAATTATGTTCTTACATGTATGTAGTATCAATGTAATTGTTATGGGCTGGTGACCTACATCAATGAACCATTTGATTTGACTTTCTGGAATTTGCAAAATGACTGAGTGTTTTCTATTGTCTTAGTTTTGTCTATTTTTAATACATATTATCATTTGTATGATAATTTTATATTAAACAATAAATCTTTAAACTTTATAAACTAATCATGGACGGTTCGTCATTCTGGTTTTGTAACAAAGCAAGGATCCATGACCAAACTGGGATAAGCAACTTCTTGCCTCACTATGATAACATTAGCAGAATGCTTTCTCCACAATATAATCTCATAATAAAAATATCCATTTTATGAGTGAAACCAATCAGAAACAAAGTGCTTTTGTTTCCTTCTCCATTTGTCATTTTGAAACTTTTTACCTGTTCAACATAGGTCTCAGTGACAAAACAGAACTTGCCGGTGTAGACAACCCACAGTGAACATTCTATGATTATTGGATGAGAAATGCTGCTGCTATAAGTAGTATGAAAAAGAATCTTTAATATCAGGGCCCAGTTGTTCAAAGCTAACGACATTGTTAATTAACGATTCGTTAAAATTTACATTGAGTGATACGCAAATATGCTGAAATTTTTTGCTGAAAAAATGTGAGTAGCTTTTGCAGTGCAAAAGCTACTCACATTTTTTCAGCAAAAAATATCAGAATATTGTATATTGAAGCCACTAAAACAGTTAACGAAATGACCCTTAACGCGCTCGTTAAGCTAACGATGCTTTGTACAACTGGGCCCAGATCTCTGAAAAAGGTCACAAAAGTTTGTCACTTTAAATATATCAAACTTTTCTTTAAAAAAAAAAAATCTTGTCTATATGAAGGTTATAATTTGTAAACATAAAAAGAAAATCTACAAAAAACAAACGGTAAAATATGTCAGTACAGATCTCAATACACATCATTATGAAAACACACCTATTCAAATATATAGAAAATTTCACCTCAAAAAACTGAAAATTTCAGATAAAAAACTTTGATAGTTTTCATATTTCTGCTCAAAACATAGATTGTGGGTGGAACTCATTAAAACAGCCTCTGTGAAGCAGTTCTAACAAGTACCCACAATCTATGTTTTTTGAGCAAAAATAAGAAAAATAATGTATACCCCTGTAAACCCCATTTTTACTATATAAAAGTGTTTCATGAGGTTACTGTTTATATTTTTTGCAGAGACAAACTTTAATGACTATACAACTCTGCACATTATGGTAAATGTCCTATATTTTTTATACCAAAGTTTCTGACAAAATGGCATATGCAAACAGTGCTGACCCAGATCAGGGTCCACATTGTTTGTCATCCCACTTGGTATTTTAAGAAAGAACAGCAAAATAAGCAAATTCACACAGAAAAAAGTATGGAATAAAGTATTCAAAATGTTAGGACATTTACTATACTAAAGGGTCTGCACTGTTTGCCATTTAGGTTAATACAGTAAGCCTGACTGAAATGTACTACAATACATGAGGATGTAAAAGTGAAATACCAAACATTTTTTTTTAAACTAAGACAGTCTAAATACTTCTAGTTTCTACTCAAGAAAAAAAAAAAAAAAAAATGAACACATTCATTTTGTGTAGTAAGGGTACAAATTTGTGTAGTATAGATTCAAATAAGTTGTTATGTTATTATTTTGCCAAAAATGAAAAATAATAATTTTGTTTCATTATTTCAACAAAATATATTATTATTTCTACAAAAATAATATGCTGAGATATATTTTATCACAACTATTTTGTAAGATAGTTCTAAAACGTCATGATAAAGTATGCCTTCATGGAAGTATTATAATATGGTTTCTGAATACCCTGCTTGGCTTAAGCTTTGTGTAGATAAAATCCATAAATTCGATAAAATTTGATTTTAATATTATTATTTATGACTTCATAAGAATTTGTACTGCTGAAATGCTTTCTGAAACTTCAAGACATTCTGGTGCCTAAATAATTACACATGAATCTACTAATTTTTATCAGATTTTTTACTTTTTGCTTTTCTCTACCTATTTGTAACAGTTCATGTTTCATATAAACAATATTTTGAGAATATCTGAAATTTGAAAAATGTGGAACTTAGTGAAAACCTGCCTCCAATCTAATTTACTGATTTTTGTATATTTTGTAATCATTTTTACTAAGCATAAAACCCAAAACATTCATACTTTTAAAACAAATGAATCAAACAACTGTTGTGCACATTTAATGACTAAAGGTTTTGCTGTAAATCATGACAAAACCTTGCAAATTTATGGCATTAAAGTAAACTTCAGATGAAAAGCATCTTTCTGAAAGCAGTTGAAAATGGATGAGGTGATTCTCGTGAGGTACAGAGCTCTAGATAAGAGCAGTATCAAGACAAGGTTGTGTTTTTTTTTTTGTTTTTTTTTTTCTATTTCTCCATGAAAACATGTTGTGGGTGCTCATTAGAAGCACCTCAAATATGTGGGTACTCGTTAGAAGCACCTCATTGAGGTGCTTCTAATGAGCACCACAACATATGTCTTCATGATGAAATATCAACATTTTTGGTTGAAAAAAAGAATCTTATCTAGGACTATGTAGATGCACAGTGAACATTTTCATGACTAAAAGAAAAATATCATTTTTTTTTGTTTTTGTTTTTTCTTTTTGTCATAAAAATCTTCTTAGGAGTGAAGACCATAACTGGTAATTTTTTTTTTTTTTAATGCTGATGTTATCTGTCACCTGTCCCCTGTCCCCTCTCCTCTATTTGGAGGGTAATTAACAAGTCAAAATTTTTCATAAGTTCTGTAATAACTTGGGCGTTGTCTCCATCACTCTCATTAGTAAATCATCAATGTATTTTTCCAAGTCTTTGATGTACTGGTCCTTGCATATTTTTGTTTGGAGTGAAGACCATAACTGGTATTTTTTTCTTCTTCAGTGCTGATGTTCTTTAGAATGGTTATCTGTCCCCTGTCCCCTCTCTTCTGTTTGGAGGGTAATTAGCATGTCAAAATTTTTCATAAGTTCTGTAATAACTTGGGTGTTGTCTCCATCACTCTCACTAGTAAATCATCAATGTATTTTTCCAAGTCTTTGATGTACTGGTCCTTGCGTATTATCTGTGCTTTATGCGTAACAACAAGGCGGATGAGCTCCTATACAAATAAAACAAGCATTACAATTTTTCAGAATACATAAAGATTTATTACCCCCTTCCCTAGCAATTAACCATTTTACAGTGAATCCTCATTACAACGACAGTATTTGTTTCCAAAGACTTGCTGTTGTAAAGAATCCTTAAAGGACAGAATGATATGTAAGAATGACCTTGTTTAATTCTTATTTCTTCATAGAACATATGTTTTGGATATTTGTTAGAATTGCCTCAGAGAGGCAATTCTAACAAATATTCAAAACATATGTTGCTTGAAGTTTTAATGCAATATTCTTGCATAATTTCTCATTTACTGTCACCTTTTCAGCGAAGATTTCATGACATTCAAATTGTCGTTATAATGAATTTTGTCATTGTGATCGAATGTCGGTATAAAGAGGGTTGACTGTACATGAAACATTTATTCAAAATCATTAAGATGGAGTTAAAGTTTAATGTCTCATTAACCCTCTAGTGCCCAACCATAGAAAGCACTGTCCAAAAACTTTCATATTACCCACAGTGACTTATTTTGGGAGGTATATTACAAAACTTTAATTGAATTTTTTGGGAGGTCAAAGGTCACGGAGATAAGTATGTATCATATATGATACACTGGGCATTAAGTGTTCCCAGGCAAGGGTGAATAACTCCAGAAAAAAAAATTGTTTAGGATTTATTTGTGCCTTCAATATTTGCATTCATTAAAAAGATTCTTTTGGAAAATACATATCAATTTTTTCTTTAAAAATGCGGTTGGCAGGGCCAGCATACAAAAAAACCTACAAGACCTGTGTGACCAGCAAAGACTCAGATCAGCCTGTACATCCACCCAGTATGGCAAGGTTTCTCTTTTATCCCTCTTTGGATGGCCCTGAGGCTGTAGAAGGCACGTGATCAGCGAAGGCTCTGATTAAACTGCGTGGACAGTTTCAAGGTGGACCCCAAAAGTGTTCTATACAAACAAAAAGTCTTGTATCCAAACATTTTTTCTATATACATGTAATCTATATGTTTTTGTTTGGATACATGTCATTTTTTATATAATCTATACATCTATGTTTGGATACAACAGGATTATTTAGCTAATATGGTCTTTTTCTTTGGATCCAAGCAGCAGTTTTATAAAGTGGTAGTGGTGTTTAATGTTGTCATTACTGAAACTGTCAGTTTATTTGACTGTGTTGAGGTTTTACCGCCCAGTCAACCCATTAGGGTCATGTATCGAGCCGGTCATTTTATCTAACCACACTTTTCCTGGGCAGGCTTTGTCCTTTGTTTTAGTTGTGGTTTTATGGCCCAGTCAACCCATTAGGGTCATGTTGAGTGAGGTCAGCTTACCTAACCCCACTTTTCCTGGGCAGGCTTAGTCCTTTGTTTTAGTTATGGTTTTATGGCCCAGTCAACCCATTAGGGTCATGTTGAGTGAGGTCAGCTGACCTAACCACACTTTTCCTGGGCAGGCTTAGTCTTTTGTTTTAGTTATGGTTTTATGGCCCAGTCAACCCATTAGGGTCATGTTGAGTGAGGTCAGCTTACCTAACCACACTTTTCCTGGGCAGGCTTAGTCCTTTGTTTTAGTTGTGGTTTTATGGCCCAGTCAACCCATTAGGGTCATGTTGAGTGAGGTCAGCTTACCTAACCACACTTTTCCTGGGCAGGCTTAGTCCTTTAAGTGGTTAACCATTATTTGTGCCTCCAGATCACCAGTCAAATGCTCATTCAACTGTGCCACCAAGGCCAGCTGGCTCAGACCTCTAAGTGGTTAACCAGTATTTGTGCACATTCTTTCACCAAAAACTGACAACTGCCCTTCTTGAATCAGTAGAGGGGAGACAATGACCATAGAAAATATTTCATGATCCATCTCCATGAGAGAATGTTGCAAGATCCAGCAAGGATCGAACCCGCGACCTTATCACCAGTCGAAGGTGCAGCCACTAAGGCCGGCTGTCTTAGTCCTCTAAGTGCTTAACCAGTACTTGTGCGCATACTTTCACCAGAAACTGACAACTGTCCTTCTTGAATCAGTGGAATGGGGAGAATGACCATAGAAAATATTTCATGATAAACCTCTACGAAAAAATGTTGCCGGACCCAGTAAGAATTGAACCCAAGGCTTACAAAACTGTCGGTTTAGGATTTCTTTTTAATCTATATATTTTTGTTTGGATACACATCATTGTTTAGCTAACACAGTTTTTAATTATGGATCCCAGCAATAGTGTTGTAAAGAGGTAAAGGTGTATATTTTCCTTATTACTGAAACTGCTGGTTTAGGATTTCTAGACTTTGATGCTTTTACCCTATCAAGTACTCCAGCTAAGAGGCTTTTTATCAACCAAGAAAAGTACTGATGTTTTTCTTAACTTCTCAACAAAAACATATAAGGTGGTATTAGCTGAGGAGCTCCTACTGAGTACCCACAACATATGCTTTTGTGGAGAAGTAAGAGAACTATGTAGATAAGCCCTCTTATCTGGAGCTACAAATACATTAATTTACTTTTGTTTTACCTCTCTATTCATGTTTCTATAGACAGCCATCAAATCTTCAGGGACAGATTCCTCTCGAGACAGATAAGGTCTATGAACACGTACATCTGGGGCTGATCGGTGAGTGGGTAATTCCAGGCCCTGAATTGTGTATCTTCTACCTCCTAGAAAAACAAAGTGAAAGTTTTCATCTGTCCAGATCATAGGGGTTCAATGACAAATCTTTTTCATATATTTTCACGAAGACATATTCTGGCTTACTCATTAGAACTGCCTCACAAACAAAAATCTTATGACCATCCATAAATCAGAAAAATACTGAAACTTATTAGTGAACAAGTTTGAGATCATAACTTAAATATTGTTTGACCTTGAAAGACCTACGTGCAAGGACGCTCTGAGACACACGTTGGCATGTCTGGGCTGGCCCTGCAAAATTGTGTATGTCCGTCATTGACAAAGAAGACATAATAAGAGTATAACATAAAATAAATTCATAACTTGTAACAATACACCTACTTTATTACTTTGGATAATATATTTAACAAAATTCCGTAGTAATTTCAATCAAATAAAATATAGTATTTAAACACTTAAAATTTTATTTGAATATCAATTGTTGTGTAAACACACATACCTTATATCTACTCAGGACTAGTGAAAAATACTGAAACTTATTGGTACACCGAGCTACTTATTTCAGTCCTCATTTTTACAGTGAAACCTGTGTAAGAGAGCCACCTCTGAGAAAGACTTAAAACAGTGAGGGTTGATGTGGAAAGGTGGCTGTCTTTTAAAGGTACATGTCATGTAATTTTGCTAGCAAAATTACATGACATGTACCTTTATAAGACAACTACCTTTCCTCATCAATTACTAAAGTCAATCTCAAAAGTGGCTGTCTTACACAGGTTTCACTGTATGTGAATTTTCTATTGGTAATTGGGAAGAATTTCTATTGAGAACCCAATACATGTATATACAATTATAATTATGGTGAGAAGGTGAGAATATGCTGAATAAGGTCAGGTGAGAATATGCTAAATAAGGTCACAGATTGAAGCAGGAGTGATACTATGTAAAACTGAAGTCTATTAGCTAACAGTCTAAGAATCAACTAAATCAATTCACTTGTTACAGAGTTATAAATCTCTAAATAACCTTTACCACTCTCTGGACTAATTCAGCAGATTATAAACTGATTATATTTTTCTTATTTTCCCTGAAAACAGGCTTTGATATTTCTTGCAAATTGCCTCCTTAGGAGACAATATGCATGAAATATCAAAACCTATTTTCTAGGAAAAACAAGAAATTGCAAATAAGCAGTGTTTATTAGATAGACCCTGCAAGGATCAAAACATAACAGAACGTCCACAACCATGGCGAGGTAGATAGGCACCTAAAACTTTTGATATTTTGAAGTTAACTGGTCAGTATACACTGCATCCCCCCACCCCCACCCCGCCCCACACAAACACAGTTTGCAGGAGTATAATAAGAAAAATGTTTTAAAATGCAAGGTAACTTACCTTTTGCATATTTTCTAGGTTTCCTGGTTTGTGGAGCCGGCGAATGGCCATTTGCCATATGTGACATATTTGTAAAAGTGAAATCTGTATCTGGAGATATTTTCCTTCTAGAATTTGTGAATGAATCTGAGGAGCCTCTATCAAAGGCTCTTTCTGCTGCAGATTTGCCTTTGTAACCTGAACTAGTCGATGAAGCTCTTGATGAAGTTTTATATTCACTTGAACCCTGTGAATCAAGAGTGAACTTACACTTTGATTTATTTCGCTCTTTTTCTCGAGCTATTATAACACCTAGTTCACCATTATGTTCACTGTGTTCATCATTGTCTGTATCTGTTTGATCTCCTGAACTATCAGCCTTAATTGTGTGTTCTGAAATGTGCTGTGTAGTAACTGGTTTTTGATCCCCATCTTCAGCATCATGAAAGACTTCATTACTAGTAACTTCTTCCTTTTCACTAAGGTTCCTTGCTGCATCATTTTTAAGCTTAACTTTAGGAAGAACTATTTCTTTATCTGATTCAGACAAATTTGATTTAGATGAGTTTGAACTACTTGATGATAATGATTCACTACTCCCTTTTTCTTTTAAGTCTCCTTCAAATTTTTGGGCTGACCTCCTTCGATGAGCTTCATGCTCATCCTCCGACACTTCTTGAATGTCTTCTTCGTAAGTCTCATTCATTCTCTCACTAACTTCTCGTTCACTTCTGAACATATTCTCCAAGTAACCATCTTGTGACACTACAGATCCTCGTGATGCTTGTCTCTGTAGAACACTGTCATCAAGAGAGGGTCGCTCTCTTCGACTTCTTGGGAATGTCATAGAATTATCAATGGGAAGGTTGAACATAGAACGACTTTTGAAGTCTGAAAATTAGAAAAGAATAATGAAACACCATTCTATCTCTTTTTTAAAGGATTTAATTTTATTCATTTGTAACAGGTAAAAAAGACATGTGTTACACAATACATTTTAACACCCACCCCCTACACTTTCTTTGCTTTGTATTAGTTTATAACAGCTTTATTTGGGGCATGTGAATACAGCAACCAACAAGATGTCACTTTTAGGCCAGAATACATCAGCAAAGCACTATTATATCAGTCTGTGGTTGCTGAGTGACACCACATAACATTCTGCTAACTCACTGCTTGAAAGGGTGAAAGGTCTCACTTTTAACTCTTTTTTTTCTTTTAATCCTAGACCACTTTTCTTGTGCAAAAAGGGGTGTTAGAAAAGAAATAAATTATTCCAATTTTGCTCAGAGGCCCTTTATACAACACAGTTATCAATGTATCCATTTGGTCTCTCTTACTCTTGATCAAATGGCTATAACCCAGACTCAGCTATGTTTTACAGTCAACTCTCATTATCTCGACTTCACTTACCTTGAATAACCGCTTATCTCGAACTGAAAACCGGCACAGTGGCTCAGAGGCAGAGCATCCGCTTTGTGACCGGGAGGTTGCGGGTTCGATCCCCGGCTGGGTCATAACAAAGACTTTAAAAATGGTACTAGCTGCTCTTTCACTTGGCGCTAAGAATTAAGAAAGTAGAGCTAGAAATGGTCAGCTCAGAGTCAGTATACATGTATTGTGACTGGGTGGAATATCATGTCAAAGTGTCTGGGGCATGATATTTCAGTGAGGCAGCACTCTAAAAGTGAGCATTGAGTTCCTTACCACATCCAGACACTGTCGCGATAAGACAGAAAGATTGTTGAAAGTGACATTAAGCCCAAACAAACAAAATCTCGAACTTGTTTTAACATGGGTATCTAACAACAGGTAACAAAATATTGTGGGAAAGGGGAGAAATTGCTCCTTAGGAGCAATTTCTCCCCTTTCTCACAACATCGGTATATCTCTCTCTTCAGGAGTCAAATTACACATTCATTTGTGAATAGACCCTTTTCACAATCGTAATTTCCGATAATTGTCGAGTTAATAATAATAATAATCGAGGCTGGCGGTGTATTGACAATACGGAAATGAATGACACTGGCTACAACCTGTGATAAATTCAGGGTTCTTGGGGACGCAGAATCCTGCGTCCGATTCTGCATCCCGGGACGAATAAATCCGGGTCCAGATTCCTAAAAATTCCCAAAGCCGAGTCCGCCAGACGCATGTTTTTCCCTTTGGGACTACTACTAATCTACTATGATTGGATTATTTGACTAATGCCTGCAACGTGTTATTCTTACCGTCGGTAGCATCTTAAAAGAATAATCTGCTGTGTGTTTTTCACACCTGTGACAGTACTGTTATCTATTGCTAAGCCAGCGGTAGTTAAACAGGTGTTGGCAGTTAACACTTCAGTGATCGCAAACTGGTCGAGCAATAAAAGCATGCAACTGACACCGTTATGCACCCCTTTCCTCATTGTGTATTGCCTCTACCGACCGACTGATTCATCAAGATGCACATGCGGGTGTCATGTCTTTTATTCTCTGAGGATGGCAGTTTTGTTGTTGTTTTTTTTGTTGTTGTCTTTTTTAGCTGTTTTTTTTTTTAATAAATCTTTTTTTCCAATTCAAAATTTTCGGATGTCGAATTTTTGTCAATGACTTCAGAGACACATGCTTACTGTTTTCTGCAGGAAGACGACAAGCACCTAAGCAAAATAGTACCTTATCCATTTGTGAGATCTGCGCATCAAACGGTTGTTCCTGCTGGCCACTAAAATAGTTTCTAAGTACCACCGAGTCTATCACATTAACCCTGTGTAGAGTCTCATCTTATAGGATGCTCAGATGCACCCCAGACGACGATATACTGAACTGTTCACGTTTCTAATATAAGTTAAATTTTTCTATAGATCTCGCATGAAAAAAAGCACGTACTCATAACGGTAGCGCATGCTCATAACGGTAACGTCAGATGACAGCATGGAACGGCGGGGAAACCGTTTTAGGAGAAAAAATGAACTATTACCATGTTGGATTGTAGAGCGTTTTCTTGTCGGAAATGCATATAAAACAGACACATATTAAAAACAGAACTAAATTACCACAACTGTTTCCGCGAATCAAAGCAGTAGATCGAAATATCAGCAAGTAAAAAACTAGAACAGTGTTTTCTGAGGAAAACGTATGTCCCACCACCAGTCTAAACAGACATATTGTTAAAATAGATTATATCTATAATAAACTCAAGGTCACAATATACCTATATGTAAGTTTGGTCAAAATTCATCCATTCCTCAATGAGATACAGTGCAGACAAGCCATTTTCCAACAATCTAAGCCCTAGTGTGACCTTGAAAATGGAGTCAAGGTCACCAAAATCTAATCAGTTCTTTTCCATGTCACAACAATATAGATGTACAAGTTAGGTCAAATCAATCCATTCCTTTAGGAGATATGGTGCAGACAAGCCATTTACTAACAATCTAAGCCCTAGTCTGACCTTGAAAATGGGGTGAAGGTCACCAAACTATAATCAATTCCGATGTATGTCCAAAAAATATAGCTGTGCAAGCCTGGTCGAAATCTACTCATTCCTTCAGGAGACAAGGTGCAGACAAGCCATTTTCCACCAATCTAAGCCTTAGTGTGACCTTGAAAATGGGGTCATGGTCATCAAAATCTAATCAGTTCTTTTCCATGTCTCAACAATTAAGATGTAGAAGTTTGGTCGAAATCCATTCATTCATTTAGGAGATAGGGTGCAGACAATCAATTTTCCAACAATCTAAGCCTTATTTTGACCTTGAAAATGGGGTCAAGGTCACCAAAATCTAATCAATTCTTTTCCATGACTCAACAATATAGCTGTACAAGTTTGGTCAATCTCCATTTATTCATTCAGGCAATAGGGTGCATACAAACCATTTTCCAACAAATCTAAGCCCTCCCGTGACCTTGAAAATGGGGTCAAGGTCACCAAAATCTAATCAGTTCTTTTACATGTCCCAGCATTGTAGATGTGCAAGTTTGGTCAAAATCTATTCATTCCTACAAGAGATAGGGTGCGGACAAGCCATTTTCCAACAATCTAAGCCCTCCTGTGACCTTGAAAATGGGGTCAAGGTTACCAAAATCTAATCAGTTCTTTTACATGTCTCAGCAATATAGATGTGCAAGTTTGGTTAAAATCTATTCATTCCTTCAAGAGGTAGGATGCGGACGAGCTATTTTCCAACAATCTAAGCCCTCCTGTGACCTTGAAAATGGGGTCAAGGTCACCAAAATCTAATCAGCATTTTTCCCCCTCCCAATGATATATTTGTGTAAGTTTGGCTAAAATCTGTTCATTCAATGAGATAGCGTGCGGACAAGAGGCTACGCCCCATTTTCCAACAATCTAAGCCCTCCTGTGACCTTGAAAATGGGGTCAAGGTCACTAAAATCTAATCAGTTCTTTTACATGTCCCAGCAATATAGATGTGCAAGTTTGGTTAAAATCTATTCATTCCTTCAAGAGATAGGACGCGGACAAGCCATTTTCCAACAATCTAAGCCCTCCTGTGATCTTGAAAATGGGGTCAAGGTCACCAAAATCTAATCAGCATTTTTCCCCTTCCCAATGATATATTTGTGTAAGTTTGGCTAAAATCTGTCCATTCAGTAAGGAGATACAGTGCGGACAAGAGGCTACGCCCCATTTTCCAACAATCTAAGCCCTCCTGTGACCTTGAAAATGGGGTCAAGGTCTTCAAAATCTAATCAGCATTTTTCCCCCTCCAAATGATATATTTGTGTAAGTTTGGCCAAAATCTGTCCATTCAATAAGGAGATAGAGTGCAGACAAGTGGCTACGCTGACAGGATCCGCACTAAAAACAATATGTCCCCACCCATGGTGGGGGGACATAACAAGTCCCAGATATTTTTTCATAGCGTTTACTGATCACAATACATGTAAACATTGAAATGACGTTTTGTAGGAAGCTCAACAGAGGTGGTCATGATCAGAATGTGCGGATATATTTCATGTACAGGTTTGTGATAGCATATAAGAGAGCTTAAATCAGTTTTGATTAAAATATGTTTCACTTAAACTCCATAACACTCAAGATCACTTAATACAGACAGCAACGATCTTCTTTGGGGTTGGGTACTGAATTTAACTGAAAAGTAATGAAGAGGAGAGTCATGAAGAAGAAATGGGACTGCTTATTGCACTGAAATTTCCACAAATCTTCTATAGTTAGTCACGGTCTGACGATCCTTCATTGTTATCTGTTTTGATTAAAATATGTTTCACTTAAAATCCACAACACTCGAGATCACTTAATACAGACAGCAATGATCTTCTTTGAGGTGGGGTACTGAATTTAACTGAAAAGCAATGTAGAGGAGAGTCATGAAGAAGAAACTGGACTGCTTATTACACTGAAATTTCCACAAATCTTATTAGTTAGTCACGGTCTGATGATCCGTCATTGTTATCTGTGATACACCGCAAGCCTGGTTCTGGATTAACAAGATTATGCGTGGATTAGCGAGAGTGATAAAATGTGCGATTGTGAAACTGGTCTATTGTGGTTGTTTGATTTATTTTTTCCTCAATTTTACAAATCTGATATGTTGAGGTATAGATATCTCGAAGTATTTCAGAGAGTTCCTTGGACTTCAAGATAATGAGAGTCAACAGTATCTTAGACATCTGAGCGTGGCTAAGAATAAATGAGCCTACTATGAGAAAAAGTGTCTTTGGGCATATACAAATATTACTGTTATTAACCTTTAAAGCGCCAGTCACAACTATTGTCATCTGCTTGGTCTTCTGCCGCTTATTTGAAAAGTCATTTCTGCAAACAGTGTGGACCCAGATCAGACTGCTCCTTTAGGCAAAATGTAAGTTTGAAAAGTTTGCAAGAAGATGCAGCAGATGGCATAATCAAACGACATTTTCAGATGCAGATTTTCTTGGCGCTTTAAGGGTTAATGTAACAAACCAACTGCATCGGACTGCTGGAAGTAACACTTAGCATTTTGCAAAGTTCTTGTTTACCTTGATCTTTCCGTCGTCTGTCCTGTGTTAAACTGTAACTTCTAGCAAAATTTCCTTCACCCTGAAAACAGACAAGGACAAATATTCATTCTGGATATATCATTTTCAGAAAGTATCAAAACTAAGTATTATTTTCTTCAAGAAAAAACATGCATTATTTACTTTGAATTGATGTTAGTTCTCACTTTATCAATTTCTTACTAGTTCTGAGGTACCCCAAATGAAGTCAGACTATCACAATTATATGCAATGAAAGACTGACAGATTTTACAATCAAGCAGTATCCAAAATTGTAGTATAAAATGTCAGAAAAAATAAAATGATGATGCTTGGTATTTTACGTCCCTTTCAACATTATTTATGCCATATCAAGACAATGGGAAGGTGATAAGTAAAAGCTCTGTGCAATGGAAAGCCATACAGACATGAGCAACATTCTGCCTCAAGTTTGATTTAAACCCAAGATTTTATGGTCTAAAGTAGGAAGTACATATACATGCTAACCACTCAGCCACAGGAAAGCACCCCAAAGGAAGAGGCATTTAGGCCATATTAACAGATTCAGAAAGTAAAACACCAGAGTCCAGGGCCCAGTTGTTCAAAGCGTCGTTAGCTTAACGAGCTCGTTAAGGGTCATTTCGTTAACTGTTTTAGCAGATTCAAAATACAATATTCTGAAATTTTTTGATGAAAAAATGTGAGTAGCTTTTGCACTGCAAAAGCTACTCACATTTTTTCAGCAAAAAATTTCAGAATATTTGCGTATCACTCGATGTAAATTTTAACGAATCGTTAACCAACAACGTCGTTAGCTTTGAACAACTGGGCCCAGATGTTCAAAGCATCGTAAGCCTAACAAGCTTGTTAATGACAAACACATTTCACTATTGTAGCTAAGGTATTTTTTAAAATACATTTGATATTTTTGGTGCAAAAATATGAGTAGCTTTTGCATTAAAAAAACCTCATCACTTTTTTTCGGCAAAAATATCAATATATTAGCCATATTTCAAGACAGAAATTTTAAAGTAACGTTAGCTAACAACTTCGTTAAGTTTTGAGCAACTGGGCCCAGAAGTGCTTAAATTTATACAGGTAATTTAAAGGACATGGAACACTTGGCAAATCATAAATGAAAAGCATTTTTTTCTGGACAGGGAATAAAGAATCTTAAAAGATGAGGAGTATATTATAAAATCAGATCAAGTTAAACTGCAAGCAATAATGGTTAAAAGCTACAAAAGCTAAACACATCTATAAAGTACATCAAAATTAACCCTTAAAATGCTAAGTAAAATTTGTAGCAGATGGTATTTTAATCTTATTTATTTATTTATTTATTTATTTTTTTTTTTGAGAAAATAAGTCTCTCCGTACTTCAACAAGTGTGGATTATATTTTTATTTCCTTTGGGATCACTGAGCCCTTTTTGGACACTTTGAAAATCAAATTCTGATTTAGTCGGTGCTGGTGGGTGTTCACAGTCTTGCAAACTTTATAGCTGTATATGGAGATGATGAAGATGAGTTCATGTTTAATGATGCATCAACCCATGAGCGTCATTTGCGTCAAAATGGTACATCAACTTGGTTTTGTAATGAAACGGCTATAATGGTAAGTCAGTGTATACGGATAGACTTAATAAAACCCATGTCTCCAATTTTCGTTCTTTTGTGTATTCTTTGTTTCCAAAGGCAAAATCAAGACATTTTTTTCTGATATAAAATAAAAAAAAAATCAAATTATCATCTGCTGCAGTTGTGATGGGCACTTTAAGGATTGAAAGTGCAATTGCTGAAACCTACATCAAATCAGCCCCATGCCGTGCAATGAAAGCCTCGCAAAGCATCCCCATGATACCTAGGGTAATGTTTTCATATATCTTACCAGTATATACTGTATATGTTTTTTCCTAATTGCAGGCAGTGCTGGAAGCAGAGTACCGTATTTATCCTTAATATTAGGACACCTTAACATAACTGTCCTAAAATTTGAATAGATAAAAATTTATTATGTTTTGATCCCAGCTAGCATTCTATTTAAATCTGTATTGGGCTGTTTTCAGAGAGACAGAATTCCTGTGGGCTGCTAACAGTCAGAGCCCAGTTGTTCAAAGCGTTGTTAGCTTAAGGAGCTCGTTAAGGGTCATTTCGTTAACTGTTTTAGCGGATTCAATATACAAGTGCAAAAGCTACTCACATTTTTTCAGCAAAAAATTTCAGCATATTTGCGTATCACTCGATGTAAATTTTAACGAATCGTTAACTAACGACGTCGTTAGCTTTGAACAACTGGGCCCTGATATAGATTTGTTGAATGCTTGCCGGGAGGTGTCTAAAAATTGCTGGATGAGTCATCAACAGTACAGACACTGATCAGATGCCATATTCTGTGACATCTGATCTGGGTCTACACTATTTGCTTAGGTCAATCTGTCCAAATATTTAGGCTAAATACTAACATGCTGACATCTATAATTACATAAGACATGCAAAAGCCCTTTGTTATTATATCTATAGTGCAAATGCTTGAATGACCCACTTTCAAAAAGTAGATGAAACTTTCTTTAATGAAAAAAATAGTCTCTTTAACTGGTGCATATATAGTAAAACCTGTGACAACAAGAAACAAACACACACACACACACACACACACACACACACACACACACACACACACACACACACACACACACACACACACACACACACACACATCCATAACAAACAAAAAATAAATAAATAAATAAAAATGTGAAATGATAATACCCCATCACAATCATGATGGGGGCAGATGACTGTCAAAAATTGA
Source organism: Anodontia alba (assembly GCA_964016985.1). Classification (NCBI taxonomy): domain Eukaryota; kingdom Metazoa; phylum Mollusca; class Bivalvia; order Lucinida; family Lucinidae; genus Anodontia; species Anodontia alba. Next base: position 32,506,584 of record OZ024834.1, read on the forward strand.
TGAAATTTGCCCATTAGCAATCTAAAACCGGATCTCCAAAATATCAATGCACATACCAAGTTTGATGAAAATCCATTGATATTTACACAAGTGACAGGCAGATAATGGTAAAAAATTAACAAAACATTCTCCCATTAGCAATCCCAAACCAGATCCCCATAATATCAATGCTCATAAAAAGTTTGGTGCAGATCCATTGACATTTACTCAAGTTATTGTCCAGAAATGAAAAGACGTGGTGGACAGATAACTCTGTCAAAAATTGACAAAATTTGCCCATTGATAATCCTAAACCAGACCTCCACAATACAAATGCATATACCAAGGTTGGCAAAAACCCAGTGATATTTACTCAAGTTATCATCTGGAAATAAAATATGGAAAGACCTGTGACAGACGGACAGACAGATTGGCAGATGCACAGACAGGGAAATCCAACAGGAAACCAAAATACCCACTATTATTGTGTGGCAGGTATAAAAACAAAAAGAAAGCAACTTTTGACAAGTATTATGAAAAGTTGAGCTCAGTGGTCACCAAAAACATGAAAAAGAAAGGTATTCAATTGATCAAGTTTAACTCTTTGCATGCTGGGTAATTTTGCATGCTTTTTTGTCATCTATGGATTTTTTTTTTTTTTTTTTTTGTAATTTAAAAAAAAAAAAAAAAAAAAAAAAAAAAAAAATCTTTCAGGAATACCATCAGAGTGTCAAACATTTGGATCCAGATCAGGCCCAACATTTTGTCAGGCCTGATCTCGGTCCAAACTGTTTGCTACGGTTATCAGCAGATGACAATAGTCGCCACTAGTGGGGAAAGAGTTAAACTGTGGTTGTGCTGATATGACAAAAAGCTGCCTCAGTGAGGTTTTAAAGTGACTTCAGTATGACCATAAGTTTGGGAAAACAACTGGTCAAAACTGGGGCAGAAATGATAACAGAGTGTCCAGTTTCATAAATGTAAGCATAACAGACAAAATTTTGAATTGGTTTCAAGAGCAAATGGCAAAAAGCTAAGCCAGCCAGCTCAAGCAAAATTTCAGAAGTTAAGCAGAATTGTAAGCATGTTGAATCAATTTGTTCTAACAAGACAATACAAAGACCCAAAGCTCTCTGGAAGCAGATTTACTATGCAATCAGCCTCTAAGAAGCAAGACAATGTATACAGCTCCAGTTACGGCAATCTTTTCAAACAAAAAGTATTCAACCTAATTACCGCACTGTGTGCATAGGTTTTTCAAAAATGCTGGGAAAACTTGTGGTAAAAAATGTACCTACCTATACTAAAGGTACACTTTTAAAAAAAAACTGCGAAAGACTTATCAAATAATGCTTATGCGATGTTTTTGTATGTTTTTTTTTTTTTAATTTTCTTTATAAAGCATATGTTGTGGGTACTCATCTGAATTGCATCGACAAGTCGATGTAATTCAAATGGGTACCCACAACATATGCCTTTATAAAGAAGTAGACAAAAATTACACTGGCTGTAATCTGTAGACTACTGAATTGCTTGAATGTGCGCTTATACGAGCATGTGCGGTAATTAGGTTGAATACGGTATTGATATTTTTTCTTACTTCTCCACAAAAACATATGTTGTAGTACTCATTAGAAGTACCTTGCTGAAGTGCTTTCAGTGAGTGCCCAAAACTTATGTTTTAATGGACAGGAGAAATATGAAAAAAATGGTTATGTACCACTCTTAGCTGGAGCTGTGCAAGGTACCACATATACCCTCAATATTTGGATAGGACGTCCTGAGCAGTGTAGACCCAGATCAGAATGTAGCTTCTGATCAGGGTCTACACTGCTGGTCACACATGCAGCTGTTTTAGACACCTATCAGATAGTAAAATGGACTTATTCAAATATTAAGGCAAGTATGGTAAGGAGCTAAGGTGTACAAATACTTTGGGCACAAATACGGTACTAAGTGCTCTGTTACAATGTTTTGTTTGCCTATGGGTATCACTTTCTGAAATTCTAGATGCCAATGTTTTGTTTGCCTGTGGGGATCACTTTCTGAAATTCTATGTGCCAATGTTTTGTTTGCCTGCTGGTATCACCTTCTGAAATTCTATGTGCCAATGTTTTGTTTGCCTGTGGGGATCACTTTCTGAAATTCTACCCAATGTTGTTTGCCTAGGGCTATCACTTTCTGAAATTCTATGTGCCAATATTTTGTTTGCCTATGCATATCACATTCTGAAATTCTACATGCCAATGTTTTATTTGCCTATGGATATCACCTTCTGAAATCCTACAAGCCAATGTTTTGTTTGTTTGTGGGTATCACTTTCTGAAATTCTATACGTCAATATTTTGTTCTACTATGGATCAATCAGAGAAACTTTTTCTGTTGGTCACCCCAACTTTATGGGTTATTCATGATCCTTTCAGGTAAACGGAGTACAAAATCAAATCTTTATGGCCTGAGTATCAATGAAATCATGATCAAGCTATTTCCCATTTGCAAAAATTAATCTCAATTTTACATTATTTCAGTGAAGAAAATCATAAGATCTATTGTTGTACTGATAAGAAATATCTAAAACATGCACTAGCTGGTACAAAGCCCCTGTTTAATAAAAAAATACTAAATACTAACACATCAAACAGTAAAGAAGTACATGAATTAAAGCATTTTTACAAAATTAAAAAAAAAATCAGCAAGTCATTGTACACATTACCACACCATTAGACTAAGAAACAAAGGTGTTATATTATAAAACATCGTGCATAAAATGTCAATGTTAAAGTTGAAAAAAATATTATACAAACCAGAGAATCAGCGTCAAAATCGTTTTCATTCCAGTTTGGAACATAAACGTCGACAGCCGGAAAGTTGACAGAGTTAGTAGTTGGTGCTATATCTCCAGAGTACAGGGCAGTTTTATGTTTCTGGACGCAATTAACAAATATACATACAATTAACAAATATACAAACACACTCAATAGTTATATTTCAAAATATAATCAGCCACTGAATATTTTAAATTACTGTTATGTCAAAGATTCATTTTTTCTTAATGACAGCAAAATGTATAAAACAGCTTTCAGTAAAGCCTTTTTAGCACTTATCATGCTATGGGCAAATTAAACAGACAACAAATTGATGATATTTTTCTTATTTTTCCCAGAAAATAGTATCTGACATTTCATTCCACTGGAGACAATTTGTCTGAAATGCCAAAACCTGTTTTCAAGGAAAAATACAGAAAGTATTTCAATATGCCATCTGCTGAAAATTTTTACCCAGAATGCTAAGCGTTAATGTAAAAGCAGAGGACATGTTAAGGATAAATATTTGATGATAATTCTGGGATATTTTTCTTGATTTCTCTATAAAAACATATGTTATGGGTACTCATTAAGAGTGCTTTGCAGAGGCACTTCTAATAAGTATCCACAACATGTTTTTATTGCGAAATAAGAAAAATTAACCCAGAATTTTCACCAAATACGTCGCTTTAACAAGTCCTTAAAAAGCACAAGAAAGCATTGTATGATGCAGGGCCACTGATGTGACTAACTAGGAACACCAGTAAGCAGTGCTTACAGGATACCCTCTGCAAATGAAAGCACCAAAAAAGCACTACATGACACCTTGCAGCTGGTAAGTGTAACCACTAGAAATCTGAGTCAACAATGTTTACAGGAGAACTGCAAACACATTTCATGTAAATCATTGTATGAATTTCATTTCATTTTGATTGAAGAAACTGATATCAACTGAAAAAATTGAAGTCCTTGCAATGATTTTTTTTCATTCAACAAAGGCCAGACCCTGAATATGTGGTCAACCATCAAAATCTAATCAGCTCTAAAGCTAATGTAATGATATATCCCTGATGTAATGAAGTAACCCTTATGCTGTATCCCTGATGTAATGATGCATCCCTGCAAGTTTTATGAAAATTCAACAACCAGTTCAAGAAACTGTCATGATGACACCAACACTAAGAGGATGCAGATTTGGAGTTTAACAGCCCAGTCAACATTATTAAGGTCATGTCGAGCCAGTCAGTTTACCTAGCCACCCTTTTCATGGGCAGGCTTAGTCTTCTAAGCAGTTAACCAGTACTTGTGCACATTCTTTCATCAGAAACTAACAACTGCCCTTCTTGAATCAGCAGAAGGGAGAGAATGACTGTAGAAAATATTTCAAGATCAACCTCCATGAAAGAAATTGACCAAACCTGGCAGGGATCAACCCATAGCCTCCTGATCACCAGTTGGACATGCATCAGACCGAGGCACTGAGGCCAACTAACCAGTGGGGGAACATAAGGCTAAGAGGATTTAGAATGAAAAAAAATGTCTGCTTCCCTTCTGGCAGGGGTGGGAGACATTATGCACATATAAAGCTTCAATGAAACACAACTGAAGTTACTGCACAGGAGTGGATGGATGGATGGATGGATGGATAGACAGACAGACAGACAAACAGACATCCAGCAGGAGAACATAATACACCACCACTATCATATGATCGGGTATTATAACGCACACACTATAGCAGCCATGTATGAACAAAATTAAATTGTTATCGTTTGAGTAAAATTCTGAATCTTTGACTTAACATTAGGGAAATGGATACACATTCAGGGGAGACAACTCGGTCAAGATTCTTTTACCACCCTTCTGAAAAGGGGTCTGCTCTGATAGGAATGAATTTGCTCCCATTGAGGACAAATTCTTCCTGAAACAAGGTCTGCTCTAAAAGGAAAGCATTTGCCCCCATTGAGCGCAAATTCTTTCTGAAAAGGGGTCTGCTCTAAAAGGAAAGAATTTGCCCCCACTGAGAGCAAGTTCTTTCTGAAAAGGGGTCTGCCCTAAATGCAAAGAATCTGCTCCCATTCAGAGCAAATTCTTTCTGAACGGGGGTCTGCTCTGAAAGGAAAGAATTTGCTCCAAATAGGAGCATTTTCTTTCCTTTTAAAGCAGACCCCTTTCCAGAAGGGATTTTGTGTCGATGAAAGCAAACAGGAAGACAGAAAACTTGTCTCTCTTGTCAAAAATGGCAGAAAATTTACCAGGTGTATCAATTTCCCATCAACCAATCAAATGATGTACATGATGCAATGACAAAGAATCCAATGCTAACTGTGAAATTAACAGATTAGAAATATCAAGTGTTGTATACTTGTTTTTGCATCTGGACACTATATGACTGAATACAGACTATACACTGTAGAACTTTGAAAAGTAAACTTCACCAGATATTTTAAGCAACTTTCTGTCTTTTTTTTTATTATTATTAAACTTGCAAGTATTTTATACAGTGGCAGTTAGGACTCAACTTCCAGAAATTCTCACACATAAAAATGATGAAAGCTCTATACCAATGGATGTTTTTTACATCTAAAATGATTTGAGCCCTTTCACATTTGGGTTATACACGTACAGTAAAATAGTAAAAATCTTCATCTGCCAACGAAGTCTCACCATCTGGTAAGGGCCTTTTTTGCTCTACGTCAATATACAGTAAAATTCCATTATTAAGACCACTCGAAAATAAGACCACTCCGCTATTAAAACCAGCTTTTGTCAGTCCCGTTTTTTCTTTTTTTTTCTTTTTTTTTGTGTGTGTGTGTTCTGCAAAGCTCTAGATAAGAGGGGGTATTCGCATAATATTTTTCTTGTTTCTTCACAAAAAATATGTTGTGGGTACTCATTACAAGAGATGTATCTCAGAGATGTGCTTCTAATGAGTAACCACAACATGTTTTTTTTGTGAAGAAATAAGGAAAATATCTACTTTTTGGTTGAAAAAAGCACCTTATCTGAAGCTTTGTTCTACATTCAATATTAACCCTTGTCCTGCTGAATTAATTAAGATGCCATGCCCATTTCCAATTTTCAGATTACCTGATCCAGGTTGTTGATATAAATTCAAATACTGAATGGCAAACAGTGCAGATCAAGATCAGTTGGCTTCTTCAGAAGCCCACTGATCTGGATTTACACTGTTTGCAAAGGCAGGGTATATCTGGGATCAGCAGGACAAGGGTTAATTAAGACCACCCCGCTAATAAGACCACTTTTAGGCAGTACCAAAGGTGGTCTTATTAATGAAATGTTACTGTGTTCTACAGTATCCATCCATGCAGTCCAGTCTGGGTGTACACCAGGCTCTGTGTACCATAGATTCTAAAAGGTCTGAACATTCTGGCAGTTTGTGTTCGCAAATTCTATCCCAATGTTTTGTTTGTCTATGGCTATCACTTTCTGAAATTCTATGTGCCAATGTTTTGTTTGCCTATGAGTCACTTTCTGAAATTCTACATGCCAATTATCACTTTTTGTTTGCCTGTGGGTATCACTTTCTGAAATTCTACATGCCAATGTTTTGCTTACCTGTGGGTATCACTTTCTGACATTCTATGTGCCAATGTTTTGTTTGCCTGTGGGTATCTCTTTCTGAAATTCAATGTGCCAATGTTTTGTTTGCCTGTGCGTATCACTTTCTGAAAATCTATGTGCCAATGTTTTGTTTACCTGTGGGTGTCACTTTCTGAAATTCCATGTGCCGATGTTTTGTTTGCCTGTGGGTATCACTTTCTGAAATTCTACATGCCAATGTTTTGTTTGCCTGTGGGTATCACTTTCTGAAATTCTATGTGTCTATGTTTTGTTTGCCTGTGGGTATCACTTTCTGAAATTCTATATGCCAATATTTTGATCTACTATGGATCAATCAGAGAAGCTTTTTCTGTTGGCCACCCCAACTTTAAGGGTTATGACCTCAGTACCCATGTTGGCTAAAAGATTTTTTGGAATGCAAAAGCTGTGATCAGACTGGATGTGTAGCTCATGCAGATCTGACCCACACATTGTACTAATAAAATAAGGCATACTTTTGCTTGTCCCAACTGATTAATATTTAGTTTTCAAAGTTCTCTGACAGTTAAAAGTGAGCTGTGTACAGAACAGTAGTATTAACCGTTGGTCTAATGAATGTATATATTAGCTGATGACATTTCAAAACATCTGTTCTCATTTCAAAACATCTGTCAAGCCATTTCCCAAGAAAAAAAACACTAATTTGTTGTCAGCTAATTTCATACACAGACGGCCAAATGTTAAGTCAAGTCAAGATTTTTAACGTAGCCGGGCAACAGAGTCATACAGGGGCTACGCCAAAAATGTTAAGTCTAGTCTAAAAAAGTATTTATAGAGCATATGCCCAGTTCACAGCTCATTATCAAACAATTAGCAGTGCTAAAACATCCTTAACAATAAATATGTCTAATTTTCTGTTTATGACAAATCTGGGAAAATACATAATAAATGCTACATTTCTCTAGTATACATGAAGATATATTACTGTTAAATCTGATACATTAAGCATAAGAATTTAAATTTATTCAAGAAATTTAGTTCAATATCATATCACTGCATAACAGCCTTAACAAAATTTAAAATCCCATTTATAAAATGATCAGATGGGAAACAATTGTTAATTTTTCTCCAAGAAAGCAGGGTTTTGACATCTTGCTTAAATGAGTTTTAAACTGACATGAAAATGAAGGTAAATTAGATCCTAACAATTTAAGGTGGATAAAAAATTTTGCGACCATTCTGCAATGAGAGACAACTTTTGCAAACTTCCCTCCCTAGCATTTAGTTAAAATATTTTATTCAACATGTTATGGTTCCTATCAGTTACAAATTTATTCCAAAAGGATTCAGGATTCAGAAGTTACCTATTTACATCTGTATCCCAAGCATTTGTCTCTAGCATTTGAAATCTTTTAATAATCTTAACCCTTGTCATGCTGAATAAATTAAGATGCCATACCTACTTCTAATTGTCAGCCAATCAGATTACTTGATCTAGGTTGTTGATAAAAATTATATACTAAATGCCAAACAGTACAGATCCAGAAGCCAACATCTGGATCTACACTGTTTGCAACAACAGGGCATATCCAGACTCAGCAGGACCAGGGTTAAAGGAATGAGAAAGGAGGTAAATATTTCCATGTCAGAGTTATTTCCCTTGGAGGTGTATCCTTTCCCCTTAATTAGGGATTAGATCATTTGAATGGAATGTCAAGCCATACTTTCTTGGGACTAAAATGTTGTCTGCTGATTTATAATCCTTGTCATGCTGAATAAATTAAGATGCCATGCCCATTTCTAATTGTCAGCCAATCAGATTACTTAATCCAAATTACTGATATAAATTCACATTCTGAATGACAAACAGTGTAGATTCAGATCAGTGGCTTCTTTAGAAGTCAACTGATCTGGATCTACACTGTTTTTAAAGGCAAGGTATATCCAGGCTCAGGAGGACAAGGGTTAACATCAGTGGGTTAAAGGTGAGACATGCCTGAAGACATGTGGGTAAATATGTAAGACAGATTTTCCCATACCACAGGTATCACAGGTATGAGAAAACCTGACTTAAAATATTTATTCTAATGCTTAGCATGCCAAGTAAAAATTTCAGCAGACATTTTAAAGTATTTCCCCTGAAAATAGTTTTTGACATTTGATGCTTTTTTTGTGTTGAGGTTTTACGGCCCAGTCAACCCAACGGGGTCATGTCGAGCGCGGTCAGTTTACCTAACCACACATTTACTGGGCAGGCTTAGTCCTCTAAGCGGTTAACCAGTATTGTGCACATTCTTTCGCCAGAAACTGACAACTGCCCTTCTTGAATCAGCGGAAGGGAGAGAATGGCCGTAGAAAGACATTTGATGCAATTTGTCTCTTAATTTGCATGACATGTCAAAGCCTATGATTTGGGAAAATACACGGCTGGATTAACCAACAGCATAGCTCTTGATAAGATGCTTTTTTTTTTTCAATCCAAAAGTATTGATATTTTTCTTATTTCCCCACAAAAACTTATGTTGTGGGTACTCATCAGAAGTGCCCTGGCAAATCGCTTCTAATGAGTACCCACAACATACATTTTCGTGGAGAAATAAGAAAAATATTTACCTGAAACTCACTCTTATCTAGACCTATGCCACAAAGTGATAAAAGGCTACTAAGTCACCTTAACTCCTTATCATACTTGTCCTAAAATCTGATACAGTCCCATTTTGCTATCTGTTTATGTGTCCAAAAATTGCTAGATGAGTGGCAAACAGTGTAGATCCAAAGCAGATGCTGCATTTGACAGTGTCCAATCTGGGTCTACACTGTTTGCTCAGGCCTATCTGTCCAAGTATTTAAGATAAATATGATATGTTATATATGAGCAGTGAAGCTTGATAACCCATATTAATGAACAGACTGGTCATGGTAGCATGCATGAGATCTCTGCACCTGGACTTGAGCTGAAGTGAAAGTGCATAAGACTTGGAAGGCTTGGTATTTAGATTCTAAAATGTCCAGGAACAGCAAAGATAAGACTGTATTGAAACATGAACTATCTTAGGCCTCTGCCATAACCTATGGAACTAAGTAAATATGCTCCCACCAAATAAAACCCATGCTTTAGGTTAGTACCCTTGATAGGCATGTACATGGAAAGAAGTTCCCCAATTTCTTCGAAATAAAATTCAGAAAATGCAGTAAAACTCAGCTATTTTGACCATTCAAAATTACAACCACTCCACTATTAAGACAAGATTTTACCAGTTCCAAATGGGTTGGGATAATATTTTTCTTATTTCTCCACAAAAAATATGTTGTGGGTACTCATTTGAAGTGCCTCAGTGAGGCACTTCAAATGAGTACCCACAACATATTTTTTGTGGATAAATAAGAAAATTCAGTACATTTTGGTTGAAAAAGCACCGTATCTTGAGCTATGTTTTAGATTCAATATTAAGACTGTCCTGCTAATAAGAACACTTTTAGGCAGTACCAAAGGTAAGATTTACTGTATAGTAAAAGACGTCTCAACCTTGTCGAGACAAGTAAAGAAAAAATGAGAGACAAACCATGACAAGACGCAACAGTACATTTACAGTATCTGACGTACAAACAAAGAATTGCAACAGGAGCACCCCCTTGAAACAGTCTTCAGTAACAACTGCAGTAAAATTCTGCTATTATGACCACCCAAAACTAAGACTGTTCCTCTTTTAACCATTCTCTTGCTGCCCTGTCTTAGTAAACAGTGTAGATCCAGATCAGTTGTCTTCTAAAGAAGCCAACTGATCTGGATCTGCACTGTTTGCCATTAAGTATGTAATTTATATCAACAATCTGGATTAAGTAACTTGATTGGCTGAAAACTAGAAATGGGTGTGGCATCTTAATTTATTCAGCATGACAAGGGTTCAGAACCGTATTTGTGAGGCTTTAGTTATTTCATCCTTCATTTTCTACATCTAATGTCCATTTAATTAGAGACCACCTTTGGGACTGGCCAAAAGTGGTCTTTAAGACCACTTTTGGACAGTGCTAAAGGTGTCTTTACTGCATTTTGTGGTTTAAAATAGTTTCAATGGCTCAAAACCTAGCCCTTAATTCTTGGGTCCTCTAACTTGCCAATGAAACATCACAGTGAATCACAAATAATCACAAGTGTGCAATGATAAGAAGCCAGTACAAAGGAAAATACAAGTTGGACTACAATAAGCCCGACCACAGACAGCAATTTCAACTGCAAATAAGATACACAAGCACACAAGCACACAAGGAGAATTCTTTAGACAGGTGCTTTAATTAGAACTGGGATTGGGATGTACCAAGAAGTGCAGTTGCAAAAATCAATAATAAAAGGAAGTTATACTTCCTGACCAATGCAAATGGCAATGTTGAACTGAAGAGTTTGAAATTATTTTAGAAACACTGAGGTGACTTAAAACATTTCATTGAATATTATCTCACAATTGATGTCATATACTAAAGCCTATATTTATTTTTTAAAGCTCATGGAAATACATGCAATATTTTGTAATTTGGTGTTTCTTATAAATTAGAATTAAGATGAATATAATCTAAGATGATCTTTTATTGTTTTATTTCTCTACCAAAACATGTTTTGTGTATTCACTATAATTACCTGACTGAGTTGATTCTAATGAATACCCACAATATGATTTAATAGAGAAATAACAACAAATCTCTCGTATCATCTGAGTACCCTTTTTTCTAGAAGCCTGTATAAGGTGGGTTTTCTAATAACACAGCTCAAGTAATACATGACAAATCCTTGCTATCATACATTCACTGAATTTTGTATATTTACTAATATGCTCTTCCAAACAAGCAAGACCTGATTCATACCAAATAGTTGTACCCATATTAACTCTTTCAGCCCTGTAGACCAAAACAGATACCTGTGCAAACATTGTAGATCCAGATGAGATGGCTCATAATGAGTCATCTCATCAGGATCTACACTGTTTGACATTCTGTTTATGGGTTATGACTGGCACACCTTTTGCAACCAAATTCAAAGTAGGAACAGTCCATTTCAGAAACCCAAGGGTGAAAGTTGACCCATTTCAGTTAAAGTTGACCCATTTCATAACACAATATGCTAGATATTTGCACTGAAAATAACATTCTGAGAACTTATGACAGGACAGATGACAGAGTCCAGACAGGATAAGGTGTTCTTATAGTTTTTTTTTTTTGTTTTTTTGTTTTTGTTGACGTTGTTGTTGTTGTTGTTGCTGTTTTGACCAAACAATGTTGGTATTTTTCATATTTCTAAAAAAAAAGATGTATGCTGTATGAGTACCATATTTAGCTCGAGTTTGGGCAAGCAGGCCTGAGCAAACAGAGTAGACCCAGATCAGATGCCACAGAACATCATGGCATCCGGTCAGATTCTACACCATTTGACACTCATCCAGCAGCTTTTAGACACCTCAACAGGTAGTTAAATGGGCTTGCTCAAAGTTTAGGACATGTACGTTAAGGAGTTACATTGTACAAATACCGTATTTGACCTAATTACCACACATACCCTTATAAGCGCACAGTCAAGCGATTTTGTAGTTTTCAAATTACAGCTCGTGTACTTGTTTGTTTGTTTGTGTTGAGGTTTTACGGCCCAGTCAACCCAATGGGGTCATGTCGAGCGCCGTCAGTTTACCTAACCACACGTTTACTGGGCAGGCTTAGTCCTCTAAGCAGTTAACCAGTATTGTGCACATTCTTTCGCCAGAAACTGACAACTGCCCTTCTTGAATCAGCAGAAGGGAGAGAATGACCGTAGAAAATATTTCATGATCAATCTCCACGAAAGAATGTTGCCGACCTCGGCGGGGTTGAACCAGCGACCTCCTGGTCTCCAGTCGGATGGCGCATCCAACTGAGCCACCGAGGCCAGCTCGTGTACTCTTATCTGCTTCTTTATAAAAGCAAATGTTGTTGGTACTCATATGAATTGCCTCAACAAGTTGAGGCAATTCAAATGAGTACCAACAACATATGCTTTTATAAAGAAAATTGCATAAATATCATTAAATAATCATCTCATGAAGTCATCTTCTTTTCTTTCTTTATAGTCCTTATCAGGTGGCTATTTTACTACAAGTTTTTCCAGTAATTTTTAAAATCCTAAGCCCACAGTATGGTCATTAGGTCAAATGCTGTATTTTGGGTAAATAACATACCAATCACAAAAACTCAGTACGGGAAAACATTTTGTGATAGTCATTCTAACTACCTCTGTAAGTTAAAAATATATGAGCCACGACATGTAAAAATGTACCTTCTGACGTGTACCGAATGAAAACTCAAATTAGCCTGCACAGTCGCAAAGACTGATCAGTCCCATAGTCCGGTAGGAGAAACTTTGCATCCTTAGGTATCCAAAATGTGCCCAGTGAAGATTCTGGTCAGACTGCATGAATGCACAGTCTGATATGAATCTTTGCTGGGAGCATATGTCCGAAGGTACACTTTCTGACATTGCGACTCATATATTGCGGGTATTCATTTAAAATATTACAGTAAGTATCCACAATACAAGAAATAAGGAAACAATATATATCCTGGTCCACAACATACCTGGGCCCAGTTGTTCAAAGCTAACGACGTCGTTAGTTAAAGATTCGTTAAAATTTACATCAAGTGATATGCAAATATGCTGAAATTTTTTGCTGAAAAAATGTGAGTAGCTTTTGCAGTGCAAAAGCTACTCACATTTTTTCAGCAAAAAATATCAGAATATTGTATATTGAATCGGCTAAAACAGTTAACGAAATGACCCTTAACGAGCTTGTTAAGCTAACAACGCTTTGAACAACTGGGCCCTGAACATATAGACAGATGAGATGTTATAGCATGCTTCCACAACATTGTTAGTTAATGAAGTATTGTTATATCAGATAACATCGAGTGACCAGTCTATGCTAAAAGCCAAAAATTTTACAGGCTGATGAATAGTCCCAATGAAACCGAGACTGATTTTTGTTCTTTTATGTGTTCTGTTTCCAAGACAACCTTTATATGATGTGCAATGCATGAAAAGGGCCCTTATGCAGTTTTCTGACAACATAGGTCCAGATCAGCATGCCCATCCATGGAGCCCGATGTGAGCATTCTCTGATTGTCAACATATACTACAGTATCTATTGATTCTGTAAGCGGACAACAAAGGCCCAGATCAGCCTGCACATTTGTGCCCTGATCAGGGCCTGCATTTTCTGCAGATGTCCTGTACTGTGCATTTTATTTAACACTAGTCAATAACCTTGCAGTCATGTGATAGTGTCTGGATGTGAGGGAGGGGACTGGTGCTCTTTTATAGTGTTGCTGTTGCCATCACAAAAACACATCTATATAATTTTGACCCCCTTAAACCCCACTTTTTATATAATAAAACTGGGGTTTACAGGAGTATACATTATTTTTGTTATTTCTGCTCAGAACATACATTGTGGGTACTCATTAGAACTGCCTCAGTGAGGCAGTTCTAAAGAGTATCCACAATCTATGTTTTGAGCAGAAATATGAAAAATATCAGAATTTTTATCTGAAAACTTTCAGTTTCTGGAGGTGAAATTTTCTACATATTTGAATAGGCGTGTTTTCGGAATGCCATACTGCAATATCACACCCCCGGCACATTATATAGATACCAGTGCAAACAGTCCCAGCTCTTCTTCCTAAAGCTGAGTGCACAGCTAGTACCAGTTTTTAGAAAGTTTTCTTTGTAAAATCTGTACACAGATATGTGGCTAGTTCAGTAGTGGTTTATCATAAACTAGTCATTCAAAGTCATCTGAATCAATACACCAAACAAAATGGTACTTCATCATTATATGAGACCTCAATTAGCCATCCCCCCCCCCCTCCCCCCCCCTCCCCTGCCCCGGGGTCTGGTCTGGATCCAAACTGTTTGACACTCTGATGGTATTTCCTGAAAGTTTTTTTTTCGAAAAAGTTAATTTTGAAAAAAAATGACAAAAACACATAGAAATTACCCAGCATGCAAAAAGTTAAAGAGATATTCAAAATTGTTGCAGAGGACATTCTCATTTTTTTTTTTTTTTTTCAAAGAAAATAAGGCATGATAGTTCATGTGAATCATCTGCCTACCAAAGGATTCATATAAAATGTCAATCCTTATTTTCTAAGAAAAATAAAAAGAAAGTATTTTAGAATGTTATCTACTGCTGTTGTGACTGGCACTTTAAGGGTTGATACAGAATGAATACAATGAAAGGCATAATTATAAATTTGATGTCAATGACGTGCAAATGACTCCAAATATATACTGGTCACATGATACAGAGAAGTACCATTTTGTGTTTTAGAGCTGATATGCTAGTATAACTGATTACTTTTACAAATTTCTAACTCTTGGCCTTGACCTTGTACATTTTTATATGGACCGCATGAAGCAAAAAGGTGTCTTACAGTCAATATGAAGTGTGCAGATTCAGATCAGCCTGTGCATCAACACACATAGCTCTTGGTAAGATGCTTTTTCAATCCAAAAGTATTGATATTTTTCTTATTTCTCCATGAAAACACTTGTATGTTGTGGGTACTCATTAGAAGCACCTTGGCAAGGTGCTTCTAATGAGTACCCACAATGTATGTTTTCACGGAGAAATAAGAAAAAATATTAACCTGCTACCCACTCTTATCTAGACCAGTCAGCACAGTTTCATTCTACATCTACAGCATAGCTCCAGATAATGCACCTTTTTTTTTTTTTTTTTAACCAAACAAGTATTGATATTTTTCTTATTTCTCCATGAAAAGATAAGTTGTTGGTACTCATTAGAGCTGCCACGCCAAGGCACTTCTAAAGAGTACCAACAACAAATGTTTTCATGCAGAAATAAGAAAATTAGTTACCTAACAACTCCTCTGATCTAGAGCTATGCTATAGTTTGTAATAATTCTGTAATTGGACAATGAAGGCCCTTTTCAGACAGAAAATGCAGAGGCTGATCTTGGCCTTACTAGCCAGCCTCGGTGGCTCAGTCAAATGCATGTCCAGCTTATGATCAGGAGGTTGCAGGTTCGACCCTCGCTGGGTCTGGCAACATTTTTTCATGGATACTGATCATTAAATATTTTCTACAGTCATTCTCTTCCTTCTGCTGATTCAAGAAGAGCAGTCGTCAGTTTCTGGACAAGTACAGGTTGATCTCTTAGAGAACTATGCCTGCCCAGGAAAAGTGTGGCTAGGTAAACTGACTGGCTCAACATGACCTCACAGTGTTGACTGGGCTGTTAAACTCCAAACCAACCGAGTCTTTACTGTCTGCATTATGCTTGGATATACTTTTGGTTGTCCTTGGTATTATTATTTTTGCAGACCTTGATAAACAAATGAAGTGAGTCAATCAAATGATCAAAGTTTATCATGCACTGGAAAAATTTCCACAGTAGCCGCAGAAAGTAAACAGCTATAATGCTATGAATTTGCATATGCGCATACACCTTCTTCTGAAAAATTGCATGCAACACCTATATCACCTGGTTAACCATTCAACTAGACAAACTCCTGCAGCAGGTTCTGAGGTAAGTTACTTTTGGAGAAGGAAATAATTATAATCATTATTGTAAAATTCTTATATCTCCACAAAATTGCAATGCATTCTAGGATCTCATCAGAATTGTACTTGGGAGATAATTCTAATGATCTTTAGAACTTCTTCTCTTTCCATGGAGATATAAGCAAACTGAGTGGCAACATAAGAACAGGGTCATTATGTCTTCAACAGTCCGATCAGGGTCTTCATTGTTCTCTTATAGAATCACTGGATACTGTAGAACAGGGCCCAGTCATTCAAAACTAACAATGTCGTTAGTTAACATATCATTAAAACTTTGATCATTAAATATGGACAATACGCTAATATTTTTGCTGAAAAAAAAAAGTGAGTAGCTTTTGCATTTGCATTTGCAAAAGCTACTCACATTTTTTCAGCAAAAATACCTGTGAAGTAAATTGTACTTACACTAGAACAGTTAACATTTTTACCACTAATGAGCCCATTAAGCTAATGATGCTTTGAACAACTGAGCCCAGATTTACAAATAGAGAAGGCCATGATAAGATTGTGTGGATATGCAGACTGATCAGGGACTTCACTGCTTCTACGCGATATATTACTGCTCTCAAATTGCAGCTCAAATCAGGTGCAAGGTAAGAAAATGGTCCCCCAAAGCAGACTTGGATCAGCCTATGCTTCTGTGCAGTCTGATCAGTTTTTGATATGAATTCTTTGGACAGCAAGGGACACAACAAGATTTGTTCAAGCAGTGAGTAAAGATTTATCAGACTGTGCAGATGCGGATAATGACCTGCATAATCACTTGGCACATGTCTGAAGGTACGATTTCTCACGTTACAGCGCGACTTCTCATAGCTCAAGATAGGGCATTTTTACAATTCAAAAGTATTGATATTTTTCTTATAAATGTTTCCATGAAAACATATGTTGTGGAACTCATTATTAGAAACAGCTCACTTTTAATGAATATCAACAATACAGTCAACTCTCGCGATCTCGAAGTCCAAAGGACTCTCTGAAATACTTCGACATTTCAGATTTGCAGAACTGAATAACTAAATAAATCAAACAACCAAATTAACAAATCAATATGTAATTTGATTCCTGAAGTTAAATATTGAAAATATTGTGGAAAATTGATGAGCAATTTCTCTTCTTTTCCACAATATTTTGTCACCTGTTGTTAGATTTCCATGTTGAAAACAGTGACCAGGGCCCGGTTGTTCAAAGCGTCGTTAGCTTAACGAGCTCGTTAAGGGTCATTTTGTTAACTGTTTTAGCAGATTCAATATACAATATTCTGATATTTTTTGCTGAAAAAATGTGAGTAGCTTTTGCACTGCAAAAGCTACTCACATTTTTTCAGCAAATAATTTCAGCATATTTGTGTATCACTCGATTTAAATTTTGATGAATCGTTAACTAACGACATCGTTAGCTTTGAACAACTGGGCCCAGATTTTCAGTTTGAGACAAGCAGTTAATCATGATAAGGGAAGTCCAGATAACAAGGGTCGACTGTATATGTTTTCATGGAGAATTAAGAAAAACATTTGGATACTTCTCTTATATGGAACTAAGAATAACCATCAGAATACTTTTCTTACCTGAAACACACCTGTAGCAGGACTACAAACCATACAGGACCTAGCATATGTCTACATGCAAACCCATATTATTGTATTTAAACCACAAACATCACATACCTTTTTCCTTCCCTTGTTATTATCCCAAAATTAAATATCAAAAGACATACCTTTTTCAGGAATCTGGGTGACCTTGTGGACTCGGGACTGGAATAATTGCTTCTGCTCTCTCCACGAAAAGACCGACTTCTTGTGAACTTGAATTTATCACCTGTTGGTCATAATACAAGCTACACAATAACATTCAAAAACAGAAAAGCAAACAAAGTATTTAAACAGATAAGATAGTTGGTAGATTTTCTGCCTTTTTTTTCACAAGGGAGTCAACTTTCATGAATTCCTGTTCGCTTTCCTGCCCACCGTGCTGAAAAGTGATCCAAAGGGCAAAAATCATTTCGGCTGCCTAAATCCACTTCCCCACCCCTCCCCCAGCCCACCTCATGTTCTCTTGTGTATCATTACTCATGTATCTTTGTTGTGCTTTTCTACAAGGGCCGTTTGGAAAGTTTTGCAACTGGCTTTGAAAATCAGTAAGTAATAGTATAATAGGCATCTTTATAATATGAAAATGTCTCAAGTAGTCCTTTGTCTTTATGCTAATATGTTTACAAATGATAACTGACATACAGACATTTGGACAGATAGGCAAATGAAACAAACAGTATTTTGGACAGAAAGACAAGAACAACATAACCCTATGGCATACTTCATATGCTGAGGGAAACAACAAAATGATCACACAGATGTTTTGGAGCATTTGTTGTGACAATGTCAAACAATGATTATGGAACTGGCTGCAAAACTTTCCAGTCAACCCTCAAATCACTCTAATAATGACATAATGAAAATCTTAAATTAGCCTTTAGCAGTCTCTCGGCAAATTAAGCACAAACTGGTTACCTTTTTTCTGGAAAATACAGTTTGACATTTCATGCAGATTGTCTCCTTGAGATAATTTGTGTGAACTGTAAAACTTTATTTTCTGGGGAAAATTTGAAATGTCAAAATGTTTTACCCAGCATCCTAACTGATAATGAATAGTCATGATAAAGAATAGTAGTTTGAATGCTGTTTTCAGTACTTGTCTTGGTTGAACAAAGAGAACAGGATTTGTTGATTTACTTCATTATTGTTTGGCCTCCCCTCAAAATGTTCTATAATAACAGTGCAGATCCAGATCAGTTACTGCAAAACACAGGGTGACTGTGTCTGATCAGGATTTGCAGTTTGCCATGAAATGATATGTCTACAATAACACAAACACTGTATTTGACCTAATAACTGCAATATGCACTTTGGTTTTTCAAAATTGCTGGAAAAAAGGCTATTGTAAAATATCCACCCCATAAAAATTAGAGTAGTATTTAAAGATGCTTATGTGATTATTTTTCTACTGAAAATGTCTGTCTATTAACCCTTTCAGCCCGCCACACCAAAACAGATACCTGTGCAAACAGTCTAGATCCAGATGAGATGGCTCGTAATGAGCCGTCTCATCAGGATCTACACTGTTTGCCATTCTGTTTTTTGACCAGTGGACATGTCCAAATTCAAGGATGGAAAAGTCTACTTCAGAAACTCAGGGATGAGAGAGTTAATGGTTTCTGTTGATCTTACCAACAGCTGTGACTAGAGACTTCAGAGATGGCGCTCTCTGTTTCTTGAAGTCAGGATTTTGTATGATCTCACTTTTACTCTTTACGTGGAACGTCAGTCGCACCTCAATCTCTCCTCGATACCGACCATCTGGCAATTTCGTTGGTTTGTGTTGAAGGTGAAGCCACCTGAGAAAATAATCAATACAATCAAGAAAATTAACAAATACAGAGAGAAAAGATTTCGTAATGTTTTTAGTGTAAATACAATGTAACCTTATTACATACACTATATATGGCATAATAGCTGCTACCATAAAAATCTGCCTCAGAAAATGGTTTAAGTGCAGTGTGCAGCAGTACAACATCTCCCCATACTTCACTATAGTGTGGCTTATATATTCTGGTCCTTACTTGTCAATGAGCCCATTCCGGGACTTTTGAAAATTCATATGAGAGTCACTGATGAGGCCTAACTGGGCCAAAACTGGCTAATCTGGCCCAGAACACTTGATACTTCAGCTGTTCTTAGTTTTGTGAGTGTTTTCATTGCTCTCAAGGGGCAATCCTTTTAGAATCTATTAACTAAGAGCACGGTGGGAAATATTTATTTTTATCAAAAACTCTCAGAAAATGGTTTTACTACGAGCACAGTGAGGTATGCATAGCTCCAGATAAGAGGAGGTATCCGCATAAAATTTTTCTTATTGCTGCACAAAATCATATGTTGTGGGTACTCATTAAAAGTGCCTCATTGAGATGCTTCTAATGAGTACCCATAACATATGTTTTCATGGACAAATAAGAAAAGTATCAGTACTTTTCAGTCGAAAAAAAGTGTCATATCAGTTGCTATGGGTATGTGCTAAGGATGTTCAAAATTCACAATCTGTGAATTTCTAATATACACTTACAGTCTGAACTTTCAGTTTAGAACAAATTTAAAGCAAATGAGCACTCTTTTTTTAATTATTGAAAAAGGTTATGTTGTTCTGATGCTTTCACACCATCAGCAACAAACAACCAAAACAAAGGATGGGGAGGAGCACTCTTGATTATATGACATGCTCTCATAAAGCATCAAACTTACACTCAGTTGAAAACTTCTAGTCTGTGCTTGCTGCAACATGAAAGACAATAATCGAGGGTTGAGCGCAAGACTAGCGTAACTCAGATGGTTGTTTTTCCCCAAACCTAATCTCCTCACCATGAAGGCATTATGAAGATTACAACATTTCTTTCTGTAAACAATGAAAATTTAGGTGCCATTGCTCGTATGAGCAATGGCACCTAAATTTGCATTGTTTACAAAGGGGTCCAAGTTGCCCCTAAACAAGGGTTTCATAAATATGTTTGAGTTGCAATAGTCTTGCGCTCAACCCTCGAATTGTTCTACAGTACAGCCAGCACAGATCCTGTTCAGCATGCATCTTGATCAGACTGCACAAATACCCAACCTGAAACGTCTACACCAGTTACATACGTATACCATACCTCCAGATAAGGCCCTTTTTTCCACCGAAAAATACTGGTATTTTCTTACCGCTTCATTAAAGCATATGTTATCACATAGCATTACAATGAGGCACTTCTAATGTGTACCCACGACATATGTTTGCATGGAGAAATACAAAATATTTATTTGTATACCCAAAATATTTGGATACAGCTAGTGATGAGTCTAAAAAGAGATGACTGAATGGCAAGTCACAGACCCTAAAACTGCTCCTGAAGAGCAACTGGATCTGGGGCCCCAATGTTTAGTCAGGAGGCTCAGGCATGTCAGTCTAAACATTCAGGGTAAATATGGTAGGCCTCTTTTAGTCTGGAGGGGTTCATATGTAATCAATAAACTTATCTATTGTAAGAGTTACAGCAATGTTTGGCCCATAAAACTGCCAGAAACATTCCTTCTTTTGCATTTTATCAAGATTTCTCTTTCCTTTTATCATGTGTAAATTCCAAAAACAGATTACAAGTCCTAAAATCAGTTGCACTTTATATTTTTATTTTAAGTACAGGAGGACTTTACATAGGTCTAGATAAGGGTGGGTATCTGATAAATATTTTTCTTATTTCTCCACGAAAACATATGATGTGGGTACTCATTAGGAGCACGTCGGTGAGGCGCTTCTAATGAGTACCCACAACATATGTTTTTGTGTCAATACTTTAGAATTGAAAAAAGTGCCTTAACTAGTGTTATGGACTCTATCACCTTTTTCACTCAGTTCAGTTTAGAAGAGATCCAGAAGCAACAGGACAGAGTGCACAAAAAATACTGTATTCTTCTACAGGGGCCAAGGAAGATCTACAGATCATTTTATTTCAACTGCCACTTATGAGTGTGAGTAGGCAAAACTGGACAAAAGATCTGAAATGCTTATCCTGCCATGAAAGTCAGGACTAAGGAGACAACTGCATGAAATGTCAAAAAAACTTATTTCCTATAAAAAATAAGAATATTGCAAAATGCCATCCACTGAAATAATGTTAACCTCACCTACTCTTTTGTCTTTCATATAAACCAAACTGACTTAGAGGTACCAGAACATAGCCTTAAGAATTCATCTGACAAGAGACCTCTGTTCATAACATTCAACTCTATGTCAATATTCATGTTTTTAACCTTACCTACTCTCTGGTCGTTCATATACACCAAACTGACTTAATGGTACCGGAACATAGCCTATGAATTCATCAGACAGCAGACCTCTGTTCATGACATTTAGCTCTACATCCATATTCATGTCGGGAATATATCTGAAAATACAGAATTACAAACACCCATGAAGTAAAGAGTGGGTATCCATCTAACATTTTTCTTATTTCTTGACTAAAACATATGTTGTTTTTTATTGATTGATTGTGTTGGGGTTTAACGACACGTCAACCCTTGTGGGTCATTTTGTGTCATCTCCCAGACAAAGGGAGAAAAGATATAGAAGAGATAGTAAAGGAGATGAAAGAGAGGGTCAGGGAAGAAAGAGGAACAGGAATGTTGTGGGTACTCATTAGAAGTGCCTTGTAACATTTTTTTTATTTCTTGATGAAAACATGTTGTGGGGTACTCATTATAAGTGCCTCATTGAGGTGCTTCTAAAGAGTACCCACAACATATGTTTATCAAGAAAAAAGAAAACTATCAATACATATTCGAGGGTTGTGTTGAGGTTTTACGGCCCAGTCAACCCAATGGGGTCATGTCGAGCGTGGTCAGTTTACCTAACCACACGTTTACTGGGCAGGCTTAGTCCTCCAAGCGGTTAACCAGTATTGTGCACATTCTTTCGCCAGAAACTGACAACTGCCCTTCTTGAATCAGCGGAAGGGAGAGAATGACCGTAGAAAATATTTCATGATCAATCTCCACGAAAGAATGTTGCCGACCTCGGCGGGGGTCGAACCCGCGACCTCCTGGTCTCCAGTCGGACGCGCATCCAACTGCGCCACCGAGGCCGGCATATTCGAGGGTTGATCGCAAGACTGTTGCAAGTCTGATGGTTGTTTTTCCCAATACTTAATCTCCTCACCATGAAGGCATTATGAAGATTACAACATTTCTTTCTGTAAACAATGGAAATTTAGGTGCAATTGCTCGTATGAGCAATGGCACCTAAATTTGCATTGTTTACAAAGGAGTCAAAGTTGCCCCTAAACAAGGGTTTCAAAAATATGTTTGAGTTACTACAGTCTTGCACTCAACCCTCGATATGTACTTTAGGTTGAAAAAAGCACTTTACGATCTGCAGCTATATGACCTATGAAGTATAGCTGAAGATAAGAGGGGGTATCAGGTTAATATTTTACTTATTTAACCCTTGTCCTGCTAAATAAATTAAGATGCCACACCTACTTCTAATTTTCAGCCAATCAGATAACTTGATCCGGATTGTTGCTATAAAATCACATACTTAATTGCAGACAGTGCAGATTCGGATCAGTTGGCTTCTGAATCTGAATCTACACTGTTTGCAAAGGCAGGGTATATCCGGGATCAGCAGGACAAGGGTTAAGAATTGAAATTAAGCTTTTTAGCTTGCTCAGGATGATGAAAATTATTACACCAGAGACATTAAATTAGTCTGTTTTTCATCATCCAGTAAAGGCTGAAAAATCTGGGCCCAGTTGTTCAAAGCATTGTTAGCTAAATGAGCTTGTTAGTAGTCAAAATGTTAACTGTCCTAGTAAGTACAATATCTAATTCACAGGTATTTTTGCTGAAAAAATGTGATTAGCTTTTGGAAATGCAAAAGCTACTCATATTTTTTCAGCAAAAATATTAGCATACATGTATATGCCATATTTAATGATCAAAGATTTAACAATATGTTAACTAACGACATTGTTAGTTTTGAACACCTGGGCCCTGAATTTCAATTCTTATATTTACATATTGTTTTATTCATACAATTTCCTGTAGTACTCTACCTAACAGGAATTTTTTTTCTTAACTAAGGGCCTTAACGTTTACTTAATGTTAGATATGGTACAGCAAGACGGTGGAACTTGCAAGCAATGTCAAGGCAGTATGCACACAACATCATCATAACCGCAGAAAACAAGGAACCCATTTGGCTGACGTTCACAAGCAATATTCTTTGTCTCTGCCATATGCCCACCTTGATGAGAACAACTGAAGTGGTTTTTTATCGAGAAATGAAATGCAGAAGAATGCAATGCTTCATTTGAGACAGTATTAAACATGTAAATATTTCTCCATGAAAACATTTGTTGCAAGTAGTCATTAGACTAAGAGTAAAAGTACCCTGAACATACATCGTTTTGGAGAAATAAGAAAAATATCACCTTCTCTGCAGCTATGATATGAAGTCTGTAAATATCCAAAGCACCTCACCTCAGGATAAGTTAATTACAGCAAGATCTATAGCAGGATAGGGTAGCTCACCTAAACTAACACTTGTCCATCATAAGAAAAACTTGCATATAAAATTTTAATGCAGTGTAACATAAATGGGAACGTAGACAACTGGACTGAGTACAATAGCTCCCTTTGTAATTTGTACAGGTGAACTAATGAAATATCTTATGGTAAGTGGGTAAGACTATTATTTTTTTGTCACACTATAAGCCAGATTATCAAATGTTTAGTCCCTTATTCTCTTATACAAGGGCTTCAACAAAACTCAAGCATGTACCTCAACATCACGGACACATACCTATATAATTTTGACCCCCTCAAACCCCACTTTTATATAGTAAAACTCGGGTTTACAGGGGTATGCTGAGGCAGTTCTAACGAGTACCCACAATCTATGTTTTGAGCAGAAATATGAAAAATATCAGGGTTTTTTGTCTGAAATTTTTCAGTTTTTGGTGGTGAAATTTTTTATATATTTGAATAGGTGTGTTTTCGTAATGATCTAACTAATTTGAATGTTACTAGTCATCCTAGGCACATGGAAGCAGCAACTTACAAAATGCTTTTTGTTTGTTTAACTTGAGGTTTTACAGTCCAGTAAACACATTAGGATCATATATGTCGAGCAAGGTAAGTTAACCTACTCACACTGCTCCTGGGCAGTCTTACTCCTCTTAAGCAGTTAACAAGTAGCTGTACAGATCCGTTCATCCGTAATTGACAACTGCCCTTCTTGAAACAGCAGAAGGGAATGTGACCATAGGTATTTTTTCATGATCAATCTTCATGAAATTTATGTGGCCCACCTGGGATTCTAACTCGTGACCCCTGTATTTAGAGTCAGATACCTGGCACATACAGACATCTCAGACAAACATCACTGGACAAAGTACTTACCACTTCAAGGTGATCTAGGTACAATGTCAGTTTACAAAGTAATTAACCTGTCACATTCTAAATTGATTTGGAATGATAACCTACTTTATTAGCATATGTAGAGCTTTCTATGCATTTGGAAACAGAAAATACTATTTGAGGCAATAAATCAAACCAGACAAAAAATAGCATTAAAACCTATCCTCGATTATGCTAAAACTTTGAATTAAAATGTAGAACATCTGTTGCTAAATATGTAAGTTTTCTGGTGTTGTAGGTTTTATTAAACCTAAGAACACATGACCAATAGTCCAAGACTACAGACAAAATGCATAGCTACAGATAAGAGGGGGTATCCACATAATATCTTTCTTATTTCTCCACAAAAACATATGTTGTGGGTACTCATTAGAAGCGCCAACATATGTTTTTGTGGAGAAATAAGAAAGATATCAGCAGTTTTCGGATGAAAAAAATGCCTTATCTGTTGCTATGAAAATGGTATCAGGATGAAATTTGCTTGATGCACCTAAGAACTGCTGGATGAGTGGCAAGACAATGTCACCCTGATCAGACATCTCTTTCAGTGGAGTCTAATTGAGTCCTCCGTGAAATCACCTGACCAGTAAATGACACCAAAATCTGACCAACCAAAATAGCCTACCAGTTAACGGTTAATGTTATTGCTTAGACCAACAATATTACCTATGTACTTTTTCATTGATAAATACAGGTACGAATGCAGCTTTCATTGACAAATACAGGTATCACAATATTGTTTGTCTGAGGATTTATGCCTGGGCGTGGTTATCGCCTTCTGACGGAGGAGTCAATTTGGGTCTACCGGTACACTGTTTAGTCTAAAGCAAATTCAAAACAGCATTTATACTTCAATAAATCCACTGAGCAGAAATCTTGGACCTATTTTCTTTGCACATTTTCGAAGTGTAAACTGTTTAATCCATATTTTCAACTTAAATAAGTAATATGAATTTTATTTTTATGGATTTTCTTGATAAAATCTTAAATGCTGGGAAATCTCTCACATTCTTAACCCTTGTCCTGCTGAACCCAGATATACCCTAGCTGGCTTTGCAAACTGTGTAGATCCAGATCAGTTGGCTTCTGAAGAAGCCATCTGATCTGGATCTGCACTGTCTGCCATTCAGTATATTAATTTATAGCAACAATCTAGATCAAGGAATCTGATTGGCTGACAATTAGTATTATGGGTGTAGCATCTTAATTTATTCAGCATGACAAGGGTTAACAAAAGCCTTAAATGTTTGTTTGTTTGTGTTGAGGTTTTACGGCCCAGTCAACCCAATGGGGTCATGTCGAGCGCGGTCGGTTTACCTAACCACACGTTTACTGGGCAGGCTTAGTCCTCTAAGCGGTTAACCAGTACTGTGCACATTCTTTCGCCAGAAACTGACAACTGCCCTTCTTGAATCAGCGGAAGGGAGAGAATGACCGTAGAAAATATTTCATGATCAATCTCCACGAAAGAATGTTGCCGACCTCGGCGGGGGTTGAACCCGCGACCTCCTGGTCTCCAGTCGGACGGCGCATCCAACTGAGCCACCGAGGCCGGCCTTAAATGTTTAGTTTGTCAGTGATTCCCAGCATTTACACAATAATAAAAGCTACAAAAATTAAATTCATTATTATAATAAAGGTTCTTAACAGATTGTCAGGATGTGCAGGCATCGTCTGAGCCATTGCTGCTTGCATATGCCCCAAAGAATCATTTTCTCATGACATAGCTCAAACTTAATCTATTAACCCATTGTAGACTAAATAAACTCTCATTTCAATTTTACGTACCGTATTCGAACTAATTACCGCACTGTGCGCTTAGGTTTTTCAAAATTACTGGGAACACTCAGATGTGATAAAATATGTACCTATACCTATTAAGGATACACTATAAAAAGATCAGAAAAGGACTTATTTGATGATGATTATGCGATTTTTTTTTTTCTGATTTTCTTTATAAAGGCATATGTTGTGGGTACTCATTTGAATTGCATTGACAAGTTGATGCAATTCAAATGAGAACCCACAACATATGCCTTTATAAAAAAGTAAATAAAATGTACACAGACTGTAATCTGAAGACTACGGGAATTTCATGAGTGTGCGCTTATAGGGGTATGTGCGGTAATTAGATCGAATACGGTATGTCAGGCTAAGCAACTTAGATATTCAAAGAGAAAAATGGTTAAACTATTTGCAAACAGTGGAGCCCCTGATCAGATGCTGCATTCTCTGGCATCTGATCTGGGTCAGCACTGTTTGCCAATTACCCTTTTAGAGGTCTCCAGACTATAATGGGTTAAATTTTACTTGGTGACTAATTGCAGCAACTTATTCTATACTGATTTTTTTCTTCATATATAAAATCTGTTCACTTACAATATACTGGAAAATGCCTGTATTTTATTTTTCTTTATTATTCTTTCTCATCTCAAGAACCACCAAAGAGATTTCAATTTATGTCCGAGGTCTGCAAATCATGGGTTCTGACACTTCTTTAAAGACCATTAACAAACCTTGTTCAAACTGCATTTGAAAGACTTTTTACCATAATAACCCTAAGTATTCAGACAGACAGGTCTGAGCAAAGAGTGTAGACCCTGATCAGATGCTGCAGAATGCAGCATCTGATCCTGGTCTACACTGTTTGCCACTCATCCAGTATTTTTTGGACACATCAACAGGTAATAAAATGGACTTATTCAGATTTTAGGAGAAGTATGGTACAGACTTAAGGTGTCCCAATATTTAGGCTATCTAAGGTATTAAGAGTAGCAAAATCTGATATTGAAATGTAAACTGTGAAATATACATCTTGTAGTCATATTTATCAACAATTACACTGATGAAACTATTTGATAAAACATTAAAAAAACTACTGTTTCATGGGAATTTATAATAACATGGCAGTAAAAACACTCTTTATTGTCAACAAATAAATAATTATGAACTTGTATAGAGTGTGGTGGAGGTGTTCTGGAGTTTACAGCTCTTTCAACAGCATTTTAGTGGAACTGGGCAGATTTCAACATTAGCTTTTGGTAACTATCACAAAGATAATTTTCTAACACACATGATGCCATAAGCTGTGGGCTAAAATCTGTGAGATAAGGCAAAATTTTAAGGGAGATCTGACAAAATTCTGTCAGATTTTCTTAAACATCACTTTGAGGCTCCCCAATATAGTCTATAGTCTTTTTTTTTTTTTTCGTGTAAGAAGCTTGTGAAAACGACAACAGTGTTTGACATGTTTATTTCTTAAAAAAGTCTGTTGTAAAATGGTCTGAAAATTCTGAGGGATTTGAATTGTTTCTGGATTTGAACTGGCCCTTCCAGATGGGCAAAATTCTGTGAGATTTTATCTCGCAGTGTGAGACAGCATGTACATGTATGCACTCACCATTTTAACCCTTAAAGCGCCAAGAAAAACTGCATCTGAAAATGTCGTCTGTTTATGTCGTCTGCTGAATATTCTTGCAAACTTTTCAAACCGATTTTTGCATACAGGCAAACAGTGTGGACCCAGATCAGACTGCTCCTAAAGGAGCAGTCATCTGGGTCCACACTGTTTGCAAAAGCGACTTTTAAAATCACAAGCAGACAACAAAGCAGACGACTATTGTTGTGGTTGGCAGTTTAAGGGTTAAGTTTACTTAATCAGTGACTTGTTTTGAACCACATATACCCTAAATATTGGGACAACTTAATCTTTATTCTAATGCACTTGCGTATGCAACGCGACATCTGATTGGATAACGTCAAAAATTTGCGACGGTATATTCTGCGATATACTGTCGGAAATCCGACGTCTTCATGTAACGTCGCTTCTCATTGGCTGGCATTTGGTTTTACGCAGCTCACAGCACTTGTCGCTTTGTGTAAATAGTACATTTTTTCAACAGAAAAAATGAATAAATGCATTAGAATGGGGATAACTGCATTCAAATTTGTCGTTTGGGGAGGTAAATCGGCGGTTTTAAGGTCGCAAATTACGTTTTACGGCTCCGCTGGCGAGTCGCCGTAAAACAAAATGTCCGACCGAAAAACCACCGATTTACCTCCCCAAATGACAAATATAAATGCAGTTATCCCCTAAATATGTTCTTCATAAAGCTAGAGTTACCATATTTACCCAAAGTATTCAAACACCTCAACTTACCATACTTGTGCTAAAATTTTAACAAAAATGATTTACTACCCGATGTTGTGTCTAAAAATTGCTGGATGAGTGGCAAACAGTGTAGACCCTGATGAGATGCCGCATTCTCCGTATCTCATTAGGGTCTACACTAGTTGCTCAGCCCTGTCTTTCCGAATACATACGGTAAATAGGATAGTCCATTATACTACCTACTGATGTGACTAGAAAGCGCTCAATAAGTGACAAAATTAATGGTGTATACCCTGACCAGATGTTGCATTCTGCAGCATTTGATCTCCTGTCTGTTCCAATACTTATGTTCAATCACAACAATTGTCGTCTGCTTTCTCATCTGCTTGTGATTTTATGTCATTTCTGCAAACAGTGTGGACCCAGATCAGACTGCTCCTTTAGGAGCAGTCTGATCTGGGTCCACAGTGTTTGCCTGTATGCAAAAATAGGTTTGAAAAGTTTGCAAGAATATTCAGCAGAGGACATAAACAGACGACATTTTCAGATGCATATTTTCATGGCGTTTAAAGGGTAAATATGGAACATGTAGGAAAGATTCATCAAGTAGAATGGAAGGTGTTGGCGGCAGAGGGTTAGGGGTGGTGCTTATTGTGGTGGAAGGAAAAGTAGAAAAGCTGTGATTAGTGGCAAAGACGAACCTTTCTGTACCTCACAAATTACACCTGAAAGGCGATTATTACGTCATAAAAATAAATTGAGTTTTGAATCATACATGGCTTCAGGCTTGATATAAAGATGTCTGACTTAACACACCTAGAAATGACCTTACATACTTCATGACACATACAAGTCATGTCATGTGAAAAAATGTCCTCAGCAGAGCTTCTGATAAAACACTTTTTCTTCCAAGCAAAATGTATTGATAATTTTCTTATTTCTTCTGTGGTACTCATTAGAATTGTCTCACTGAGGTGCTTTTTATGAGTACCGACAACATATTTCATGGAGAATCAGTGACTTTTTACCTGATACCCCTCTTATCTAGAGCTTTGACTTCAGGGTATATGCAAACAGTTAACCTTTAACCCTTAAAGCGCCAAGCAAAATTTGTAGCAGACGACATTCAATTTTTTTTTTTTTTTTTTTTTATTTTTCAGAGAAAACAAGTCTTTACATTTCATGTGAATTGTCTGCTTGGCAGATGATTCACATGAAATGTCAAGACTATTTTCTCTGAAATAAAAAAAAAATGTCATCTGCTGCAGTTGTGATTGATGCTTTAAGGGTTAATGCGCCAATCAAAATGTAGCAGATGATAGTCTAGTTTTAACCCTTGTCATGCTGAATAAATTAAGATGCCACGCCCACTTCTAATTTTCAGCCAATTAGATGACTTGATCCAGATTGTTGATACAAATTCACATACTTAATAGCCAACAGTGCAGATCCAGAGTTGGATTCTCAGTGCAGATCCAGATCAGTTGGCTTCTCCAGAAGCCAGCTGATCTGGATCTGCACAGTTTGCAAAAGCAGGGTATATCCAGATTCAGCAAGACTAGGGTTAAAAAAAAATATTTTTCAGAGAAAATAAGACTTGCAATTTCATGTGTCTGCTAGGCATCAATGTCAAGACCTATATTCTTTGAAAAACAATACTTTTTTTTATCATTTGCTACAACTTTCCTTGGTGCTTTAACATTTAGCATTTTCTGGTGAATTTCAGCAGACCACAAACTGATGATACTTTTTCTTTTTTTCCCCAGAAAACAGTTGACATTTCATGCAATTTGCATGAAATGTCAAATTCTGTTTTCTGAGAAAAGTAAGAAAGATATTTCTATACATTGTCTGCTGTTAATTTTACTCAGCATGCCAAGTGTTAAGGGTTAAGATCAAGATCAAGCAGGTAAGCCACGATCTGATCAGTGTTATGTAAGTATATGTTACCATGGGCATCTAATGATTGAATAAGCAGATTGCTTAGCAGATTGTGAACAGCCCCAATCAGATTATACTGAGTCTTCCACTGTGGGTTTGTTGATTTGGAGTTTGACAGACCAGTCAACACTTTAAATATTACGGTCATCTTGAGCTGGTTATATAGTTTACCTAACCACACTTTTCTTTGACAGACTCAGTCCTCAAAGCAGTTAACCAGTACTTGGGCACATTGTTTTTGCCAGAAGCCCTTCTTGAATCAGCGGGAAGCAAATAACGGTATAAAATATTTCATGATCAATCTTCATGAAAGAAGGGGATTGAACCCGGGACCTTCTGATCACCAGTCAATCTGAGCCCTGTCCTGTATGTCTATTTGTATATCCTTTTCACATAATTTCACATAATTTGGCTCAGTTGGGGTCACAAGGTAATGACAAACCAATAGATGTCATACCAAAGTCATTCACCATCTTGTTTAAGGCAATCATTAGCAATAAAGAGTGTCCATAAAGGCTAATAACATACAAATGATCATAATTTAGTTTTCCCTATTCTTCTTCCTCCTGTCCACAAAAAATAATCTGCCCTATATATACATACTCTGAAACTTTATGACTGATCATCAGGGCCCAGTTGTTCAAAGCGTCGTTAGCTTAATGAGCTCGTTAAGGGCCATTTCGTTAACTGTTTAAGCGGATTCAATATTCAATATTCTGATATTTTTTGTTGAAAAATGTGAGTAGCTTTTGCACTGCAAAAGCTACTCACATTTTTTCAACAAAAAATTTCAGCATATTTGTGTACCACTCGATGTAAATTTTAACGAATTGTTAACTAACGACATCGTTAGTTTTGAACAACTGGGCCCTGTTTTGGACAAGTGACTGATAATTGATTAAACATTGTTTATCAAAACTGTTTAACACTTAGCATTTCAGATGACATTTTGAAATATTTTTTCTTATTTTTCCCTGAAATGTAGGTTTGACATTTCATGCATAGTGTCTCCTTAAAATATTTTTCTTATTTTTTCCCAGAAAAAAGGTTTTTAACATTTTATGCAAATTTGCATGAACTGTTAGAGTCTATTTCCTAGGAAAAATAAGAAAAATATCAATTTGTCTTCTGCTGAATTTGCCTACAGATTCAATGGTAACAGTTAAGTCTTTGTTTAAAGTTAGAAGCTGTGTCCAAGGGCTGTTTGTACATCACATATTGCTATATACACATGTACATCAAAATACACAAATTTCCATGCTAAATTCCTGTTGGTCATAATGCATGGAAAACATTTACAAATCAAGGAACAAGACAAGTAAAAGTTTAAGTTTTATTGTTGAGTACATTGTTTGTTTGTTTGTGTTGAGGTTTTATCACCCAGTCATGTCGAGTGCTGTCAGTTTACCTAGTCACACTTTTACTGGGCAAGCTTAGTCCTCTAAGTGGTTAACCAGTATTGTGCACACTATTTTGCCAGAAACTGACAACTGCCCTTCTTGAATGAGCGGAAGGGAGAGAATAACCGTAGAAAATATTTCATGATCTGACCGTAGAAAATATTTCATGATCTAATCTCCACGAAAGAATGTTGCCGACCCAGTGGAGGTCGAACCTGCAACCTCCTGATCACCAGTCGGACGCGCATCCAACTGAGTTACCAAGGCCAGCACAAATTTCATTGCATGCCACAGAAAAATAGTTTTACTGAAGAGATTAATTTGAGAACAACTATGTACTAGAGTTCAATATTTAACTCAAGATGACCGATGATGACAAAATGTAATTGATTATTCAGTTGCAGTAAACAAGCGATGTTCAAGTAACTTGATTAATTGGCCAAAACATACATATATAAACTACTGTATTCTACCTAATTACTGCACATACTCCTATAAACGCACAGTCAAGCAATTCCATAATCTTCAGATTACAGCCAGTGTACTTTTTGTCTACTTCTTTATAAAGGCATATGTTGTGGGTACCCATTTGAACTGCATCGACTTGATGCAATTCAAATGAGTACCCACAACATATGCTTTTATAAAGAAAATCAGAAAAAAAAAAAACATCGCATAAGCACCATTTGATGAGACCTTCGCTGAGCTTTCTTTCTTTAAGTGTACCCGTAGAGTAGGTAGGTACATGTATATTTAACCACAAGTTTTCCAAGTAATTTTGAAAAACCAAAGCACACAGTGCGGTAATTAGGTTGAATATGGTAAGTCATTATTATACTGTTTGCCCAAAAATATAAGTGAAGATACCCTGGAAATGCCACAATCATGAAGCACAGCCTTAACCAGAGGCAACAAAAGAAGGAGAGTTGAGGGACATATCTTGACTAAACAAATGCCACATATGAAACTGGTTACACATACCTATTTTGGAACAGTCCTTAGAGAACTAGTGCGGGTGGGGGGGGGGGGGGGTGGGGGGTTTACTCTTCCATGTTCTAACAAGTGGACCTCCATCACTATTATCACTATTAGACTAGAAAATAGCCACTTAACCCTTGTCCTGCTGAATAAATTAAGATACCATGAATCATAACCATGTTGAAATATTTGAGACTTAATTGTCATGTGAGCCTCAGCTATCTAACAATGTAGGCCTAGATCAGCCAGCATATCCATGCAATCTGAAGATACCAATTTGATATACCGGTAATCTGATTTGGAGTTTTACAGCCCAGTCAACACTGTTAAGGTCATGTTGAGCTGGTCAGTTTCAACTAGTAATAGTGTTTTCAGAGAAAAAAAAAGCCCCCTCCCCACCCCACTACCCTCCATGAATTTTCAGCTTTTCTACTACTGTGACCTGAATATTATTTCAAGGTCACCAAAATCTAACCAGTTCTTTGTTATGTCCCGATTCTCTATCCATAAAACTTTGTTAAGAATCCAAACCCCCTCCCATAGGTGTGTGTAGCGTTGGGGAGGGGGGGATGACAAAATTAGACCTCTAAGTGGTTAACTAGTACTTTGTGCAAACACATTTGCCAGTAATTGACAAATGCCCTGATCAATCTCCATAGACTTTATGTGGCCCTGCTGGGCTTCAGCTTGCAAGTCCTGGATCTGTAGTCAGATGAGCTACAACTATGCTATGGAGCCCACCTATGTATCTATGCTGTTCATCATTCTCTCGAGATCATTCTATTGTATCCAATGATCGGTGTCAGAGGGAACAAAAAAAGGCCATGAACAAATTGTGTTGATGCTGATTTGGGTCTACACTGTTGGCACATGCACCAAAAACCTCTCCATTTAATTTCCAAATCACTGAATAAATATGGCTACTTCTTTTTGAAGCTTACATTAGTTTATTGACACTCAGCATGCTGGATAAAAAATTCAGCATACTGCATTTTCAAATACTTTCCGAGAAAATAGGATTTGACATTTCATGCAAATTGTCTCCTTAGGAGACAATTTGCATGATATATCAAATACTATTTTCTAGGAAAAAATAAGAAAAACATCATCAGTTTGTGGTCTGCTGACTTTGCCCATGGCATGCTAAGCATTAAACAAAGCAATATAATTAGTAAGGAAATAGTAAAAAAAAATAAATATTTTATGAAGCATGTGTCACTTGTATGGCAATTACAAGATTCAACAGTAATCCAGGCATCAATTTTACCATAATACCATAAATACCGTAATATACCTAAGTATTGGGACACCTAAAGTATTGGGACACCCTTACAATTCGTAAAAATAATTATTTTTCGTCACCCTAAGAATTGGGACATATCAAAAATCGCTAAAAATTTCAGTAATTTTTTGTACCATATGAATTGGGACAGTGCATTTGGGTGAAAAAAATTATCTATTTAACAGGGTAAAACTGTTTTCTCAGTTTGTGTTTTGTTTTGTTTACAAGCGATGTCACGCAATATTTTACGTCTAAGCATACAAGGGGTTTCCTACGGCAGGCTGGTTAGAAAGTAGAAAATAAGTAAAACCTTTCTTTGAGAATATTAATATGAAATTTATTCAAGAAATCTGCAAAAACAAAAACGCACATGCGTTTGCATCAGTCTGGATGCGTCGCCATTTTGTGGTTGTCACGTGACACGTCACGTTTTAATTTGCAACTCGAGTGCATCAATAAAGTTCTACAAAAAAAAACAAAAACAAACAAACAAACACAACAAAAAAAAACTATGAATAAATACCGGTAATAATAATAAAAAGAAATTCGACAGAATTGTTTACCGATAACGCTTTAATGCGGAACACTAAAACACTGTTGAGATGAACCCCAAAACATCGTTGAGACGAACCCCAATAATAACGTCATATGAACAGGTAGATTGCTCCCCGCATTTGCGGTATCGTTTATGCGCAATTAACCAACAAAGCGGGGAAGCAGTATATGATTATTTTTTTCACTTGGATGCTTTCAACACATGATAGATAAACGAGGGGATTTTAAATCAAAACAATAAATGCTAATGTGTTTATTCAATATTAACAATAGATTAGGTTAACGAGACAGTGGTCCGAAAATACACAAAACAATGAACACAAATATGACACATTCTCATCATTAATCGGTGCCATTTTCAACTACGAGACGTAAGTATTGGGACACCTAATAAAATAATTAATTTTCGTGTTTCTAAGTATTGGGACAGCCAGAAATTTAATTATTTTTTCCTGTCCCAATACTTACGTATATTACGGTAACTTAAATTCCATGCTAAATTCCTGTTAATCATACCACATAGAAATGATTTACATACCAAAGAACAAGCAAAGGAAAAGCTCAAGTTTTTGTATTGCTGACAGTGCATGTTCTTATGAGAATTAGCTTGAGCACAAGGTTGTTGTTTTTTTTTTTTCATTTTTTTTTAAAAAAGGAGCAGGACTCTGTAACCACAGTTCTAGATAAGAGAGGGTATCAGGTAAATATTTTTCCTATTTCTCCACGGTACTTGTTAGAGGTGCTTCTAATGAATACCCACAAGGTTATTATGGAGAAATAAGAAAATATCAATACTTTTGGATTGAAAAATGCATCTTATCAAGAATGATGCATTTCTATAGGTCAGCTGGAAAAGGTAAAAAATATAGGTCAGATAATTTTCCATAAGGAACCTATTAATACCCTAGCATATACACTTCATCAGTTATGAGACCTACCAAGTGACAAACAAACAAATTGACAATGAAAGAAAAAGCAACATGTGTCTTCAACTTCAAGTTAGATACCTACTCCTAACAGTCTCTGTTAGCTCGGAGACGTTTCACAGCTCTGGATAGGAATTTTAATGCCTCAGCCATTCAAAGAATGGTGGAAAGGGCATACAGTATTAACCCTGTCTGTCCGTTCATCCCTCCATCTCTGTCCCCGTCCGAGATGGAGTTAGCAATTTGCATTTAAGTTTTTCAGGTGTTAGCAATTTGCATTAGATCTTTTCAGGCTTGGGGCATCCATTTCCTATGGACACATTTCTAGTTTTTTTTTATCCAATAGATATAAATATTGTTCTAATTTCTGCATGATACATGTTGTGGGTACACATTATATCAAAAGTGCTCCAGCAAGGCTCTTCAAATGAGTAGCCACACCATAATTTTGCTGAGGTAATTTTAATGAGTACCCACAACATGTATTTTTGTGAAGAAATAAGAAAAGTATCTGTATACCCTATCTTATCAGGTGTGATGACGGTTAAATTACAGTCTGAACTTTTATAGTAATAATGGTAACACATTTATCAAATGTCTGCCAGCCATTGGCCTTATTGACAAAAAGCTTCCACTGGGACAGATGGAATTCAAAACTTCTAATTTCAACAAGCTCTATCATGAGAAAACCTCAATACACAAGAAATGATATGTTTACAGTGAAGATCAGACCAGACCATGTACCTGACCACAGCTTACAATATTTACATACATCTACAATTGATGAAAGATAAATACAGCATATACCCTGCTCTGCCAATAATGAGACTGCTCATCTTCGCTTTCACTTTTTATACTTTGTAAGATAGGTCTTCCCCATTATAAATTTCAAATGTCAATATACGCTAGTGGAGGATGCCCTGAGGGGCATCACAAAAGTTGAAAGGTGCTGTTTCTATTGATTGATTGTGTTGGGGTTTAACGACACGTCAACCCTTGAGGGTCATTTTGTGTCGTCTCCCAGAGAAAGGGAGAAAAGAGATAGAAGAGAGAGTAGAGGAGATGAAAGAGAGGGACAGGGAAGAAAGAGGAACAGGAATGAAAGTGAAGAAACAGAAGAAATAAAAACATTCCCCCTCTACCCTTACCCACTACAAGGATAGCAGGCCTTGCCCAACTGTAAGCCAATATCAGTTGGACGCCCCGGTGATGTAAGATACACAGCACCTTCGCACCACCCGACCACCCCCAGGTGCTGTTTCTAACATGCTGTAATAAATACAGCAGACAAAGTACCATGTTTACCTCAAAGCTCAAGATAAGAGGGAGTAAGGGGTATTTCAGCATTGAATTTTTTTTAAATCAGCATTGAAATTGAAATGGAGGGGGTAAAAATACTCAATGGAATTTTGGATTTCAGCACTAAAACCAAATTTAGGGTGAGGCCCATGGGCCACTATACTCACAAGAGCTCAAGTGATGAGCAAGTCCACTTCTGCAACCTAAAGTTCTGTTTTTCAGTATTTAAATTTTGATATAAGTTGCTTACTTTTCATATTTAGAATAGGTCAAGGTCAACCTGGTAGGGCCAGTCCCCAATGCTGCATACCAAGTTTAAAAATTTTCAAAGGGTTTTTACCATATATGGGCATGGCGAATATCTTAATCATTTAACCCTAATCCCATGAACAAACTTTCATTCCCCTATCCCACAGGGGCTCCACAGGTAATTTGGTTTCAATCAGCCCAGAAGTTTTAGAGGAGAATTAAAGTACTGAATCTTAGGCATCCAGCACAAAGATCAGTAAATGACCTTGAGCTTTGGTAATTATAAAAGTTCATTTAGGTGACTGCATATATCAACTTTGAATGTCATAGGCTGCAACAGCTTCACATAAATCCACAGTTTTGCCTTTTTCCCATACAAAAGCCTAACTGAACAAATTTGACCTGGCCATAAAATGTCAATGTCAACCAAGGGTCACCATTTGAACAAAAGTGGTAGAGCCTGAGTACCCATTGGTGCATACCAAATTTCAAAGTCATAGGCCATTCAGTTCCTGAGAAGATTTTCAAAGGTTTTTACCATATATAGGCATGGTGGCCATCTTGATTATGTGACCCAGATCCCATGAACAAACTTTCATTCCCCCATCCAGAGGCTCCAGAATGTAATTTGGTTTCAATCAGCTCAGCGTTTTAGAGATGAAGAAGATAAAACAACTGAAACTGAGGCAACCAGGATAAAGGTCAATAAATGTACTTTGGTAGTCATAAAAAAATCTGATTTGCTGATTGCAAATATCAACTTTGACTTCATAGGCTACAACAGCTTCAGAAAAATGCACTGTTTGCCTTTTTCCCATACAAAAGCCTAAGTGACCAGATTTGACCTTGCTGTAAAATAGATAAAGGTCAATCAAGGATCATCATGTGACTAAAGTTGGTAGAGCCCAAGTCCCTTGTGCTGCATATCAAGTTTCATGGTCATGTGCCATTTGGTTCCTGAGAAGATTTTCAAAGATTTTTACCATACATGGGCATGGTGACCATCTTGGTCATGTGACCCAGACATTATGAGCAAACTTTTGTTACCCAACCCCATGGAGGCTCCACATGTGATTTGGTTTCAACTGGCCCAGTGGTTTCAAAGGAGACGTTGGAAACTGTTGACGTCAACTTCGATGCTGACCATGGACTACTCCCTATTCTATAAACTCCCCTTGAGCCTTCGGCTCTGGAGAGCTAAAAAATATTATGTGGCTATCACATGTTTTCATGGAGAAATAAAAAAAAATATTATTTAGATATACAATGTTTTCATGGAGAAATAAAAAAAATATATATATGTGGATATCTAATGCTTTCATAGAGACATAAGAAAAATATCATGTAAAAATCCAAAGTCATCATGAGAAATAAGAAAAATACAATGCAGATATCCCTTTTTATTTGGAGACATGATAAAGGTCATATATCTGGAAGATTCCATGGCCAAACAGTTATCTGTTGGTCTTAAGGTTTAAAAACTACACTATTTTCGTGAAAAAAGTTCACCGAGAGTTTGGTTCGGTGCAATAACTTCCATGTATTTTTGTTTCCTTATCTGAAATTCATGTGTAACTTGGATTACCTGATATGACTGGCATCTTTACTTCGCACTCCGGGTAAAATTTGTAGCAGATGACATACCAAACTATTTTTCTTATTTTTTTCCCCAGAAAACAGGTTTTGACATTGGAGACAATTTGTATGAAATGTCAAATCCTATTTTCTGGTAAAAATAAGAAAAATATCATCAATTTGTCATCTGCTGAATTAGCCCAGACAGTGGTAAAGGTTGACCCTTAAAGCACCAAGCAAAATTTGTAGCAGATGACAATTTTTTTTATTTTTTTTTTATTTTCAGAGAAAACAAGCCTTGAAATTTCATGTGAATCATCTGCCAAACAGATGATTCACATCGAATGTCAAGACTTGTTATTTCTGAAAAATAAAAAAAAAATAATTAAAAAAAATTGTCGTCTGCTACAAATTTTGCTTGGCACTTTAGGGGTTAATGTGCTTTTTTCAGTCTGTTTTCATACTTCTCCTAACAAATAAAAGCAGTGGTACTCATCAGAAATACCTCCCCAAAGCACTATTAATGAGCAGCTGCTAATGAGTATCTATAATATATCTTTTCATGGAGAAATAAGAACAAATATTTATCTGGGTAATGCTCTTATCTAGAGACATTTATAAACCAACAGCCCTGAAAGCAAGCAGTTTTCTTTTTCATCTTTCAATTCATTTTTACATTCTTTTGTGTACCAGTCTGATATATCCTGATGACCTAGTTTAAAGTCTGGTAGCACCCTACTGTACTATTAATCAAACATTTCATTCTCCTTAATTTAGGCTATCCCAACAATAGCAATGGCAAAGAAGTGAATGAACACTACACCTGATGAAACTAGACTTATGAAGTAACAATTTTAACACTAAGTACTGGGTAAAATTTTCAGCAGAAGACTTCTTTGAATTTTTTTTTTTATTTTTCCAAAAAACAGGATATTACATCTCATGCAAATTGTCTCCAACAATTTGCATCAAATGCCAAATTGTATTTTCTGGGAAAAAAAAGAAAATGTCAATTCGCTATCTGCTGAATTTGCCCATAAAGTGGTAAAAGTTAATATCATAAGTTATGGCTTACCTACTTTTATTAAGTTCTCAATTAGTGGTGTATTCAGGAAAAAAAACAAAAAGAAGATACCCACACCCCCAAGGTAATGACCAGAAACCAAAACGTATTGGACGGATGGACAGCCTGATGGCCATAATATGTACAGATGGACAGCATGAAAACAGTGTATGAGGAATGATCTTTAAGCAGTGTCCTTTGGGTCTGGAATCAGAAACAACCAATATAATTAAGGACTGATTATTTCATTCCTTCAAAATATTTACCATCAAATTTTAAGCAAAGTTTAAGCCTTTTAATCCACATCTAGAATGTTTTTTGACAGTCATTTTGTGATATACCCTTTAGAC
Organism: Anodontia alba; assembly: GCA_964016985.1. Classification (NCBI taxonomy): domain Eukaryota; kingdom Metazoa; phylum Mollusca; class Bivalvia; order Lucinida; family Lucinidae; genus Anodontia; species Anodontia alba. The sequence continues at coordinate 32,547,261 of OZ024834.1, forward strand.
ATTGGAAAACAGCTGATCCCACAGATTAACGGCACATATACTTTTTACCAGCTAGCATCTTTTTCATCTGGGACTAGGAAATAGTCACATGGGGCCAGGACTGGAGAATAGGGTGGATGGGGCAAGGCAGTTACTTTTTCATCTTCAAGAAACTTTGTCACAATGACAGCCTTGTGTGGATACATTATCATGGAGAAGCTTAACATACTTCATAGCAACAGATAAGGCGTTTTTTTCATCCGAAAAATGCTGATATCTTTCTTATTTCTCGACGAAAACATATATTGTGGGTACTCATTAGAAGTGCTTCAGTGAGACGCTTCTAATGAGTACCACAACATATGTTTTCGTCGAGAAATAAGAAAAATATTATGTGGATACCCCCTCTTATCTGTAGCTATGATACTTGAGTCCATTCTTCAGCCGACATTTCTGAAAACAGGTTTAGAGCTTTTTCTTCAACACTTTATCCCTGTAGAACATAGCATTAACACCTTTACCCTTTGGCCCCACAATCTGGACCACAGGCCCATAAATTGTAAAGAAAACCACATACCTAACTTTCCACTCAGTCTTTGTCCATCTGACTTTTCTTTGTGACTTAAAAAAGTATCCAACTTTCATCACCCATGGCAATGTCAGAAAATTTTTTCACATCAAATTTTGGATACAGCTTCAACATTTTTTTTGCGTATTAAAGAAACACGTGCCCTCTTTTGTTCTTTAGAGAGCAAATGTGGGATCCATCGAGCTCTAATCCTTTGTATGCGGATCTACTTTTTTAGAATGAAATGCACTTTTGATGATGAAATGCCAGTTATCTTAATTAACTCCCTAAGGGTATATTTTGCATCAGTTTTAAGAAGTCATTTTATTTTCACTTCTGCTTGTTTGGTGGTTTCACTGATTCTTTGACCCAACTTTGGTAAATAATTTTCTTATTTCTCGACAAAAGCATATGTTTTAATACTCATTAGAAGTGCCTTGCCGAGCCACTTCTAATGAGTACATACATCATGTTTTTGTTGAGAAATAAGAAAAAAATATAGATACTTTCTGGTTGAAAAAAGTGCCTTATCAAGAGCTGTGGTTAACCAGTACTTGTGCACATTTTTTCACAAGTAACAGTAAACTGACAACTGTCCTTCTTGAACCAGCAGATGTGGGAGAATGCCTATAGATATTATTTCATGACCAATCTCCACGAAAATTATGTGACGAAGCTGAGAGTCGAACCTGCAACCCCTGGATCAGCAGCCAGATGTGCTACCAACTGCACTGTGGAGCCTAGTCAACATTGTGTGTTGAAAATTAACCCTTCTCATGCTGAATAAATTAAGATGCCACACCCACTTCTAATTTCCAGCCAATCAGATTACTTGATCCGGGTTTTTGATAGAAATTCACATATTTAATGACAAACAGTGCAGATCCAGATCAGTTGGCTAGTTGGCTTCTTCAGAAAGCCAACTGATCTGGATCAACACTGTTTGCTAAGACAGGGCATGACATGTTTAGCAAGAGAAGGGTTAATTTTGAAGCATATCAAGGGAATGATATGGAGATCTGATTACTCTATTGTGCCATGTTTCAAAACAAAAATCAATACAATGGCCTCATTTTCGAAACTTCTTGACCAACGATTCTTTTCAAATGAAGGTGAAAACCCAGCTTATAATGCCTGATGGCAAAATAAACAAGCAATGTGCAATAAATTTAGAAGGGAAAAAGAAGGACTGGAAAGAACAAGCAGGCATATTTCCACATTAATGATATTTTAATTATTTTTTTTTTTAATTCACTTTTTTTTTTAGAGAAAATAAGGCTTGACAGTTCATGTGAATCATCTGCTTAGCAGATGATTTAGCTGAAATGCCTAGTCTTATTTAATATGAAAAATAATAAAAAATATATAAAAAAAACTTTGTGGAAGTTTATGTTGCACCTGCATACTAAAATGTGAAGACAATACCAGAATAGCGAGAGTTGTTATCGTTGTTTAGTTCAGTCGGATAATAATATTCAGTGATGTGAATTTTACAGTTTGTAGGCTTCATTTAGGGTGGTCCCTAGGGCAGATGCAAGGGGTGGATCCTAGGGTGGAAATAAGTACACGGATGAACAAACGGACGATCAAACAAATGGAAACTTGCAAGCATGTTGCCCATGCGAATGCAAGAGTGACAAAAATAGAAAGTCATCTGCAATAATTTTGCTTAGGGTTTATAATTTTATAGTTAATGCAAGGTCATTTACTTTTAGGGAAGACATACATAAATTTTATGTTACATGTACAAAAACAAGTTATCTAATGACATCCAGAAATTATATTACCATGTATAATAATGTAACAGGACAAGGTAATCCCAAAAATTTTAATCTGATTTTCCTTTACCCTACAGGCAAAGTTTGACAGGACATAAACAAATATGATTCAATGACACCTTTGGTCAGCAAATGGGTTTCATTTTTCACATTCTCTAGGCAAAGCAAGCAGACAGACAAATTGTAACAATTTTTGTTTTCTTCACTGATGATTTGTAAGAAATGTCAAACTCTATTTTTTGAGAAAAATTAGAAAATAATTTCAAAATAGTGAAATTTTTATGCATGCATATTATGCAAGTCTCTTCCAATGTTTTATACATATGAGCTCCTTCTCAACTCCATATATATTTATCATGCATAGCTTCAGACAAGAGGAATATCCAGAGAATCATTTTTCTTATTTATGTGATTCAGGGCCCAGTTGTTCAAAACTAATGATGTTGTTAGTTAACATATCGTTAAAACTTTGATCATTAAATATGGCATATACCCTGATATTTTTGTGGAAAAAATGTGAGTAGCTTTTGCATTTGCAAAAGCTACTCACATTTTTTTCAGCAAAAATACCTGTGAATTCAATATTGTACTTACTAGAACAGTTAACATTTTGACCACTAACATGCTCGTTAAGCTAACAACGCTTTGAATAACTGGGCCCAGAAAAATATCCTTACTTTTTGTTGAAAAGACCACCTTATATGGAGCTATAATCAAGATACCCTAATAACCCTAAATATTGGGACAGACAGGCCTGAACAAATAGTGTAGACCCAGATCAGATGCCGCAAAATGTGGCATCTGATCAGGGTCTACACTGTTTGCCACTCATCCAGCACTATTTCAGACAAATTGACAGGTAGTAAAATAGACTTTTTCAAATTTTAGGACATATTATGGTAAAGAGTTAAGGTGTCCCAATACTTAGGATAAATACGGTACCACACTCTAAACTGATAAAACATATACTTACAGATCACACTCTTCGAACCATTCCACACTATTTTGAACTTTGCCACCATATTTAATGGTTGATGTCTGGAACTTCTCCTTTCCCAGTGCAATGGTTACAAATACATCTGTCACTTTTGCGCCTGTAGAAATATGGAATAAAAACTGTTAACATATCACTCAAACAAATAAAAACGTAAAACGATAATATCCCATATTATCGTGTCACGGGCAGATAATAAAATGACGAAATTTACCCTTTAGCAATCCCAAACCAGATCTCTTTTATATCAATGCATGTACCAAGTTTGGTTACAATCCCATGATATTTACTCGTTATCGTCAGGAAACGAAAATATATGCATGTCTTGGGCAGATAGCTCTGTCAAAATTTGACGAAATTTGCCCATTAGCAATCCCAAATCAGATCTCTACAACATCAATGCACATACCAAGTTTGGTGAAAATCCACTGATGTTTACTCAAGTTATCAAGAAACGAAATACAGACAGATGGAAGGACATACGACTGATGGACAGACCGACAGAAACACGGACATCCAACGTCAAACCATAATACCCTGCTACTATCATGTGGGGGGGTATAAAAATACAGAATATTTGCAACACACTGCGTTTCCCTTTATATTCTATATATTACCATAGACTAGGGTAAGAGGGGGTTCCAGAAATCATTTTTTCTTACACTCAGGGATAAAAGAGTTAATGTACTGACTTGTATATTCTCTCCTTACCCCTGAATTTCTAAAGTGGAATCTTCCATGTTTGAGTCTGGACAGAACTTTACTCCAAAGAGGGGTAACAACCTAAAATCTGACACAGAATAGCAAACAGTGTAGATCCTGATGAGACAGCCTATTATGACCAAACAAAATCTGTTGGTCTGCAGGGCTGGCAGAACTAGATTCTATTAGTAAAATAGACATTCTTGATTCTGATTAGAATGTGCCCAGGCTGATCTGTGTCTTCATTTTCTACCTATATATAATTATGTACTTTTTTGTTTGCTGGACTCAATACAAATAAGCCCTGTCATTAGAAAAGTGTTTTCAGGGCAAAAGTGAAGAGTAAACTTGGATAACACCAGTTAAGTATTCAAAAAATATATGTGGTGGGTACTCAACAGAGTGAGGCACTTCTAAAGAGTACTGCAACATATATTTGGATGTAGAAATAAGAAATTTATCAGCATATTTTTGTTGAAAAAACAACAACAAAAAACGACTGCCTTATCTGCAGCTGTGGACCTAAGAGCCAGATCACTCAGCCAGTGAAGCTGCAATGTTTGATAAGGAATTTAACCCTTGTCGTGCTGAATAAATTAAGATGCCACACCCACTTCTATTTTTCAGCCAACCGGAATACTTGATCTGGATTGTTGCTATAAATTCACATACTTAATGGAAAACAGTGCAGATTTAGATCAGTTGGCTTCTGAAAATAGTGCAGATTTAGATCTTCTGAAGAAGCCAACTGATCTAAATCTGCACTGTTTTCCATTAAGTATGTGAATTTATAGCAACAATCCAGATCAAGTATTCCGTCAGAAGCCAACTGATCTAAATCTGCACTGTTTTCCATTAAGTATGTGAATTTATAGCAACAATCCAGATCAAGTATTCCGGTTGGTCTGGATCTACTCTGTTTGCAAAGGCACGGTACATCCAGGTCTAGCAGGACTATGGTTAATAGAGCTGACTATGGTGCCAAATTATGACTATCATGATATTATCACTATAAGAGAACCCCCTATCACGATACTATTATAATCAAGGGTCTAATATCACAATGCATCACCATAGTATCACCCTCTCCAAATCACAGAGTATTTCAATGAATTTTGTTGATTTTATAAAGACCAGACTATATGTAATGACATCTATTAACATTACTACCTTCTCAAATAACTCTGCCACCATTTTAACAAACATTTTTTGCAAAACTAAAGTCCTTTTTGTTCTCCTACTTTGTTAATTTAGACAAAAACAGCTTCAGAATGGTATTAATTTACAGGGACAAAAACCATCGACAGCTGAAGAAACTATCGGCGATAGTCACCAATAGTTGAAAACACTATCATGACAGCACTATCATGGCAGTCGCTATCATGATGCATCGATGTATCATTAATACACCCATAGAACTTAATTATACATAAATATTCTGAATTGCCAAATGATTCTTTAACAGACAATGAAGGTCCTGATCAGACTTTATGGACATGCCTTATAAGGCATATTTTCACATGATTCAGTTCATTTACAACAAACAGAGCTCCAGATAAGGCTCTTTGTTCATCTGAAAAGTACTGCTATTTTCTTATTTCTCGACAAAAACATGTGTTGTGGGTACTCATTAGAAGTGCCTCGGTGAGGCACTTCTAATGAGTACCCACAACATATGTTTTTGTCGAGAAAATAGGAAGATATTATATGGATACCCAACTTATCTGGAGCTATGAGTGAAGTACCTCTTTGATGCAATTATGCAAGAAAACAAGTTTTTATGAATATAAAGGTTATGGTTTTGAATATCACTTACTCAGCTAGTCAAATATTAGCATTTTGACACAATTTAAACTTAGCAAATAAATACAACAAAGTTTTCTCCATTTTAGCTAAGTCAGATGATTTATCTACAACCTATAAAAACTGGTATCCCCTTTCTTTATGATTATCACGACTCCAGGTAAGAATATTCAGGTAAATATTTTTCTTATTTCTCAACGAAAATATATCATGTAGGTATTCATTAGAAGTACCTCCATGAGGAGCTTTCAATGAGTACCCACAACATATATTTTAATTGAGTTAAAAAAAAATAGCAATACATGTACTTTCTAGACAAAAAAAGCAACTTATCTAGAGCTATGTTATTGCAGCTGCATTACCATAGTAACCCTAAGTATTGGGTAGGCTAGGCACTTGCAAACAGTGTAGACCAAGATCAGATGCTACAGAATGTAAATGTGGCACCTGTCAGGGTCTACATAGCCATATATACAGCAATATTTTAAACACACTCAACAGGTGGTAGGATGGACTTGATTGATTGATTGTGTTGGGGTTTAACGACACGTCAACCCTTGAGGGTCATTTTGTGTCGTCTCCCAGAGAAAGGGAGAAAAGAGATAGAAGAGAGAGTAGAGGAGATGAAAGAGAGGGACAGGGAAGAAAGAGGAACAGGAATGAAAGTGAAGAAACAGAAGAAATAAAAACATTCCCCCTCTACCCTTACCCACTACAAGGATAGCAGGCCTTGCCCAACTGTAAGCCAATATCAGTTGGACGCCCCAGTGATGTCAAATTATAGGACAAGTATGGTAAGTAGATAAGGTGTCCCAATACATACAGTAAATATGGTATTTATAGGTGCAGTAAACATCAAAAAGGTACTAGCCTTTACCACTCTCTGGGCTAAATCAGAAGATGACAAACTTATCTTTCCTAGAAAACAGGATGTGACGCTTCATGCTAATTGTTTCCATTGAAGACAATTTGCATGAAATGTCAAAACTTGTTGTCTGGGTTAAAATAAGAAAAATATCAAAACCTGTTGTCTGGGTAAAGTAGGTAAAATATTTCAATATGCCCTCTGCTAAAATCTTTACACAGAGTGCCAAGCATTATGCATACTTGATTTTGATTGAGTTGGGGTTTAACGACACGTCAACCCTTGTGGGTCATTTTGTGTCGTCTCCTAGAGAAAGGGAGAAAAAAGATAGAAGAGATAGTAGAGGAGATGAAAGAGAGGGACAGGGAAGAAAGAGGAACAGGAATGAAAGTGAAGCGCGCATATCCAAGGGTACGTGTACATTTTGTGCTGTGGCAGCTCTCTCTTATGATCATATAAAATTTTAGTCAGCATTTTCTATAGTTGCAATCCTTAACTTATATTAAAGCAATAAAAACAAGAGTTAAAACCTGCTGTGTAAAACTCAGAAAGATTGATGCTGGCTTTAAATTTTAGAGTCTAGTTTTGACCATATTATTGTCAAGTATGCATACTTGACAATAATATGGTCAAAACTAGACTCTAAAATTTAAAGCCAGCATCAATCTTTCTGAGTTTTACACAGCAGGTTTTAACTCTTGTTTTTATTGCTTTAATATAAGTTAAGGATTGCAACTATAGAAAATGCTGACTAAAATTTTATATGATCATAAGAGAGAGCTGCCACAGCACAAAATGTACACGTACCCTTGGATATGCGCGCCCAGCACAGATTCAAATTGGGATGTGCTCATGTAAAAACGTACCTTCGCACATGTGTGCTAAGCAAAGACTCAGATCAAATTGCTCTAATGCAGTTTTGGGCACATTTTGAATAGCCAAGGATGCAAAGTTTCTTCATGCGGACAATGAAGACTCTGATCAGACTGCTGATGTATTGGAAACATATGTCAGAAGATATGTTTTCTAGCCTTGCAGCTCCAGTGAATCATTATCTGACATCTACATGTAAACCAAAAACTGACTTTGTTAAATAACAATACATGCAACATAATGCAAGAAAAAGACCAATATAACACATGCGCACAATATACCGTAGTCAATCTAATTACCGCACATACCCCTATAAGCACATAGTCAAGCAAATCCATAGTCTTAAGATTACAGCCAGTGTACTTTTTTGTCTACTTCTACCCATTTGAATAGCATCAACTTGTCGATGCAATTCAAATGAGTACCCACAACATATGCTTTTGTAAAGAAAATCAGAAACACATCGCATAAGCATCATTTGGTAAGTCTTTCGCTGATCGTGTTTTAAGTGTTCCCTTATGGATACATATTTTACTACAAGTTTTCCCAGTAATTTTGAAAAACCTAAGCGCACAGTGTGGTAATTAGGTCGAATACACATTTGCAGACTCTGATCAGAACCTCCATTGCCTGCTTACAGAATCAATGGTAAGGTAAATGTCCTAAAATTTCAAACAATTTACTTTATACTTTTTTGGCTTAAATTTTGCTTTTTATGCATTTGTCTTTTATAATACTTTGTGGAATGGCAAACAGTGAAGACCCTTCAGGAGCTGTCTGATCTGGGTCTGAACTGTTTGTATATAACATTTTGTTGGACACTTTGGTGTATGAAAATTTCGGACATTTACCATAATATAGAATAAATCTTATTTACCCTAAGAGTTTGGACAGAAGCCTGAGCAAACAGTGAATTCCCAGATCAGATGCTGCAGAACACAGCATCTGCTCAAGGTCTACACTGTTTGCCACTCATCCATCAGTACTCCAGACATATCAGCTCATTGTAAAATGAACTTATTCAAATTGACAAGTACCGTAGGGAGTCATCATTTCAGAAGACCTAGAGTAAATGCATTATTGATCAACACAGAAGGATATATCTAGGTAAGAGTGGGTATCATGTAAATATTTTTCTTATTTCTCCATGAAAACATATACTGTGGGTACTCATTAGAAGTGCCTAAGTGAGGCACTTCTAATGAGTACCATACAAAAATGTGCTGTGGGTACTCATTAGAAGCCCCCTCAGCAAGGCGCTTCTAATGAGTACCCACAACATATGTTTTCAGGGAGAAATAAGAAAAATATTGATACTTTTGGATTGAAAAAAGCATCTTATCAAGAGCTATGCAGAAAGCCCTGATCTGACTTTGCAGACATGCATGCTGATCTGGACTAATGCTACTTAACCCTTAAAGTGCCAAGCAAAATTTGTAGCAGACGACATTCTAATTTTTTTTTTTTTTCTATTTTTCAAAGAAAATAAGTCTTGAAATTTCATGAGAATCGTCTGCTTGGCAGATGGTTCACATGAAATGTCAAGACTTGTTTTCTCTAAAAAAAAAAAAAAAAAAATTTTGAATGTCGCCTGCTACAAATTTTGCTTGGGGCTTTAAGAGTTAAATATGTCATACGGGCCTGTTCTTCCACTGCACATCATGTACTTTAGAGGTCTAGACAAAAAACATTTTTTTAGCAAAAAAATTATTAACATTTTTCTTGTGTCTGGGTGAAAACATATCATATTTGCCCTAATAACAGCACAGTGCACCTAATTTTTCTTTACGTTTAACACTCTGGGTAAATTTTCAGCAGACAACATTTTGAAATATTTTTCTTATTTTTCCGATTGATTGATTGTGTTGGGGTTTAACGACACGTCAACCCTTGAGGGTCATTTTGTGTCGTCTCCCAGAGAAAGGGAGAAAAGAGATAGAAGAGAGAGTAGAGGAGATGAAAGAGAGGGACAGGGTAGAAAGAGGAACAGGAATGAAAGTGAAGAAACAGAAGAAATAAAAACATTCCCCCTCTACCCTTACCCACTACAAGGATAGCAGGCCTTGCCCAACTGTAAGCCAATATCAGTTGGACGCCCCGGTGATCTAAGATACACAGCACCGAGAAAACAGGATTTGACATTTCATGCTTATTTTTCCAAGAAAACAGGATTCGACATTTCATGCAAATTGTCTCCATTGGACACAATTTGCATAAAATGTCAAATCTTATTTTCTCAGAAAAATAAGAAAAATATCACCAATTTGCCCTCTGCCAAATTAGCCAAGAGAGTGGTAAAGGTTAAAAATAACTAGAAAAACTAGTAAAATATCCTCCCAATACAAGAACACTTCAAAGAAAGTGCAGCAGAGAACTTTATGAGGGGCATATTTAATGATACTTATACAATATTTTTCTGCTTTTTTAAACAAACATATGTTGTTGGTACTCATTTGAAATGCCTCAAATTCAAATGAGTACCAACAACATAGGTTTTTATAAAGAAGTAGATAAACATACACTGGCTGTAATCTAAACACTACTAAGGCCGAAAAAAAAAAGTTATTAGATTCTCAGACACTTTTTTTCAAAAAACAGATAGTATGTGCAGGTGGTTTTTTATTCTTATTTTTATTTTCCCGTTGGGTACATTCTTGGACATTTGTGTTTGTTTGGCTAAACAAAATGGCGACAGTTTGACTTTTATTTTACCGGAAGTATCTAAAATGCAAGTTTGAAATCTCAAACAACCTAAACAGATAGTAATTTACCAATTTCCTTCGCAAGTAAGTAAGAATGCCATATGTTTGTGGTCTGGATTGCAATTTGGTTAGAAATGATTCTCGGATAAGCAAGTAAGATCCAGTGTCACGTATTTTCATGGGCCGGAAAAAACTTACCACTGAAAAAAAATCATATATGCGGGACCTTTTGAACTGATGTAGCGACGTCTGAGAATCTAATACTTTTTTTTTACCTAAATTGCTTGACTGTGGGCGTATAGGAGCATGTGCGGTAATTAGGTCCAATACAGTATGTTGTGGGTACTCATTCGATGATGAGGTGCTTCTAATGAGTACCCACAAAGCTAAGGTACTTACTGCTTTTTCCTTTAAGCTTTCCCACCAGGCCTCTGGCTCTCAACACTGCAATAGACAAAGAATCATTTTGGTCAAAAAGAGTACCGTACTAACCCTTAAAATGCCAAGAAAACCTGCATCTGAAAATGTCGTCTGTTTATGTCATTTGCTGAATATTCTTGCAAACTTTTCAAACCTATTTTTGCATACAGGCAAACAGTGTGAACCCAGATCAGACTGCTCCTAAAGGAGCAGTCTGATCTGGGTCCACACTGTTTGCAGAAATGACTTTTAAAATCACAAGCAGGGAAAGCAGATGACAATTGTTGTGAATGGCAGTTTAAGGGTTGTTTGAGCTGAGGTTAGATCTCACTATGAACAATTTTCCAGTCATGTTGTGATGATGATGATTTGTTGATTTACATTTCTTATGACATTATTGATCATACATTTCCTAAAATTTCACACACTAGAATTTCTGATAAAATGGCATACGCTAACAGTGCAGATCCAGATCAGCTGGCTCCTGAAGTGAGCCGTCTGATCAATGTCTATATTGTTTACCATTCCACTGAGTATTTTAAGAAGCAACTACATAAAAATAAAAATTAGGCAAAAAATATGGACAAAATCAGTGCATTCCATTTAATAGACACTTTGAGTGCAAATTCTTTAATGTGTCTATAATTCAGTCACATAAGTATTCTAAACTAAAGGTGGTCCCCTCACTCACTCCAGCACAACAATTTCTGTCCCTGACCCCTCATGTCAAAAGGTCAAATTTTGGTATGTGTACTTATTATGTCTCCCCGCTTTAGGGTTGGGAGACATATTGTTTTTCCCCCGGGCGTCTTTCTGTCACACTCCTGTCCGCTCTATAACTTGAAAACCATTCAAGTTATCTTTACGAAACTTCATATAAATATTAATCAACATTAGATAATGTGCAGAGCGCAGGAACCATAACGCCTGCATTTATACTTCTTGAGTTTTTTTCCTTGGACTCTGTCACAAAACCGTGTCTGCTCTATAACTTGAAAACCGTTCAAGCAATCTTCACGAAACTTCATACAAATATCAATCAACATTAGACTACATGCAGAGTGCAAGAACCATAACTCTTGCATTTACACTTTTTGACTTATTTCCCTTTGACTCTGTCACAAAATTGTGTCTGCTCTATAACTTAAAAGCTGTTTAAGCTATCTTCTCGAAACTTCAAATAAATATCAATCAACATTAGACAATGAGCAGAGCACAAGAACCATAACTCTTGCATTTATACTTTTTGAGTTATTTCCCTTGGACTCTGTCACAAAATCCTGTCTGCTCTATAACTTGAAAACCGTTCAAGCTATCTTCACAAAGCTTCTTATAACTATCAATCAACATTAGACTACCCTGAAGGGCGCAAGAATCATAACTCTTACTTTTATACTTTTTGACTTACATCCCTTGGACTCTGTCACAAAATCGTGTCTGTTCTATAACTTGAAAACCATTCAAGCTATCTTCAGGAAACTTCATATAATTATCAATCAACATTAGATGATGTGCAGAGTGCAAGAACCATAACTCTTGCATTTATACTTTTTGAGTTATTCCCCTTGGACTCTGTCACAAAACTGTGTCCGCTCTATAACTTGAAAACCATTTAAGCTATCTTCTAGAAACTTCTTATAACTATCAATCAACATTAGACGACCTGAAGGGTGGGTGCAAGGATCATAACTCTTACATTTATACTTTTTGAGTTATATCCCTTGGACTCTGTCACAAAATCGTGTCTGCTCTATAACTTGAAAACCGTTCAAGCTATCTTCAGGAAACTTCATATAAATATCAATCAACATTAGACGATGTGCAGAGTGCAAGAACCATAACTCTTGCATTTATACTTGTCGAGTTATTTCCCTTGGACTTGTTACAAAATTGTGTCCGCTCTATAACTTGAAAACCGTTCAAGCTATCTTTACAAAACTTCATATAAATATCAATCAAGATTAGACGACTTGCAGAGTGCAAGAACCATAACTCTTGCATTTATACTTTTTTAGTTATTTCCCTAGGAACTTTGTCCATCACAAAATAATGTCCACTCTGTAACTTGAAACCTTTTCAAGATATCTTCAAGAAACTTCATGTAAATATCAATCAACATTAGACTTGTGTTGGGGTTTAACGACACGTCAACCCTTGAGGGTCATTTTGTGTCGTCTCCCAGAGAAAGGGAGAAAAGAGATAGAAGAGAGAGTAGAGGAGATGAAAGAGAGGGACAGGGAAGAAAGAGGAACAGGAATAAAAGTGAAGAAACAGAAGAAATAAAAACATTCCCCCTCTACCCTTACCCACTACAAGGATAGCAGGCCTTGCCCAACTGTAAGCCAATATCAGTTGGACGCCCCAGTGATGTAAGATACACAGCACCTTCGCACCACCCGACCACCCCAATCAACATTAGACAACGTGCAGAGCGCAAGAACCATAACTCTTGCATTTATACTTTTTGGGTTATTTCCCTTGGAACTTTGTCTGTCATAGAAAACGTGTCCACTCTATAACTTGAAAAATGTTCATGAAACTTTATATGAATATCAATCAACATTAGATGACATGCAAAGCATAAGAACCATAACTCTTGCATTTATACTTTTTAGTTATTTTCCTTGGAATCTCAGTAGTTAATATAAATGTTTGCTGAATGTACAATACAATATGACACCAAAAAAGGGGGAAGACATCTATGTTTTTGTAGAAAAACAAATTCTGGTTTTTGGTTGTTTCTCTCTCTATTCCTACATCACTGGAAGGATTTCAATCAAAGTTGATGAGTACCTTCTTCATATGCTAGGATATAAAACATCATTTTTGTCCCCAATCCCTGAGACCTGGACAAGTTGTCAAAGCTAGGTCCTTGTACTTATTTTTCTTCATTAGATTACTCTATCTCCTCCAACACAACTGGAACAATTTCAACCTATGTGGCCTTATACATGTATTTTCCTCATGTATTAGCAGTGCTTGCATTAAGGGAAGTCTGGGAGTCAGGGACTCCCAAAAATTGCCCTGGGACGTCCAAAAATCAATGCCAGGAAGTCTGGGACTCCCAACTTTTAAAGATATTTAGTCAATATAACAAAAATTTAGAATGAATTTATGTGTTATTTAGCTTAAGAATGGCGGTTTTACTCCATACATGAGAGTTTAAGAATATTGAGGTTGAATTTCTGAAAGTGAGTGAAAAAAATTTGATCACCAGGACTTCCAGATATTGGAGCTAGGAAGTCCTGTGACTTCCCGATTTTGACAGTTAGTGCAAGCACTGTATAATTAGGGTCATAAAATGACACAATGATGTTTGTTTCCAACCCTGGGGCATGTGCCAGGCATTTAAAAGTCAAATCTTGGTACTGATTTTTAACTGTTACAGAGGTCAAAAAGTCAAATCTTGGTAATGCATGATTATGTTTGTTTGAATTCTTGTCTAATGACACATCAACCCTTTTGTGTCACTTTGCAAGTGCCTAGGAGATAAGGTAACAGGCTATACTGTGACAAATAAGAACCAGTTGAGTGACAAATAAGAACCAGTTGACGTCTGGTTCTCAGAAAGGTACTTGAACAGCAGCATAGTAAGCAGCTGTCTAGGAGATGGGGTAACAGTCTAGTGCTGTGGTGCACTCGAGATTGGGATGTAGTGGGTTCAATCCCTGAGAGCACCAAGTGTTGTGTCCTTGAGCACGACTTACCAAAATACCTGTGAAAAATACAGGAATATACCCTTGCTTTCATTACTATTCTGGCTCTGAACTAGCGGGCTATCAACAATTTTTCAGAGAAAACACTTCAAGGACAACTTGCAGATTAATGGCAGTTAAAAAACTTTCCTTCTTCCTATACTTTGACATAACATATCAAAATTAATAAATGAAAACAAGGGTATTTCAGAGGTGTTCCAATATTTTAGGTAAGTTGTATAACCCCTTTATCCACACTGCTTAGTACAGATTTCTGCCCAGGAAGACCTGCCTAGAATGAATGTGAGGGAATCGAGACAATTCATCGACAAGACAACTCATCGACACGGTTTTTGGAGACAATTCACCGACACAATTGAAGACAACTCATCGACACTTTTTGAAGACAATTGGCAACCATAGGTAATTAAGGGTAATTATGGATAAGTGGTACATTGTATTTGATTGATCATACCTGCGAATGACTAGCTACCTGTTCTGTCTGTCAGTGAACAGTCTCAGAATCGATTATTGGGCTAAGAATGCGGAAAGGTTTTTAATTTTAGTCATGACTGATGTTCTGCATCATTTACGATGCAGCTGCTGACGGATGCGCGCTCAGCGCCACCGCTGTGCAGTAAGACCGGAATTGGAAGTTTAATAGATGATGACTTGATCATGTTGATGTCGCACACTTTGACTGTCGGGGAGCTGTCTCAAAGTCCCACTGAGGCTAACATGTAGCTTTTAGGATGTTGATTGCTATGGAACTGCAATATTGATAATACGACCACTGGAATTGTAGGATAATTGAGCCTCGAGATCTGTACAATTTGCATTTAGATACCCAATTCTGATCATCGAGATATAAACCGTGTCGGTGAATTATCATCAACATCGAGGTAGTCATGTCAGTCAAGTATGTAATCAACTGATGCACGTGACCAAGCTCATCAACTCTGCTACATGACACTGATGTATTAATGATTAACAGTCAAATTCCTATTATTATCACAATTCGAACAACAAAAATTTAGGAAATAAATGAAAAAAACTCATATAAACGAATATCCAGCTTAACTTTCCATCTTCTTTATTTTAATTAAGAAAGTTTTGAATAATATTTTACCAAGTTCCATATACGTATATTTTCCTTTAAATCATGCTTTTAAAATAAAATGCGTAAGTTTATTTACGCCAGCCATCCTATGCGGTTAAAATGGTCTCTTAATTGTCATCAATAAGCCAAAAAATATTGAATTAATATCCTAAATTTGTTATTTTGATCATAAACGTGATAATAAATCATTTTATTTTCAAAACATTGTCTTCATTTTATCTGCTTGGGTATAATTTCAACATAATAATGTGTCGGTTGTCTTCAATTGTGTCGGTGAATTGTCTCCAAAAACCGTGTCGATGAGTTGTCTTCAATTGTGTCGGTGAATTGTCTCCAAAAACCGTGTCGACGAGTTATCTTGTCGATGAATTGTCTTGTTCCCAATGTGAGGATGTAAGGTAGTATATAGAGTGTACAAGTCATTAGTATCGGATATTGCCCTCACCCATCCACCCACTGGGAATCATGGTGGGGGCTGGCCTGGCTAATGTGTGGGACTATTACCTTTTGGATGTCCCCACAGTGCTGGGAAAGTACCTGGGTTGTGATTTCATGCCAAAATAGTGGGAACTACTACATACATGCCATGAGCTCTTGGCAGAAATCTGTGAGATCAGGCTAATTTTTAGGGGAGATTTGGCAAAATTCTGTGAGATTTTCATAAAAATCACTTTCAAGCTCATAGAAATAAGTTTAAAGCCTTTATTTTGATGAATTAAGCATATCAAAAGTATAATGTTGTGTAATTTATAATTAGTTCTTCATAAAATACTTCATAAAATATTCTTTTAGAGGGTCTGAAAATTCTGTGAGATTTGAAATTCTTATGGGAAATGGGTTGCAAAATAGCCAAATTCTGTGAGATTTTGTCTCACAGTGTGAGGAATGGCATGTATGCTACTAAGATTTTACATTTTTTTGATTCTTATTTTTTCATTGTCCCCTAGGGGTGGGGAAAATAAGCTGGGCTTTTACTATCCAGTTGCCCTCCCAGTGCTGTGTATTTAGCAGGGCCGCAATGGAGGGAAAGTCATTATCTCCACTATTCCCCGTGCATGGGTGTTGGGGCAGTGGATACAAATGACTGGTGCTCAGAAAGAAAACAAAATTAATTTGGGTCATCTGAATCACAAGATTCATGCTTGATATTTAAAAGGGAAACCTAACACAGCTGACAGTGAAACAGTCAGCTTGAATGGACATTTTGACAGACCATCTGAGATACTGAGGTCTGATATCGATGGTGAGTCCCAGTAAATTGATACAATTCACAAACACCTTTACTATATTTTTTTTTATTTACCTATTTTGTATCAAATACTTTATTCCCCTACCTGGTTGGTGTAAAGTGAGTCCAGGATTTTTTTGAATGTCCAATGACACTTTATTATGATTCAGTTTGTTTTGATGACTCAAAAAGGGTGGTTCAGTTGTATTACATTTAAGCATCACTATTGACTTTGTCCTAATCTGTCTGTTCTTTTTTTTATTATTATTATTATCATAGATAAATCATTTTCAGTGGCCATATATGAAACATTTTAAAGATATTTTCATTTTTCTTGCACCCACCTGTAAACTGTACATGTGTAGGTTCCCAGGTCATGATTGGAACTTTTCCTCATACACTGTCATAAGCACCTGTATGATCCAGATCGAATTTTTTGACACCTGAAACTGCAATATTTTTTATAACTTAGAACACATTTTAACATAATAAATAGCACCAATTTTCCTTCAAATATGAGTCCTTATATTTTTAATAGACTCGTTTCCTTTTTTAGTGCATTATTCATTTCCAGACACTTTTATTGTTAAAAACACATCACACCGTTTAGTCTGTACTTCCGTATGACAATCACCTGTGTTATTTACTAACATTGCGCATGCGTACATACCTGGTGAGGGTCGATAAAAAATTATTTCTATTCTGTGGAGGAAAAAAAAAGCAGTTACAACTATCCTTCTGTAGCATACAAAACAAAAACAGATAAGAATGTGACGAAGCTTTAGGCAGAGTCGATTTACTCGGCGCAAAAGGCGCAAATTTTACTTTTTGTATTTGATAGAGGGCCCTGGGCAGTACTAATGTAGAAGTAGAAGTAGAAGAGGGCCACTTGGTAGACTGGCTTAATTTTAGCTAAAAGTGTAACCCTCTCGAAATATTGTATAAATTAAAAATAAATAAATAAATAAATGGTTCTAAGTACATTTGGTAAAAATTTTCAGCTCGGCGAAAATGGTTCTAAGTACATTTGATAAAACTTTTCAGGAACCACAAAATACTTAAAGGCTCCATATTCCTCAAAAATAGACATTTTATTATTCAAGAAAGGTAAAATATTAACGAATACAATCATAAAATTGGCACCTGACAGCCTGTAAAAATTCAGTTAGTCTCGCGTTCTTGAACTGGATCAAAATGAAATGATTTTTTTATCGTATCTCTGAATTAATGTTGCCAATATTAATTCAGAGATGCGATAAAAAATCACTTCATTTTTTATCAAAATGAAATGATTTTTTACTACATTTGATAAAACTTATCAGGAACAACTAAATACTTCAAGTTTATTTTTATTTACTACATTTGATAAAACGTTTCAGGAACAACTAAATAATTATTTTTTTTTTCTTTGTCATCTTTTCTCTCTTTTTTTATTTATTTTTTTTTATTTTGATATTTCAATTTATTCTGTTTATCTAATATTGCGTAAATAATATTCAACTCAGTTACAGTTTATCATTTGCTCATGTTTCATTCTGAAAGAAAATATCCAGCAGACACACAGCATTGAAACAACGTCGATTCAACGTTAAGACCGTGGGGAGTGGAGTAAAAGCACTTTTACAGCTAGCCAACTTCACCCTGGGTCCCGATGCTACTCTTAATACAGAATACGTAAAAATTCGGTTCGCATAAAGAATCCTAACTCAGTTAATGCATCAAAGCGAAAACATAAAAATCAAATTAATCACTATAGTAAATGAAAACCAATAGTTGAACCACGGCGGGCCAAGCCAAAGACATATCGTCAAGCCCCAAACCACTGGTTAATGTTTTACGAAGAGGCCGTCATTGAGTCTGCCCAACCGCCGTCGTGCAATTAAAGAGTGAAGCATAGCCATCAACAATGATTGGGTTAACTAGGCATGCAGTCTGCCGCATAATACCCAGGCTATAGTCAATTCTTTTATAACGATTAATAAGTTTTCTGAATTGCTCCGAAAAGTTAGATTTTCCTACAATTTTTCTAAATTTGTACACTAAGTCACCGTAAAATTCTGGTTCCGATATACCTTGTTGCAGAAGTGTTTTCAGACTGACGCTATATTTTTCTATCAAGGCACTGTGTCTGCGATAAAATTTCGAAAACGCCTTACGAAGTTTAAAATAACGATAGCTCTGCCTAAGAAGTTTGGCAGTAAGCGCTTTATTACGGTAGTTAAAGTCACACAGATTTGAAGAAGCCCTGGCGAATCTAATAAGTTGAGATATGTATACCCCATATGAGGTACGCCGGGGGACATCGCCATCCAGAAAAGGGAAATTGACTACATCAAAATCAAAATCGTCCCGTTTGTCATAAATTTTGGTGGAAACTGTACCATTAGATATACATTGATTCAAATCCAAAAAAGGTGCCTCGGTATCGGTAGAATTTGCTCTATTTAATTGGAGTTCTGTAGGGTATATGCGATCCACCATTTGGTCAAAGTAAATATTGTTAATATTTAATAAATCATCAAGGTATCTTGAAGTTGAATTGAAAGCCTCAATAATGTCAGCCTGATTTTCACGTGAGAGAGACTTCATGAAATCTCTCTCATAACAAAAAAAAAGAAACAAATCTGCAACAAGAGGGGCACAATTAGTTCCCATCGGAATACCAATAGTTTGCCTATAAAGTTTTGTTCCAAATCTAATAAAAATAGTATCCAAAAGATAAACAAGGGCATCACAGACTTTTTGTCACGACCATGAATTGTGATTATTGTATACATCAGAAGTGAAAAAGCACATTCTTCGTTGCAAGCCAAATATTGGGTATTCTCCCGAATAAACGTTCGGTTAATTAAATCAATCAGTTTATCTTTTATAAGATGATGAGGTAACGTAGTATACAGTGTAGAAAAATCATATGTAGACAATTTAGAAGCCTGAAAGTTTTTAGATTTAAGTTTATTGAAAACATCATTGGAATTTTTAATTGACCAAAAATAGTTAATTCCGTCCCTTTCGTAAACAGTATCATAGTATCTAATCCAATGTTTTTTTAACTGCAGTAAGGCATGAAGTTAGCAGTTTGGACAAAGCAGTAGTCGTACATGAACTAGAATTAGCAATGAAACGTGCTTTATAAGGTCGTTTACGAAGTTTCGGTAACCAATATAACGTAGGAAGTCTGTCTTGTTTTTCTTTGAAACTCACTGCAAACTTATCAGTAATATCGATAGAATGGGTGTTAACAATAGATCTCTCGTCAGTAGAAATCCGTTCATATGTTTTGTTACTACCAAGTTCTTGTACTAGAGTATTGATATAATAAATTCGTCACACAACAACAACATTATTACCAGCTTTATCAGCTGGAGCCAAAACATACTTCCTATGAAATTATTGGATATCTTATTACAAATATCGAAAAATAATTTAGGCTTAGGAGGAGAAGCTCAAGGTTATTAGAGTAAAATAACACACGTTCATCAATGATCTTAAAAACCTTAAATTTAACGTCGATTCAACGTCAAGACCATGAATCAACGTTGAGTCGACGTTGTTCACAACGTTGACCAGAAACAACGCTGTGTGCCCGCTGTGGGATATATAATTCATTGAGATACAAGTACCATATTGCACCTGAAATGCTGAAATATGTCAGTGTTATTCTCAATGTAAAACAACTATAACGTTAACTTGCGTTACAACCTAAAATGAAAAACATATATAGATAAACCCGTATTTTCACATCAAATTCTGTTTGTATAATGTATATTTTTTGTTTTGTTTTATACGTTTTAAAATGCACAAACTATTTCAAAAACAAAAGCAGGGATCAGGAAAGGATAGGCATCACTTCAAGTAGGTCAAACATCTTTACTCAAAGCAAAATTAAACCAAAGACATCTTTGATAAAACTAATATATAATTATAATTACTTGCGGACATACTCGGGGTGGGGTCTTAGTGGGAGGACACAAACTCTAGACCTTTATAAAAGAAATTTTCTTCTTTAATTAAAAAAACAACGAAAAAACAACAACAACAACAAAAAAAAAAAAAAAAAAACAAGAGGCCCACGGGTCACGATTCGCTCACCTTTTAAAAACAGCTATTGCATATCTGCAAATGCCATGCAACTTTCGTCCAGTAATGCTACAACAACTAGGACACAATTTTGACCATAGATCAAAGGTCGTCCTAGTATCATCATTTGAACAAACATTGTAGACCTTGAGTCCCAGATGCTGTATACCAGGATTCAGTCTCAACTCTTTCTTAGTTTTGGAGAAGAAGATTTTAAGTGTTTACCCTATATTGGCATGCAGCCAGCTTGTTCAATGGTGCAGAAGCATTTGAACAAATTGCCAATATCCCTTCGACAGAAGGCCTCATGTGAAATCTGGTGAAAATTGGTCGAGCAGTTTCAGAGAAGAAGTTTAAAGATTTCACGATTTTCTCGTACATAGCCTAAGGGCAAGGGCAGATAACCCCCAAACTTTTGATGGTACCTAAATAGTTTTACTACTTAAATCATACATTGTACGTTTCAGCCATTAGTCTTTAATACATTTTGAGACACTGGTCTTTCAACTTTTTCCTCATACAAATGTATGGGGATGAAAATTTGACCTTGCCATAAAAAGGTCAAAGGTTATCCTAGGATCATCATTTGAACAAACATCCTCTGTGCTATATACGAAGATTCAGCCATAAAGCATATGCATATTGGGACGCAAATTTTACCTTGCAGTAAAAAAAGTCAAGGGTCAACCTACGGTCATCATTTGGGAAAAAAAAAAAACTTGGTAGACTGAGTCCTCGATGTTTACCAGGATTCAGTCCTAAAGCTTTCTTGGTTCTGGAGAAGATTTTTAAGTGTTTTTACCATATATGGGCATGGCAGCCATCTTAATTAACGGAACGTGACCATTTGTACAAATTTTCTCTCCTCGTATAACAGAAGGTTACAAATGCGGTTTGAAGAAAAATGGCTCAGGGGTTTTAGAGGAGAAGTCGTTCAAATGTGTGGACAGACGACGGACGGCAAGTGATCACAATAGCTCATCCTGAACCTTTGGCTCAGGTGAGCTAAAAATAACAGAAAGAATAGTCGGGGCATAGCTTCATTGAAGGACAGCACTGACAATAAAATCTATAGTGAAAATACAAAGCAAACCTTCTTAATAAGCAGTTTCAGTCTGTCTTTACACGCTTATCCCCACTTAGGCTAGGGCAGATATGTATTCACGTCATAAAAAAGTTATTTTTGTCAGTGACTTGACATCACAATGTCATACCATGCAAGAAAAATTAATATTGACTGGCAAGGTCCAAGAGATGAGAAGTATTCAAACTAAGTCCGTCCAAACAATGAAATGTCTCCCTGATATATACACCAATCTGAATATTAAAAAAAAACAACAACAAAACACTTCTTCTGGATTAGACTGGTACATTCAGTCTGTACCCGGAAGAAGCAAGGCGAAATAAAGGATCTATTTTCGTTTAGACCCATTGTTCTAAAAGAATAAGACTGGATATTGGACTGATTGTCTGCTGTTTGATAGCCTCGCCCCAGACCGGAATACTGTCAGAAGAATGTAGAAAAGCGCATGCCTATTTTTAAGAGACTGACCCAACCAATTATAGGCCCATCTTATTAACATGCATTTTATGTAAGGTGATAGCTAGAGCATATAATTGCTTCCAATATCTCAAAACATCTGACCCAGCATAAAGACCTTTATGAATTCAAACATGGTATCCATGGAAAACGCTTCTGCGAAACCCAGTTAATTCAATTTGTGAAAGACCTGGGGAGGCGGCTGACTTTGGGGGAAACATACAAATTTAGTTCTTTTAGATTTTAGCGAAGCCTTCGACAAAGCAAATCATCTAAAATTGTTATCTAAATGGAAAGGCGAATGTTGATAAGGAGTGTATCTCAGATAAAAGACCTTGACAAAGCATACATTTTGATGGAAATCCGAAGGAAATCGGATAAGATAAGGAAGTTATTGAGGACTGAAGACGCCAACGTTATTTTTGTGGGCGCCGCCATTTTGAAGAGAATTTATGACGCCATAAAGTCTTAATTAAATATGCAATACTTAATTAAATATACTATCGGAAAAAAGTATTGCGACTCTGCCTTCAATCCTAAATATTTTTCTTATTGCCTTGGTTCAGTTAAAAATGTATATAGTAATTGAAAGAGTGACAAATTTTGCAAATTTTGCACACTTTAAAATTCTGATGAGTTTGTGCAGTCAGGCGTATCGACCGGTTTTTGTGCATGGGGGTCACCATACAAAAATTGCACTTGTAACTCACACTGCAGAAAACTGCATTTGCTCGTGCACCTTGTCGCTTGTTCAACATGAAAATCGTGGCATGTTTGTAGGTGATCTTTCTCCTTAAAAACCGTCCCATTACGACAAAAGGGATGACTTCAATTCCCCCATTGTTAACTTTCCATTCCTGAGCAGTAATATCCCTTCTGCACCAGCATACGGCGTTTACGTAATACAGTTAATCCGTTATGCCAGAGCCTGTTCAAATTATCAGGACTTCATGGAGCGTGGGAAAGTGCTCACTACAAAGTTGTTGAGCCAGGGGTATCAAAAAAAACAAACTGGTAGCAACACTTAAGAAGTTCTATGGGAGACATCATGATCAGGTCAATCCCTACAATGTGGCAGTTTCCAGAATTGTTTCTGATGTTTATGCCAAAGACGAGCCATAAGTAGACTTCCAAAATCCCGGACATACGCTTCTACCTACATTTCCTTCGTTCAGGCCTATGGGCATGGTGGGCGAAGCTTGCTTACCAAGTAATGCTTACTCTCCGCGGACGACTGATAACACCCTTTATTCTGGGGTCCATTCTGATTTGTCATTCGTTTACGGATTTATGAGTTTGGATTATTGCTTGGGTACCATGACCACAACTACTTACATACCCTAAGTATTGGAGAGATATACCTGATCTTACAGTGTAGACCCAAACAGGATGCCATATTACATCTAATAAATAGATACTGTAGACTATTTACGGTATCCGAAGCAATGAAAATCAACAACAATATAAGGCATATTGTATGTTTACATCCCTGGTATCCCTTATGACACTTTTTATGAGTTAGGCTCGGGGTTTAAAAATGGCTTAGTTCTGTTAGATATGACAAGAAAATGTGACAACTCCAAGATCATTCTTTAGCATTATGTACACAGTATAAACATTTTATTTATATTGTGCTATGAATCTTGATATAATTCTAAACAAAATGTTATTTTCTTTTAGGTATTAGGTGGAGTTATATGAACCTTAAGAGTCTTAAGAGTCATCAGATTCAACACAACTACCTTTTGCAAATGATCTTTCCAAGAAAAGTCAGTTTAAAATGCCTGGCAGAAGCATTTCAGTCGAAGTAAGGGCCCGCGTTATCGGTATGTTACAAAATTGGACCACGGCAAATCAAGCTGCTATGCAAGCCGGCGTACACAGAGCTACAGTGCACAGGATTAAATCGAAGTTCTTCAAACAGGCTCAGTGAAAAACAGGCCTAAACCTGGCAGAACGAGGTCGACTACGGCGGTCCAAGATAAGTTCCTGAAACTCACTGCCCTGAGACAGCGGTTTAAATCGTCTGTTAAACTTACTGCCAACCTTCGACAGACTACAGGAGTGGCAATCAACCCTCGCACTGTACGGAACCGACATAAATCTGCTGGCATCAAGCCTCGTAGACCTTGCCTGAGGAACAAGCTG
The DNA here is from genome assembly GCA_964016985.1 of Anodontia alba. NCBI lineage: Eukaryota > Metazoa > Mollusca > Bivalvia > Lucinida > Lucinidae > Anodontia > Anodontia alba. The sequence continues at coordinate 32,571,756 of OZ024834.1, forward strand.
ACTCCCTACCACAAGCGGGAGAGACACGCTTGGTGCCGTCATCGTCGCCGTTGGAGAAGGAATCAGTGGGGCAACATCCTTTGGCCAGACAATTCGCGTTTCAACGTTGATTTCTAGGACCGGCGTAAACGTGTATGGAGGAGAGTCAATGAGCGTTATGTTCCTGTAACCATAGCAGAACATGACAGATACGGCGGAGGCAGCGTTTTGGTTTGGGCGGCTGTGAGTTACAACCACAAGACTGACCTTCACATTGTTTAGGGAAACATGATGGCGTTGAAATACCGTGACGCAGTGCTTATCCCAACTGTTCAGCCTCTTGTTGCTCAGACTGGACTATAACGTTTCAGGATGTTAACGCACGTCCTCATCGGGCCAGGATTATTACGGATTCTGTCCAGCAGCAGGGACTACAGACTCTACCCTGGCAAGATCGCCGGATCTCTCACCCATAGAGCAGCTATGGGACGAGTTAGGGTGGAGAACTTAGGAGAGACACCCAAGTATCCGCAATCGTCAGCAACTGGAGCAAGCATTACGTCAGTAGTGGCAGGCAATTCCTTAGAGAACTGTACGGAATGTGATTAATAGTATGAGATCTCGTGTGAACGCTTGTATAGACCGTAACGAAGGCCACACCAGGTACCGAGTAGGTTATGTGGTAACAATGAGATCTCGTGTATACGCTGTTTGTATACGCTGTAATGGAGACAACACAAGGTACTGATTTCGGACTGAAAAACATTCAAAGCAGTAGCTATACATGGGTTTGAAACCATGGAAACATGCCTTTTGTGATTATTTTGAATTTCATTTTGCAGTTTACTTGCTTTTCAGAATCAATTAAAGCAAATGATTTTTATCGAAAGCTTGTGGGTTTTTAATGTAATTTCCCATCATGATGTTACATCGATCTGCTAACATGGTAAAAGTGCATTTTTTAAACGGGTACCCTTACCCAATATCCGACGTCGCTGTTCTTAAGCAGCCATATTCCTCAAAAAAATGTTGATGCATCTTTATTCAAATATGAATGCTGTTTCCAAAATCACAAAGCAATTCATCATAATTTGAAAATTTATAAAATGAGAGGCAAAACAAATAGGAGTCGCAATACATTTTTTCCGATAGTATATTATTTACTACGTAATTTTGACTCTACTTTCTTCGTTGGACGTTTGTTGATTCTAATTGAAATATACATTGTTTTCTGTTACCTAGATTTTATTAAATATTTTGAAATATTTAGAACGTCTTTAAATATAAAAAAAATGGCGGCGCCATTGACAATGGTTTTGGAATCTTTAAACGTCAATAACCTTCTTAGTTTTTATTCAGTTTTGATTAAATTTGCACCAGAATCTATGACTTGTCAAGATCTGTCATCACAGTTGCATTCTTTACCGATGTTGCGCTTTCCTTTAAATTGACAAATTATGCAATTACAAGACAAACACGGATCTGGATAAATAGGGACTATACATCACGAAAACATACCTATATAATTTTGACCCCCTTAAACCCTTAAACTTTTATACAGTTAAACTGGGGTTTGCAGGAGTATACATTATTTTTCTTATTTCTACTCAAAAACATAGATTGTGGGTACTCGTTAGAACCGCCTCGCTGAGGCGGTTCTAACGAGTACCCACAATCTATGTTTTGAGCAGAAATATGAAAAATATCAGAATTTTTATATCTGAAAACGTTCAGTTTTGGGTGGTGAAATGTTTTCAATATATTTGAATAGGTGTGTTTTCGTATTGATATGAAGATACCCATGAAATGCCACAATCTCGAAGTACAGCCTTCACTAGGCACTAGAAGAAAAGATGAGGAACAAATAATGACAAAACAAACACTACATATAAAGTCTATGGACACATGTTGGATAAAGTCCTTCTTGATGATTCGCTTTCAAACCGTTGTACTGGATGAGGCGTTTTCAAATGAGGTCCAGTCACTTTTGACCCCCAGAGATCTATACTGGACCCGATCCTATTTCAATTGTACCTAAATGGCCTACCAGAAAACATCTCATCACAGGCCGGACTCTTTTTCCTGATGATACCCTTATCCACCTGACTGTGTGTCCAGAGCCAGGATAGCAGTATACTCCAATCAGACCTAGACAATCCAAACAAATATCAGGTGCTCCATGTCTCAATGGTCTAGGAACCCAATTAAATCGAAATGATATATGCATGGGCAGGAATACGCTCACCTATTAGCGCTTACAATTTCCTCTCCGTTTCAATATATATCGTTCGTCTACGAAAAATTGAGTAAGCAAATCTCTGTGCAAGAGAGTAGGGCGTAGTCAGCCAGGTACCTTGGGGTAGACATCAGCAGGAAACTCAACTGGAATCCGCATATTAAAAGAATCACTGTAGTGCAAATTGAACTCTAGGATTTGTTAAAAGAAATGTTAGAAAAAAAACAACAACAAACAAACAAAAATGAAATTCATACATTTGCATACAACACTGTTAGACTACAAGTTGAATATATTTCATCTGTATATGGAGAATGCATTGACGGAGTTGAAATAGTGCACCGAAGGGCTGCAAGACTGGTATCAAATGAAGATATTTGAACACTCGGCCTAGCGGCCTCGTGTTCAAACAGCTTCCTCGGGACCCGGCAAACGTTAATGCATGAAAAACCATGGGTGATCCCTATACCCTTAACCCATTTATGCCTAGCGTCCCATAAAAAGGACATTGGCAAACAGTGCAGACCCGCTTAACGCGGCGTCTGATGAGGGTCTATACATTAGAAAGTTTCAATGATAAAAACAACAATCACGATTTCTGTATAACACCCCTTTGACTACACAGTGGGCCCTTCCAAAGTTCATGATGGAAGAGTTTATTGAAAACATTTCAAGCGTAAATGGGTTAAAATACTAGCTACAGGGGTGTTGATTGATCTTGGATGGCGGTTCCTCGAGAAAAGACCATGCGACGCGCGACTCACCATGTTTTATAAGATAATTCATGCTCTGATGGCCATATCAGTTCCATGATATATGTATGTTGAACAGCCCATGAGATACACTCGCAAGCTCGTTGGGTCAAATATATCATACTGGAGGGCAATTACATATATATATATATATATATAAAAAAGAGGTCGATCTCAAACGGAAGTAAGCTGGTTACTTATTGATTCACCCTCGTAGTATCAATTCATGCAATATTTCCGTTGAATTCAACAAGACATACATTTAAGGATCAAACGACGGGGAGAAAATGTATTGCATTCATTCTGCCTGTCACATTTCTATGGCACAAAACTCTTCCTCGAGACACTTTCTAAAGCAATGACCACTGAAGGCTGACAATTATCACATTTACATTTGAAATCATATTCTACTGTTTTAATTTAATGGTCGCTGCATTGTTGACGGATTTTTATTAAAATGAAGCCCAGTGGACACGCATCGTTAACGTCGCATGGTGCTGTGTCGACGCAACGTTGTATAAACGTACGCCATGTGCTCGCTGGGAGAATGTTTAGTGTCATGGCCTTCTGTAATAATGTCTTAGCCTCTGCCAGTTTCATTTTTTTTTTCGTTGTCTTTGACTCAAATAAACTCCAAATAACTTGTGACGTCACCATCACATGCAAAAACGTGTCTTCCGGCATGTGTGGACAGCGAAGGCCCAGACTAGCCTGTGCATCTGCGCAGTACCAGGGCATTCACTGTCCTCCAGCAGAATCATTGGAAACTACAGGTGATACTTTGCGCATGCGCATGATGATCTGACTGCATTATATGCGCATTATATGGTGTGGAATCAATCATGATATATAAATTTGTATCTTTCTACAGAGTTTTGTTGGAACTGTAAATACCCTATGAAATGAGTCTAAGGTGAACATACCAAAACCGTATTGAGACAAAATTAGAAATGTTCAGACAGACACGGGCCCAAAATGAATGGGGTGTAATCAGGCGTCCATGGAAAATAAACATTACTTGGCAAAAAAAAAAAACAAAAAAAAAAAAAAAAAAAAAAAAAAAAACAACAACAAAAAACAAACAAACAAAAAAAAATCAGATACAAGTCTGTAAACTACAAGGTCATAATGCCTTTCTTAGAACTTCTTACCCGTGAGTATTGACATCAGTTTAGTTCTTTGAGCAGTCTTCCTTGTTCGATAAACAGATAAAGACAAGGAGCAGGCTCTAGAATATAAACAGAATACTGGTACAGAAGAAATATTGCTGCTCAGAAACGTAAAAATTAACTATGGGAAAGTTGGGTCATCACCCAGTGGTGAGCTTATCATTGTCGATATAGTGGTATAAATCCCAAGTATGAGGAAGAGTTTATCGTCTCAGATGTTTCTTTAATTTCAACTTCACGTGGGTATACGAATTCGAGGTACTCTGAGAACTTCGAATTATTCAGATAATACATCATCTATGTACCTATAGGTGAAATTGAATTGTTGAGCAAGCGTTTGTTTTGCCTGCTTCCATAAAGCCTTCTATAAACACTGACACATACAAGTATGAAAACAAGTCGGCAAGCAAATGAGCACAAGTTGATTCCTTGTTGAAATATCCGTCCACCAAATGCCTAAAAGCTGACTGATGTTGTCGATTAGATGTTCCAGCATCTTTGCAACATCTGCATCAGAGTGGCCCTGAATAAAGTATGTGCCTGCATAGCCAAGGACAACATACTGGAAGTGATAAAATAAATATTCTTATTGTACAGTAATATTAATATGCTGGTTATCAAATATTCTAGCACAGCGCGCCTATACAGGCAACAAATCACCGGGCGGAAGCGCGCGACGCGATCTGGCGCCGTTCCGACGTCATTTTGACACATTGCTGAACGTCAGTCTTCGTGGCCACGACGTTAGGCTGTCTAACGCCGTTTTTCTCGAGTCAGCAACGTAAGAAATGCATGTAAGCATCAGCGTTAGTCAAAACTGTTGGCGGGATTTCTTTATGCGATGGCGGAAAGTTGGAAGAATCTGAAGGATACACTTACTTTTTCGTCGTTTTCTATGTGTTAGAAACGAAATAGATCAGCTCTTGTGCATGATTTGTTGAGTAATAAACTTGTGCATGATTTGTTGAGTAATAAATCACAGTTTGTCGGCCAGTTGTAAGCAGATAAATCACTCGCGCTCCGCGCTCGTGATTTGATCTACTTTACAACTGACCTCCAAACAGTGATTTATTACTCAACAAATCACTGCTAGAGCTGATCTATTTCTTAATCTACCTATTTTAATGACTGACTAAATATGTCTCTCTCCATTACCTCAACCCCTCCCCACTGAAGGTAGAGTCGAACATATGCGCCGCAATGTGGGACAACGTACTTTCTGATATGCACGCCCAACAGAAACTCATATCAGACTGTGCATCACAGTCTGATCAGGGTCAGAATGCTCAGGCTGGTCGGAATCTTCGCTGGACGCACATGTCCGAAGGCACGTTTTCTGACGTTACAGCTAATATTTTTGGTCCGGATCCCGTTGGCGTTAGCGTCAGCCTTCAAATCTTTTGCGTTTAACCCACTGTGGACTGAATGAACTCCCCCACACTATATATTGGAAGATTCTAATAATGAGTTTAGGTATGCCAGGTTATGTGATTTAGATATTCTTAGAGAAAAATAGTTGAAATATTTGCAAACAGTGGAGACTCTGATCAGACCCCGCGTTCTGCGGCTGATCTGGGTCTGCACTGTTTTCCAATTACTCTTTTCGGGGTCTCCAGACTACAAAGGGTTAAGGTATCTAGCAAAAAGAAAGTAGAAAAAAAAAATCTTTAAATGACATCTTTTGAGAATTTTTATTAAGCAATGACAATGTTCAAATAGCATGTGAACCTGCCCATTCGACCACAGATTCATTACATTGCCGTAACATGGGTAACAATTCAATTCAATTCAAATTTTATTAAGATTGCCAAATACATTTTAGCGCATCTCATATAGAACATATACAAACGCTACAATATTTTTACATATACTGAACTAATGCAATATTTTAAGTAAGCGTGACTGTATTCTTATAACATTACAGCATGTATGATTATGTCAAGTTTATGAAACAGGTACCCCATTTTTATATATCAGAGAACAGTAAACTGATAATTAGTCCAAATGTTGTATATCCCGACAGAACAGCAAATGTTGTGCAATTAGATCAGGGTCTACGGCATTTGTCAAAATTCTTCTCACATGGGCTATTATGAATATACATATATATACATATATACACATATGTATTAAAATATATAAATATCAGCACTGTGCTCATACAAAGCATTGAACGTAAATGGGAATGGGTCCTGATCCGACCTGTAACAATGCAAGAACGTCCTTTCGATACCGCCACGATGTCATAACGTTAAATATATTTGCTGTGTACACACAGTCTTATTTAAAGCATTACATGTGTAAGTCAGACAGAATTCATTTGTTAATGTCTGGATGATTTCAGAGCTGATAGTAATTCACCGGTTTCATCACAAGGTGGAGGCTAAGGACCACCATCAAAGTAGTTGAACCTCTTTTCGGCAAAGCAGCTTTTGTGTCACATTTTGTGTGTGTGTGTGTGTGTGTGTGTGTGTGTGTGTGTGTGTGTGTGCATTTAACCTATTTTAGACTGAATGCCCCACCCCCACCCCACTCACACACACACGACTGTATATTGGAAGAGTCGAATTTCAATTTTGGGTATGTCAGGCTTTATGATGTAGATATTCCTAGAGAAAAATAGTTAATTGCCAAACAGTGGAGCCCCTGACCGCATTCTGCGGCGTCTTGTCTGGTCTGCATTGTTTGCCAGTTACCCTTTTGAGGTCTCCAGATTAAAATGAGTTAAAAAAAAAAGTAAATACTGAGATAAACAAGAAAGGTCATAATGCAAAGTAATTGTAAGGTGCAACCGCTGAGGACTGAAATAAATGTATATATAGGGAGATGTTAAACTGCTGTCACACAACGCTAACACAATAGTTGTGACACAAATTTGTTTATGTCATGCAGCATGCAGCACTATCCAAGCTTTCTTCCCTTTTATATAATCTGTATGTGTATGGCATATACAGTCTGACAAGAAATAAACACCTTAGTGTTTGTGTGAATAAACTTTAAATACTAATTTGTTGGATATCCATGTAGAGAGACGGGTGCACTGGGGTATTTAATTTACTTGTAAGGATGAGAAGTTCTATTTTAGTTGGACTGAAAAGCACCAACCAGGCTGCAGCCCAATGTCATATTTAGGTAAGAATTTAGACAAACACCAGCTGATGGCGTATTTTATACTATGATAAAAAGACTCATATCATCAGCAAAACGCCAAATGTTTGCTACAGTGCCAATGATTTACAGTGTATATTAAAATCTCTAATGGTCCAAGAATAGATCCCTGTAGAACACCAGCTAAAATGTAAATCTAGTTAGAAAAGGTAACAGGAAGAGCAACTGTTTGTTTTCTGTCAGAGAGATAATTCCTGGAACAGTTGAGAAATTTGCCACCTGAAGTTTATAACTAGAGCAGCAACATATTAACCGTTACCACTTTCGGAGCTAATTCAGTAGACAACATATTAGTGATAATTTATTTTTCCCAGAAAATAGGCTTTGACATTTCATGTCAGTTGTCCTAAGGAGACAATTTGCATGAAGGTGCAAAGCCTATTTTCTGGAAAAAAAATGTCAAAATGTTGTCTGCTGAAAGCTTTATCCAGACTTCTAAGCATTAGTGATACCAGGTGTTGTAAGATACATTTTCATGCTACTATTTCAAATAAGCATTGCAAAAAGGGGGTCTTTGGAGCATATGAACACTGGCTCAGATCAGCCTGCACAACCACCCTGTCCTATCTGGTCCTTCAGTACTTGTCAATATAATCTCTAATACTACATCATGAAAACATGCCTATTCAAATATATTGAAAATTTCATCTCCAAAAACTGAAAATTTTCAGAAAAAAAAAAACTGATTTTTTTTTTCATATTTCTGCTCAAAAGATAGATTGTGGGTACTCGTTAGAACCAGTTCTAACAAGTATCCAAAATCTATGTTTTTGAGCAGAAATAAGAAAAATAATGTATACCCCTGCAAACCCCAGTTTTATATTATATAAAGTGGGGTTTAAGGAGGTCAAAATTATATAGGCATGTTTTTGTGATGGAATGATTCTGTAAGCAGACTGCAAAGGCCCTTGGGCACCTTTTGCAACAAAAACACCTTTTTCTCAAGGCATGGCTTGTTCATTTAGTTTGCTTGTATTGAAGTTTTACAGCCTGGTCAACCCATTATGGCAATGTTGAATGAAGTCTGCTTAAACTGTTCCTGGGCAGGCTTTGTCCTCTAAGCGGTTAACCGGTACTTGTGGACATACTTTTTTCAGTAAATGACGACTGCCTTTCTTGAATCAGGAGAAAGGGGAGAACAGCTGTAGAAATTATTTCATGATCAATCTCATGAAAGTTGAGCATCTAGAGCCCATCTAAAACTCAAACCTGCTTTCAGGCAATGAAATCATAACAACACAATAAGTTAGAGTGGAGAGGAATGAATTTATTATTATAAATGATGAAAAAATTAATCAGATTGACTGTCAACTGAAAAATATCATTGATAATAACATAACACAGCTGAGAAAAGAAAGGCACTTCTTTAACTGTGATATTATTGGCAAGATTTGTCTCTACCATGATAAATATAAACAGTGCAATTTTTAGAACTTAAAATAGCAGTCTTAAACTGTCATTCACCAAGTGCCAAGAATAATTTGCAGCAGACTACATTCTATTTTTTTTGCCCCCATGAAATGAAGTCTTCACATTTCATTTAAATCATCTACTTGGCAGATGATTCACATAAAATGTCAAGCATTACTTTCTCTGATAATTTTCTAAAAAAAAAAATAGAATGTCATCTGCTACAATTTTGCTTAGCACTTTAGGTTAAAACACAGCAGGTACTGAGTTGCATCATTAGCAGAAAAAAGGGAGAATTCTTTCCTAGACTGGTTTTCTACCATAAAAACACCAACAGTTTTGTTTTATCTATGAGGGACACAGTCTACATTATGAACAAATATGGGTATGATATAATTATTATCTAATTATTTTGAACAGGAAATATTGCATTTAACATAACTCGAGAAAAAATAAAAATAAACTGTCCAGACATATTTTAAAATATTGCAAAGAAAATAGCAACAAGATGTGACCACTGTCTCACTTGTGCAATACAAACTGGAATAAAGAATAAGAAACAACTATAATATTTAATTATGTGTTTTGCATGGTATTCAAACTGAAACAGCTTGCCAGATTAAGGAGACAATTCCCTTGAGATGCCAAAGCCTATTTTCTGCTAAAAATGAGAAAAATATTTCAAAATGTCATCTGCGCTGAAATGTTTACCCAGTTGCTAAGTGTTAAGTTTTGTGAAATATTTAAGACTGGTAAAATTGTCATTGTCATTTTCCATTCAAATTCAACATACTGTTGCTGAACCATGTAACTTGCAGTTCCAGTTTAATGAGGGATTTTCATCTTGTCTTTACTTTCTATTTGGGTAAAGCTTTTGGTTGTCACTTCTGTTTTTGTTTTATTTTTCAAAAGATTTGACACACAGATTTATGAGATTCAAATAAAAATATCATATTTCATATCAGTCTCAGTTCTCCACTGTTTTCCAAGAACATACAGAAAATGGAGGAAAAAAAAATATCACAGGGCGACTAGCTTTCAGAAAAGAATCCAGACTAATAAAATGCCTGCATAGATTTTAATTCAAAGCCATTGAATACATTTTTGTCTCAGATTTGTAAAGCATGAATTTCAGAAAATCCATATAAATGCATTGAAAAAAAAATCCAGATATTGAAAACTTATTCTGGAATTCTGGTGGTCATGAGACATTTTGGAAGCTGAGAAAAATTCCTGGAAACTGACTACCCTGTTATTTGTTAACCCTTTAAGCGCTTATCAGAAACACAGCAGCTGACACTTTGAAATATTTTCTTTATTTTCAGAGAAAATAAGGCTTTACATATCTTATGAATATTTTCTCTGAAAAATAACAAAATCAGTCTTAGAATGTCATCTGCTACAAATTTGCTTAAGGCTTTAAGGGATAAAAAACATATGACCCACTTTTACTCATGATGGTAATGATTATGAATATGGTATTTGACAATACAGTAATAACCCTATCTATCTGGACAGACAGGCCTGAGTAAACAGTGTAGTCCCATTCTGCGGCCTCTGATCAGGGTCTGCAATGTTTGCCACTCATCCAGCATATTTTAAATGCATCAGCTTGTAGTGGAAGAGATTTTTACATATTATTTGACAAGTATGGTAAGGAATTAAGGTGTCCCAATATTTTAAGTAAATAGGGTAGTTATGTTACTGAACATGAATTACTGTAGCATTCACTAATCCATATAGAACAGATTTTTGTGTGTGTGTGTGTGTGTGTGTGTGTGTGTGTGTGTGTGTGTTTATAAAAAAAGGAGATTTTCTAATTTTTCCAAGAATACATACATTGTTGGTACTCATTAGAATTGTCAAAAAAAAGGCTAGTCTATTGAGTAGGACATAATGTTTGTTTCAAAAGCAAAATATGTTGTTTTTATACCCCTCTTAATATATTGACTACTGGTAATGAAGTAAAAGAGAAATATATAGAGCAGTGAATGCTTATGAATAAGCTGATAAATAATATTTCAGTATGTATGTATGTAAGTTTTTTATACTAATATTACATTTGCTTATTTACTCATACAATGCATGTATAAATCACAATAGCATCAGCACATAGATTTGGTCTTAATAACCAAGCAAAATTGCAACAAATGACATTGTAATTTTTATTTGTCTTTCAGAGAAAATAAGGACTGACATCTCATGTGAATTGTCTTGCAGACAATTCACATGAAATGTCAAGCCTTGTTTTCACCAAACAAAAATTACATGTCAAAATGTCATATGTTGAGTTATTACTTTTGCTTTAAGGTATGTCAAGAAATATTTGTTATCAATATGTTAAACTACTAACATCTCTATATGAAAATACTGTCATTTAAAGAAATATGCTTAAATTTGATGATTATTTTTATGACTAGTATAAACAGTAATGTTTCTGGTTGTAATTTGCATATAATATAGATATTTTAGTTATTACACTGGCATAACTCTTAATTTGTGTATCCAGACAAATATTTCACCATGAAAACATGTGGGTACTCGTTAGAACTGCCCGTTTGAGTCTGTTATAACTGGTATACCCACAACAAACATTTTGTTGTGAAATAACAAAAACAACACCAGTTTTTGGTTGAAAAACAAACACACTTTTTTCTCAAACAAACTTTTTTTTTTATCAAGAGCTATGTATCAGTATTGCAGATATACAAATATATAATTCCATATTAGTTTAATAGTGTGACTAGCATATTCATTTTACATAGCTTTTATTTCAAGGCTTGTAAACTAATGAACTAAAGGCAATGCATCGGCTTTCAAGTGTTATGTACAACCGTTATAGAAAAAATATATTAATTACTGTACCATAAATACAAGAATCTAAAGCTGTATCTATAAACAATGCATGAAAATAATAAAAACATCATTTGTCAGGGTGATCATACTGTTTTCCTCACTTTGTGAGAATGTTTGTTCCAGTTCTATACCCTATACCCAACCTTTCAATAAACTGCCTGTTGACCACATAAAAAACAAAAACAACAACTGAAACTGAAACTTATGCTTGAATAATTTAGAAATAGAGTATAGTTCTTCAAGAAGTACTTCAAATGTAATCCTTCAAGAATTTGAAGGATGAATACGAAAATGGTGACAGTGAAAATAGAAATGTTTAAAGACCTTGTAATGAAACCAACAATACAACTACAGGTAAATTCATTACCAAAGTTAAGGTCATCATAACGGGAGGTCAAGGTCAAACTGTTTACAGTCTATCTATAAATAAATTGACATGGTTGCTTCATATACATAAATGAACAGCATGAAAAGCGAAAAAGTAACACATTTGAAGATTTTTTTGTCTCAATATCCAACATATGAGCAAGATCATACAAAAAGAGAACTAACATATATATGTAAACATCTACGACCAAGATCAGTCTGTGCATCTAAGTTCCATCTGCTGGGCATGTGATTCACATGAAACTGTATCTATAATCTTATTTTATCTGAAAAAAAAAAAAAAAAAAATAGAATGTCATCTGCTGCAATTTTGCCTAGCACTTTTATGGTTAATTACTCTTTTTGCATGGTGCAGCATATATGATGATGTGTTGAAATTCTAAGAATGATCCACATACTCTCATGCACCTAACAAATCAACATGTACAATATAAACCAGATATCCTCTGGAGAAACGAAAGGTCACACAATCATTCTTTGTACAGCGGATTCTGGGAAATCAAAGATCAGCCAATCACATTTGATTTTTAACTGGCCTCTTCTAATTCTGCAGGTTTCTTCAAGGTGTCACGATAATCTGGGGATTTAACCTGAAAAATAAAACATACATTTTAACCCTAGTCGTGCTGAACCCGAATATGTCCTGCCTTTGCAAACAGTGTAGATCCAGATCGTTAAGAAGCCAACTGATCTGGATCTGCACTGTTTGCCATTATGTGGCTTTATATCAACAATCCGGATCAAGTAATCTGATTGGCTGTAAAAAAAAAGAAATGGGTGTGCATCTTATTCAGCAGGACAAGGGTTAAAAGACACTGACTCTGTCACAAAGTATTTTCTAGCTTCAGACAGCATGCTGGCTTCAGAGATGGCAAGCAGGTGTCTTACATTGGGTACCTAACACAAACCTGTATGGCTTTGATGGAACATTTATGTGCTAATTACAACTACAGCAGATGAGATTTTTCTCTTCTTTTTTCTTTTATCTTTCAGAGACAATAAGGCTTGACATTTAATGTGAATCATCTGCCTAGCAGATGATTCACATAAAATGTCAAGTGTGATTTTCTCTGAAAAATGATTAAAAAAATAGAATGTCATCTGCTGCAAGTTTGCTTTGCTGTTTTGCTATTAACTAAATTTCTCTCTGCAGAAAATGTGTTTCCGCATAGCAACAGATAAGGTGCTTTTTTCATGCGAAAAATGCTGATATCTTTCTTATTTCTCCATGAAAACATATGTTGTCGTACTCATTAGAAGTGCCTCAGTGAGGCACTTCTAATGAGTACCCACAACATATGTTTTCATGGAAAAATAAGAAAAATATTATGTGGCTACCCCCTCTTATCTGTAGCTATGTAAATTCCTCACTCATAAGTTGTTTTCTTGCAGATCTTAACACATTAGAATTGTAAATTTACTTTCAAGACTTTACATAATATAGAATATACAGTTGTTGTTTTGTTGTTGTTGTCGTTGTTTTCTTCTTCTGACATAAAACTATTACAATTGCTGGCATTTCAGTTCACACATGTGCTTATAGCAACAATTAATGTCCAGACCACTACTTCCAATGGATAAGGTTATGCTTATATTTTTTCTGAACAAATTTCATTTGATTTTTACCAGTATGGTAGTATGTTAGCATATTTATAAAGAATCTTAATTCAGTGTTAAATCTGTGGGGTTTTTTTTGCTGTTTTTTTTTTTTTTTTTTTTGTACTGTGTTACCAGTATAGGTATCTGTATAACATTACTGGTGATGTACCTGTATAGCATTTCTAGTAATGTACCTGTCTAGCATTACTGCTAGTGCACCTGTATAGTATTACTAACATTGTATATGTATAAGGCATTACTGGTAGTGTGCCTGTATAACATAACTGGTAGTGTACCTGTATAGCATTGCTGGTAGTGTACCTGTATAGCATTACTGGCGATATACCTGTATAACATTACTGGTAGTGTACCTGTATAGCATTGCCAGTATTGTAAATGTAAGGCATTTACTGGTAGTGTACCTGTATAACTGGTAGTATACCTGTATAGCATTGCTGTTAGAGTGCCTGTGTAGCGTTACTGGTGATGTACCTGTATAATATTATTGGTATTTTACCTGTATAGCATTACTTTGGTGTACCTGTATAACATTGCCAGTACTGTGCTGATTAACATTACTGGTAGTATATCTGTATATCATTACTGGTAGTGTATGTGTACAGCATTACTCTTAGTGCACCTGTACAGCATTACTGGTAGTGTACCTGTTTAACATTACTGGTAGAGTAGCTGTATAACATTACTGGTAGTATATCTGTGTAGCATTACTGGCAGTGCACCAGTATAGCTTTACTCATAGTGTACCAGTACAACATTACTGGTAGTGTACCTGTGTAACACTTTTGGTAGAGTACCTGCATACACATTACTGGTAGTGTACCTGTATAGCATTACTGGTAGCATACTTGTCTAGCATCACTGGTAGTGTACCTGTATAGCATTACTGGTGATGTACCTGTATAGCATTTCTGGTCATGTACCTGTATAGCATTGCCAATAGTATACCTGTATAGCATTACTGGTAGTATACCTATATAACATTGCTGGCAATGTACCTGTATAACATTACTGGTAGTGTACCTGTATAGCAAATACTGGTGATGTACCTATATAACATTACTGGAGATGTAACTATATAGCATTACTGCTGTACCTGTATAGCATTGCCAGTAGTGTACTTGTATAGTATTACTAATAGTATACCTGTATAGCATTACTGGTGATGTACAAGTATAACACTACTAGTAGAGTACTAGTATAGCATTACTGGTGATGTACCTGTATAGCATTACTGGTGATGTACCTGTATAGCAGCATTACTGATGATGTTTCTGTATCACATTTTCAGTAGTATATCTGTATAGCATTACTGGTAGTGTACCTATATAGCATTACTGGTGATGTACCTGTATAGCATTTCTGGTCATGTGCCTAAGTAGCATTGCCAAATGTTTACCTGTATAGCATTACTGGTAGTATTCCTGTATATAATAACTGGCATTGTACCTGCAGTGCTCCAGCTAGGATTTGAGGGCAGAGGGGTGCAGTGTAGGGCACTTTTGCGCTGTCATACAAGAATGAGGACACCATGTGTCATTTGATGTGTTTAGTATCAGGACATGTTACAAAATATAATGCCATTCCACAATAAATACCTCAAAAATAAAATACACATAAAACTGATCTTTAAACATTGATAACTTTTTTGATTTTGGTCCGATTTTCATGAAATTTTCCCCAAAATGTAGGGTTTTATGTCTGGAGTTGAAATTAGACAGAGAGCAGCTGAAGAAGGGCAGAGGGGCAGCAAGAGAGGGCAAAAGGGGTGGCCCACCCCTCTATATAGGGCTAGCTGGAGCACTGACCTGTATAACATTACTGGTAGTGTATCTGTATAGCATTACTGGTGATGTACCTGTATAACTTTTCTGGTGATGTAACTGTACAGCATTACTGCTGTACCTGTATAGCATTGCCAGCACTGTACCTGTATAGTATTACTAGTAGTATACCTGTATAGCATTACTGGTAATGTACCTGTATAACACTTCTACTAGAGTACTTGTATAGCATTACTGATGATGCTTCTGTATAGCAGGATTACTGATGATGTTTCTGTATCACATTTTTCAGTAGTATACCTGTGTAGCATAACTGGAAATGCATGTGTATAGCATTATTGGTAGTGTATCTGTATAGCATCACTGGTAATGTACCTGTATAGCATAACTGGCAGTGTAACTGTATAGCATTACCGGTATTGTAGCTGTACCATTACTGGTAGTACCTGTACAACATTACTGGTAGTGTACCTGTAAAGCATTACTGGTGATGTACCTGTATATTATTGCTAGTAGTGTACCTGTCTAACATTACTGGTTATGTACCTCTATAGCATTACTGAAAGTGTACCTGTATAGCACTGCCAGTAGTGTACCTGTATAACATTAATAGTGATGTATCTGTATAACATTACCAGTAATGTATTTGTATAGCATTACTGGAACTTTATGTGACATGCATTACCAGCATCAGTATAGTATTAGAACCTGTACAGTATTATCAAAACTAAACCTGATACCTGTATAGCAATACCAGTTATATACTTATCAATCATTACAAGCAATATGCCTGTACAGTAATACCAGCAGTATACGTATATAACATACCTGTATTATATTATCAGAAGTATATCTGTAGAGCATTACCTTAACTGTATAGCTACAGGTAGTGCATCAGTAAAGCATTACCAATAGTGTACCAGTATAAGATTACTGGTAGTATACCTGTGTTGTATAATTAGTAATATACCATTATAGCAACTGAACAGCACCAAATGAAAATGGGATCTTTAACAAATCTGAGCAGGGAAGCCCTGATCAGCCTTTGTCATTATACAATGTCCCAGGATTCTGTAAGTGGGCATTACAGACCCTGCTCAGATTGTGCAAACTGATTTGAACTTTGTTGTCAACACCTATATAATTTGACCCCCTTAAACCCCATTTTTATATAGTAAAACTGGGGTTTACAGGGGTATACATTATTTTTCTTATTTTTGCTCAAAAATACAGATTTTGTGTAATTGTTAGAACTGCATCACTGAGGTGGTTCTAATGAGTACAACCAATCTATGTTTTGAGCAGAAATATGAAAAAATATCAGACTTTTTTATCTGAAAATTTTCAGTTTTTGGAGGTGAAGTTTTCTATATATTTGAATAGCGTGTTTTCCTTATGAATAAATGCTCTAAACCATTTCATCTGGTGTAGCCCAACTGTTAAAACACTGAAACAAAAAAATTGGTATATTAAACTGAAAACACAGTATTGAAGCAACTCAAAATAGCCTGTGTCAATAAAAAGGTACTTCACATGTGCCTGGTAAATAGGTTTCCTCATTCTCCATAAAAATATGAGCCATAACTTGAAAAAGTGTACTTTCAGACTTGTGGGACCAATGAAGACTCCAGTTAGCCCATGAATCAGTGCAGTATGATCGGAGTCTTTGCTGTTTGCATGATGAAACTTTGCATCCTTGGCTATCCAAAATGCACCGTGAAGATTCTGATCAGACGGCACTAACATGCAGGCTGATCTGAATCTTCTTGCATGCACATGTCTGAAGGTACAATTTCTGACACTGCAGCTCATGAAATTTTGTGGAGAAATAAACAAAGCATTGACACCTTTTGGTTGAAAAAGCATCTCATCTAGATGCTGAATCAACAAATGCACAAAGATGCACATTTAGTCCTTGTTGAATACATGTGACCTTTTTAAATGACATGGTGGCTTTTTTTCTGCAACTTTATCATGAGATGAGTTGAGGGAAGAGAGAGAAACCTTACCACATAAATGTGTGCCTATATCGGTGAAGAATGCCGACAATGTTTAGCTCGCACAGGCTGATACAAAACTACACTAGGTGCTTATGCAATAAGATTTCAAACCGCACGGGTTAGCTTACTGCAAGGAGAACTGATACACTTTCAGGAGTGGCAACTCTTTCAAAATTATTTTGTCCCCTTCAAAAAAGGGGTCTACTCTAAAAGGTATGAATTTGCTCCCTGTGGGAGCAAATTCATACCTTTTAGAGTAGATCCTGTTTAAGAAAGGGCTTGGTTTGCAGGAATGCAAACAGGAAGTCACAAATGTTATCTCCCTTGTAGATAATGGCAGAAAAGCTACTGAGTGTATCAAATCCTCTTTATACCTTCTACTGCAAGCATGCGCGCCAGTGAACATTATAAAGCCTATAGCTGCTCTGTCTTTCTTTCTTGTTCACCATATACCGTGAACTCATTGCTCCAGATAAGAGGGGTTATCCACATCATATTTTTCTTATTTCACCACGAAAACATATGTTGTGGGTATTCATTAGAAGCATTTCAATGAGGCACTTCTAATGAGTACCCACAACATCTGTTTTCATGGAACTGTAAGAAAAATATCAATACTTTTCAGTTGAAAAAAACACCTTAAATGGAGCTATGGAACTTCTTGCAAACTGGTTCATTGCTTTGTCTTCAAGCAAAGTGCAATATGCAAAAAAAAAAAAAAAAAAAAATGCAAAAAGTCTTCCAGCAGCAAGCGCACACCATATTTACCTGAATATTGGGACACTTTATCATACCTGTCCTAAAATTTCAATGTCCATTGTAATATCCGTTGATGTGTCTAAAACTGCTGGATGAATGGCAAACAGTACAGACCCTGATCAGATGTCACATTCTGTGACTTTGTTTGTGTTGAGGTTTTACAGCCCAGTCAACCCAATGGGGTCATGTCGAGAACAGTCAGTTTACCTAACCACACTTTTACTGGGCAGGCTTAGTCCTCTGAGCAGTTTTGTGCACATTCTTTCACCAGAAACTGAGGACTGTCCTTCTTGAATCAGCGGAAGGGAGAGAATGACCATAGAAAGTATTTCATGATCAATCTCCACGAAAAAATGTTGCCGACCTGACATTCTGTGGCATCTGATCTGGGTCTAGACTGTATACTGACTGCTTAGGCCAGTCTGTCCCAATACTTAATGTAAGTATGGTAATATTTAAATGCAGCTCTTTTTTTGTGATTTCTTTTTTATCACAAATCAACAAAATCAAACAGTGCCATAAATATTTAAAATCAAAGTGATACCAGTTTATAGAAATTCAAAGAATGAATGTGATAAAATTTATACTAACCAAAAGAAAGACAATTTCCAAACAAATTCTATATGAAATGCTCATTGCAATTAAACTGTAAACCTTGAAAATGTTATCAAAAATGATATTAATCATTATTTAGTATATTGTTACTGTAAAACACTTATACTTGGGGGTAGCAAAATTTGGCAGTTTTTTTTATAAACAGACAATTTGGTGGATTTTTATTTTGGCACATTTTTGATTCCTGAAAAAAAAAATCCACTATTTCTGAAGTTGCTGTATTTGTCATTGGACTGAGAGTTCTACATAGTGATTTACTGCATGCTGATTTCAATGTATACACAATTCTTGATATGTGAGTGAATACAACTCAATTCCATTATGTAAGATTTGCTCAATAAAACAGATACTGAGCTGTTTTATATTGTTCTTTTTTTTCTTTCATTCTCAAATTGGTTACTTGATAAAATATTCTGATATTTCAGTAACATATAAATATAAATATGAAAGCTGCTACATTTGAAAGCTACTCCATTTTTACCGGTATTATAGTAAATAATTTATAAACTTGCGATCAATTCATGAGTGTCGACAGTTTAATGATGCAACAATTATACCCCATAATCCCATTGTTAAAAGCAGTGTCAGTCTAGAGGTGTGTCACTTTCCATTTTTTCTGATTGGTCCATGCATTCTTCTGAGCTTACAGGTAAAGCTCATTAATAATATACTAGCTAAATACTCAAATTATAATGTGTATTTTTTGGGAATAAAATTTATGCATGCTTGTCTTTTTCCTAGCCAATTTTTATTGGTAATTTTCTATTTTGGCAGTTGTTTCTTGTCTGCTAATATCACCAAAATAAAATGACCACCAAATGTAAATGTTTTACAGTATATGGCGATATTAGCCCATTGTAGACTGAATGAACTCACCCACACTATATACTGGAATAGTCCAATTTCAATTTTAGGTAGGTCAGGCTATGAGATTTAGATATTCCAAGAGAAAAATGGCTAAACTATTTGCAAACAGTGAAGACCCTGATCAGATGCCGCATGCTGCAGCATCTGATCTGGGTCTGCACTGTTTGCCAATTACCCTTTTAGGGGTCTCCCGACTACAATGGGTTAATATCCTGCATCCCCACATAAATTTGTCAAGCTATCCCAGTATGAGCATTTCATATAAAGTCTGTAGCCGCATTATGTGTTAAGAAATTATCATACAAGTGGTGCTTTTGAGGATGTATATATTTACTGTTTGCAATATAGGCCGTGCCAAGCTAAAAAGTGCCTTCAAACATGCGCAAAGTGTGCAGATTCAGGTCATCTTGTGCATGTGCAACGTATCATTGTGGCCTTTGCTTTCCATTCATACATTCACAATCTGTAGTAGCCAATGATTTCATTGGCAGACACTGAAAGCCCTGATCAGATTGCAAATGTGCAGGCTGATCTAGGCCTTTGCTGACTGCATATGTCCAAAGACACATTTTTGCATGGCCGTTCAGGTAACACCTTTTTGACATATTGTCAGGTTGTCAAACAGACTTGGTCAAGTTTCATAATCAGTATGGTAAAAAAGAAAAGAAAAGAAAAAGAAAAACAAACTGAGTAATTGCTGTATGACAGAACCAAAAGAAATGTGTATCCACAGAAAACACCAGTTATATGGTAAGTGCATGTTAGAATTGTGAGTGCAAGGACTCCAGATAAGTAAAGAAGTCAGGTCTTCTTTTTTTTCTTCTTATTTTTCATGAAAACATATGTCCAGGATTCTCATTAGAACTAAGTGAATTGTGGGTAAAAAAAAAATCACCCCTGTAAGCGCACATGGTTTTACAAGTGAACTTTTTTTCATTTCTTTATGATGCTGAGAAAGCTAAAAACTTTGATCATGAAGATTCAGCATCCTTTTGTACAACCGAGTTTAGTTAAGTCCTGTCAGTGGTGACTGGTAAATATGTTAAAAATTCAGTGGTGCTTGTTTCCAAATCTGATCATTCTTTCCAGATGTATGCTTAGTGGATATTTTGCTATGTCTTTTTTCTTTCTTTTTTTGTTTGAGTAATCAATTCAAATATGGCGAGCCATTGTATGTTTGAATATACATTCTGTTTGTAGAAATCAATTTAATAAAATGTGTCACATGATTGTCCACCATCTTTAATCTCATTATAACTACAGAAAAATCTAAAGAGATCCCAGAATATACATTTTCATGGTGAAATAATAATAAAAAAAATAGTTTTCTTTTTCTTTCAAGGGGCATTGATACACTTGACTTTTAGGGAGCCAATCAAATTGTTTTTGCCTCCCTTCTGAAAAGGGGTCTATTCTAAAAGGAAAGAATTTGCTCCCACTGGGAGCAAATTCTTTCTTTTTAGAAAGAACCCCATTTTAGAAGGAGCTTGGTCTGCAGGAAAGCAAACCAAAAGTTCCAAAAGTTGTCTCCCTTGTTTAAATGTCAAAAATCAATCAAATGTATCCAACCCCTTAAATCTTCAAAATATTGACTTATCTAGAGCCCTAAGTTCAATGGGTAACTACAGGAGTTAAGCCTCCACCGATGTTCGTTGAAACATACCCGAGGAAATTCCTCAGTTGTCATCACGCTACTCTGCTTGCTGAAAATACAACGGTTACCATGGTTACACAAACTACCTATACGCAATGTATCTGCTTGATAATGGCAATGACAATATAAAAAAGCAAAGAAAACAGACGTTCAGCTATAGACCAGCTTTCTTTATAAGTGAGAATTGCCCATGGAGTAAGAATTCACATATCAAAAAGGAAAATCAAAAATCACACAACTAAAAGTCCAGAAAAATACATAAAATGTCACTATATATTGCCAATTAAAAAAAAAAAAAATAATAAAAACAGGAAAAAAAAATAAGACTCACTGAAAGGAAAGCTGGTTTGCTATAGGCATAAAACTTTCAGAGTTTGTCTGACAATCACATCTGTATTGGATATTAGAAAATTCAAGAAAATCAAGAAAATTCGAAATTGTATATCAATTAAAAGAAAATGTATATTCTTTCAAGGGAGGCAACTTTGTCTAAAATGTTTTACTTCTCTTCTGAAGAGGTGTTTTCTCTTAAAGTAAAGAATTTGCTCACTTGGGAGAATATTGTAACCTTTTAGAGTAGAACTATTTTCAGAAGGGACTTGGTGCCTGGAAAGCAGACAAGAAGTCACAAAAGTTCTCCTTTAGCAGAAGTGGTAGAAAATCTACTAAGAGTATCCATTTCTCTTAATCTAGATTTGAACATAAGATTCTTTTATTTTTGCAAAGAGTTTTTGTTTGTTCAAATGTCTGTATACAACAGTGACTAGAAACTTCTTGACATAAACATAATGAAAACAACATTTTTTTTTTCTCTTAATTGTATGTTTCTCATTTCAGTATAAATGATGAATCCAGGGCCCAGTTGTTCAAATCATCATTAGCTTAACAAGCTTGTTAATGACAAACTTGTTAACTGTTGTAGCGAAGGTATTTTCAAATACATTGATATTTTTGCTACAAAAATGCGAGTAGCTTAAGCTACTCACATTTTTTTCAGCAAAACATATCAATGTATTTGCCATATTTCAAGATAAAAATTTTAATGTCACATTACCTAACAACTTTATTAAGTTTTGAACAAATGGGCGCAGAACTTTCTAGCAGCTGAAAGTTTTATCACTTTAAAAAATATTTTTACATGCTCTCTCTACATACTTTATAATTTTACAGAACACTACAAAATATGGTAAATCATTTAAAAAATGCCCTAAATATTCAGACACCACAACTCCTTACTACTTATCAAAAAATTTGATCAAGTTCATTTGACTTCAATGATTATATGTCTAAAATGTGCTCAGTGAATGTCAAACAGTGAACTTGGTCTACACTGTTTGCTCATGCATGTGTGTCTGAATATTTAGGGTAACAAAGCCACATCTATGAAAAAAGGCCTAAATTCTACTCGCTCTGCTGTATAAAAGTAAAATGATCTACAACATGGAAAAAAATATTCTTCATGTCGTGTATGCTCAGCATGGACTCTATATACAGCACAGATGCATGAAGAAGCTTAAGGCTTAGCACTCTGGATAAAATTTTCAGCAGACATTTTGAAATATTTTTCTTGTTTTTCCGAGAAAACAGGATTTGACATTTCATGCAAATTGTCTCATCTTTGGAGACAATTTGCATGAAATGTCAAATCCTGTTTTCTCAGAAAAATAAGAAAAACATCATCAATTTATTTGTCATCTGCTGAATTAGCCCAGAGAGTGGTAATAGATTCTTGCCTATCGACAGACTGTCCAGCAAAGCCTGATTAGACTAAGTTACATTGATTCCCAGGCTGATCTGAGTTGTTGCTAGGAAAACAAGTATATAAGGTACATGTTTTCACATTGTATCCCAAACAAATACTTTCTGAATGTAAAAAAAAAGAAGAAAAAGAAACAACTGATATCTGACAAAGATGTTATAAAATGATTCAAATAATTCTCTAACTTTTTCTTGTGACAAACAGAGAGAAGCGAGTTGGTTTTTATTTGCTGGTAACATGCTTATTCAGCATAAGGTTTTCGACAATGATTAAAGATGCATTTCAAGACTTGATGCTGGCTTACCTATCAGAAATCACTCTAATATGATGTTGTTCAAGTTAAGACAGCAGGGTATAAATGTGGGAGTTTAGGAATAGCAGGAGCAAACCTCAAGCCCCTCTGGTGTCAGCACAATTCCAAGCTAGCATTCTATGTAAATCTACTTTGGGCCATCATCGGCCCGTCAGCTACCCTGAGAGGCTGATGACGGTCCGATATAGATTTACGTAGAATGCTAGCTGGGATAGTAGGGATGACAGGGTAATCAATCCTGATTATGAAAGCAGATTATAGACAGGCATGTGTCTAACCTGATGGAAACAAATGGGAATTACATAAATTGCTCAACCTCAAAACATGGAATTGTCCAGTGATGATGCACAATGATAGTTTTATATTAAACTCTATGAGATCTGCTGGAAAAACACCTGACACTATAATAGAACAGCATGGACACTGATCAGCCTACACAATGTGTAGCTCTAAGTAATGTACCTTTTTTTCAACAGTGAAGTATTGGTTTCTTTATTATTTCTCCATAAAAATATATGTTGTGGTACTCACTAGGTGCTTCTAATGAATACACACAACCCATGTTTTTTTTGGAGAAAAAAGAATTTTTTTTTTAAATAAAAAAAACAACAAAAAAACAAACAAAAAACAAACAATAAAACAAAACAAACAAACAAACAAAAACATAAAAAAAATCTGATTTCCCCCTATTAATGTTACACTGTTTGTCCTGTGCTGACCTTGAAAAAGAGGTTAAGGTTACCAAAATCTACTCAGCTCTTAAACTTGTTGCAATGATGTATGCTTGCAAATTTGATGAAAATCTAGACCAGTTCATGAGACGGTGTATACGAAAGAAACAGTCACACCTATGTTAATGTGGACACTTAGCTAACAACATCCAGAACCAAACCAACATATCCCCTTTTACAATAATAACCCTAAGTATTGGGACTGATAAGCCTTTGCAAACAGTATCAACCTAGATCAGATGCTGCAGAATGCGACATCTGATCAGGGTCTATACTGTTTGGCATACATACAGCAATATCTTAGACACATCATCAGGAAAGAGAATGGACTACGGTATTTCAAATTTTAGGACAAGTATGGTAAGTACATTAGGTGTCCCAATATTTAGGGTAAATATGGCACCTCTGGCTGGGTTACATAGCAGCAAAAAGGGGGAGGTGGGGGTGGGGGCACAGCAAGAGAAAGGTTTATCTGGATACCCTGTAAGAACTATCAATATAGTTTTGATTAGGTAGGTTTTTAGAAATCACTCAAATAATTTTTTCTTATTTCTCCTTGAAAACATATTTTGTGAACTGCCTCAGTGGCAGTATAATTGGCATACAAAGAGTGACATGCTTGGCAAACCACTAAAACCATGCAAGCTATTTTTGATACATATGTATCTGCCTCATTACATGACAACCAAAATTACATCATCAGTAAAGAGCTAGATCAGCCTATGCATCCAGTCAGTCTGATCACAGCATTGGTCATCCAACATTAAAGGTAAAATTCAAATATTCTGTAGGGAAACATGAACACAGTGCCCTGACTGAAAGCCAAACAGGGAAAGAATTTTCCAAAGATCTGGTTGGAGTAAGCCAAAATGTCAAGAATTCAACTGTGTCAAACTAATTATTCAATCGGATGATTCTCTTGTTACCTTTATGGCTATTATTTTTTCTTCTGAAATAAACATTTTGAAAACAGACTTACTTTCCATACATACACTCTAGAGATGTACACTGGAACCTTGTTTTAAGATGGTTCGTTATAAGACAAGGAAGTGGTGCGGACATGATGAAGTGCACAAATTTGAATATATACACAGGTATCTCTTTATGATATGGTTCATTATAGCATGATTTTAGATAAACCATGGTTTAACCCTTGTCCTGCTGAACCCGGATATACCCTGTTTTGCAAACAGTGTAGATCCAGATCAGTTGGCTTCTGAAGAAGCCAACTGATCTGGATCTGCACTGTTTGCCATTAAGTATGTGAATTTATAGCAACAATCCAGATCAAGCAATCTGATTGGCTGAAAATTAGAAGTGGGCATGGCTTCTTAATTTATTCAGCAGGACAAGGGTTAAAGGTGAATCCTATAAATGTATTAGCATGGTTTTGGGTATAGAATGGTTTAAAGGTGAACCCTATCAATGTAAGAATAGTTTTGGATATACCATGGTTTAAAGATGAACCCTATCAATGTAAGCATGGTTTTGGATATACCATGGTGTAAAGATGAACCCTATCAATGTAAGCATGGTTTTGGATATACCATGGTTTAAAGATGAACCCTATCAATGTAAGCATGGTTTTGGATATACCATGGTTTAAAGATGAACCCTATCAATGTAAGCATGGTTTTGGATATACCATGGTTTAAAGATGAACCCTATCAATGTAAGAATAGTTTTGGATATACCATGGTTTAAAGATGAACCCTATCAATGTAAGCATGGTTTTGGATATACCATAGTTTAAAGATGAACCCTATCAATGTAAGAATAGTTTTGGATATACCATGGTTTAAAGATGAACCCTATCAATGTAACAATATAAAACTCTATAGATTATATAGGAAACTAACCATTTATGGTCATTTTCTCTATATAACCTATATCCTTTTTGTCTAGCTACAACAAGGTTGTGTAGCTCACACAAGATTTTGCTTTGGAGTCCAGCTACAGATTAATGTTATAAAGAGTCTGTGTTGTAGATGAAAAATCTTAAAGCTATAAAATCAATTTTGATTTGTAGAAAAAAAAATCATCTCAAATACTTGTATTAAAATCATTTTTCTTCTACCTAGGAGTCTCAAAAATGTACGGTTACAAAAGTCTTCGAATTTGTACAAAAATGCTCTGAATTAACAGAAATCTATTTAATGTAAGATTATGATTTTATGAAAGAACAACTGGAGACTACAACAAGAAGGGAATCTGGGGCAGGCTGGGAGACAACTACCCAGATCAGCTTGCACAGGCTATTTGCTTTTTTACACCATAACTGGTGTATATTTCACACCTAGTTATAGCAAAATTTTTTACCAGACTGCATAGGTGTGCAAACTGACGTGTTTTCCCTACACATGTACAAGTCATTCACTTGACAAAGTCCACTTTATGGTACAAACTGTGCAAGCCCAAATCAGACTGCACATATGTGCACTGTTTTCAGGTCCAGCATAATATAGATTTTACAGATTGGTGTGAATGTTTATATCTGAAAATGGTGTATGGTAAATGTCCTAAAATCTCAATCACTTTATTCCATACTTTTCTGCCCTAAATATTGCTTTTTATGAAGTTGTTTCTTACCACTTACATGCTATGGGCAAATTCAGCAGACAACAAACTGATATTTTTCTTATTTTTTCCTAGAAAATAGGATCTGACACTTCATTCAATTGTCTTCTAAGGAACCAAATTTTAAATAAAGTGTCAGATCCTAAGGAGAGAATTAGAATGAAATGTCGTGTGGTTAGGTAAACTGACTGCGCTCGACATGACCCCATTGGGTTGACTGGGATGTAAAACCTCAACACAATCAATCAATCAAATCCTATTTTCTAGGAAAAATAGGAAAAATATTTCAAAATGTTGTCTGCTGAAATTTTTACCCAGAATGTAAAGCCTCAAAATACTTAGTAAAATGGCAGTCTTATCTAGGTCTGCACTGTTTGCACACACCATTTTGTCAGAAACTTTGGCATACAAAATTTTACGACATTTATACGACATTGGGTAATTTTTTTTGAAGGGGACAGATAAGAAATCGCCTCCATAGTAGTCAAACACTTTCAGAAATGGACTACTCTTAAAGAAAATAATTTGCTCCCAGAGGGAACAAATTCTTTTCTTTAAAAGTAGTCCCCTAATAGGAAGGGAGGTAAATATTTCCACATCATGAGTTATCTCCCTTGAAGGTGTGTCTATTCCCCTTAAAAGAAAACTGTGCATACTCTGACCAAACTGAGCATGTGCAGGCTAATCTTGTTATGTGAAACACCTATATCCTACAAAAGATTTTGTCATAATGTGGCTCATACAGGATTTATTTGTATTTCCCAGCCTGCCTCACCCAAAACATTCTCCTACTTTATGCCAGCCGAGCTAATAACCACCAAACAACACTGACTATCTCTAAAACATACTCTCTAGCTACTGTAATAATCCTTATTGGGACATATAGGCCTTTGCAAACAGTTTAGACCCTGCAGCATCTGATCAGGGTGTACATTGTTTGCCACTCATCCAGCACTATTTTAGACACATCAACAGATGTGTGAAATGGACTATTTCGAATTTTAGGACAAGTATGGACAGGAGTCGATATGTCCCAATACTTAGGGTAAATACAAGTCCAGTATCTACCAGAAAAGTTCAGACAAGAAGATTATGAGTTATTGGGAAAGCAAAGGCAACATTGGAAAATATAGGCCTTACATTGCTATTTTACACATTAAAATGATGGGTCTTGGTAGAAATTTGATCCAGTTTGGATGAAAAATAAAAAAAAAAGTTATTGTTATGTGAATACTTGAAAACTGGTGCCATTGTTGCAGCCATTTTGAATATGTAATGAGAGATGTCATCATAAAGCACTGATTAAATACTCAAAACCTAAATAAATAAGACTTGCAACATCTTACCTCTATATTTCAGACAGACAGACAGGTGTACAAATTACCAAAGTGATGACTATGTTAAATGATCAGTTAGTCAATAAAGGAATAATCTATGAATTTCTCACCTCTTCTTCTTCATCTAAGCCAAATTTACTTTGACCGGTAGATTTCAAATTTTCTCGGAAATCTTCTTTTATTTTGTTCTTATTCTTCTTCATTTTGGCAAACCTGTGTAAACAGAAATGTATAGGACTTTATGGGCAATATAAGTAAATAACTCCATGTATGATATCTATATGTAACAATTTTCATCTAATTTGTCCCAAAAGCCATCTGTTCTGTGAAAAAAAAAAAAAAAATGTTTTCTGCTGCTACTTAAAGCCAGCAGGTTAAAGATTACCCTTTAATTCAAATATGTGAAGTCAACCTTTTTGAGTTTCTGTAATTTTCTTCAACTTGAGGAATGATTTCTGAATACATGTATATGGGTAGACCCCTTTTCAGAAGGGGGTTAGTTTGCAGAAAAGCAAACAAGGAGTAACAAAAGCTGTCTCCCTTGTAAACAATGGTTGAAAATCTACTAAGTGTGTCAAGTCCACTTCAGTAAAAGGAAACTAAAGAAACAAATTTTTGTTGTCGTGCAGATTTGTTGTGCTACCAGGTATTCAATATGGAGGCAGGGACAACTGTGTTACAGATATGTATTTGTGCAGCCTTGCTTTCGTGGATCAGCCATGCACACTTGGTGCCATTGTCTGTCACCAAGCATCTCCCTCTCCACTTTATACAGAACCCAGAGCACATCAAGTATGAGCTAGAAGTACTAACAGTCTGAAATTTCTGTCAACCTGTGCAGGATTTGAATCCACAACCTTCTACTTGCAAGCTGAGTGCACTAACCACTAGGCCACCCAGCACACAAACAACAAATCTTGAGAAAAACTCTTATGCTGTCATGTTTGAACATGAAATTATTTTCAAAATAGTTTTCCATATTTATAATCAGAAGACAATATACTTACTTGGCATCTGTTTTGTTTGTCTTACGAAGCACTGGTTTACAGCTGAAATGATTAAAAAAGATGGAATGTGCAAGAAATACTGTTGTAAAATTTGTGACATACTATTAAATTGCAAGAACCAGGTGCATTGCCATATAATTCCTGCTTTATGCCAAAACTTCAGAAAACTTTTACCAATTCATGATTAGACTCCAGCAGAAAACATTAATTATTTTTGAATGCTCATTTACAACTTTTTGTTGCAAGCTACAGTCAATAATGCAGGTGTCTAAGAGTACTTGAGATTTGGAATGTATGTTCTAAAGATATGTGACTAAGAATGATTTTTTGATATAATTTGTCCAGGCAAATAGTTTATGATAAAAATTATAATGGACAGAGACATGTAATGACACAAAGTTCTGAGAAATTAACCCCAGTCCTACTGAACCTGAATAAGCTCTACCTTTGCAAACAGTGTAGATCCAGATCAGTTGGCTTCTGAAGAAGCCAACTGATCTGGATCTGCACTGTTTGCCATTAAGTATGTGAATATGTATCAACAACCTGGATCAAGTAATCTGATTGGCTGAAAATGAGAAGTGGGTTTGGCATCTCAATTTATTCAGCATGGCAAGGGTTAATTAAGGGGAATGAACACATTTTCAGGTGGGGCAGCTCTTTCCAAATTGTTCTATCTTCTGTCTGAAAAAGTATCTACTTTAAAAGGGAAAGAAAGTGCTCCCTAAGGGATTAAGTTCTTTACTTTTATAGTAGACCCAATTTCAGAAGGGGATTAGTGTGCATTAATCCAAACAGGTAATCATAAAAGTTGTCTCCTTTGTGAAAATGGCAGAAAATCCACCAAGTATATTAAGTCCCTTCAAGCAAGTGACAATTATGATGAGACATGGTTTGTTTGAATGAGACATGGATCATTTGAAAAATAAAATAAAAAGAAAATAAATAAATACAGACAGTAATACTTACAATTTGCCTTTAGAGTCATTTACTTTCAATGTCAATTCGTTCACCTGCAAATCATGAAAACATTATATTAGGGCTGCAGAAGATTTTTGTTACTTTGCACAACATATAATGTCTGACCTATGTGGAAAATTTAACCCTTAAAGGGCTGAAAAGCTGAAGAAGACAACATCCTATTTTTTTTTCATTACTTTTCAGTGAAAATAAAACACACCTGCTAAGTAGACAATTCACTTGAAATGCCAAGCCTTACTTTCTCAAAAAATATCAAAAGAATCAAATTGCCATCATTTCATCTGCAGTTGTGATTAGCACTTTAAGAGTTTAAAACATATTTGTTTTTGAGGACTGTATCACTGATACTGTCAGCATACCTAGTATTTTGTTTGTACATTTAAAATTTTAACAGTCCACTTTGCATGCTGGGTAAAGATTTCAGCAGATATATCTGATAATATTCTGAACTATTTTTCTTATTTTTCCTAGAAAATAGGACTTGACACTTCATGCAAATTAACTGGCTGTCATTGACAAACTGAGTAGAAAGAGGGTTGGCTGTCATTGATGGATTGAGTAAAAGGGCATTGGCATACTGAGTAGAAAGGTGGTTGGCTGTCATTGATGGATTGAGTAAAACGGCATTGGCTGTCATTGACAGAATGAGTTAATGGGGGTTGGCTGTCATTGATGGATTAAGTAAAAGGGCATTGGCTGCCACTGACATACTGAGTAGAAAGGGGGTTGGCTGTCATTGATGGATTGAGTAAAAGGGGCATTGGCTGTCATTGACAGAGTAAAAGGAGGTTGGCTGTCATTGATGGACTGAGTAAAAGGGCATTGGCTGCCATTGACATACTGAGTAGAAAGGGGTTGGCTATTATTGATGTACTAAGTAGAAGGGGGTTGGCTGTCATTGACGGAGACTCCTAAGGAGATAATTGGTATAGGAAAAATATCATCAATCTATTGTCTGCTGAATTTTCCCATAGAACTGAAAGAGTTAGAATCTAAACAAGTCCTGTCCATATGCCTAAATATTGCTGGCTGAATGGTAAATGGTACAAACTCTGATCAAACTGCACCTTCAGAAAGTCTGATCTCGATCTACACTTCGCATCAGTATGAGGTATATCAGTCCTCATAGAAATCTTCTTTTCCTTGTGTCTAGGAAAAGCAAGTTCTGCTTATGCAGACACTAGGAAATACATGCAAACATAAGAGTCTCAATGAATTAACCCTGGTCCTGCTGATCCCAGATATGCCCTGCCTTTGCAAACAGTGTAGATCCAGATCAGCTGGCTTCTGAAGAAGCCAACTGATCTGGATCTATATTGTTTGCCATTAAGTATGTGAATTCATATCATCAATCTTGATCAAGTAATCTGATTGGCTGAAAATCAGAAGTGGGCATTATACAAACATAAAATTGATGAAAGATTTTGTAATTGAACTGCCACTAAAACATAAACTCTTATAACTAACCTCTAATTCTTGTTTCTCAACTTTGAATTCCCAGTCGTAAACTTCACTTTCAAATTGAGCAAGTTTGTCATGAAGCTGCTTACAAAGTTTCTTTAGTTCCGCTGAAAAATCAAACAGTTTTTATTTTTTATTCATAAACAAACCTTTATGCCTCCACATTAAATACATTTTATGACATGCACAGTGGATGTTCAGCTGAGACTACCACTTTTTCCTGTTCATCATTCCTAAACCACTTTAGTAGGGAGACCCCCAAAAGGGTAATTGGCAAACAGTGAGGACCCAGATCAGATGCCACAGAATGTAGCATTTGATCAGGGTCTATACCGTTTGCATTAAATACAGAAAATTCTACAAAAACATAGTACATGTAATCATAAAAACTAACCAGACACCCTGCTATTGGAAATAGACTGGTCCAAAAAAGTTGTGGTAGAAGTGTCCACTCAATGTAAATGGGTTGAATTTTAGCTCTCTGGGAAAATATTTATTCTGCAAAAGAAGATTTGATATTTTTCTTATATTTTCCCCCGAGAAAATAGGGCTTATAATTGCATGCAAATTATCTCATAAAGAGACAATCTGCATGAAATAACCAACCTTATTTTCTTGGAAAAAATAAGAAAAATGTCATCAATTTTTCATGCGGGAAAATCGTCGTCTACTGAAATGGTTACCCAGGATGCTAAGCATTAAGTTGAGCAGAAAAATCAAGTTGTGTAATTTTGTCAGGATCTTTGATGTTTAACTTGACCACTCCAAGGTAGCTCCTCTGTTTCAATTCTTCTATGTTCACGCATCAGAGCCCAGTTGTTCAAAGCATCGTTAGCTTAATGAGCTCGTTAGTGGTCAAAATGTTAACTGTTCTAGTAAGTACAGTATCTAATTCACAGGTATTTTTGCTGAAAAAAAATGTGAGTAGCTTTTGCAAATGCACTCACATTTTTTCAGCAAAAATATTAGCATATTTGCCATATTTCATGATCAAAGTTTTAAACAATATGTTAACTAATGACACCATTAGTTTTGAACAACTGGGCCCAGTTGTTCAAAGCTAACGATGTCGTTAGTTAACGATTCGTTAAAACTTAGATCGAGTGATACGCAAATATGCCAAAATTTTTTGCTGAAAAAATGTGAGTAGCTTTTGCAGTGCAAAAGCTACTCACATTTTTTCAGCAAAAAATATCAGAATATTGTATATTGAATCCGTTAAAATAGTTAACGAAATGACCCTTAACGAGCTCGTTAAGCTAACGACGCTTTGAACAACTGGGCCCTGGGCCCAGAGGTTTCATATGAGCAATGTAGTTTTTGGGGATAATTGTGGGATAGTTTTTCTTATTTCTCCATGAAAACATATGTTGTGGGTACTCATCGAGGCACTTCTAATGAGTACCCACAACATAGGTTTTTATGGAGAACTGGAGAAAATTATCCAACAGTTATCACCAAATACATAAATTCGCACACAAACATAAATCACAAAACCAATCAAATCAAATAAAAACATAAATGTCAAGAATTAAACTGAACTACTCATACAGTAAAATCTCGTATAGTTTTGTAGTTACATCAACACAAGAAAAATAGCAATAATGTCTCCTGATATATTTTAATAATTTGCCAAGAGAACATTATGCTGTGTTATTCAAATCTTCTCAGTAAGCTGTTTGTAATGAGAAACACAACTTGTTTCTTTGAAAAGAAAGTTAAGAAAAATATTTATTGTATTTGATCTAAGTACCACACTATGTGCTTAGGTGTTTTTTAACATACTTGTAAAACTTGTGGTAAAATATGTACCTACATACACTAAGGGTACACTTAAAAAAAAAAAAAAAAAAGAAAAGATAGCTAAGGACTCATCAAATGATGCTTATGTGATGTTTGATGTTTTTGTGTTGTTTCTGAGTTGTTTTTTTTTTTTGTTTATTTTTTTTTTTTTTTGTGTGTTTTTTTTTTTCTGATTTTCTTTATAAAAGTATCTGTTGTGGGTACATGTACTCATTTGATTTGCATCAAAACTTGATGCAATT
The DNA here is from genome assembly GCA_964016985.1 of Anodontia alba. Taxonomy (NCBI): domain Eukaryota; kingdom Metazoa; phylum Mollusca; class Bivalvia; order Lucinida; family Lucinidae; genus Anodontia; species Anodontia alba. The sequence goes on from OZ024834.1 coordinate 32,605,220, forward strand.
CAAATGGGTACCCACAACATATGCCTTTAAAAAGAAGTAGATAAAAAGTACAATGGCTGTAATAGGAAGACTACAAAATTGCTTTGAGTGGTGCTTATAGGGGTATGTGGAGTAATAAGGTGGAATATGGTAACTGAATATCTGGACTGAAAAGAATATGAAATGAAATAATGAAGTTCAGGAAGTGCCACAATCATAAACAAACTCCAATACAGAGAGGAAAGGAGAATGAACAGGAACATCCACTGCTAGAATGTACATGCATAACTAAACAAATAGCCAAGCCACCTGGCCCTGAGGTTATAAAACTGTTTTCATGCTCAACTCAGTTGAGCATGAAATTTGTCCTGCTAATATATCTCAAATTACTAACAATTGCAAATTCTTTCTTGTTAAACACAGCTGAGCATGAAAATTTCTCCGCTAATAAATATGAAAATGCCAACTATTGTTGGCATTTTCATATTTATTAGCAGAGAAAATTTTATGCTCAGCTGAGTTGAGCATGAAAAAAGTTTTATAACCTCACGACCAGATCTCTCTTTCCCTATTGAGGTGATTTCAAAGCTAGATAAAACAGAACAAACACAGAAACAAGGCACCAAACCAAATACATTAAAAATAACTCTGTAGCCACATACTGATACAAAGAACAAGCAGTATCAGAACCAGTGCCTTAGAGTAGTCAGCGGTTTAAAAAAAAAAAAAACATTGGGATTTTAATATACTTTTAAAGAGACAAAACTGTTTTCAGTTCTGACACTAATTTTTTGTCCCATGAAATTTAGAACTAACAATAAAATTTAGTGTTCTTGATGCATGCATAATTGAAAATGGAACACATTAAAGCTTAGCATGCTGGATAAAAAAAAACAAAAACAGACAATATTTTTCATATTTTTCCTATTAAGAGGCTTTCATATTTCATGCAGACTGTCTCCAAATTCTCTTTTCTGAGAAAATGATTTAAAACAGTTCAAAAAGTTGAATGAGTGAAGAAGGATATGGGAAGTAGGAAGTTGGAAAAAATAGAAAGTAATAAGATTAGAGACAAAAAGAAAGTCATTAACCCTTCTCTTGCTGAACATGACATGCCCTGTCTTAGCAAACAGTGTAGATCCAGATCAGTTGGCTTCTGAAGAAGCCAACTGATCTGGCACTGCACTATTTGTCATTAAATATGTGAATTTCTATCAAAAACCCAGATCAAGTTATCTGATTGGCTGGAAACTAGAAGTGGGTGTGGCATCTTAATTTATTCAGCATGACAAGGGTTAAGTGTCTTTCTATGAGCATCGCAAAAAATGACACAAACAATTCATAAAGTTAGTTTATGTTAAGCAATATTCAATCAGTCTGATAATGGGCTACCATGTCTGCACAACAGGCTTCATTTAAATGTAATTAATTATTGTTTATCCACCATTCTGATGTTCCAATGCAATACTACATCTTGAACACACAGCAGAAGTTGGCAGCGAGTCATTTATGCTTTCTGAGATGATCCCAGAGCAATGTCTAGAATAAGAATCATGAAACATTTTTAGAATTGTTAGCATACTTAGGTTATGTCTGTTTCTTGTATGTTTTCAGTTCAGATCAATATTTAGTTAAGACTGACATTATGAAATGCTGCAGCAATTTCAAACATTTTGAAGACAAAATGTCATGGCAATAGACTTATAAATAACTACACAGCAAACTCTAAACAAAATCATAGCAAACCATTCTAGCAGTAACAATACTAAACAAACCAGTAAACAAAATAAATTTAATCTAATAACAAGCAGACAACCAGTCAAAGGCAAGCAGGAAGTTGCATTAGAGTACCTTCCCCTAGTCCATCAATGGTTAATGGTTCTAAATATTTGCTGATGTATTTTTCTTTGGCTTCTGCTTTAGCTAGGGCTTCTTTTTTCATCTCCTCTGCTGCTTTTTGCATAATAATTTGCTACAAGAAAGATTCATATAAATTCATGATATTTTGTGGTACCAAACTCTTCTGTCATTGAAAAATGGATATAAATTTTAGGCAATTATCAAACGATATATATATTACCATGCAGTCAATGTATATAAAATCATAAATACCCAAAACTTCAGACAGTATAAATATGTTGTAATTTGTTCCTTACTTTACCAGTGGATAGGAAGGTAGTAATCAATTCTACAAAGAGAAGCACTTAACCTATAACACTCTCTGGGAAATGTTAGCAGATGACAAATTCATGATATTTTTCCTATTTTCCCAAGAAAACAGGCTTTGATACTTCATGCAAACTGTCTCCCAAGGAGACAGTTTGCATGAAATGTCAAAGTCTATTTTATGGGATAAACAATTAAAATATTTCAAAATGTAGTCTGCTGGAAATTTTACCCAGGATGCTAAGCGCAAAATTGCTCCCTTTCCTGAACTGTTTTTCTCCTTTTTCTGCACTGCAGAAACCATAGTTCCTAGTGTGAGAAGTTTTAGGGTACCTGGTATATCAAAAACATTCTGAATCAGCCAGAGGTCAGCAAGATATTCCTTGACACATAAGAAAAGGTGAAAATCCAAATATGTCCAAATATCTAAGCATTCTGGTCATGAAATTTGCTACTTTACTTTCATTGTGTAGACACCCAGCAAGAACACTGACAAGACTATGTAAGCATTACCTTTTTGATGCTATCAATTGTAGCAGTGATGTGTGCCTATCAACAGATCAAGAATGTAGCCTGGGTCTGACTCCCAGCCAGGGCACTGGCGACCAGCACCTTTTTCCCCTGATTCATATGTTCTGTGGAATCTGTTGCTGGCTGTTGGCAAAAATTCATTTTAACCTTTACCGCTCTCTGGGCTAATTCAGCAGACAATAAATTGGTGATAATTTTCTTATTTTTCCTAGAAAACAGGATTCGACATTTCATGCAGACAGTTTGCATGTAATGTCAAATCATGTTTTCTGGAAAAAATAAGAAAACTATTTCAATATGTTGCCTGCTGAAAATTTTACCCAGAGTGCTTAGCTTTAATATGTTACCTGTGCTTAGAAAGTCAAAGTCATCAGGAAGTGGCATCAGCCTTTCTGACACCACCCGCCACTTTTCCTCTTCCTCTTCGGTATCGTACTCTACGTCCTGCATGCACACACAAAAGATAAGCCATGTCGAGAAAACAGGGGTTAAAAGCATGCACAAACTAAGAAGGCATGAATTAACTGGCACATATCCTTGTAGTCTGATCAGGGCCTTTGCTTTTCACAGCAGAATTCTATATTAACCTTTAACCTATTGAACTTAAAGAGCAGCAGATGACATTTCCAAAATATTTACCTTATTTTTCCTGCAAACAGGACTTAATATTTCAATGAAATGTCAAGCCCTTTTTGCTGGGATGATTAGAAAAAATATAATCTCTTTGTCATCTGCTGAAATTGCCAAGAAAGTGTTAATGATTACATGTTTCTTTCAGCACACAGCAAAGACTCTGATCAGCATACAAACTGATCCTAGTCTATGCTGTATCATATTAAACCCCATTTTTTTCGACATGGCAAGTATTACAACAATCATGCTATTAATGACAAGCCTTAATTTCACTAACAATACATCAGAATTAAGAGATGGGTGCATGCTGTACAGGAGGTGGTCAGGTGGTGCGAAGGTGTCGTGTATCTTATGTCACCGAGGCGTCCAACTGATATTGGCTTACAGTTGGGCAAGGCCTGCTATCCTTGTAGCAAGTAAGGGTAGAGGGGGATGTTTTTTATTTCTTCTGTTTCTTCACTTTCATTCCTGTTTTTCTTTCTTCCTATAAAAATGGCAAATTATATTACATGCTCTGAGTGTGCTGACTGGGTTAAATGATAAATGATTTTGGCCATATCTAATATGACCTAGTATCAGTTTTGTAGCCCCAAAATAATTAAAGTCACTAGGTATAAATATATAACCTACTTGCGCTATCTGATCAATCAATCAATCATCAGATTTTTAACTCTGCCAGGCACCTGAGGCACACAGAAGCAGCACCAGATAAATTTGGATTAGTTTACCCTTGACCTTGGTTTGAAACGTCCATGCATAATTCATGCACATACTGCCTCGCCTGATCGGACCATATGCTTAGAGATCAAGGTCTGTAAGTTTCAGAATTTAGAATGTTCCGTCAAAAGAAAAGAGCTTCGAAACGGGAGTATTACTAATGCCCACACTTGTAATCTCACACTTACTCAAAATTGTCACCGGCCCTGAAAAGGGCCATGGTGTTGCTAGCAAGAAGGGCAGGTGGAAGTGATCTTGACGAAGTGGGCAGCTGTTGGATCAGAGCCTTGACTACAGTGGTCCAGGTTGTCGTACCAATAAATACTGTTGCCAACTAGAGTAGCCCACTTTAATTGCCCCTTGATATTATTGTACTTCTTCTCATGGTAATACTTGGATGTGGCCCCCTTCGACAAGTACCGTGTGGGGTTAGTAGTGAAGGACGTAGGCTGGTAGGTCAACGTTGTATTTCTCCTCCTGTCTTGTCTGTCGGTAGGCTTGACTGATGAGGTACTCTGTCTTGTCTGGCAGCTGGTCAGTAACCACTTCATCGAGGGCATACTTCTTGTGAAGTGGGTACTCTCGTCTTTGTCCTGAAATCAGCTTCTCCCTGCCTGGATCCTGGAGTGGTGACTTCACCCGCATCTTCTTCAGCGATGGTGATAGAGTCTTCCTTCGTTGGGCCATAACTGGTTGTTCTTCCGCACACGGTGGAGTGGTCTTGCATGCTGACAAAGACAGCTTCTTCTTGGTCTTCTTCTATATCACTTCCTTCCACTCTCCTTCCGGGGAATGGTCAGTTGTGGTATCCGCAGGCGAGGGGGTACAAGTTCCTGAGACTTCACTGAGGAGTCCATGGGTGTAGAATGGTGTGGAACACACCTCCACGTTGAGTTGTTCCTCCTTCCTAGTTGGTGTGGGCACTGCCATCTTGTCCGCCATCTTTGTCACACCTCTAGTCACACCATCAGCATGCTGGTTGCTCTTCTTACTTGAACATTGGTTGCTTCGCCTCTGTGTAGTCTCTCTAGGAAGCTGCCAAGTTTGACAATATGCTTGCCTTCAGTGAGATGCCAGATAGGTATACCAACAATCGGTAGATTGTTGATAGCAAGAGTGCAGATCTCTGGTACTTCAATAGTATCCATCTTCTCTTTGCAGTTGCTTTGAGACTTTTGTGCTATCTGTTGATATAAGCTGGTTTTTATAGCCACATGGTAGTGTTATGCAGAAGGCCACGGTTCACTCCCTTGTATGAGAAATGGTGGTTAGCATCTTTTCAACTGTTACATTTGAGGTTTTTTAAGCTTAAAATTTAAGTATAAAATTTAATTATTTGTTCAAAATAACTTAAGATAATAATCTTTGCCACAAAGCATGTCTCCGTGCTTAAGTGAACCTCCTTTGGGAGCAGTTTGATCAGGTTTTACACTGTTTGCATATGCTTTTTTGTCAGTAAAATTGATATATGGAATTGAAGGACAATTACCGTATTCGACCTAATTACCGCACAGTGCGCTTAGGTTTTTCAAAATATGACTCTACTTACTAAGGATACCCTTAAAAACAAATATCAGCAAAGGCCTTATTTGGTGTTTATGCGAGTTTTTTTTTTTCTGATTTTCTTTATTAAAACATATGTTGTGGGTACTCATTTGAATTGCATCATTGCAATTCAAATGGGTACCCACAACATATGCCTTTATAAAGAAGCAGACAAAAAGTACACTGGCTATAATTTGAAGACTATGAAATTGCTTGACTGTGCGCTTATAGGAGTATGTGCGGTAATTAGGTTGAATACGGTACTGCAAGCATTATTTTTCATGGGGCCAGAGGGAGAGAAGAAATACATTTGATGATGTTGTCTACTAAGAATTAAATTATGGTTAAAGTAAGCATGCTAAAAATTAAACAAAGGGAAACAAACTTTAAATCATGCACATCAGGTGAAAATTTGTATTCAAAACATGTGAACATTGAAGGCCCGGATCAGTCTGCTCAACTACACAGTCCCATCAGGGCCCATGTTGTCTGCTGGTATATTGTACTATATTACATATCTGAAAGTATTTTTAGTAATTTCTGCTAGAAGCAGAACTCATAAATATATAGAGAAAGGAAATATTTCCTTTAGAATATTATCACTCCATGTGATAAATGGAGTTCCTAATATTACAAAACTGTCTGACATGATTTGAAAATGTCAAAATAGCATAAAACAGAATCTGAAGAAAAAATAATTTTTTTTTTTATTTTTTTTTTTATGATATACAATATTATTTCTCATGAGACCTGCAAATCTTCTAAGCAAACTTGTGCTATTGCTTTGGTTTTTATTCATCACATTTACAACTCTCTCAGGAAATATTTCCCATATTTTGAATTCAAGGTGCATTAACCAATATATGTATATATCCAATAGTGCTTTAGATGGACAGTTAAAGCCCATGGCCCAGTTGTTTAAAACTTAGCAAAGTTGTTAGCTAACATGACATTAAAATTTCTGTCTTGAAATATGGCAAATACATTGATATTTTTTGCTGAAAAATATGAGTGGCTTTTGCATTCACATTTTTGCAGCAAAACTATCAATGTATTTGAAAATGCCTTAGCTACAACAGTTAACGAGTCTGTCATTAATGAGCTTGTTAAGCTGACGATGCTTTGAACAACTGGGCCCTGATTTGACTGTGTGAATGTACATGCTTATCTGGGCCTTTTGTGTCTGCATGTCTCAAAAATACCTTTTCACATGGTGTGCTTCAAACTAAAAATGTCAGTGTCATAGTGAGCAATGCTAAAACAATGTTACCATCAAACAGCTATGTTTATGACGGGATGCTGATTAAACTTACCTTCATTTGAAGAGTCTCATCATTTTGTTCAGGTGACTCCCTCATATATTAACTCTCAAAGCGCCAAATAAAATTTGTAGCAGATGACATTCTAAATTTTTTTTTTCTTAGAAAATAAGCCTTGAAATTTCATGTGAATCATCTGCTTGACAGATTTATTTTTTAAGAAAAATAAATAGAAAAATATATTTAAAAGTGTCGTCTGCTGCAGCTGTGACTGGTGCTTTAAGGATTAATTGCTGTGTCTTCCACAATGTTTTACATATTATTTACATATTATGAACACATTTGTAAACATACAACTCATACATATATAAATAAGCACATAACTTGCATGACTAATGTTTCACAAAATATGTGTGCTGGGACTGCATTAGAATCCTCTCAATAATTCAGGACATGAGAAATGGGACCTTATACCGGTATGTGAATAATATTGACCTTAATTGTTCGCATTGGCCCTTTTCTTGCATTCTACATCCTATGGTCTCCAGATAAGAAATAATGGTTCAATATACGGCCAGCTGGAAAGCAGATGCTCAACCAAGCCACTTGGACTGGTATTCAAAATCCTCATCTTTCCCATCATAAAAGTAAAGTACATAATTCACCCTGAGTATTGGGGCACAGGCGCAAGGAAAGAGTGAACACTACGGTAGATCAGATGCCACTCATCCAGAATTTGTAGACACATTAACAAGTGGTTAAAACTGACTTGTTCAAATTTTTAAGACAAGTAGGGTAGGGAGTTATGGTGTCCAGGGCCCAGTTGTTCAAAACTTTACAAAGTTGTTAGCTAACAAAATATTAAACTTTCTATCTTGAAAAATGGCAAATACATTGCTATTTTTGCTGAAAAAATGTGAGTAGCTTTTGAATTGCAAAAGCTACTCACATTCTTGCAGCAAAAATATCAATTTATTTGAAAATACCTTAACAGTTAATGAGTTTGTCATTAATGAGCTTGTTCAGCTAACAATGCTTTGAAAAACTGGGCCCAGACATTTGTGGTAAATGCTGTCTATTTTACTAAACTGCACCTACAGAAGATTTCAATATACATACCTTAAGCAACTTTTTCTTCTCAGGGGAGAGTCCACCAAGACCCTTCCTCTTTCCTTTCTTCTTCTTCTTTTCTTCCTCGGCAGCCATTCTTGCTTCCTATGAAATATAGAAGTATATGTTTAATTATACAGGTACCGTAAAATCCCACTCTGAAGACCATATTTGAAACTGCCTAAAGTGGTCATAAGTGGGGCAGTCTTAACCCTTGTTATGCTGAATAAATTAAAATGCCACATCCACTTCTAATTGTTAGCCAATCAGATTACTTGATCCAGGGTATTGATACAAATCCACATACTTAATGACAAACAGTGCAGATCCAGATCAGTTGGCTTCTTCAGAAGCTAACTGATCTGGATCTACACTGTTTGCTAAGATAGGGCATGTCGTGTTCAGCAAGAGAAGGGTTACTATTGAATATGAAAAAAAAAAGAAAAAAAAAAGAAACTGTTTTGTACTAACAAAAGCTGCTCTTAATAGCTGAGTGGTTGAGTGGTCTTAATAGCAGACTTTTACTGTATACACATCAAATCGGAAGGGTGTAGATCTCATTAGCAATCCGACTCAGCAAAACCTCTGCAAAGACCAGAGTGTTGACCATGTGAGGACTGCTAGTGAGAAACAAACAATTTCCTATCTGCACTAGCTACCCTTGCCTATATAAGAGTATATACCTTGTATACACTATACCGGGGTACTTTAAAAGTTCTGAAAGAGCCAAATGCTGAGTTAATGAACAGAGAGAATGCTGGTCAGACAGTTCCAGATTAGCCTACTCATCAAAACAGTCAGATCAATGTCTTTGCTGAATGTTGGTATATATTCTAGAGTAGCCAATGATTCTGTTAGTGGCCAGTGAAGGCCCTGATTGGACTTGTGGATGTGCAGGCTGATATGGGCCTTCACTGTCTGCTTAAGCAAGATAATATATTTATTCCCCAATCATGGACCATTCTATACCACAACCTCTTTATAACACTATTGTTGGGGTCCATAGCGTAAAGCGTGTTAGTTAAACAACCGTGTTATATCCAAACAAAAATATATAGATTATATTGAAAAATGACCATTTATGGTCATTTTTCAATATAATCTATACATTTTTGGGATCTGTCTTTGAACCCCGTTATATCCAAAACCGTTTTATAACAAACCATGTTATAAAGAGGTTGTAGTGTACATGATATACAATCACATAGTCTATAATAATCTTCCTTATGATTTTATGATTCTAATACAAACACAACATACATTTGAGCAGCAACATCACAAAATGTACCTTCGACACAGCCACCCAGCATAGATTCAAATCAGCCTGCACACTCAAGCAGTCTGATCAGAATCTTCACTGGGAACATTTTAGACAGCCAAGGATGCAAAGTCTCCCAATGAAGAAACATTATCCAATTGTGTGGCTCCAATATGTTTTTCTTATTTCCCCATAAAAGCCTGATTTTCTTATTGCCTATAAAAAAAAGTGGTGTAATCACTAGTACTTTCCTGATGATAGAATTCTAATAAAATGCTACGAGGGACTTCTTCAGGGAGAAATGACAAAAAATTTGCCGAATGGCTATGTCGCGACTGCTGGTGGTGTTCAAGAAATGGAGCCAAATGCACTGCCTTAACATTGTTCAGCCAAGCATGTAACGTAGGTCAAGGTCAGTAAAGGTCAATAGCAGTGGGCAGGGTACATCCTGGTGGATGTGTGTATGAAGTTTTATTAGCTAGAAGCCTTGGTGTTTGAGAAACAGAGCTAAACACACAGACTTCACATTGTTGACGCCAACAACGACAATGCCAATGCTGCTGGTGGAAAGTGATCCCTATGTGGCATCTGCTTGCTAAAGCAATCCTGATAAAAAAACTTATATAGTGAACCCTCGTTACAACGACAGCATTTGTTCCCAAAGATGTTGCCATTAAAATGAATTTACTATTGTAAAGAATCCTTAATGGACAGAATGATATGTAAGAAAGACCTTGTCTTATTCTTGTTTCCCTATAGAACATAAGTTTTGGATAATATTTAGAATTGCCTCAATGAGGTGATTCTAACAACTATTCAAACCATATGTTGCTTGAAAATTTAATGCAATATTCTTGCATAATTTCTCATTAAATGTCACCTCTTGAGCAAAGGTTTCGTGACATTCAAATTATCATTATAACGAATTTTGTCATTGTATCGAGTGTCGTTATAAAGAGGGTTGACTTTACCTGAAAACTCTGCCAATAAATAGCCTTGTTTTCTTTATTCTTGTTTATTTGATTTGTATTGCAAATAATTCCTGTAACAGGTTTTGACAACAATACCTTTTGTTCTTGGAAAACAACCAATAAGCTGTCACAATGTCTGCCAGAAGAGATATCATGCACCAATTTTTGATATCATGTACCAAGACATTCTATACAGAAAACAGGAATGCTTCAAAGCTTTGTGGAAAGATGCAGCAATCCTAATCACATAAGCACAAGTCAGACAATAGGATACCGGTTATCTACATTGTACTGTACATACCTATGGTAAATGTCCTGAAATTTCATACACCAAAGTTTCTGACAAAATTGCATATGCAAACAGTACAGACCCAGATCAGTCTGCTCCTGTCTGATCTAGGTCTACAATATTTGCCTTTCCACTAATTATATAAAGAAATATGTGTATAAAAAACAAATTTAGGCACAAGAGGTAGGGAATAAAGTGTTTGGAATTCAATTTAGAACATTTACCGCAGTTAACATTTAGTATGTTCCAAATAAACCCAACAGACTGTAACTTCTCAGTATTTTCTTAATATTCCAAGAAAAAAAAGGTCTGACATTTTATGCAAATTGTAGCCTACCCAGAAAATAGTGTTTCATGCAAATTTTCTCTAATGGGACAATTTTTCAGAAATGTCTAATTTTATTTATTTTGGGACAGAAATAAAAAAAAAACAAAAAAACTAGAGCTGGTGTTTGTAAAACACTATGCCCCCAACTGCCTGACTCTAACACTGTTTGACTCCAACACTGCTTAGCCATGACGGTAACAACAGTAAAAATATATGATTTCAATGTTATTTTATCAAAGGGAAATAACTCTAAAATAGGAGATGATTGGGATAAGAAAAAAATACGGATCACCTATTTTTTCATGAGGAATCAAAACATGAAATTTCAAAACATTAGCATACATGGTTCTAAACTTATGCTATACACAATAAAGCAACGACATTAAATGGCCCGAAATTGCGAAGGGCCATAACTCCAACATTTCATTTAATTGGTTCAAAATTTATTCAGGTGATCTCCTCCTCAATCCCAATCAGTATACCAAATATCATGGCTCTAGCTTAAATACTTTTTGAGATATCTTGCTGAAAAAGTCAAAATGCCTAGAACTACAAAGGGCCATAACTACATCAATTTTTCATGGAATTCCCTAAAAAACAAACCAGGTAATCTCCACATCATCCCCAATTAGCATATAATATTTCAAGACCCTAGCTTAAGTGCTTTTCGAGAAATCTTGCTGACAAGGTCAAAATGAGCAGAACTGCAAAGGGCCGTAACTTTATCAATATTTTCATGGAATTCTCTCAAAATATAATCGGGTAATGTACACATCATTCCCACTCACTGTATCGAATTTCAAGAACCCAGCTTAAATACTTTTCAAGATATCTTGCTCACAAGATTTAATTCTGATTTTTTTCAAAGGGGCATAACTTTAAATAAACATGCTAGACAAGAAACAAAATCCGGGTCGGCTATTTTTTCATTGGGAACCCAAATATAAAATTTCAAAACCCTAGCGTGCAGGGTTCTTAAGATATGGCATGCACAAAAAAAAGCTTGATGAACGGACAGTCGGATGGACAAATGAAGGCAAAATAATATGCCCCATCAATTTCATTCGAAACTGGGGGCATAATCAGGTCATCTACTCATCGCTACCAATTTATTCATCAAGTTTCAAGGCTCCAGCTTCAATAGTTTTTGAGATATTTTGTTCACAAGGGAAACATGCCCAAATTTACAAAGGGCCATTACTTATGAAATATTTTTCAGAATTTACAAAAAAATTAATCAGGTCATCTACTCATCATTACCAATCAATTCACCAAGTTTCAAGTCTCTAGCTCTAAATAGTTTTTGAGATATTTTGCTGACAAGATAAAAATGCCCAAAATAACAAAGGGGCATAACTCAAGAAGTATATTTCAAAATTTCTTCAAAAGTTAATCAGGTTGTCTACTCATCACTACCAGTCTATTCATCAAGTGTCAAGGCTCTAGTTCCAACAGTTTTTGAGATATTTTGCTGACAAGGTAAAATTGCCCAAAATTAGAAAGGGCCATAACTCATGAAGTATTTTTCAGAATTTCTTCAAAAATTAATCAGGTCATCTACTCATCACTACAAATCCATTTACTAAGTTTCAAGGCTCTAGCTCTAACAGTTTTTGAGATATTTTGCTGACAAGATAAAAATGCCTAAAATTACAAAGGGGCATAACTCAAGAAGTATATTTCAAAATTTCTTCAAAAGTTTATCAGGTTGTCTACTCTTCACTAACAGTCTATTCATCAAGTTTCAAGGCTCTAGCTTCAATAGTTTTTGAGATATTTTGCTGACAAGTTAAAAATGCCCTAAATTACAAAGGGCCATAACTCATGAAGTGTTTTTCAGAATTTCTTCAAAAGTTAATCAGGTCATCTACACATCACTGCAAATCCATTTACTAAGTTTCAAGGCTCAAGCTCTAACAGTTTTTGAGATATTTTGCTGACAAGGTAAAAATGCCCAAAATTACAAAGGGCCATAACTCAAAAGGCATTTTTCAAAATTTCTTCAAAAGTTAATCAGGTTGTCTACTCATCACTACCAGTCTATTCATTAAGTTTCAAGGCTCTAGCACCTACGGTTTTTGAGATATTTTGCTGACAAGATAAAAATGCCCAAAATTACAAAGGGCCATAACTCATGAAGTATTTTTCAGAATTTCTTCAAAATTAATCAGGTCATCTACTCATCACTACAAATCCATTTACTAAGTTTCAAGGCTCTAGCTCTAACAGTTTTTGAGATATTTTGCTGACAAGGTAAAATTGCCCAAAATTACAAAGGGCCATAACTCAAGAAGTATTTTTCAAAATTTCTTCAAAAGTTAATCAGGTTGTCTACTCATCACTACCAGTCTATTCATCAAGTTTCAAGGCTCTAGCTTTAATAGTTTTTGAGATATTTTGCTGACAAGATTGCATCCATATTTTTTCAAAGGGCCATAACTCAGAAAAGGGGCATAATCCTGTCAAGAAAAAAAATATGTGTCAGCTATTTTTTCATGAGGAATCCATATATGAAATTTCAAAACAGTAGCATTCACGGTTTTAAAGTTATTCTATGCATCAAAAAGCGTGACGAACGGACGGACGGACGGAAGGACGGACGGACGGACGGACGGACGGACGGACGGACAGACGGACAGACGAACAACCCAGAAGCAATATGCCCCTCCAACTTCTTTGAAGTTGGGGGCATAAAAAAAGGATTTCAAAATGTTATCAGCTGAAAGGTTTTAGCCAGCAGCTAAGTGTCAACCAATTTTTAGTCTGCTGACACCCTACAGGGAAATTCGCACTGTTTGCAAATAGTTTAGCCATTTTTCTCTAAGAGTATCTAAATCACATAGCCGGACATACTTAAAACTGGAATTGGACTCTTCCAATATACAGTGTGCGGGGAGTTTATTCAATCTAAAATGGGTTAACCAAAGACATCCTACCTCTTCTTGTCTTTGTCTTTCTTCTTCTAGTCTTTCTTGTTCAAGACGTGCTTCTTCTTCCTAAATAACACCAACATACATAGCTTAATGCTTAGCACTCTGGGTAATTTGTTTGTGTTGAGGTTTTATGGCCTAGTCAACCCAACGAGGTCATGTCGAGTGCGGTCAGTTTACCTAACCATACGTTTACTGGGCAGGCTTAGTCCTCTAAGTGGTTAACCAGTATTATGCACATTCTTTCGCCAGAAACTGACATCTGCCTTTCTTGAATCAGCGGAAGGGAGAGAATGACCGTAGAAAATATTTCATGATCAATCTCCATGAAAGAATGTTGCCGGCCAGCGGGGGTCGAACCCGGGACCTAACACTCTGGGTAAATATTTCAGCAGAAATTTTCAAATATTTGCCTTATTTGTTCCAGGAAATAGGCTTTAACATTGCATGTAAATTGTCTCCTTTGAAGATAATTTGCATGACAAGGGCTGCGCCAAGCAAAAAATTGTCTTAGAACATAAGCAAAATGCACAACTTCAATTTCATCAAGTGTATGTGCATAATCTCATCTGAGCATTTGGTCTCCATTGCTACATTCTGTAATGTCCAATGATTCTGTTAGTGGACAGGGAAGGACCTGATCAGAGTACTCAGATGCCCAGGCTGATCTGGGCCTTCTCTGTCCGCATATGCCTGAAACACATTTAAGCATGGCATGGCCCAAATGTCAAAGCCTATATTTGGGGAAAATAAAAAAAATGTTATCAATTTGCCCTCTGCTGATTATGACCATAAAGAGTTAACCCATTGTAGTCTGGAGACCCCTAAAAGGGTAATTGGCAAACAGTGCAGACCCAGATCAGATGCCGCAGAATGCGACATCTGATCAGGGTCTCCACTGTTTGCAAATAGTTCAACCATTTTCCTCTAGGAATATCTACATCATATAGCCTGACATACCTAAAATTGAAATTAGACTCTTCCAATATAATACTGTTGGGGAGTTCATTCAGTCTACAATGGGTAAAGGTTAAGATGAAATGACAAATGAGATAACCATATACATTTTAGTTATTTTTGCACCAATACATATCTTGTCTACTCACTGGAATTACCTCATTGATGCTATTCTGGGCCCAGTTTTTCAAAGCATTGCTTAACAAGCTTGTTAATGACAAACATGTTAACTGTTGTAGCTAAGGTACTTTCAAATACATTGATATTTTTACTACAAAAATGTGAGTAGCTTTTGCAATGCAAAAGCTACTCACATTTTCAGCAAAAAATATCAATGTATTTGCCATATTTCAAGATAGAAATTTTAATGTCATGTTAGCTAACAACTTTGTTAAGCTTTGAACAACTGGGCCCTGATGAGTACCCACAAGATATGTTTTGATAAAAAAAAAAAATAAATAAATAAAAAATATCTTCTGAATACTCCCTTTATCTGGAACTCTGCAATAAACAGCTCCAGACAAGAGGGATCCACATAAAAATATTCTTCTAATTTTGCAATTAAAGCATATGTTGTGGATACTCATTAGAAGTGTCTCAGAGAGACACTTCTAATGAGTATCCACAACATATGTTTTCATGGAGAACTAAAAAAAATATCGGTACTTTTTTGTTGAAAAAAAGATATAACATAAACAACAACAACACAAAAAACAAACAAAAAAACAAACAAAAAAAACCCTGAAATTCTAGTCTATCTCTTTTTTGCTACAAATACTGATATGTCTTATGTTACTACTAGAAATGTCCCATTGTACTGATAGTTTGTTCAAAAATTAAACAAAACTAAAATAACTGAATTTGAATGAAATTGTTATAGACAATATACCTTTTCGAAGAATCATGCAAATATAGTCATTTATATGGCAGTTATTTTTGTTTTGTTTTGAATGGACATTTAATGTTTGGTACTTTTTTTTATACATTTTTCTTCAAATTTCTTCACTTATACTAATACAATCTTTTCTTTCTTTTTCTTTTTTTTTTCTTTTTTTTTTTTTTAAATTTCATACACGATTTTTTTTTATGCAAGTTTTACACAGCAGAATGTTTATAGGTGGCACAGTGAAAACCACTGAACCACATTATGGCTCCAAGCCTTTGATATTGATATTAGGGCTGACTTGATAAATATTACTTCAACAATATCACCTGTTTCATTCATAAACATCATCCTTGCAATTATATCTGTGCTACTCCCATTCCTCAGACTCACAATCTCTCAAACTTCACTCAGCTATGCTCATTCATCAAAGTTTAGCATGCCAGGTAAAATTTCCAGCAAAAATCATTCTGAAGTAATTTTTCTTATCTTTCCCAGATAAAAGGATTTGCCATTTCATGCAAATGTTTTCTGAAAAATAATATCGTTGTTATCTACTAAATTTGCACAGAGCATGCTAAGTAGTAAATTAGTCACTTCCTCACTACACCTTTTACACACATTTGTTTTTCCACTGTCTTTTTCCTCTTCTTCTTTAAATCATTCTAATAGTCAGTGCTCCAGATAAAGAGGAAATTTTTTGCACCAAACCATGTGAAAAGTGGCCAAAGCATATACCATAATAATCTTAAGTAATGGGACAGATTGGCCTATGCAAACAGTGCAGTCCCAGATCAGATGCCATATAATGTGACATTTGATCAGTGTCTACACTGTTTGCCATACAGACAGCAATATTTTACATCAACAGGTAGTAGAATGGACTAATTAAAATTTTAGGACAGGTATGGTAAGTAGATAAGGTGTCCCAATACTTAGGGTAAATATGGTAAGGACAGAGAAGGCCAAGATCAACCATCACTGCCCATGTATGCGAAAAAGGCATGTTTTCACAGGGTGTGGCTTATATACTGTGCATATGCATGAGACAACTAATCACAAGTTAGCAGGGCCTTTGTTCAAAACACAACAAAGTTTGTTATCTAATGTGACATTAAAATTTCTTTGAAATATGGCAAATACAATCACATTTTTTGCTGAAAAAAAGTGAGTAGCTTTTGCATTGCAAAAGCTACTCACATTTTTGCAGCAAAAATATGATTGTGTTTGAAAATACCTTAGCTACAACAGTTAGCATGCTTGTCATTAAGGAGCTTGTTAAGCTAACTATGTTTTGAACAACCGAGCCCTGATTTCTAACTGGAGCGCTAGAACTTACTCAACATGCTTGCAAAAATATTTTACTGTGCTGCATAGCTCAAGCTTAGAGGATTATCCAGGTAAATATTTTTCTTATTTCTCCATAAAAACAAATATTGTGGGTACTCATTAAAAGTGCCTTGGTGAGGTGCTTCTAATGAGTACCCACAACATGTTTTTTGTGGAGAAATAAGAGAATTGTCAATACCTTTTAGCTGCAAAAGCACCGTTTTTTGGAGAAATGAATGCTGCATGCAGTGAAGAACCACAAATTACCATAACAGCTGTTAAACACAAGCTCACATCCATCATAATGCAGGTTATAACTTCAGTTGCATAAAGTGCAACAAATCAAGAAAAAATGGCATTTTAGGGAACTGCTGGGGGTAAAAATGTCTTTAACCCTTGTCCTGCTGAACCCGAATATACTCTGCCTTTGCAAACAGTGTAGATCCAGATCAGTTGGCTTCTGAAGAAGCCAACTGATCTGGATCTGCACTGTTTGCCATTAAGTATTTGAATTTATAGCAATAATCCAGATCAAGTAATCTGATTGGCTGAAAATTAGAAGTGGGTGTGACATCTTAATTTATTCAGCATGACTAGGGTTAATGCCATCATCTTGTTGCAAGAATATTATACAATGATTCTGGTCCAACACAAGATCATGAGTGTCCTGAAAAAAATATTTATACATAGCCAACAATGAATGAATGTATTTGTAAGTCTTTGTAATGGTAAAACTGTTCTGACAAACGTTATAGAGCAACTTTTTATAGAACATTCAGTGTTTAAAATTGTGTGCCATTATATTGCCAAGTTTTGATTCTAGAGATTAATTTACCTGCTCTGATAATGACTGTTGTCCTGCAGTGGGAGATTTGGGACCAAGTGATGTATCGGATGATGCCTAGGAAACACAAACATGCAATATTAACCCTTCTCTTGCTGAACATGACATGCCCTGTCTTAGCAAACTGTGTAGATCTAGATCAGTTGGCTTCTGAAGAAGCCAACTGATCTTGATCTGCACTGTTTGTCATTAAATATGTGAATTTCTATCAACAAGAGGGCCATGATGGCCCTTAATCACTCACCTGAGTCATATATTGCCTCTAAGAGTGCACAAATAGATTTAAAGAAATTGGACCTGGTGACCTAATTTTGAACCAGATATAACCCATATTCCAACTTTATCCATATTCTAACTTAACTTTAGTCTTAACAAGACAAACATCCTGGTTAAATTTCAAGATGATTCAAGCAAAACTGTGGCCTCTAGAGAGAGAGAACAAGGTTTTAAAGAAATTTGACCCAGTGATGTGGTTTTTGTATGACATGATCCATAGTCAAACTTGACTGACATATCATCAAGACAAACAATGTGGAAAAGTTTCATGAAGATTAATGTATAACTGTAGCCTCTGGTGAGTGAAAAGGGTTTTACAGAAATCTGATCTAATGACACACATTTGAATCTGATCAAGATATCATTAAGACAAACAATCAGGCAGTTTTGTGAAAATTGAAGCAAAACTGTGGCCTCTAGGGAGAGAGCAAGTGACCTAGCTTTTTATCCATTATGACCCATATTCAAACTAGACTGAGGTATTATCAAGACAAAGGTTCTGGTAAAAGCAATACTATGGCCTCTAGAGGCAGAACAAAGTTTTAAAGAAATTTGACCTAGTGACCTAGTTTTTGATTTGATATGATCCATATTCGAACTTGAGTAAAGTATCATCAAGTCAAACATTCTGATTGAGTTTCATGAAGAAAATTGAAGCAAAACTGTGGCCTGTAGAGGGTAAACAATGTTTTAAAGAAATTTGACCTAGTGACCTAGATTTTAATCCCTACATGACCCAAATTCAAACTTGACCAAGATATTATCAAGTCAAACATTCTGGCATAGTTTTATGAAGACTGAAGCAAAATTGTGGCTTCCAGGGTGCACACAAGGTTTTAATGAAATTTAACCTAGTTTTTGATCTAGCACGACGCATATTCGAACTTGGCCAAGATGTTTTAAAGTCAAACATTCAGGCTGAGTTTTATGAAGATTAAAGCAAAACTGTGCCCTCTGCCCCCCCCCCCCCTCCCCCCCCCCCAGGGTGCACACTGCACACAAGGTTTTAATGAAATTTAACCTAGTGACCTAGTTTATGATCTGACATGACCCATATTCGAACTTGACCAAGGTATTATCAAGTCAAACATTTAGGCAAAGTTTTACAAAGATTGAAGCAAAACTATGGCCTCAAGAGTGCACACAAAGTTTTAACAAAATTTGACCTAGTGACCTAGTTTTTGATCCAACATGATCCATATTCGAACCTGACCGAGATATTATCCAGACAAATTTTCTGGTAAAGTTTCATAAAGACTGGATTAAAACTGTGGCCTCCAGATATTGCACAAAATGGTAAAATGTTGACAACGGATGATGTACAATGCATGACGCACGACGGACGTACGACAGACACAGGGCGATCACAATAGCTCACCTTGAGCACTTCATGCTCAGGTGAGCTAAAAACCCAGATCATGTAATCTAATTGGCTGGAAATTAGAGATGGGTGTGGCATCTTAATTTATTCAGCAAGGCAAGGGTTAACTAACAAAATACACAACAACCTCTTTATAACATGGTTCATTGTAGCATGGCTTCAGTTATAACACTCATTACAGATGGATCCCAAAGATGTTGTATCCAAACAAATGCTGTTGTTATTTAACATGGTTTGCTTTAGATCTCAGCAGTAGTCTTATAATGAGGTTGAAATGTTACAGTTTACCATGTGTCACAAGGAATGTATGCTGGCCCCGGGGTTATAAAAAAATTTTCATGCTCAACTCAGCTGAGCATGAAATTTTCTCTGCCAATAAATATGAAAATGCCAACAATAGTTGGCATTTTCATATTTATTAGCAGAGACATTTTCATGCTCAGCTATGTTTAGCAAAAAAGAATTTACAACTGTTAGTAATTTGAGATTTATTAGCAGGACAAATTTCATGCTCAGCTGAGCTGAGCATGAAAAAAGTTTTATAACCTTGGGGCCTGGTCTTGTGGCCTCCTAATTCTTTTGTTTTTGAACTATATTTACTTACAACTAAAACATATGCTGTGGGTACTCATTAGAAGTGCCTCACTGACATACTTCTAATCACTATCAGCAAAGTATGTTTCCATGGAGAAATAAGACCAATATTAGAACTTTTTGGTTTAAAAAAAAAGCATCCTACCAAAAACTTGTATGATCTAAAACTTAAACAGAATTATCTACAGGAACTGTTCTCATGAGATCCCAGAACATATATCTGTATATAATAGTGACATATCTGGAGTCTTAGCAAAACACAAGAAGATCTAAAATTTCAAAATGAGCTGATCTGCAATTTTTCTTTTGAAAATTTAGAATTTTTCTATGGAGAAACAGTAATCTAAAGCTGAATGATTATGTTAACAAGGCTATTATTCTTTGTGACACATGAACATGCATAATAAAATGTCAATAATTTACAAGGTATAATGATATGATATCATCATCAAAAACAGCAAAAAAAAAAAAAAAAAAAAGAAAAGAAATGAGATAGTACATAATTCTGTTTCAGTAAATATGCTTAAGAAGATCTTCAAAGGAAAGAGAATTCAGTCAGAAAAAAGTGGGACTGAAAGAGTGCAAATGCAGACAACAAGAAATCACATGCAAAACTTCATGCAATTAAAAACTAGTGTAGAATTTTAGGCTTTTCATGAAGTTACCAAGCTGAATGGATCTGAAATTATCAAAACATATACAATGAACTCTTTTGAAGTCACATTAGTACAATTTTAAAGTATAGTATATGTATTAACCCTTAAAGCGCCAAGGAAAATTTGAAGCAGACGGCATTCTAAATTTTATATTTTTTTTTATTTTTCAGAGAAAACAAGTCTTGACTTTTCATGTGAATCATCTGCCTAGCAGATGATTCACATGAAAAGTCAAGACTTGTTTTCTCTGAAAAAAGAAGAAAAAGTCAAAATGTCGTCTGATGCAGTTGTGATTGGCGCTTTAAGGGTTAACCCTTTCAGCCCTTCAGACCAAAACGGATACCTTTGCAAACAGCGTAGATCCAGATGAGATGGCTCAGTATGAGCCATCTCATCTGGATCTATACTGTTTGCCATTCTGTTTCTGATTTTTTGATTGCCACTCCGATTTGCAAAAGTGCATATGTACAAATTCAAAACTGGAAGAGGCCACTTCAGAAATTTAGGGGTGAAAGGGTAAAATTTTTTAAGTATTACCATAGTTCCAGATAAGACCCATTTTTCCACCAAAAAGTACTGATAATTTTCTTATTTCTCAACAAAAGCATATGTTGTGGGTACTCATTAGAAGTGCTTCATCAAGGTACTTCTACTGAGTACCCACAACATATGTTTTTGTTGAGAAAAAAAAATATGTGAATACCCCCTCTTATCTGTATCTAGGTATTACAATATAGACACAAAAACAAAATCTATTCTGGCAGTAGAGAATGAATGACATTCCATCTAATTCCATCTCTGAAGTTTTTTTATTTGAAACAATTTTATTAACAATTTTATTATACTGAGCCATAAAAAAATTTAATGATGATCTCAAAGTGATCTTTGAGATACACTGGAGAAAAAACATAACCATATTACCCCAAATTTTCAGACAGGTATCATATCTCCAGATAAAAGGAGGTATCAGGAAAATATTTTTCTTATTTCTCCATGAAAGCATGTGTTATGAGTACTCATTAGAAGTGCCTCGATGAGGAGTTTCTAATGAGTACCCACAACATATGTTTTCATGGCAAAATAAGAAAAATATTTTCCAGATACCTCATCCTATATGGAACTATGTAGTTGCTTTTTCCACAGCAGCCCCCATTTTTACTTCCTAGTATGAAAAAAGGAAATTCTCACATCATAACTTGAGCCTCTACTGTGTATGTAAGAATTATCATAACTTGATCCCCGGCTGTGTAATTCTGAATTTGCACGTGGTGACTTTGGTGCACCACTTGTTTCTTGGATGTGGTATTGCCATCTGTCTGTGACCTTTGACCCTGAACCTATCCCAGAATCACGAAATGATAACTTGTCAGAATAGTCCGAGTGTGTTTCTGATGAATGTGAAGAACGTCGTTTTTCATCACTTTGAAATGAATGGCTCCTATCCAATACAGAGGAGTTTGGTGAGGTCACTATATTTCCTGTACTTTCATTTACTTTTTCTATAAATCTACTAGCTATGAATTCTGTATTTCCACTTAGCCTTTTTGAAAATGTATCTTTACTTGATGAGGGTGAACGAAGACTGGGGGAATCCTGAAAAAAGGAGAAAGAACAATCTTTAATCATAAAGTGCCAATCAGAACAACAGTACAAGACATTCCAAACTTATTTTGTTTCTGAGTAAATAAGCTTAGTAGACAATTCACCTGAAAAGTCAATCCTTATTTTCTCAAAAAAAAAAAAAAAAAAAAAAAAAAAAAAATAAAATATTATCTACTGGAGTGGGGGATCTTGACCCATTTACGTCGAGAGGACTCTTCTACTACAACACTTTGGACCGGTCTATTTCCAATAGCAGGGTGTCTAGTTAGTTTTATTATTACTATGTTTTATAGAAATTCCTATACTGAATGCAAATAGTAGACCCTGATCAGACACTGAATTATGTGGCATCTGATCTGGGTCTGCACTGTTTGTCAATTATCACTTTGTGAGTCTCCAGACTAAAATAGGTCTGGCGCCCTACCAAACCCGATCCTCCACCTGACACGACGAACAACGCAAAAAGTGCAAGTACACTGGACATAACCACAAAGTCAAAAAACAAGAACCAGGCACAACTTTAAGCACAACCAGCTTTGGAACCTGAACCAAAGTCCGTAACTTACAGCACCCTTCCAACCTTTTAAACGAAACTAACAGGAAATGGATAAGGCGGACTGCAGCTGAACTCCAAAGATCAAAGCCAAGGAAAGGGTGAATAACTTGGGACTACCATGTGGTGCACCTTATGGACTTACTCCGCTGGACCATGGTAGATCCGACAAGAACTGGAACAACAACAACGTCGCTGTGACATCAGTGCTGTTGATAGAGGATGTTGATAGATCAGTGCTGTTGAAAGATTGTGGGTACTCGTTAGAACTGCCTCGCCAAGGCAGTTCTAATGAGTACCACAATCTATGTTTTGAGCAGAAATAAGAAAAATATTAGCGTTTTTTATATGAAAATTTTCAATTTTTGGAGTTTAATTTTTGCCATATATTTGAATAGGCATGTTCTCGTAATGAAATCCCAAAAACTCCAAATGAAGTTTGTGAAAATCAGCCCATCATTTCAGAGATGTCATATAAAGATGTAGACAGACAGACAACAGACAGACTGTGATCACAATAGCTCATGCAACTGTAAATTCATTTGGTTCACCATTCACTTGCCATAACTGCTTTGTATTTTCTATTTCAATTCCCCATTCTGCAATGTATGTATTTTTATGATTGTAAAAAAATTTACTGTGTTCAACTGAATGCAATAAAAATCATATCACTGGAAAGTTTCCTAATGTTCAACATGCTGCGTATAAACTTCAACAGACAATATTTTGAAGAATTTTTCTTATTTTTTCCAGAAAATAGGCTTTGACATTTCATGCAAATTGTCTCAAAAGGAGAAAATTTGCATAAAATGTCAAATCATGTTTTTTCTGAGGAAAAAAAAAAAAAAAAAAAAAAAGAGAAATTTTTTGTCTACTGAATTTGCCCATAGAGTGGTAATGCCTAACTTGAGCAATAACATCACATTTCATCTCCCACTTGATTCCTTAAGAAGGCCCCACAGAGATGCTCAGCATTCAACCGGAACCGATCATAGCGAGGAAACAACCAGGATCTGCAACAGTTTGTTGCTTACAGAGGCTATTTCTAATTTTTCTTTTCCTAATTATTGTTCGAAATTTAACTTAAATTTACAAGCAAAATCATTTAGAAAATATCTTTAAGTGTAGGAATCAATTATTTGAAGGGTAAGTTCAATTATCTAGTTTTTTTTTTTTTTTTTGTGAAGTTAAAATTATCGTCAAATACTTCCAGGAGTTGGC
The DNA here is from genome assembly GCA_964016985.1 of Anodontia alba. Taxonomy (NCBI): domain Eukaryota; kingdom Metazoa; phylum Mollusca; class Bivalvia; order Lucinida; family Lucinidae; genus Anodontia; species Anodontia alba. The sequence continues at coordinate 32,629,232 of OZ024834.1, forward strand.
ATTGTGGCCACCATTTTTCTTCGGAGGAATTAGGACGAAGTTCTTGAGTAATAGACAAGGTTTCATATCGGTTTAACATCTGACTGAAAGTCTAATGTTATAAAACATCGTGACGTGTTTTCCAATTACTGCTGTTCATTAACAATTATAATTAAAACAATATGAGTTTGTAACCAGTTAGCTAATTTTATTTCATATTTTATGGCAATATTACTTCAGTTATCAGTGCAAAAAGGTCTTTAAATTCATTCAGACTTTCAGTGCATCTTAAAGATGTTATCAATGAATATATTTGTATACTGTCTTATTCTTTTGTTTTTCTTTAATTCTTACCACTGTATTTTCTCTAAGAAATTGGAAGACAGGCCTGCACAAACAGTGTAGACCAAAATCAGATATTCTGCAGCATCTAATCAGGGTCTACACAGTTTGCCACGCATCCAGCATTTTTTTCAGTAACATCAACAGGTTGTAAAATGTACCGTATTTATTGTACGTATTTGGACAGACAGGCCTGAGCAAACAGCGTAGACCCTGATGAGATGCTACAGAATGTGTATACTGTTTGCCACTCATCCACCATTTTTTAGACAAAACATCAGTAGTAAATTGTACTTCTTGAAATTTTAGAAAAAGCATGGTAAGGTGTTCGAATACTTAAGGTAGAAAGTGTATTTGTTGAAATTTTATGAGAAGTGTTTGGTAATGAGTTAAAGCATCCCTCCATTTCTGCTGAACCCGGATATACCCTGCCTTTGCAAACAGTGTAGAAACAGATCAGTTGGCTTCTGAAGAAGCCAACTGATCTGATCTGCACTGTTTGCCATTCAGTGTGTGAATTTGTATCAACCTGGATCAAGTAATCTGATTGGCTGAAAATTAAAAGTGGGCGGAGCATCTTAATTTATTCAGCATGACAAGAGTTAATGGGGAGTGATACAGATTTCAAGAGACAACTCTGTCCAAACTGTTTTGTTTCCTTCTGTGACAAATTGCATAAAACGCCAAACCCTGCTTTCAGGAACAATAAGAAAAAAAGTTCATCAAATTTGCTGTTTGCTGAATTAGCCCAGAGATTGCTAGAGGTTTGGGTAATAATGGTACTTATACCTTTTGTGAGTCTGCTGGTGGTTTCCATCGATCAAGAACACTTTTCTTTTTGTCTGCTCTTGTGTCTGTATTCTGAAATTATATAAGCACAGAGAGTTAATCCACAGAGAGTTAATCCTAAAAATGACATTCAAAATTGCTGCAAACAACAACCTAATTTTTTTTCTGAGAAAACAAGATTTGACATTTATATGAATCACCTGCTAGAGTAAGAATTCACATGGAATGCCAAGACTTATTTTCTCACAAAAAATTAGAATGCTGTCTGTTGCTGTTGTGATGATAATGAAATTATGGATTACACTTGAACTTCTTTATATAATCTATACACTTTGGATAGAACACAGTTGTTTAACCCATTGTATACTGAATGAACTCCCCCACACTTTATTAGAAGAGTCCAATTTCAATTTTAGATAGGTGAGGCTATGAGATTTTAATAGATAATCCTAGAGAAAAATGAATGAAGTATATGCAGACAGTGAAGACCCTGATCAGATGCCGTGTTCTGCGGCATCTGATCTGGGTCTGCACTGTTTGCCAATTACCCTTTTAGGGGTCTCCCGACTACAATGGGTTATCTAACACAATTTTCTTTTGGATCCCAGCAGTAGTATTAAAAAGAGGTTTTGGTCTAATTAGTTAGTCTCAGTTGAGGCTTACAGCCTTTTCATTAGCAGGAGGCAGGAGGCTATATTGCCTTCTACTCTTCAAGCATAGCCTTCTATTTTAAGCCTTTTAATTTTCACCTCTGGGCTAATTCAGTAGATGACAAATTGATGATATTATCTTATTGCCTCCAGAAAAAAGGTTTTGACATTTCATACACAATTTGCATGACATGTCAAAGTCTGTTTTCTAGGAAAAATATTTAAAATTATCTGCTGAAAATTTCCACCCAGCATGCTAAGTATTAAATGGAACCTTTGTAAATCTCCATAATACATGGCCCTCTACTTCTGGATTTTAGCCTCCTACTTCCAAACTTAATGAAAAGACTGGGCTTAATGTCACTGATCTTTCAGTGTCTGGATGTGTCAGTGGGATCTGATGCCTCACTGTAGTATGAACCCAAGACACACTGACGTCATTCTGCAACCTGTCAAATTATACTAATACCAGGGCAACCAGTCCCAATTCTTCTTCTCAATGCTGAGTGCCAAGTGAAAAAAGCAGCTAAAAATCTTAGATATGACCTGGAGTCAAATTTTGTGGCATAGTATGTTGTAAAACCTACAGATATTCTGCAAGAAGTTAGCAAAAAATCCTGTCAGAGTGCACTAATGCTAAATATTTTAAGAAACAACTGCATAAAAAGCATGCTAAAAAGTATGGAATAAAGTATTCAAAATTTTAGAACATTTACCGTACCCAGAGCTACATACATGTATAGATATGTTAGAGTCACAGCATGAGGAAATGTGCAATCAGATATGTCCACCCACCACAGACACATAAAAGCCTGCACACCCACATTGAACAGTCTTGTCTGGGTGCTCTTTGGACAAGTAAACAGGAAAGACTTTGATCAGACTGCACAGATGTGCAGGCTGGTCTAAATCTGCTGGACAGAGATGGCAGACTGCACATTTCATACATGCCATAAGTTATGGACTAAAATCTGTGAGATAAGGCAAAATTTTCAGGGAGATTTGACAAAATTCTGTGAGATTGAACATCACTTCGGAGCTCCCCCAATATAGGGTAAAGTCTTTTTTTTCATGTAAGAAGCTTGTGAAAACCACAACAGTGTGTGATTTGTGTTTATTTCTTCATAAAATCTGTTGTAAAATTGTCTGAAAGATTTGAATTTTTTATGGGAATTGCCTTCCAGATGGACCAAATTCTGTGAGATATGGCGTGTATGACATTTAGTTAAAGTTGCAGCTGATGTGCTAAAATAAAACTTTCATAATTAATGTCTCTGATACTACATTATCTCCCTTATTCATACCTGAGTACTTACAAGTATTAGCTTTCACAAAAAAGTTTGGTCTAGGCTTTAGACCAAGCTTGTTTGAGAAAGCTAGTACTTGGTTATAAAATGTTGAGCAGTCCATGCAAAATTGTATTGAACCAAAGTATGACCTCTCATATAGTGTAAAAAAAAAGATTGTCTACGCCCATAGGCGTAGGCAATAAGCTACACACAGCTCCAGATAAGGCACTTTTTACAACAAAAAAATAGATATTTTTCTTATTTCTCGATGAAAAATGTGAGGCAAGGCGCTTCTAGTGATTACACACAACAAATCTTTTTGTGGAGAAATAAGAAAAATATTATGTGGATCCCCACTCATATCTGGAGATATAGCTACATATACTTGTGTAAATATATATTTACCTAATATAGCACAAAACCATCACCACAAAATGGAGCAACATTAAAAATTACTCTTTTTTTTTACTACTGGAATTCCTTTATATTTCTTTATACAGATACCCCAATCATATCCTGGTAGCACTTCTGGCAGAAACTGTTTATTTATAAAGATCATTGATAAGGAATTGCAAGTGTTAGATAAGTCGTAGTCTACTGAATTGCAATGGTCAAACTTTTGAAGTTAAAGTTCTCCACCTTTAACTCTACAAGATAAATTTAAATAATTGCAGACTGCATTTGTAAGTATTTTTCCCAGAAAGGACTCAACATTTCGTGCAAATCTTCTCCTTGTCAAGTCCTTAATTCTTGAAAAAATAGGGAAAATATCTGTGTGCATTCTGTGGCATCTGATCTGGGTCTGCACTGTTTGCCAGTTACCCATTTAGGAGTCTCTAATCTTCAATGGGTTAATAATATTATGATGATGATTTAAGATCCTAGCACAATATAATTGTACATACAAGTATTTATAGACAAAAAGGGCATTAAAAAAGCTCCAACCATCACCACACTATAGTGCACCAACTCACCAAGTTAAAAAGCCTTATATAACTCTTAAGTGTCAAGCAAAATTATAACAGTCAACATTTTATTTCATTTTTTTTTTTCTTAGAAAATAAGTCTTGCCATTTCATATGAAGTGTCTGCCAAGCAGACAATTTACACGTGTCAAGATAATTTTCTATGAAAAAAAAAATTGTCTGTTGCTGTTGTGACTGGTGCTTTAAGCATTACACCATTATCCCCCAAAAAACAACCCTGCATATACCGGGTACATAAAGCAGCAGACGCCCTCTTACATGTATATTTGTATCACTAACGCTCCAGCGACTAAGCAGTGCTGATCGCTGACCCATACTCTCTTGCTTTGACCCATTTTCAAACTGAAATTAATGTTGTAAAATATGTGAATTTTTTTTAAGAAAAACTGTCACAAAGTATAAACTACTCTTTACTAAATCACAGCAGTATTTATGCATTATTTTAGCTTTCTTTACTTGTAGTACTTCACTAAAAATACCATTGGAAAGATCTGACAGTTAAAACTGAAATCTTTTGTTTTTTTTTACTTTTTTTTTCAAAGCTTTGTTTCAGAATAGAAGAAATATGATAAATGTACTTTAACAATAAAAAAAATGAGAGAAAAAAGAAAATAAATGAAAATCAGAGAAAAATTATGCTGATCTTTGCTTTTTACTTATCTTTACATGCTTACCATAGGTCTTGATAAGATGCATTTTTCAATCCAAAAGTATTGATATTTTTCTAATTTCTCCACAAAAACATATGTTGTGAGTCCTCATTAAGGCTCCATATTCCTCAAAAATAGACATTTTTTATCCGAGAAAGGTTTAATAAATATAGGGTATTAATATAATCATTAAAAGTGGCACCTGACAGTCTGTAAAATTTAGACTCTCGTTTTTGAAATGAATTAAAACTGAAATGATTTTTTATTGAATCTCTGAATTAATGTTGGCAATATTATTTCAGAGATATGATAAAAAATCATTTCATTTTTGATCCAGTTCAAGAACTGAAATTTTACAGGCTGACAAGTGCCACATTTTATGATTGTAATAATCTATATATCAATTTTCTAAATCTTACTTGGATAATAAAATATCTTTTTTTAAGGAATATGGAGCCTTTAGAAGCGCCTCGCCAAAGCACTTCTAATGATTACCCATAACATATATTTTTGTGGAGAAAGAAGAAAAATATTTACCTGATACCCACTCATATATAGACCTATGCTTACTATATCATTTAAAATATTACCATATTTACCCTAAATATTTGGACAGTTTTACTTCTAGTCGTACAGCTTCCAAAATTTGACCATCCATATGACTACCTGCTGATGTGTCTAAAATATACTAGAGGAATGGCAAATAGTGTAGGCTCTGATCAAAATGCAGTTACATGTGTGTCTACACTGTTTGCTCAGATGTGACTAAAAATACTTCGGATGAATATGATGCTGATATCTACAAGCTTGCACCATATTCATCTTAACGCTAAGAATGTTGGGTAAAAATTTCGGCCGACGACATTTTAAATGTATTTTTTTTTTATTTTTCCCAGAAAATAGACTTTGACATTTCATGGAAATTGTCTCCTTATAGAGGCAATATGCATGAATAGTCAGTCTATTTTCTGTGAAAAATAAGAAAAACATCATCAATTTTTCATCTGGTGAATCCACCCAGAACATGGTAAAGGTTAAGTATTTGGATAGTCTTGAGCAAACTGTAGATCAAGATCAGATGACACAGAATCTGACATTTGATCACGGTCTACCTGATCTGCCACTCATTTAGCAGTTTATAGACATATTTGATTCAACAGGTAGTAAAATTCAGTCATTTGAACCTCAGGACAAGTAAGGAGTAAGGGAAACTGATACACTTCCAGGGGAGGCAACTCTGTCAAAACTGACTTTATCCCCTTCTGAAAAAGGGTCTCCTCTAAAAGGAAAGAATTTGCTCCCAAGGGGAGCAAATTCTTTCCTTTTAGTGTAGACCCTTCTTCAGAAGGATCATGATGTGCATGAGAGCAAACAGAAAGTCACAAAAGGTCTCTCCCTTATAAACAATAGTGGAAAATTTACCAAGTGTTTCCCATCCTCTAAAGGTGTCTGAAAATTTAGGGTAAATATAGTATAGTTGTAGTGTACTTGTTGACCATCCTGTTTTGGACTATGACACAAATCAGATACCTCGGTTTAAATATCTTTGTATGTGTGATTGTTGGAAATATGAGCTATTTTTCTGAATTAATGATATAGCTAAAGTAATGTAATTAAATTTCATACTAATGTAACAGAATCAAAGTAAACTGTGATTTTTTTAAATTCTTTATCAAACAATGTCAACTACATTTAGTATTAAATGGGGTGAATGGAAGTAAGTGAAATATGTACCGATCAATTAAAATAAAAAGCAGCAAAATAATATCTCTTTTTTACTTTTTAAACTCTCTTTTTTTACTTTTTAAGCATTAAAAAAATAAGTCAATTCAGGGGCGGATCCAGGAGGATTTCTGAGGGGCTTTGATTTAATCATATACTCATCCTTTATGTATTCGGACAGACAGGCCTGAGCAAAACAGTGTAGACCCAGATCAGATACCACAGACTGCAGTGACTGCTGATCAGGGTCGACAGTGTTTGTCACTCACCCAACAATTTTACACAGAGTCACAGGTAGTAAGATGGACTTGTTGAAGAGAAGTTTAAGGAAAAGAATCCCAAATACATGTATATAAAATTTATCCAAAATTTCCGCTAAAAATGAAATTTTGAGTCAAAAGGAGGTCGACTGAACCCTCCCCACACACAACCCCCTCTGAACCTGCCCCTGCAATTTATGTTTTTCCTTGTTGGTTTTTTTTTTCTTCTTGTTGTTTTTACATTCAGATTATGTAGATGATTTCATGTGACCAAATCCATCACTAATTCAAATGGACTAAAGTCTTACACGTTTTTGAATATCCTTAAGTTTTGAACTTGGTGTCACCTTACCACCATCCTGTTGAGAGTGTGACCGCTCCAACTGTTTGAAAGATGAAAGATCAGAGAAAATATAAAGGAAAAATAGTGATTACAATATACTACGCTGAAAGAGAAAAAGTGAAATCTTTCAATCTAGATTTTTTAAAACTCTATTCTGTACAATTTAAATTATATCCCTCAACTACAAAATGAATCTCTTATTAAGACATAGACATATGGAGGGCCAATTTAGGCAGTTATTAGGTCAGCATATGACATTCTCTGATTTTTTAAACCCATTTACATTAAGTGGACTCTTCTACCACAACTGTTTGGACCAGTCTTTTTCCAGCAGCAGGGATTCTAGATTTTATTATCACTTTCTTGTATAGAAATTCCTGTAGTTAAAGCAAACAGAGAAAACCCTGATCAGATGCCACATTTTGCAGCACCTGATCTGGGTCTGAACTATTTGCCAATTACCCTTTTGGGGGTTTCCTAAAATGGGTTAACATACTAAGATTATGAAGCACTGGTCACTAGTGACCAGCGCTTCATAATCTTAGCATGTTAATATTGAGTTGGTTTTATTTTAGTGTCTATATCAAAGAGAATTATGAAAAATAATAAATTCATCACTAGGTACTGGGGCCAGTCTAGGGTAATATATCACCATTTGTATGCTGAAAGCAAGTCTAGGATGCACCTCTTGATAAGCCAGTATTTTGGGGATTATCTAAATCACTGATATTATCCTTAATTCACAGGTACAATCCCAGTAACAATGCTCAGCCATAGGTTTTCTTGAAGAGATAAGAAAATGTTTTCCAAATACATGTAAGCAACTTATTTGGTTACCTTAGAGACTAGATCAGACCTCTAGAAACTACACTGTTTTGGATATAAAACATTCATCACAGCTCCAGATATGGGCCATTATTTTCCACTAAAAATTATTCATAATTTTCTTTTTTCTCCACAAAATGTATGTTGTGGGTACTCATTAAAAGCACCTCACTGAGGCATATATAATATATATTTCATGGAGAAATAAGAAAAAAATTCTGCATAGATCTCTTACCTGGAGCAATGATTTATATTCTATACATATTTCTCTAACCCAAATTTGACTGAATAAACTCCCCCACACTATATATCGGAAGAGTCCAATTTCACTTCCAGGTATGTCAGGCTATGCGATTTAGATAAAGATATTTATACAGAGAAATGGTTGAACTATTTGCAAACAGTGGAGACCTGATCAGACACCCCTGATCTGGGTCTGCACTGTTTGTCAATTACCCTTGTAGGGGTAGCCAGACTACAATGGGCTAATGAAATGTACTCATCAGAATCACTATACATGTTTGAGTATTTCATACAAATCATGGCATTCACTGATTTTTATATGCCATATCAGGCTTTCTTTTTTATTTTAACCCTTAAAAAGCCAAGCAAAATTGTGGCAGATGATATTCTAATGTATTCCTTTTATATTTCAGAGAAAATATATCTCGACATTTCATGTGAATCATCTGCTTGGCAGACAAATCACATGAAATGTCAAGACTTATTTTCTTTCAAAATGTTGTCTGCTGCAGCTGTGACTGGTGCTTAACTGTTTGACTAGCCTGTGTTAAAACTAGGAATAGTTGAAGAAATATTACTAACCTGACCATCTTTTGGGCTACTAGCCTTCTGGGATTGTGTTTCAAAATGCTGAAGTTTCTCATGCAGTCTGGCAGAACCAAGGGATACTCCTAAATTTGCCTGAAATCATATATATATATTTCAAAACTTTTAACCCATTTTAGTCTGGAGACACCTAAAAGGGTAATTGGCGAACAGTGCAGACCCAAGAATGCAACATCTGACCAGGGTCTCCAATCAAGAAACAGTGCCTGACCAACCTGCACTTCAGCTCTGTCTAATCAGGATCTGCTATTCCACAGACCTAGACAAGAGCAGTATTGTACCAACATTTCTTATTTCTCCAATAAAAACATATGACGTGGGTATTCATTAGAAGTGCCTCAGTGAGATGCTTCTAATGAATCTGATTGACTGAGTTGAGGTTTTATGGCCGAGTCAACCCATTAGGGTCAGTTACCTAACCACACCTAGGCAGGCTTAGTCCTCTGTGGTTAACCAGTATTTGTGCATTATTTTCTTGCCAGAAAGCCTCTAATGAGTAGCCACAAGGCCACAACATCTGATTTACTGAAGAAATAAGAAAATACATTAACCCTTAAAGCGCCAAGAAAAACTGCATCTGAAAATGTCGTCTGTTTAAGTCGTCTGCTGAATATTCTTGCAGATTTTTCAAACCTATTTTTGCTTACTGGCAAACAGTGTGGACCCTGATCAGACTGCTCCTAAAGAAGCAGTCTGATCTGGGTCCACATTGTTTGCAAAATGACTTTTAAAATCACAAGCAGATGACAAAGCAGATGACAATAGTTGTGATTGGCGCTTTAAGGGTTAATACTTTTTGGTTGAAAAAAAAAGATTCTTATACAGAGCTATATTTTCTACAAGTCCCTATACTATGTGAGTGAACAGTGTGAATAGTAACAAGACCGCGCAAACATTACATAGACCCAGATTTGGCAATAACAGCAGTGATAAAATAAGATATGATGTGCAACACACGAAAAGGGCCCTTATGCAATTTTCGGACAAGGTCGGTCCAGATCAGTGTGCACATCTGTGCAGTCTAATCTGAGCATTTTCTGTTTGCTAACATATACTTCAGTATCCTCTGATTCTGTAAGCGGACAATGAAGGCCTGCACTTATGCGCAAGCTGATCAGGGCCTGTGTTGTCCACAAATTAGATAAGGGCTCTTTTCATGCATTGAGCACCATTTTATTTTCATTATTTCTGCGCCAAAACATATCTTATGGATTCTCACCAGACTTTTCTCACCTGGGCAATTCTAATGAGTACTCATAAAATATGTATCTGTGCTAAAATGACCAATAAACTATCTTTTGAATACTCCCCTTGTCTGGATATGAAGCAAGCCTAAATAACAAGTGCACAGTGCTGGCCCAATCAGAAAGTATCTATGCGTAGGCAGATGTAAACCATATGCGTTCAACTTTTCTGACAAAAATGCATATGCAACAACATATGTTTCTGCAAAGAAATGAAATCAAAGCACTGACAGCTTGTCTCTGAGTGTAGGCGGGGAAAATTGTCCTGAAGGGGGTTTTTCCACTGTTTCATTTAACCCTTAACTTCCTGTAATTAAGCAAACAGTGCAGATCCTGATCAGATGTCATGTTCTGCAGCATCTGATACAGGTCTGCACTGTTTGCCGATGTCCCAGTCCAAACTAAGAACTGTCAGAGGATCTGACTATAGCCCAGCTACATTGCTTTCAGAGGAGAAAGACGCAAGTGTATTGAAAACTTTTGATGTTTAAAAATTGGAGAGAAGATGAGACGAATAAGCAGCAGCTACCAAGTGACATAACTCCAAGAGTTATGGACCCTTGACCGTTATTCCGGTATACACAATACATCCAGTCATTGTCCATGTTTATACGAACTTTCAGCTTTCTATAAACATGGACAATGACTGGATGTATTGTGTATACCGGAATAACGGTCAAGGGTCCATAACTCTTGGAGTTATGTCCCTTGGTAGCTGCTGCTTATTCGTCCCATCTTCTCTCCAATTTTTAAACATCAAAAGTTTTCAATACACTTGCATCTTTCTCCTCTGAAAGCAACTGGAGACCAGGAGGTCGCGGGTTCAACCCCCGCCGAGGTCGGCAACATTCTTTCGTGGAGATTGATCATGAAATATTTTCTACAGTCATTCTCTCCCTTCCGCTGATTCAAGAAGGGCAGTTATCAGTTTCTGGCGAAAGAATGGGCACAATACTGGTTAACCGCTTAGAGGACTAAGCATGCCCAGTAAACGTGTGGTTAGGTAAACTGACCGCGCTCGACATGACCCCATTGGGTTGACTGGGCCGTAAAACCTCAACACAAACAAACTTTCAGCTTTCTAGCTTTCTTAGGTTCTGAGAAATCTGTTATGAAAATTTTCAAGAATGGCACAATTTGAAAATCTTCCAAGGGCCATAACTCTATGAGTTATGGGCCCTTGGCCACCATTCTGCCATTACAGTTTCCTCACCTTAGAGACCAAGTGTGATATAAGTTTCATCAAAGTAGGACCACAAACATAAAAGTTATTGAGCAAAATGCATTTTAATTTTTTTAAAACTTACCAAGGGACATAACTCCAAAAGTTATGGAACCTTGGCCCCTATTCTGGTATACACAATACATCCAGTCATTGTCCATGTTTATACGAATTTTCAGCTTTCTAGTTTTCATAGTTCCTGAGAAGTCTGTTATGAAAAGATTCAAGAGTGGCAAAATTTGAAAACCTATCAAGGGACATAACTCCAAGAGTTATGGGCCCTTGGCCACCATTCTGCCACTACACTTTTCTTATCTTAGAGACCAAGTGTGGAGTTATTAAGCATAATGCATTTTAATGTTGCAGTCACAGAATCACGGAATGACAGAATGATGGAATCACAGAATGACGGAATCACGGAAGGACATGGCAAATCCAGTATAGCCCCACTTTTTCAAAGCAGGGCTATAATAATACAGATAACCTTTATCAAAAGCACTCTGACATCACAGTGCCAAGAATAGCGTGGCTATAAATAACCGATTACATTGGTCAATGATACTCACGTGGACCACTACCTTAAGGAAATTTTGGCATTTGTATACTATGGCTCAATTGTAAACAATCAACCCAAAAATTAACACCACAAATCATTATGAAAACACGCCTATTCAAATATATTGAAAATTTTACCTCCAAAAAAATAAAAATTTTCAGATAAAAATTCTGATATTTTTCGTATTTCTGCTCAAAACATAGATTGTGGGTACTCTAAACGAGTACCCACAATCTATGTTTTTGAGCAGAAATAAGAAAAATAATGTATACCCCTGTAAACCCCAGTTTTACTGTATAAAAGTGGCGTTTAAGGGGGTCAAAATTATATAGGCGTGTTTTCGTGATGATTTATCTGGGTACCTCCCTTATCTAGAGCTATGGAAAGAAGTCAGGCTGATGATATCCAACTACACAATATGAGTCTAATTAACCTTTACTACTCTCTGGGCAAATTCAGCAGACAACAAATTGGCGAAATTTTTCTTACTTTTCCCAGAAAATAGAATTTGACATTTCATGCAAATTGTAGACAATTTGCATGAAATGTCAAAATCCTGTTTACTGGACAAAATAAGAAAAAATATTGCAAAATGATGTCTGCTGAAAATTTTACCTCGTGCTAAGCATGTTAATTAAACGCTACTGTTAAACAGCATGGAATCATAACTTCCCTGCATTTCATGCTGCCATAAGTCCTAATTTGTTTGTTGTTTTCATGTTAACACTTAGCATGAAGTGAACAAAGTCAGCCGATGATAAAGTGATGATATGTTTTTCATTCTTCCTAGAACGTAGGATTAGACATTTCATGCAAATTGTCTCCTAAGCATGAAATATCAAATTCTATTTTCTGGGCAAAATAAGAAAAAATATTTCAAAATATCCTGCTGAAATTTTTACCCAGCATGCAAACTGTTAATCATGTTTATCTGCAAATAATCATGTCTGTCAGACTAGACTGGCTCCAGTCCCTTGTCACTATTTGTTTTATTTTAATATTCATGATTTTCTCTGATTCATGCATTAAAGCAAAAGCAATATTAGCATGCTAAGATTATGCCTCATATCTTAGCATGTTATATTGTTGCCGTTTTATTTTGCGTATATATCAAAATGAATTATAAAAAAATAATAAAATCACTTGGGATTGGAGCCAGTCTATAGTCAGAGAGGCAGCCTGTTTACTGCTAGAGAAAATGAAGGAGTAACTGTCTCATATTACCACAAGGACTTACTGACTTACATTTTATCTGTTTCTAGAATCTAGTAAAGCCACACAAAAAAAACAGTCAGAGCTCAAGCTAAGATGGTAACAATTTTCTCTTATCTCCAGAAAAAATATGAGCCACAACATGAGAAAATGTACCCTTGGACATGAGCACCGAGCAGAGATTCAGATTGGCCGGCACATTTGTTCAGTCCGATCAAAATCTTCACTGGGCACATTTTGGAAAGCAAAGAATGTGTGGACAAAAAAGACTCAGACTGGACTGCACAGATGTGCAGGCTGATTTGAGTCTTCATAGCGTGCACATGTCAGAAGGTTTGTTTTCTCATGTTTAGGCTTGTATGTTGCAGGTATTAGTTAGAGGCATGTCTAATGAGTACCAATATGTCTAGATAAGAGTGAGTATCAGGTAAATGTTTTTCTTATTCCTCCACAAAAAACATATGTTGTGGATATTCATTAGAAGTGCCTCAGGGAGGCACTTCTAATGAGTACCCATAACATATGTTTTTGAGGAGAAATAAGAAAAATATCAATACATTTGGATTGAAAAAGCATTTTATCAAGATCTATGGACTACACACAACATAGGTTTCATGGAGATATAAAAAAAGCTATCAACACTTTTTGGTTGAAAAAAAAAATGTTATCTAGAGTTATGACAGCAAAAGATACACCTGCCAACTTACAAACTACTGCAGTATGTGATAAAGGCAAACCTCTAGAAAGAAGGAGTACCCAGATAAGATTTTTCTTATCACTCCAGATGAGCTGTGTACACATCAGAAAGTCTCAGTGGGGAGCTTCTTATGAGTACCTGCATTGGTTTTGCAGAGAAATAAGAAAAAGTACAGGGGCAGAACCAGAACATAACTTTATTGAAAATAAACTCAGGCCACACGCAGGTGGCGTAAGAGCATAGTATACAAACAGACAAACAAGGGCATGTAATAAACAGACATGTATAAACGTGAGCTAATGCAACAATGAAAAGGAAGCAGAAGCATCACACCACCACGTCTATGCAAAACAGTCACATTATTATGGCATTAAAAAATGAAGACTTTCAGATAGAAAATGGTGATATTCCTCCCATCCCCACCCCTAACACAGACCGCAGGTCCCATCAGAACCACCTCATTTAGGCAGTTCTAACAAGCAGCTACACTCCAAGTCCGTAGCAGAAACTAGAAAATAATGTATACCCCAGCAAACACCTCTCCTTCCTATATAAAGTGGGATTTATCAGGGTCTTAATCACATAGACTTGTTAATATGATGCAAACTGCAAAACAAAAAAAAAAAAAAAAAAAAAAAAAAAAAAAGTGACAAGAAGAATATGTAATGTTAAATTATGGAGAACTTAGCTAGCATTCGAAAATTTCTTCATAATAATTTTAATAAAACAAGATAGTTTGATAAGAAGATTTTCATTTTCAGTAGATAACAGTTCCTTGAATTTAATAATATTGGGACGTTTGTAAAAATATGGCATTAAAAAGTTCTTTCTTTCTGATTTGAAATGGTTGCATACAAAAAGATAGTGAAATTCGTCACCAATGTCATTTTTTTCACAAAGGACACACTTTCTTTCATCCAGAGGAGTGTTTTCCCAGCGACCAGTTTCAACTGGGAGCCGATGGTTACTTAATCTGAACTTAAGCAATGCAGAGTAGTGTTTTTTAGTTAATTTGGTTAAATAATTTTCAAAATTGATATCATGTTTGAAAAGATTATACGTTCTTCCTTTGGAGGATGAAGATACTTTTGTATGCCACTGCTGGATATATAGATCAGACAAAGTTTTAGAAATTTGTATTTTGATCAATTTAGGGTTTTCAATGACTTCTTTATGTAAAAGATCAACACGTCCTACACTTACTAGGATTTCTTTTATACAATGGATCCATTTATGCTGATATATGCCGCCATTATATTCGCAAAGAAGAAACTTGTAGAGTAATTTTGATAATTTACTTTCCTTACTATTTACTATGTTCAGCCAAAAGCCAATCATTCGGGTTTTGATTTTAATATCAACAGCCTTGATGCCAAGCTCTGCATGTAACATATAAGCTGGAGTAGATTTCCTTGAGTTTGTGATATACCTTAAGAATTCATTTTGGAGTTTTTCAATAATGTCAGTATTTTCATATGCCCAGATTTCACATCCATAGAGTGCGATCGGTAAGATAGTATGTTCAAAAAGCTGTAATTGTAAGTCAATTGGAAGATTAAGGTTTCGTATTCTTTTATATAAAAGATGCATAGCTTTTTTGGCTTGATCATAATTATGTTTTTTGGCTTTACAAAAACTTCTACTCTTTGTAAAAACTACCCCCAAGTATTTGAATTCTTTACATACTGATATTTTATTATTGCCTATTTTAAAATCAAAGTGGTCATCATTGCGAGTACCAAATATCAAAATTTTAGTCTTGTCATAATTTATATCAAGTTGCCACATTTTAGCATATTCATAAAACACGTCTAAATTCTTTTGAAAACTGGTTTCATCTGCACCAAAAATAACAGTGTCATCGGCATATAGCAGTACAAAAAGTTGAAGGTAAATATATAAATTATCTGAATCAAGTTCCAGGTTAACATCAGAGCAATTATTAGAATGCATGAAACTTTCTAAGTCATTCAAAAATAAAGCAAATAAGACAGGTGACAAATTTTCCCCTTGCCGCACCCCTCGTAGGCAGGGGAAGAAACTTGACTGTTTCCCATTGAAAGATATACAAGATTTAATTCCCTTGTACATATTAAAAACAATGCGAAAAAACTTGCCATTGACATCATTTTTCAATAACTTAGACCACAGGCCCACTCTCCAGACAGAATCAAATGCCTTACTGAAGTCTACAAATGAACAAAAAAGTTTTAATTTTTTAGCTTTCAAAATTTCAATGATTGCATGGAGAGCAAATATGTGGTCATAAGTTGAGTAACCTGCCCTGAAGCCTGCCTGATTTTCTTCCAATATGTGATGCTCATTTAAAAAATTATTTAGTCTTTGATTTAATACTGCAGTGAAGAGCTTTCCAAAACAACTAAGGATTGTTATAGGGCGGTAATTTTCAGGTTTTAGGGGGTCCCCTTTCTTTTTGTAAATTGGCATGAGGCAGATAAGCCTTTGCAAAGAGTGTAGACCCAAATCAGATGCTGCAGAACATGGCATCTGATCAGGGTCTACACTGTTTGCCATACATACAGCAATATTTTAGACATATCAACAGATTGTAGAATGGAGAATTTCACATTTTAGGATAAGTATGGTAAGTAGATAAGGTGTCCCAATACTTAGGGTGAATACTTAGGGTAATACTTTTTGGTGGCTATGCATTTTACCAATATGTCCTAATTTGCCGAATTTTCTGAGTGGTACCATTTCAGGAGACTGCGCCTATAATCTGGTGTTGGACAATAAAATTTCTGACATTAGAATTTAAAGCTCAAAACTTTTGAAATGGAGATTAACCCTTAAAATGCCAAGAAAACCTGCATCTGAAAATGTCATCTGTTTATGTCGTCTGCTGAATATTCTTGCAAACTTTTCAAACCTGTTTTTGCATACAGGCAAACAGTGTGGACCCAGATCAGACTGCTCCTAAAGGAGCAGTCTGATCTGGGTCCACACTGTTTGCAGAAATGCTTTTAAAATCACAAGCAGATGATAAAGCAGACGACAATTGTTGTGTTTGGCAGTTTAAGGGTTAAGGAGGGGTTCAGACAAACCCCTTATCAGTAAAGAACTATTCCTCAGACAAACCCCTTGTCAGGACAAAAATACTCCATTTTCATACAAAAAATTGTGAAATTTTAGGAGAATTATTTGTTTTTGCCAAAACCTGACCAAACCAAACCCCAACCCTGCTCTTCCAAGAATCCTGCATCCAGCCCTGAATGAGACAACATATTGAAATGTTTTTCTTATTTTTCCCAGAAAACAGGGTTTGACATTTCATGCAAATTGTCTCCTGAGGAGACAATTACATGAAATGCTCAATACTATTTTCTGGGAAAAATAAGAAAAATATTTCAAACTGTTCTATGCTATTAAACCCAGCAGGCTAAGAGTTAAATGCTTGGCTACAGCTTTGCTAAAAAACAAAATGATACCATTTACGTGATAAACTTCAACTGATCACCTCTTTACTAGATTGAGTAAACACTTCAAAACTTGTGAAAAAAAGAAGAGCTGGGCACTGGCACCCTGAATGAAACTTTACAACATGTACTTCTGAGATATTGTTTCAGTTTCTTAGTTCCCATTTCAAAATGGCAGGCCTGGATGGACCAATTGCTTGACAGGCTACGAGAAATAAATAAATACTCTGGGTAAAAATTTCAGCAGATACTTTTTGTATTTTTTTTCAGAAAACAGGTTTTGACATTTCATGAGAAAACAGGTTTTGACTTTTTCATGTAAATTGTCTCCAATAAAGACAATTTGCATGAAATGTCAAACCTGTTTTCTGGGTCAAATAAGAAAAACATCATAAATCTGCTGAATTCGCCTAGAGAGTGGTAAAGGTTAAGGATATCCGACACTGGATCACAAAATTTAAGCCTCCTATCTCAGTTTATGCAGAATGTAGTTGTCATATGAGAGACTGAAGGATGGTCATGCCAAATGTACTGGGTTCATGTTCAGATTTTTAAAGCTATTAAGTACCCAAGATCATTCCAAATATATTCTGCCCAGTGGTGTTTAAATAGTAAAGATTTTCTATCTAAAGAACAGTGACTAAAATTTATCTCTAATCTAAGTTCTTACCTCTTTTAATTTTGGAGCTCTGCCAGAAATATCTTTAGATGGTGTTGTCTGTTCTTGTATTTCCTTTTCAAATTTATTCAATCTATTCTTCAATCCCTCCTTCCTTTCAGGCAAGTAATTAGAATTTCTGTCTTTCTCTTTTTCTTTCACACTCGGCTCATCTTTTAAATGCTCGAATTTGTTTAATTTATCCGTTATTTTATTCCTTTGTTCTACACTACTGCTATCCACTGTTTGAGAATTTCTTTTCTCTTTGTAAGTATTTCCAGCTTCATTCCACTGCCTTACTCTTTCTAATTTATCAACTTTATCCACTTTAGAATCTTTCCTTAAGATCACAGACTCTGTAAGGGTAGTTTCCTTTGAATGCTCTGCCTCCTTAGCACGTCTTTCGTCTTCTAGACCCGATTCTGTAAATTCAGCTTCTAAAGCCTCAAATTCTGCTTCTGCTTCACGTTCCTGCATGCAAAATTCAGACAACATGCAATCACAACAAAACATGCAGCAAACACAAACTAACTAATCTAAAAAACTTGTAAATGAAATCTTAAAAACAAAGGATATTATTAATTAGTCCGTAGCTACGAGAGTGAAGAGAGTAAAATGAAAGTTCTAAAATTTCATACATCAAAGAAACATTAGTTTCCCGATAACATGGCCCATGCAAACAGTGAGAACCCAGAACAGACTGCTCCTGTAGTGGAATATCAAAATGATATACACCCTGATCAGACTGCTCCTGAAGGAGCAGTCTGATTAGGGTGTACATCATTTTGATATTCCACTAAGTATTTTAAGAAACAACTACCTAAAAAGGAAAATTTAGGCAAACAAAGTATGGAATAGTGTTAGAAATTTTAGAACAATTACCATAATCAGAGTATAATTTCCATAAAACTGCACCAAAATAGTCACTATTGGTTCTTATTAGACTTGCCTTGCTCCATATATTGTGGGTACTCATTAGAAACACCTTGCAGAGGCAATTCTGATTAGTACCCATCATGTAGGCTTTGGCATAAAATATCCTAAATTATCATCATATCTTGGGCTATAAACCAGTGAGGATTTAACATAATCAAATCATAGAAAGACAGAATGCTCAAACATCTAACAAAGCATGCTGTTAACCAATTTTTTATTTTCACACACTTAAGAATTATGAAAGATTTGCATTCTTGCAATGTTGCACTTGTTTCATGCGAGAATGTGTTAATGCTAGCTAATAATTACATATAAAATGAAGAATTTCAATTTAACCTTGCTTTAGCACTCTGGACAAATTTACCAAATGACAAACAGAACAATCCCACGAAAGTTACAGTCCAAAATGCAAAGAATACTTTTGCATCACATCCAACCAACTGAGACTAAACTCTGTTCAAAAGCCTATTAAAGAGTCATCAGACTCTGACGTAACCCATATCAATGTTTAAACAATTACCTAGTTAAGTCAGGACTCTAAAAAACTTCGTATTTCAAACCTATATAATAATTTTAACATTTTTCTTCTTTCTCCACAAAAATAAATGCTTTTGGTACTCATTAGAACAGAAAAATTAAGGCAGTCTTAATGAGTATGTATAATAAATGTTTTTGTGGAGAAATAAGAAAATGTTTGATAAAATTGTTTGCTTATGTGGAATCCTGTAAACTCATTAGTTTTTACTATTCTTTTGCCAAAACAACAGCTGCCAAAGGTGTTAACATACTGATGGTATTATTCAAAAGCTTAACTATTATTACTTCTTGGAAGCCATATTAATTACACAAACGCATGTTAAATAACTACTCATTTATTTTCTAAACAGCATCTCAAGTGCTGTTCTTTGAATTCAGAATAATCTGAACAACATTTATCAGAATCTTCTTTAATGTTACATAGCACCAGATAAGAGCAGGTATTGGGTAAATATTTTCCTTACTTCTCCACAAAAACATATGTTGTGGGTACTCATTAGAAGTGCCTCACTGAGGCACTTCTAATGAGTACCCACAACATATGCTTTCAGAGAAAAAAAAGGAAAACTATCAATACTTTTTGGTTGAAAAAAGCACCTTATGTGTAGCTATGATGTTACACGAAATCCTGAAAAAGTCAAGTAGCAACACTTCCAATGCCTAAACAATTTTGTTTTAGCTAATATACCTGGAGTGATTAAAATGCTATTGGTCTCGAAATATGAAAGAAAATTGCAAAATAAATTAAGCAAATGCACAAATGCAGATAAAAAGAAGAAATCATGTTTGAATCAGTCTATGCATGTTTATTTTATAACAAAAACAAATGTTTAGGCAAGAGGGAATGTCATTTTGGTAAAAAATTCTACAGGAAATCATGCTTTCAAAATTCAACAGCATGCACAGACAAGAAATCATTCAACACTTTTGTTTCCCTCAAAGTTTTTTTTTTTTTTTTTTATCATTTCTTTCTATAACTCTTTCTTTCTTCTTTTTGTCCTTATTTACACATACATTCATACATTATTCTTCCATCCATTCAAATTTTATTATTTAAAAACTGCTTTCTATTTCTTTTCTCTTTCTGTCTTTCAATACCCAAATTGCCTCTCCCAATTTCTGCACCAGACACCTACTATTTTCATTCTAAGTTATCATAATTTGAAATATCAGTCACTATGAATGCTATATGAGTAATTAGTGACTTTGAGTTATCAAACTTGGAATGATCAATGACTGAGTTATCAACGTCAGTGTAATCAGTGACTCTGAGTTATTAAGACTGCAGGGGAATCAGTGACTTTAAAGAGGGACCTCATTCTTCCAGGAAGAAACCTATTCCATCAAACTGACCTGTCAGATAACCAGGAGTGAAGCCATTAATCTGTCATTAGCAGCAATATCAATGATTTTGTCCAGTTTGCAGCCACAGAATTGAAATTATCTGGTCAGTTAGATGGCCTGCCTATTAACCATTACATGCCAGCTATAACACAAAGGTGTACTCCAGGAGATGTGAGGGATTAGAATAGAGAAAACACCATTTGAGTGGCTGAATCCTACATTTGATCCTGAACAGTGCTGGGGTTTAACTTTTTTTTAATGCATGTCTAAAATTGTATATTTCAGAATTAACTTTTTAAATTACTTTTCATTAAGATTTACCAGTATATACTTGGCAAAATCAATGTACCTAAAAATTAACTAAATAAAAGGTCATTTTATTTTATTATTTTATTTTTATGCCCCAACCCTATCCCTACGCTACCCCACCCCCTCCCCACAAAGCACAAAGTGAAGGAGAATGATGAACAATAACTGCGAGTCATCAAAGTTTGCTATCTCGTGAATCTACTATATCATGGATTGTACAAGAGCACTCTAAGGCCATACCAAATAAATTAATAGATTCTCATCCAAATTTTAGAAAAAAATGGGGCGGGTGGGTGGATTTTATTTTTTATTTTTTAATTTTCATGGAAAACATTAATCAAAGCAAAACATGGTAACAGACAGTACTGATAATGTGATTATGGAAAAGGCAGCAAACCTTTTTGTTATTATTCTTCCTATAAAAAGATGCTTTCCAATCAATAAAAATCAGATAAAAACCATCTTCAAACATTAGTATGGGCGTGCGAAAAAAGTTTCCACCCCAAAATTTTTTATTGGTTAGATTTTTTTCGGGGCGGGTGGGGATGAGACTCTAAAAATTAATTTGGTATTGCCTAAGGGGAATGCATACACTTTCAGGGGAGACACCTCTCAAAATTGTTTTGCATCTCTTCTGTTAAGGAGTCTACTCTAAAAGAAAAGAATTTGCTCCCCATGGGAGCAAATTCTTTTCTTTTAGGGTAGACCACTTTCCAGAAGGGATATGCTGTTCCAGAGAGCAAACAAGAAGTCACAAAAGTTGTCTCCCTTGTAAAAATGGCAGAAAATCCACTAAGTGTATCAAGTCCCCTTAATCTAAGTCTATATTGGCTTAGTTAAAATGCCAAAGTACAGGCACTATCTGCTTGCACTGCAGCTACACTTAAAATACATAGCACACACACACTCAACAATGTACGTACACGTCTGAGTCTCTCTTCTTCTCTTCTCCTGTCCTCCTCTTCTTCTCTCCGACGGGCCTCTGCCTGTTCTTGCCTCCTCCTCTCCTCAGCCTCTTCTCGTTCTTGCTGCCTACGGGCCTCTTCTTCCTCCTCCTCTCGTTGTCGTCTGCGCTGCTCTGCCCTCGCCTCTTCTGCTGCTGCTTCTGCTGCAGCTGCGTCGTCCTGTAATATATCCCAACTTTTAACCAGCAGACATTTTAACGCTTAGCACTTTGGGTAAAATTTTCAGCAGACTACATTTTGAAATATTTTTTCTTATTTTTCCCAGGAAACAGGATTTGATATTTCATGCAATTTGTCTCCAATGGAGACAATTTGCATGAAATGTCAAATCCTGTTATCTGTGAAAATTAATAAAAATATCACCAATTGGTTGTCTGCTGAATTAGCCAAGAGAGTGGTAAAGGTTAAACGTTAGCATTCTGAAGCAAACTAATATGTATGTTAACCTTTAACCTGCTGGGCTCACAATTTCAGAATATTTTTTCTAGCTGCATGAATGATCCATTTTTTTTGTGTGTACTTACTTGCATTGCCTCCACAAACAGTTTCAACTTGTGTGTACAAATACTAACCAATACTAGGAGATATATGTGTTATACTTGTTTTCTTATCCTATTACTGTATACATGTATGTATTAATTCTGTGTATATGACTAAATGAATGATAAAATTTTGTTTAAACCAATGTCAGATATGGCACCATTTGCATTGTTCTTTACCAACACTGACATCAGCTTCATGACATGGCCATAATGCAGCTTACCCACAATCTAATCAATGCCTTCAATCTGCACTTAAAATCATTGAATAGGGCAGCATATATATCACTGTGCACCAAATCAATTTACTTGAGTGACAAACACACATATATATAAGAATGTATATTTTAAATACTTGATTTTACCACTCTTTGTTCTTTTATCAATTGTTTTTTTCCTAGTCTGTTGCAAAATAATACACCTAACAGGGGACTTGTTAAGGAGAAGTATTCAGTAATAATTCTGCTATCCATTTTAGACATACGTACGTTGTGGTCCTCAGCAGAAGCGCCTTGCCAAGGCACTAATGAGTACCCATAACATATGTTTTTATGGAGAAGAAATGAAAATTATCCCAGAATTCTAACAAGACATTTAAAGCTTTCCCATTAAGCCTAAGCCTGATAAAACTACAATAATTCATGTTGTCAATGTAGTGCTTGCAAAAGGGCACGTTTGATAACATTGCATGTAAACAAACGTTTACTTCTCACAACCTCGTCTGCATTGAATTCTTTGGAAAACATTGCAACAATGTCGATTTTCCTTTCTGTATCATGTTAGAATCGAAATATTTTTTCTCTACTGTGAATTATTGCGACTAATGCATGGTGTTGTTGGGCAGATGTGAATGTTAATTCACTCTGGCGAATTAATACTTCGCAATCAGCCCTCCAACACCATGTGTTATTCGCGATAATTCACAGTAAAGAAAAATTATTTCATACTTGTTACTGAATACTCTTTTCTGATCTAATAAACTCACATAGCTTAGCATATGACACTTTTTTTCAATCAAAAAGTACTGATATTTTCTTTTCTCTATACAAACATACCTTATACCCAGCTAGCATTCTACATAAATCTACATCGGGCCGTCATCGGCCCGTCAGCTACCCTGACGGGCCGATGACGGCCCGATATAGATTTACGTAGAATGCTGACTGGGTAGTACCTTATACTACTCATGAAAGTTCCTCAGTGAAGTGCCTACATGTTTTTGTGGAGAAGTAAGAAAACTATTATATGGTTACCCCTCTTATCTATAGCTATATATCCTCCTTCCACAAAAGTGTGTGAGAAATGAAAATGTATAGGTAATGGAAACTTTCATAAATCATTACAATATATGACATTATCTGTGTGATTTTTTATGTAATTGTTGTGTAAATGTATTCTGAAAAAGTATATTTGTTTGTTTGTGTTGAGGTTTTACGGCCCAGTCAACCCAATGGGGCCATATCAAGTGCGGTCAGTTTACCTAACCACACGTTTACTGGGCAGGCTTAGTCCTCCAAGCAGTTAACCAGTATTGTGTACATTCTTTCGCCAGAAACTGACAACTGCCCTTCTTGAATCAGCGGAAGGGAGAGAATGACCATAGAAAATATTTCATGATCAATCTCCAAAGAATGTTGCTGACCTCGGCAGGGGTTGAACCAGCAACCTCCTGGTCTCCAGTCGGACGGCGCATCCAACTGAGCCACCGAGGCCGGCTGAAAAGTATATGGCTAATACTTACTGTAGCACTTGTATCGTTATATGAAGTGGTGGTCTGAAAAACAAACAAACAAAAAAATTTTTGAATTAAATTGCTGTGACATAAATACACAGAACATTCTTAAACTAGTGATAAGACGGAACAGTAATTATTGAATATATCCTAATAACCCTAAATATTGGGAGACACAGGTCACAGTGATCAGTTTTGAACCAGATTAGAGGCCACAGATTGTGGCATCTCATCTGGGTCAACAGTATTTGTCATTCACCCAGCAGTTTTCCAGACAAATCAGTATATAGTAAAGTAGTAAAATTAACTTCAGATTTTAGGACAAGTATGGTATGGACTTTAGGCATACCAATATTTAGGGTTAATATGGTACATTAACCCTTGTCATGCTGAATAAATTAAGATGTCACACCCACTTCTAATTGTCAGCCAATGAAATTCCTTGATCCAGATTGTTGATATAAATTCACATAGTGAATGACAAACAGTGTAGATCCAGGTTAGTTCTTCAGAAGCCAACACTGTTTGCAAAGCCAGGGTATATCTGGGTTCAGCAGGACAAGGGTAATAAAACTCTATACTGTAAAAACTATGGGTTAATTACCACATCAAGGATTTGGAAGGAAGTAAACATGGTAAACATCTCCCTTTCAAAACTGATTGCATGTACTTCTCTTCCAAGCATCAGTACTGCCCTTGTGTTTTTTTTTAAGATATCTGTGTGTTGGATGTCAGGTTCTAGGTTCCAGGTCCTAGGGGACCACTCTAGGAGAAGTGATTTGATTTCCCCCAGAATATAAATGCCTTTAAATGACTCCCCAGCAGAACTGGCTGACAACCAATGAAATTGCTTACTGATTTTTACCTTTATATTTTACAGCCTAAACTTGTAATGTTTGTCTGATGAAAAGTGAACTGTTATCCACACAGAATTATGGATGCAGTTAAATATGCTCTGTCGAGGAGTCCATTTGAAGTCCGATATAGGAAAGAATTTGCTCTCAAGAAGAGCAAGCTCTTTCCTTACAGACAAACCATGTTGGGAAAGGAGGCAAATACTTTCTGGCCCATGATCTCCCTTAACCCATTTACGCTGAGTGGACTCTTCTACCTCAACTCTTTGGACAGATTCATTTCATGGAAGCCTCCATAAATGAGAGTTAGTGGCATCATAACCACCTAATTAAATATGCAAACATTAAATAAATCACACCTAAAACAGTATTTTATTGCTACATACCTGCAAATGAGTTCATTTGGATATAAATTCTCACCTAGCTAAAATAAGCAGCGCATTCCTGCCAACAGGTAGCTTTTCTTTGTGTCTTACAAAAATCTAATTAAGTATTCAAATGTGGTGGTACCCATGCTCAATTATATAAATGTAAGCTACAAAATCTTTATTACTTCTCACCCAATTTTGATTAAATCTGTGCCAAAATGCAATGTTTCTAAAACTAAATATTTTCAGACAAACTTTGAATTAGTGTGCCTGTCCCTTTAAATACACCCTCAGAGTTCAATAAGTTCAACTATAACAAGATGAACAAACAAGTGAACCGAAACACGAGTGTTTTTTAAAAAGCAACCAACCAAACAAAAAAAAAATGAAAGAATGTGTGTAAAGATGATGTGCATGCAGGAAATGATGGTCATAGTTTAAAAAAATTACCAAAAAAGTTTTTTATGGAAATAACATGTGAAATTAAGACAAGATGAAGGTTGTAGCCTAGCAGTGATTTTCTATTACAGGGTTTTGAAATAGTTAGTAAACTAATAAAAAAAAATAAATAATTAGGTTGAATATGGTAGATAATGATTCTAAGATTATTGAATAAACATTTGCAAGGTTCCATCACAGGCTACCATGGATTTCAGATTTGTTTTGTTTCTTAAAAAGACTCAAGAGGGCATTATAAGCAAAATACAACACTTATTTTAAAGTTATATACAGCACTGTTTTATTGAAACTGTTCATGAAACTGAAATTTTCTGTAAATGCTGACTTACAGCCCTTTTGTCCATATAAGTTCAAAAAGGTAATCAGCTAAAACCGGCAAGAAAATCATCAAATATTTTGTTTTTTGAAATTTAAAAGAAACTGAAGGAAAAGTGTGCACTTGTTTATCAAATTAAATGTCAATTCAACTCAGTAACCTTAAAAACATATAGCATAAATAAATTTTAATTTTAATTTAAATAAATTCTTCATTTCAAAACCCTGTGTAGGAAAGTCCCTGACAGTATTGACAACAGTTGTTGCTAATAAAAACAGGCTGTGATATAGAAACAGGGCAGTGTGGTTACCATGGCAACAATGGCTACTAGCATTTAAGGAAAACTGATACACTTTCAGAAGAGTAACTAACTGTCAAAATTTTTTTAGCCTCCCTTCTGAAAAGTGGTTTACTATAAAAGAAAAGACTTTGCTCCCACAGGGAGCAAAGTTTTTCCTTTTAGAGTAAACCTTTTCCAAAGGGGATTTGGTGGTCAAGAAATCAAACAGGAAGTCATAAAAGCTGTCTCCCTTGTAAAAAATGGCCCTAATCAACCAAGTGTATCCAGTTCTCTTAACAAAGCAACACAGATCATTCTTATAATGATAATGACATCTATATACAATATGGACCTCACAGATACAACACAAGTATGCCTGTTTCCATGGCTACAGCAACAATAATATATACAGGTTGCCCTGGAAACAACAAGCATAACGATGGCGACTATGGTAAAATCTAATCAAAAAGGTAACACGAGTAAAATGAATACAAAATAGAGCAAAGTGACAGTGCGATACAGTGACACATATGTGCTATTGTCAGGAATGCAACATAGCAAAAAACATGGTTGCTGTGGTAATGAATAGCATGAATACAAAATAGGACAATGTGATAGGACACAATGTACAAACATAGTGACACAAATGTGCAACTATCAGGAATGCAATGTTGAAAAAACAATGGTTGCTATGGTAATAAATAACATGAATATGAAATGGGACAATGTGATAGTACAAACATAGTGTCACACCTGTTCAGCTGTCAGGAATGCAACATTGAAAAGACAATGGTTGCTATGGTAACACAAATATGGGACAAAGTGATAGTACATGTCCAAACATAGAAACACAAATGTGCAACTTCTGGGATGCAACACAGACAATATGGTCACTATGTTTACCTCTTCCTCGTCCTCGTAGCCTCTCCGATGTCGAGAGCGGTAACTGGATGTGTCCTATCAACACAATATGAGTTACAGTCGTAGAACGATGCTAGTGCATACAAGATTCTTTAGAAATATCTACCTTTTTCTCTTAAACAGAACCCCTCTACCAACCACCACCACAATGACACCTCAGTAGATCTTAGCAGGGTTGATAATGTCTGATCATTGCTGATAATTTATAAAAGTTGTCTCCATTGTGAAAAAAATAGCCAAAAATCTATCCCCTTAAAGAATACATCATTCTGACAGCAAGCTGAGTGCTAACCTAGCAAGTTTAAAGCTGGCACGTTACCATTCAATATATATGCGTATTTTCAAAAGACTATTTGAGCCACATCTTGAGAAAACATACCTTCTGACATGTGCATCCAATGAAGACTCAAATCAGCCTGCTCATCCGTGTAGTCTGATCAGTTTTTGTTTTCTGCATGCAGAAACTTTGCATTCTTAGCTGTTCTGATCAGACTGCATGAATGCACAAGCTGCTCTGAATCTTGTCTGGGCACATATGTCTGAAGGTATATTTTCTACTGTTTCAGCTCATTTTATCTTTACCTGAATGGCACTATCTTGATAGATGTAAATTATGTAAGTGGCAGTTAAATTTCTAGACTTTTGTGACAGGATTTATCTTTGGCTTTGGCATCATCTTTACATTTATTTTGTTTTTACGATATAAATTTTAAAATTTATTACAAACCCTAACCTGTAGCACAGATTCCAATTCTCAGTTCCAGGTAAATACCCTATAAAATGTTTTATGCAAATAGTGCAGACCCAGATCAGGGTCTACACTATTTGCCCTTCTACTAAGTACTTTTAGAAATAATTACACAAAAAGCAAAATTTAAGCCAAAAAGGTATGGTATAAAGGGTTCGAAATTTTAGGACATTTACATCCATAAATATTGGAGGGAGATCAATTTTATCTTGTATTCCCAGAAAGTGTATACCAGTATATCTCCCTTAAATGTGCACCCAGTTAAAGACTCTGATCAGCCTGTGCCTCTGCACAGACATTGTTTGGCATTCTGTGGACAGCAAAGGATCCAAAATTGCTACAAGTGAACTGGTAAAACACTGACCAGATTGTGTAGATGTGCAGGCTGATCATGGTTTTCACTGGAAGCATGTCATAAGGTACATAATTTTCAGTTTTTCTACTACTGTGACCTAGAAAATTTGGCCAAGGTCACCAAACTCTAATCAGTTTTTTGTTAAGTCCCAATGATATATCCATGAAAATTTGGTAAGAATCTAACCACTGATCACAAGATATTGTGCAGACAAGAACATGTGATGCCGACACTGACGCCAACAGGATCCGCACCAAAAATGGTATGTCCCCCTCCCCGCTAGATGGGGGGACATAAAAAAATCAGTAATATGATCTTGTAGACTGGCTCAGGTCTCCAGTGACTAAATATTTATTCTTATAATCCTGTTTAATACATCCACTAAAATAAAACCAAAATAATATAATGATTATGGAGGCTGGTCACAACTGACTTCAGTATCCCCAATTCTTTAACCAATTTTAGACTGAACAGACTCCCTCACACTAAATATTGGAAGAGTCGAATTTCAACTTTATGTATGTCTGACTATGTGACTGAGATAGTCCTAGTGAAAAATAGCTAATCTATTTACCAACAGCCTGATCTGGGTCTGTACTGTTTGCCAATTACCATTTTGGGGATCTCCTGACTAAAATTAGTTACGTGGCCATTGAAGGTCCTAATTAATGTCAGACTAAACCAGATGACCTGGAGCTTGGCTGTCCAAATCTGGGATAACAGCCCTTTTCCCATGATGCATCAGAAACACAAGGACAGCTGGAAACCCTTGTCCTGCTGAATACATTAAGTTGCCATGCCCACTTCCAATTTTCAGCCAATCAGATTACTTGATCCAGTTTGTTGACACCAATTCTCATACTTAACTAGAGCTGGTGTTTGTAAAACACTATGCCCCCAACTGCCTGACTCTAACACTGCTTGACTCAAACACTATTTGCCCATGACGGTAACAACAGTACAAATATACGAGATTTCAATGTTATTTTATTAAAAGGGAAATAACTCTAAAATGGGAGATAATTTGGATAGGAAACAAAATATGGGTCACCTA
The DNA here is from genome assembly GCA_964016985.1 of Anodontia alba. Taxonomy (NCBI): domain Eukaryota; kingdom Metazoa; phylum Mollusca; class Bivalvia; order Lucinida; family Lucinidae; genus Anodontia; species Anodontia alba. The sequence goes on from OZ024834.1 coordinate 32,658,659, forward strand.
TTTTTTCATGAGGAATCCATATATGAAATTTCAAACTAGCATGCACAGTTCAAAACATGCTATGCATCAAAAAGTGTGCAATGTAAAAATGCCCAAAATGACAAAGGGCCATAACTCAAGAAGTACTTTTCAGAATTTATTCAAAAGTTAATCAGGTCATCTACTCATCAATACCAATCTATTCACCAGGTTTCAAGGCTCTAGCTTCAATAGCTTTTGAGATATTTTGCTGACAAGATTTTATCTATATTTTTTCAAAGGGCCATAACTCAGGAAAGGGGCATAATCCTGATGGAAAAAAAAACACGGGTCAGCTATTTTTTCATGAGGAATCCATATATGAAATTTCAAAACCCTAGCCCACACCGTTAAAAACTTATGCTATGCATAAAAAAATGTGCAAAGTAAAAAAGCCCAAAGTTATAAAGGGCCATAACTCATGAAGTAATTTTCAGAATTTATTCAAAAGTTAATCAGGTCATCTACTCATCAATACCAATCTATTCACCAGGTTTCAAGGCTCTAGCTTCAATAGCTTTTGAGATATTTTGCTGACAAGAATTCATCCATATTTTTTTCAAAGGGCCATAACTCAGGAAAGAGGCATAATCCTGATAAGAAAAAAAATATGTGTCAGCTATTTTTTCATGAGGAATCCATATATAAAATTTCAAAACCCTAGCATGCACAGATCAAACTTATGCTATGCATCAAAAAGTGTGCAATTGTAAAAATGCCCAAAGTTATAAAGGGCCATAACTCATGAAGTAATTTTCAGAATTTATTCAAAAGTTTATAAGGTCATCTACTCATCAATACCAATCTATTCACTAGGTTTCAAGGCTCTAGCTTCAATAGCTTTTGAGATATTTTGCTGACAAGATTTCATCTATATTTTTTCAAAGGGCCATAACTCAGGAAAGGGGCATAATCCTGATGGGAAAAAAAATACGGGTCAGCTATTTTTTCATGAGGAATCCATATATGAAATTTCAAAACCCTAGCATGCATGGTTCATAAGTAATGCTATGCATCAAAAAGCGTAACGGACGGATGCACGGACGGAAGGACGGACGCCCATAACTCAGGAAAGGGGCATAATCCTGATAAGAAAAAAAATATGTGTCAGCTATTTTTTCATGAGGAATCCATATATAAAATTTCAAAACCCTAGCATGCACAGATTAAAACTTATGCTATGCATCAAAAAGTGTGCAATTGTAAAAATGCCCAAAGTTATAAAGGGCCATAACTCATGAAGTAATTTTCAGAATTTATTCAAAAGTTAATCAGGTCATCTACTCATCAATACCAATCTATTCACTAGGTTTCAAGGCTCTAGCTTCAATAGCTTTTGAGATATTTTGCTGACAAGATTTCATCTATATTTTTTCAAAGGGCCATAACTCAGGAAAAGGGCATAATCCTATTGGGGAAAAAAAATACTGGTCAGCTATTTTTTCATGAGGAATCCATATATGAAATTTCAAAACCCTAGCATGCATGGTTCATAAGTAATGCTATGCATCAAAAAGCGTAACGGACAGACGCACGGACGGACGGACGGACGCACGCACAAACGTCCCAGAAGCAATATGCCCCTCCAACTTCTTCGAAGTTGGGGGCATAATGACAAACAGTGCAGATCCAGATCAGTTGGCTTCTGAAGAAGCAAACTGATCTGGATCTACACTGTTTGTAAAGACAGGGTATATCCGGATTCAGCAGGACTAGGGTTAAAATGAGCCGCAACATTAGAAATGTACCTTGGCACATGGGCACCCAGTGATGATTCAGATCAGCCTGCTCATTCACTCCATCTGATCAGAATCATCACTTGGCACATTTTGGACAGCCAAGAATGTGAAGTTTTTTCATGCGGACAATGAAGATGGGTTGGGTTGGAGTTTAATGGCCTAATATGCAGGCTAATTTGAGTCTGCATTGGGACACATATCAGAAAGGATGTTTTCTCACATTACAACTCAAAATTTCAATTCAAACAGAGATAATAAAAAGATTTTTTTCTGAAGAAGCCAACTGATCTGGATCTGCACTGTTTGCCATTAAGTATGTGAATATGTATCAACAACCTGGATCAAGTAATCTGATTGGCTGAAAATTGTAAGTGGGAGTGGCATCTTAATTTATTCAGCATGACAAGGGTTAAACTGGATTATCACCTTTCAGAGCTCTTCCAGCATAGTTGAATAACACAAACCCAATTTGCCTGCCAATCTGTGCAATCTGATCAGGGTCTTCCCTGTCTGTATTTGCTAATATCATGGCGAACAGGGCTTACCCTGTGGCAAAGGATCTTTTCACTGTTTGCAAAAGTTCAAGTTTTCAGGATGCTAACATTGGGCAGAGTGAGGGGGGGGGGGGGGGGGGAGGGGGGGGGGGGAACAAACTTGAAAACCTTAAAATACCTTGACCCTTACCCTATCCCCTACCTTATCAAAAAGTATCAAATCCTGACACAATGGACTTAGACAGAAACATTTCATATTTGGTAATTTGACGAAAGTAAGTTCTGAAATCAGTAAATCAGTGGATCTGTTGAAGATTCTCACCCACAAAATTTAGATTAACCCTTGTCCTGCTGAACCTGGATACATGCTGCCTTTGCAAACAGTGTAGATCCAGATCAATTGGCTACTGAAGAAGCCCACTGATCTGAATCTGCACTGTTTGTCATTAAGTATGTAAATTTGTTATCAACAACCAGGATCAAGTAACTGGCTAAAAATTAGTAGGCATGGCATCTTAATTTATTCAACATGAGAAGGGTTAATGTATATTTTTATTTATTGGAAACCTTTAAAAAAGGTTCTCACCTCTGTAGTATCTTCTTCTGTGCCTCTACGGCGACTGCGTCTGCTACTGTAGTCTTCTGATGTGTCACCTCCTGCAGCTCTGCAAAAGTCAGGGTCACTATTAAACTTCTCAAGGTCATACAAATTAGAATTCTTGCAACCTGCAACTTCAAGATAATTCATATTTGGTTATTAATAATAAGGGCAGTAGTAGCAAATATTAGTTTTTTGTTTGTTATTTTAAAGAAAATCAAGCTCTTGAGATCTGTCAGAAAGAAATATTAAAATACTTTGAAGGACAAAAGAAAATGCAGGTGATTACTTTACATAACTGCAGATAACAACCAGCCAACAAGAAATGATAAATCTTATTATGTTTCCTTGTAAACAGGCTAGGGGATGGCATTTCATTCTAATATCTCTATAGATGATCAGAATGAAATGACAAATTTTAGGTTCCACAGCTCTGTATGGTAGTGAGGGTAGCCAAATAAATGTCTTATTTTCAATGAAAATGTATGTTGTGGGTACTCATTTGAAGTGCCTCAGTGAGGAATTCTAATGAGTACCCATAATATATGTTTTCATCAAGAAATAAGAAAAATATAAAACATTTTGGCCAAAACAAAAGGGTTATATCTAGAGCTATGAGTTCTGATACATCACTCACTTATCAATGCCAATTTTTCATCTGCAGTATTGTGAAGATGGTAGCAAAGTTTCACTGTATGATCAAGGGTAAAAAACATGCTTCTTAGGCACACAACCAATCAAGTAACCACCCTCATGCTATTCTGTGAAAAGTCTTTTCATGTTAAATTAATTCATTAAGCTCTTGATTATAATTAATATCATAGAAATTAACACACACAGCAGAGTCACACACAGAGCAATATTTATTTAAGTTAGAGAACTGTTACACTTTGCATGCTGGGTAAAAAATTCAGCAGATGACAAGTTGAAATATTTTTCTGATTTTTCCTAGAAAATGGGATTAGACATTTCATGCAAATTTGTATGAAGTGTCAGTACCTATTTTGTAAGAAAAATAAGAAAAAATCATCAGCTGAATTTGCCCACAGCATGTTAAGTGAAATTTTGCAAAGTATTAAAGCAGCAGATTTTAAAATACAATTCAAACATCTTTTCACAATTAATACAAAATAATAAGTCACCTATCGCTATGTAACACTATGTCAAAGTAAAAAATAAGTGGGTTGAGTGTTACTCAGTAAAAACATACTTCAGTCGAGCCTCACGTCTTTCTCGCCGCCGACGTTCAAGGTCATCTTCTCCATTCACTGTCGTTACATTGGATGCTCTATAAAGGGTAGGGAAATCACACACATTAACAAAACAAAGGTTGATGCAGGTTAAAATGGTTTAAAAATAATAAAATAATAATTATCACACAATCTTCTTCAAAAATCATTTACATAGTCACACAAAATGATCACAAATGTAGCTAGCACAACAAGTGAAAGAGAACATTATGACTATGGCACATCACTATGACCTTGAAAATCGTATTGTGAAAGAATGACCTTGATGACCTTGTTGCCACTGGTAACCTTGATCAGTCTGTTGGTAAATGGTAGTTTGTAACCTAATGAATTGTTCAGGGTATGTTAACTTTGATCAAACTATGATGACCTTCACCACAGTAATCTGGCAGACTGCTTTTGATTACCCTTTGGAGTGCAGTGACCTTGAACAACATTTTACCCTTATTAACATCATGACAAGTAGCCTTACTGATCAGTCTAATACAATGGTCAACTGGATGGTAATTGGTAACTTTGAATAAACTGTTGCCATCTGGTCAGCTTGATCAACCAGTTATCAAGTATTGATCATTGACCTGGCAGCTTGTTGCCAAGCAGTGACTGTGTATAATATTTTGCCAAGAAACTTAAGTAACTCAGGTATCACCAACAATTTTGACATAAAACAGGTTCATTCTATGAATATTAGATCTATCTTAGCTGCATGAAAGTAGCTTTCAGTCCATCATTTTGAATGTTCTTTTGGTAAGGTCTAATATTACCATGGTCTTAAGCGCCCTTTTCTAAAGCTGTGTAAAAAAGTAAATATGGCAACAATAACCTGGTTGAAATCTATCTAGGGTTTGGAAAAATCAAAATTGTCTTTTCTTTAACACTAATACAACATAACCTCTTTATAACACTATTGAGTGGATCCAAAGCAAATCTCACCTTAGATAAAGAACTGTGTTTTATTCAAACAAGAATCGTTTTTACAGAAAAATGATCATAAATGGTCATATTTCTACATATGCATTTTAGTTTGGATAAAACAGTTTTCTTTAACCCTTGTCCTGCTGAGCCCAGAGATACCCTGCCTTTGAAAACAGTGTAGCTCCAGATCAGTTGGCTTTTAAGAAGCCAATTGATCTGGATCTACACTGTTTGCCATTAAATATGTGAATTTATATCAACAGTCTGATCAGGTAATCTGACTGGCTGAAAATTTGAAAAGGATGTGGCATCTTAATTTGTTCAGCAGGACAAGGGTTAAACTGTGTTGTATTCAAAACCATGCTATATTGAACCATGTTATAAAGAGAATCCTGTGTAACAACTTAAATGCCAAGAAATAATTGCTAGGAAGATGCAGTCATGCAAAGAAGGAGGTAAATTCTGGAAGAGCAATTAAGCAACAGACAAAACATTCTCTTATCATCATTACCATGATGACTACAACTAGAGTATTTGCTCTAAATATTGGGACATCTTAACTCATTGACATATCTGTCCTAAAATTGAAACAAGACCATTTTACTACCTGTTCTACAGATATGTCTACCACCGTATTCAACCTAATTACCGCGCATGCTCCTATAAGCGCACAGTAAAGCAATTAAGTAGCCTTTAGATTACAGTCTTTGAACTTTTATCTACTTCTTTATAAAAACATATGTTGTGAGAACTCATTTGAATTGCCTCGACAAGATGAGGCAATTCAAATGAGTACCCGCAACAAATGATTTTATAAAGAAAATCAGAAAGTAATACTGCAAAACAATCATCTAATACTTTCCTCATTAAGTCCTCTGCTAATCTTTCTTTAAAGAGCGCCCTTTTAGGTTGATATTTTACTACAAGTTTGTTCAGTAATTTTGAAAAACCTAAGCGCACAGTGCGGTAATTAGGTCGAATAGGGTATTGCCGGATGAGTGGCAAACATTATTGTCCCTGATCAGATGCTGCATTGTTTGCTCAAGCCTGCCTGTTCCATTACTTTGGGTAATTACCGTAATCAGACACCTCAAATTCTTGTCCAAAAATTTGAATAAGTCCACTTTTATACCTGTTAATGTGTCTGAAATGATGGGTGGCAAACAGTGCAGACCCTGATCAAATGCTACATTCTGCAGCATCTGATCAGGGTATACACTGTTTGCTCAGGTCTGCCTGTCCACATACTGACAGTAAATACAGTATTTCTAAACAGACTATCATATTTAACCTCAGTGGCTGAGCAAACGAGTGTAGATCTTGACTTACATGAACTGCTCCTTTACTAGCAGTCTGATCAGTATCAACACTGCTTGCCATTTAGTCAGCATTTTTAGACACATCACTGGGATAGTAAAAAAGATACAAAATTTAGCTTTAGTACAGAAAACCCTTATATAGATGCCTAAAAATTAAGATTTAAGTTATGGTATATGAGGCCCGACACACAAAAGGGCCTTTTTATAATTTGTGGACAATGCAGGTCCTGATCAGCCTGTGCACATGTGCAGGCTGATCTGGTCCTTCATTTTCCGTTTTCAGAATCAGTGGATACTGTAATATATGTTGATGAACAGAAAATGCCAAGATTAGACAGCAAAGATGCGCACTGATCTGGACCTTCCCTGTTTGCATGTGGCATAAGGGCCTTTTTCCCATATTGTGCATCATATGTAATTTCCCATGAAATTATGGTGTACATAATTTCCCATGTTCTTGTAGAATGGACATAGAGAACAGTGAAAGTTCTCACAGAAAGCAAACAACCTGTCCAGAATGTGTAGATGCTTGGGCTAATTTTGATGTAAGTACATTCAGTTTTCTTGATTTACTTGAACCAGCACAATACTGGATGTGGGACCTGATGTTTTTGTATCCTCCAGATGTACTGTAAAATGGACAGCCTGATGTGTGTGTGTGTGTGTGTGTGTGTGTGTGTGTGTGTGTGTGTGTGTGTGTGTGTGTGTGTGTGTGTGTGTGTGTGTGTGTGTGTGTGTGTGTGTGTGTGTGCATGCATGTGTGTGCACATGTGTGTTTAAAATTACGCAAACCGCAATATTGTTTTAGGTAAAACAACAACAACAAAAAATCTTTATCTTTGATGGTTCTTCCAAGTGAATCTTTTTTAAGTTCCAACCAATTTGTGAATTTACAATTATATTCAAATATCATAGCAACATAAAATCATTTTAATAAATTCATTCATCGTAGGTAATAATTTACATACAGTAAATGTCCTAAAATTTCGAACACCAAAGTGTCTGATAAAATTACCTATGTAAACAGTGCAGACCCAGATCAGATTGCTCCTAAAGGAGCAATCTGATCAGGGTCTACACTGTTTGCCATTCCACTAAGTATTTTAAGCAACAGGTGCATGAAAATCAAAATTTAGGCCAAAATAGTATGGAATAAAGTGTTCAAAATTTTAGGACATTTACCGTATGCAGGTGTATCAGATGGTATACTATATCAACTACCATACCATTGATCATTTGAGCTCCATCAAACAAACATATGCCTTTGAGTCATGTGCTGACAGCTAAGGCCCAGATCAGACTGCAAGTGTGCAGTCTGATTAGGGCCCTCACTGTCCATCAACAGATACAAAATCTGTATCTGCAAAATAGTGAAGCTGCACATTATGCGTAGCTTCGAAAGCACTTTTTCTCTTGACGCAGCCCTTGGAGATATCTTATATCTGGCAAATGCATCTTGCAGATTTAATGCCTCAGCTGGTGTTAAAAGTCTAAATTTAGAAGATTTCAGTTATTTTTGACCAGACACATTCCAGACACCAAAGTTTAAACTTCTTCCACATCTAAATTTTATGTAAAGTGTATTTCCAAAGATTATGGTATTTATACAGGAAGCCCTTCATTTAGAAAACAAGGAGTATGTTGCTGTTGTTGTTTTTGTTGTTGTTGCTTTTGTTTGTTTGTTTTTTGTTAAAAAAAAAAAAAAAAACAGAACAGGAGGCTGGAAGCAGCAAAACAACATTTTTTTTTCAACAAAATTATCTGAGGGTAAAACTGCAATCTTAAAACAATAAGAAACTAGAAAACTCACAATGGCACCACTGGCCACACAGATCCATAATTATACAATGCCATAATGGCCTGCTTTTGGTATGCAAAAAGCCAGTAGATATAGCATACACCAAATGCAGTCAGAATAGGCTATATACTATGGAAGATATTACACATGTAATTTTTTTTCTGTACTATGTTATATAGAGGTCACCATATCAGTCATAGTGACCTGTCTATAGTATGCACTATAACAACTTACAAACTGTACCCATACACAAAATTTTGCCAGAATAGCTAGGCCAAATAGCACAGGAGATTTGCAGTGGAGACATTTTTTTTGTCTTTGAAAATCAGTGATCAAAATATAGGTCACAATGACCTACTTATGGTATGTGTCTTCATGAGATATACTCATACAGCTTTGATCAGCCAAGGCCATACAGTACTTGAGAGATATACTGCAGATACAGTAACAGAGTACAGAGGTCAACAGAGGGGTGACCTATTTATAGTATGTCATTCACTGTCTTCATTAAATGTTTAGATGTATGCACACACTGACTTCAATCAGACTAGGCCACATATATAGGAGATATGGTGGGGATGGGGGTAGGTGGTGGGAGGTTTGATGCTTTTTTTAAAAAAAAAAAAAAAAAAATCTGTAATATAAGATGAACATCAACATATAGGTCCCACATTGATCTACTAATAGTATGCAACACAACTTCACTAAATGTACCCACACATTTAAACTTGATGAACTCAGTCCTAAAAAGTACCTGAGATTTGCACTGGATTTTTTTCCCTTTAATATGTCAGAGTTCACAGTTTACATCACAGTGACCTATTCATGGATGTGATATATTGTATTCACTAGATGAACAAAAAAAACTGAGGACAGACAGACAGACAGGCAGGCATGCAGAGAGATAGACAGATGGATGGATGGATGGATGGACAGTGTGGTTACTACAGGGAACCTGAAAATGCAGTGCCCTAATGAAAAGGAAATATCATAATAAACCAGACCTGATTGGATTAAACAATACCAACTGGAGCTACCCAGTTTCCAAGGACTGATCTGCAGGTAAGCTGTATATATGCTTCTCCACATATATAATATTGTTAAATGGTGTTGCCTAAATTAACAGCCTAATAAACAATTATTAAGATAAAACACCTGTCCCTACACAATTATTCAAGAGTTCTGAACTTATGAGCATTCCTTAAATATGGGCGGCAGATGAAGATTCTTATTTTGGACTGATTTTGATCAAACTTTAGATACCATTGAACGAGACCTTTTGTCAAAACACCTGTTACTGTAATGAATTTGAATTATACACACTCTAACTCAGCTCATGAAAACATTGATATGGTTGTATAGCTCAATATAAGAGGAATATCAAATTCCAGATAAATATTTCTCTTATTTCTCCATGAAAACATATGTTATGGGTACTCATTAGAAGCACCTTTGTGAGGCACCTCTAATGAGAACCCACAGCATATGTTTTTGTAGAAAAATAATAAAAATATAAATACTTTCTGATTAAAAATAAGTTCCACATCTAAAGCTTTTAGTTAAGGCTGTCGATATTCAGGTAAATTAAGGTAAGTCACCTACATGTATTTTCTGGTAAAGAATTATATCTTACTGTAAAGCTAAATCTTTGACTATCACCTATACATGATCAGCACATTTCAAATTACTTGAGAACAGTTGCCATAACAACATTGGCAAGGGGCCATCACTCTTGCTGAAAGTCATTAGCCTGTCTGTACTAGATCCATTCTAGAATATTTTTCACAGCCTTTGATAAGAAATGTATCCAGATGAATATTTTTTCTTGTTTTGACATGAAAATGTGTGCATTGGGTACTTGTTAGAACTGCCTCACCAAGCCAGTTCTAATGAGTACCCAAAATATATATTTTCGTGGTGAAGTAAGGAAACTATTTTCGTGGTGAAGTAAGGAAACTAAGATAAACTGTGTGAAATTTTTTTTATCTGCAGCTGGGATCTGCAGCCATATATACACATGCTCAAGATAAGGCACTTTTTTCAACAAAAAAAGTATTTGATATTTTCTCCATGAAACCATAATTCTGTTGTGGATACTCATTAGAAGGAACTCACTGAAACACTTCTAATGAGTACCTACAACATGTTTTTTATGGAGAAATAAGAAAAATGTTTACCAGAAACCCTCTCTTATCTACAGCTAACATGTTCTCATACAAGGTGCAGAAGCTGTCAGTTTACATACAAAACATAAGTATGTATGATCCTCACCACACAAAAAGGGTGTTAAATCTGTATGTCTACAACACAGATCAAGATAGGCCTATGCAGTCTATATAGTCTGACCCAGGCCCTCTGCATTTGCATTCAGAATCTCTGACTGCCTTGGGATCTGATGACAAAAAGGAAAGGCCCTGATGGTGTTAACCCTTCTCTTGCTGAACACGACATGGCATGTCTTAGCAAACAGTGTAGATCCAGATCAGTTGGCTTCGGAAGAAGCCAACTTATCTGGATCTGCACTGTTTGTCATTCAGTAAATATGTATCAACAACACGGATCAAGTAATCTGATTGGCTGGAAATTAGAAGTGGCTGTGGCATCTTAATTTATTCAGCATGACAAAAAAAAAAAAAAGGTTAATGATGCGCTGGATACACTTGTTAGATTTTCTGCCATTTTTTGAAAAAACAGAGAATTTTTTGTGACTTCCTGTTTGCTCTCTATGCTAAGCCCCTTCTGAAAAGGGGTCTACTCTATAAGGACAGAATTCTTCAATTTAAACAGAAAAAAAAGCCTATTATAGGGAGACAACCTTTTGGTTTAATTTCTGTTCAGCTTCCTGCATTTCATGGAGACTGCTCATGAAATATTTTCTACGGTCATTCTCTCCCTTCTGCTGATTCAAGGGCAGTTGTCAGTTTCTGGCAAAAGAATGTGCACAATACTGGTTAACTGCTTAGTGGACTAAGCCTGCCCAGTAAAGTGTGGTTAGGTAAACTGACCGCACTTGACATGACCGCATTGGGTTGAATGGGCCATAAAACCTCAACACAAACAAATCAGCTTCCTGCAAATTAAATTCCTTCTGGAAAGGAGTCCACTTTTAAAGGAAAGACTTTGCTCCCTTCAGAAGAGAGGTAAAAACAATGTTGACAGAGTTGCTTCCTCTGAAAATGTATCAATACACAGGTAAAGTACATATAAGAGCTATTTCCCAGGTACAGGCCTCAGATACAATGCTGCTACACTGAAGACTTCAAGCAAGGTCAAATCAGTGCCACAGGTTAGAGGGTTATCTAGATAAATATTTCTTTCTTATTTGTCCATTAAAATACATGTTGTTGGTACTCATAAGAACTGCCTCACTAAAGCAGCTGTAAGGAGTTCCCATTCCATGTGATTTCATGCAGAAATATTCTTTCAATGTCACTTAAAAGTTCTTGTTCTCCAAATGATCTCCAAATGTTTGCTATACTTTTACATCTAAGGACATTAACCTTTAGCAAAGAGCATTCAAAATACTTGTATACTGTATTAATTCTAAGTAATACAACAGACAAGGGTGCCTCTCACAAAAAGAAAAAAAAATAACATGATATATGCCATTTTTACCCTAAAAGTATTTGGGTGCCTTATCGTATTTGTCCTAAAATTTACCAAGTCTATTTGTAAATAAACAGACTTTACCATTCATGCAAATTCATCACGAAAACATGTCTATATAATGTTAACCCCCTTAAACCCCACTTTTATATCGTAAAACTGGGGTTTACAGGGGTATACATTATTTTTCTTATTTCTGCTCAAAAACATAGATTGTAGTACTCGTTACAACTGCCTCATTGAGGCAGTTCTAACGAGTACCCACAATTTATGTTTTGAGCAAAATATGAAAAATATCAGAAATTTTTGTCTGAAAATTTTCATTTTTTGGTGGTAAAATTTTCAGTATATATTAATTAGGCTTGTTTTCGTAATGTTACAATTTGCAAGAAATCTCAAAGACTTTATTCTGGGATAAAATAAAAAAAAATATTTCAAAATGTCATCTGCTGAAATTTTTACCCAGCATGCTAAGCATTAATGCTCAATTTATGACCCTATTTAAAAACAAAATTATGCTGCTGGGATAATTAATTTACAATAAATTAGTATATAATAATGCAAAACTGTGTCATTTTGTTTTTATTTACACATATCATTAATTCAAATTATATAATTATTTAATTATTATATAATTAATGAAGCTGTCTTATGCAAATGTATGAATGCATTTACATTTGAACTGCAACCTCAGAAAATGCACCTTCTGACATGTGCACCAAGCAAAGATTCAGATCAGCCTGCACATCTGAATCTTCACTGGGTACATTTTGCATAGCCAAGAATGCAAAGTTTCTTCACGGGGACAATGAAGACTGATCCCACTGTGATGAAGCGCATGCTGGTTTGAGTCTTTATTGGGCATATGTCACAAGGCACGTTTTCTCACATTGGGTTTCATATATCATACTATATATGGGCACTATTATACTGTACATTGCTTTTTTAAATGTTGATGCTTAAGGGGAATGATTAAGCTAGGAGGCTTTCAATTTTTTTGCCACCCATCTAAAACAAGAGTCTACTTTTAAACCTGGTCCTGTTGATACCATATATGCCCCACATTTGCAAACAGTGTAGATCCATCATCAGGGAACATGTCTTTTTCTGCAACCTGAATGGTCTCATCTTTGAAAGGAAGGCAAATATTTTCAACACTGTTCATTCATTGCACCGTGTTTATGGTAATTGGTTGGTTAGGAGTTTAACGACCTAGTCAACACTGCTACCGGTAAGATCATGTCAAGCCCGTCAGTTTACCTAACCAAACTTTTCATGGGCAGGCTTATTCCTCTAACCATATGGTAATTGGACAGACATCCTTATGGAGACTGAGATCAAACTGCTACTACCTCACTGTTTGCTGTTCTGCCTATGCTTTTTTTGATACATTACTGTGTAATCAAATGAATGGTTAAAAATATAGTGTATTATAATAGTTCCTAAATGTTCAACACATTAAGTATTAATGTGTTGAACATTTCGGAACTATTTTATTTTTATCTCCAACAAAAGATGGACTATCCATTTAGAAACAGCCTAATGTTCATATTCAATTCAAATAATAACAGATTTTTAACTTAAGCACTCTCTGGTCTAATTCAGCAGATGACTGAAATTTTCTTGTTTTTTTCCAGAAAAAAGGCTTCGACATTTTATGCAAACTGTCTCCCTAAGAGACAATTTGCATGAAATGTCAAAGCCTATTTTCTCTCCATAAGAGACAATTTGCATGAAATGTAAAAGCCTATTTTCTGGGAGAAATAAGAAAATTATTTCAAAATAAATTATCAAAGTATCATCAGGGTCTTTGCTGAAATTTTTACCCTGCATACAGAGCATTAATATAAGGTAACTCTATTTTCCTGTAAACATTATCTCTCAACACATCAAATGTTTTCTTCTAATGTATTGAGATTGCATCTTTGATGATATAAAATAATGTTTTATCACAC